>OX376193.1:12370192-13570192 GCA_947363905.1 Lithophane semibrunnea
CAGCTGTTTCGCTAGAGAGCACGGTGTCGGATAGAAACTTTTTAAATCTGTTAATGAAAATAAAGTTTTTTTTTTGTTGTGTTCGGTCATTTATTTTTATATTTATGTCAACTACCCATGGTTTGAATGACAAGAGTGTTTACCCTTACATCCTGTATGCTAAAAATAATGTCCTGTTCAAAACATAAAATATACGTATACGCACAAACATAAGTATCGATCTATACAAATATTAGCCTTGCATCTACCATTAATGAGGCCATTACCTACTACGCTTTGGAATGGGCAACTAGCTGCATATTTCTGACTGACCGACTCCTTGACAATTCAAAAGTGCCTGAAAATGGTTTAATTGAAATAAATGCTTTGAGTTGAGTTGAGTTGAAAGAGAAAGAGAAAGAGAACGAGAACGAGAAAGAGAAAGAGAAAGAGAAAAGAGAAAGAGAAAGAGAAAGAGGAAGAGAAAGAGAAAGAGAAAGAGAAAGAGAAAGAGAAAGAGAAAGAGAAAGAGAAAGAGAAAGAGAAAGAGAAAGAGAAAGAGAAAGAGAAAGAGAAAGAGAAAGAGAAAGAAAGAAAGAAATAAATCATTAATTTGCTGGTAATGTAGGTAAGAGAAAGAAAGTTATTTTTCACTTTTTTATTGTTTTTTGTGAAGTCGGTTGTTTTTTTTTTTTGCATAAGTTTTCTTCCACATATATGCTAAAAATAATGTCCTGTTCAAAACATAAAATATACGTATACGCACAAACATAAGTATCGATCTATACAAATATTAGCCTTGCATCTACCATTAATGACGCACAAGAATCGTAGGCAAAAATGGTGACCTACGTGCGCATGTCTGCGCGCGCCCCTGCATATTCTTTGATCAACATTTTAGTGTAGCGCGCCACCGCGCGTGTCTAGAGTAGGGACTTAAGCTCCGCCCACATGCGCAAGGTCAGTCAGGAAACTATGGCCCTTAAGTGGCGTCGCCTGTATTTTGTTTAGTTAAGTATTTTTCGGTTAGTCAGGAACGCACCCTTGTCAAGTTTAGTCATAAGTTTACTTTGTCCCTAGTAGTTAATTATTTATACTATACATATGTGTTAACAGTGTACCTAACTCTAACAATAATACGTGTGTAAGAATTATAATAATATCAACCGTAAATTGGAGTTTCACTCTCGTTCGCGACTTCACCTAAAATACATCTATAAGGAGACAGGTAGAATACCTTCGACCTATGTCCCCAAAGTGGTGACCCCGACGTGATACTTTGGTACGTTGACACGCCTCGCAAGTTCGTGCCCACTCTTTGCAATCCCTGTTGACAGAAGGCCATACGTAGCGTTCGGTCACCAAGCGGGTGCTAGCTCGTGCACCAGGATGACTAAGGTTGTGGGCCTTGTCGAAAGCTTCTCTCCGAAGGGAGGGGTAAGATAGGGCCGAGGCTTGCCTGTGGACACGTCTCAAGTGATAGAGATATAAACGTTGGTCAGTTGCAGGCTTGACCCTTGAGAACGCAGGAAAGATAACTCTAAGTCTGACTTCTGTGATTCCGCAAGGGCTTCGTAGTCCTGGTCGAATGTGATAGCGTCGATACGTGACATAGCGTCAGCGACGACGTTATCCTCTCCCTTGATGTATTTTATGTCGGTCGTAAACTGACTGATAAAAGACAGTTGGTTCAACTGAGCAGGGGGGAGTTTTTCACGGCGCTGTATAAAAGCGTAGAGAAGCGGCTTATGGTCTGTGTAGATGGTCACGTGTTGGACTTCAAGAATGTGGCGGAAATGTTGTACGCTTTCGTACACCGCCAGTAACTCACGATAATAAGCTGGCCACTGCGTTTGCTGATTTGTCAGTTTCTTGCTAAAGAGGGCAAGAGGAACCCACTTGCCGTTAGTGAGCTGTTGAAGACTGGACCCAATGTGAACGTTGGATGCGGCAGTAAACAGACCGAGTGGGGCACCGTTGACTGGATATTGCGAAAGAGTGGCATTTGCTAGACTCTCTTTGCAGGCTTTAAATTCTAAAAGTAAAGGTGTCCATATAAATGGTTTGGCACCCTTGCCTTTTGTTTCAACTACAGATTTTATAAGCGGAGCCTGGAACAGTGCAGCGCGGGGGCACAAATCGGCGATAATAATTTAACATGCCGAGAAAACGACGCACATCTTGCACTGTTTTAGGAGGGGGGAAGTCTAGGATGGTTTGGACACGATCTTGATGTCACTTCTCGTGCACCAAGGACGCACTTGGACGGGTTAATAATGACTCCATTGTCTCGCAGGCGTCCGAAGAGAATACGTAGATGCTCGCAGTGAAGAGCCTCATCAACTGAATGGACGAGAATGTCATTACGTACGGAAAACAGAAATCGAGACCCCGTGTGACCTCGTCGATAAACCGCTGGAATGTTTGACCAGCATTGCGGAGACCGAAGGTCATGAAAGGAAATTCGAAGAGGCCAAACGGAGTAACGATGACTGTACGATGGCTGTCGTCTAATATCAACCGTAAATTGGAGTTTCACACTCGTTCGCGACTTCACCTACAATACATCTATAAGGAGACAGGTAGAATACCTTCGACCTATATCCCCAAACTCTTAATATTATCTTCGGGTATTTTTCGTATTATAATGTGACTTGGATGATAAGAAACTTATTTAGTTTCAAACTAAACAGTGATAAATTGTGTATTTTTTTATATTATAGAAACGCTAAATTATACCTAGATATATTTAGAAAGAAGAAAGGGAGAAATATACATTTATTTAGCACAGACAGGGCAAACAACACAAAAGTGTAGGTACTTAAACTAAGAAATTAAGAGGGAAGTGTGCCTCGCGGCTACGCCAAATAGGCCTAGTTCAGTAAAAATGCCACACAATCTGTACCTTTGCCCTATTTGAAGCAAGTTGGACCTACAAAGTCTAGTACCTACATACCCTTTTTGTAACAAAAAAAAGAGATTTTAATTCCACCAAAAAACTTTGCAACTTTTATAAAAACAAAACACCGTCTGCTGGATTTCGGCAATGCCTTGACTTTTATTTCCCGGCGTCGGCGTCGTGTTACAAAAGCTTTGACCGACCCTTGTCGCTGTGACAGTGACTTGACAACATAACACCTACGGAGCGGAACGGGGAGACAGCTTTGTTTGTTTTGCCATCGCAAGAAATATATCGAGCCCAAGGTATAAAAGGTACCCATTGTTAACCTGGAAAGTACCTAATAATACCTACCGTGGAAACGCCAAAATAAGACCTTGAAATAAATTACTTCATTCATGCTCCACGGACTTTCAGTAAACTTTCTTACTTAAGAAAGTTTTTGATTGCTTTCTTACCTAATGAATTCAGTCCTCTTTACGTTATTTTCCTCAACCAAAATGTAGGGCAATCGTTGTTGAAAGGGTTGCATATCGTTTTCATTTCCCGTTTCTTGAATGGTTTGCTGAAGTAGAAGAAATAATTAGCAACCCGACAAACTGCATTATTACACATTACTACTGTATGCAGTAATGTGTAACAATGCAGTTTGTTGGGTTGTTACTACATTTTGTTTAAATAAAATATGAGAATAACATTGTAGTTTTTCTTTTATTCACTACTAGCTGCGCCCCGCGGTTTCACCCGCGTAATTCTTGATCCCGTGGGAATATTGGGATAAAAAGTATCAATTATGTCCTATTCCAGGTCATAGTCTACCCATGTGCCGTCTAAATCCGTTCAGCCTCTATAGCGTGAAAGCGTAACAAACTAATAAACAAACAAACAAACTCACTTTCGCATTTATCATATTAGTTACGATTGAACATAAAAAAATTCCGCTGGACACCCGAACTTACTTGTGTAATGTCCTGTCTTTCCAGCTTAAAGCTTCGTCAATCCCAGCCTATTATTTATAGGCTGGGATTGATATTAATCTCCGGACTTTCCCACAACCCGCCTATTATTTACGAACGCAATATTGCATAATGAACCGAAACAGCAATCAGTAATAATAATAACATTCCGCCATTCTACGAGCCATACTTTGAATTGTGAACGCAGTAACCCAACTGTGCTTTGATTCATTCCGTTGTCCAAATGTTTCTAAACATCAGGAAATGTTTTCTAACGATACAATAAATTGAACAATAGTAATACTGGCTAGTAATGAAAATGTTCGTGTTCGGACGTGACTTACAATCTCCAATCATAAAAAGCGTCGCTTATTTTCTTTTTCATTTCAACGTTTATGTGTCCCCCCGGATTCGAGTTTAATGTTTTCGTACTTACTTGTATGTTGTTGAACACTTGAACAGCGTAGGTACAGTCAGGGAACTTAATGGTTGAGCAGATTGTCAAACGTCTTGAATTTTAATCATGGAATCTGCAAAGTAATATTTTTCTAACAGGGTACAATAAAATACGAAATACCACAGGGTATCGCTTACCCAGTAACTGGGTTGAGGAGGTCAGATAGGCAGTCGGTCCATGTAAAATACTGGTATTCAGCTGCATCCAGTAAGACTGGAAGCCGACCCCAACATATTTGAAAAAAGGCTAGGCAGATTGCTAGCCTTGCAACTGGGAGCAGTAGTGGCCAATCGGTATCGGCCGTAACTTACTAGTTGTAGGTCGTAGGTTCGAACCCAGACAGGGGCTTTCCTTTGTATAAATTATTTCATCACCACTGCTCTCAAAACGGCGAAGGAAAACATCGTGAGGAAACCGGCAAGTCCTAGAATAAAAAATCACCGAGAGGACGCTTGTGTCCCAGCAGTGGGATCGTTATAGGTTAAAGTTATATCGAATCGAGTAGGGTTTCATTCCATGTCCACATAAATTCTTTTACCTTTCTAACGTAAATTAATTTTTGAATTTAAAATATTCGCCAGCGTAACTTCGAAGATTTCTTTGAAGTGATTTTATACATCGTATCTTCAATTGTAAAGGCGCGCTTGTCCGAGTGAACAATAAAATGTATTCACAACCCAAAAAGAAATATGTAGATATATGAAATGAAATTGTTTATTCTGTAAATAATATCGGAATCACATTTACGCGTCATATTAAAAAAAACTATAATAATCCTAATCCCTGTTGACTACGGAACCCTACAGTGGCGGATTAAATGTCGAGAGCGCCCTAGGCAAGGAACTCATCGGCGCCACTTTTTTTTTTTTTTTTTGAGGTTTGGTATCATCAAATGACTTTTGCCGCTCTGGGCGGAGCGGAAGGGCGTGTCAGACTTTTACTGACTAAAACCCACCCGTGTTCCTTCAGTTGCCTATTGCTAAGGGCCAAGGGCCCCGATATCCCTTTCGGACTATCCCGCAACCCTGGCAGGCATCGGTCCTAGCGGACCCCGCTAATTGTGCTGATATCTCTTTGAGGCGCGCGTGGAGCACAACACGCCGTCGACCCAGGCATGGTTCTTATCGGACGGCGAGCTACCCATTGCTCGCGGTCTGCAAGCCCTCGCCTACGGTGGCCGGGAATCCCAGGCGGATTCCCGACGCCCAGGGCGTCTCCTGCGGTGGCGGGTAGGGGCGCGAGGCGCGAATTTTGCCTCTCCCTCATGCGTTCCACCTCCACCTTCGCGAGCATTACTGCTTTGCAGAAGGAGGTGACGGCTATGAGAAGCCGTCACCTCCTTCTGCCCTCTCGCTCCGTACCATGGCTTGGACCAGGGCCGGACGCGAGAGGTCATCGCCGCCAATCGCCTCCAAGAGGACACGGCGGTGCTCCGCCCAAGCAGGGCTCCCTCCACCGTGTACTCCGGGCAATCCACACAGTGGTGACACCCAGGCGTTTCCTCCCGCCTAATCCTACACAGAAACCTCCCGAAGCTGCCGTGTCCAGTGAGGACCTGCGTCAGGCGGAAGGTGAGGACGCCGTGGCGCCTCTCTAGCCGGAGTGGCTAGAGAGGCGCTACGCGGGGCGTCAAAGAGGGGACTGATCGTCGCAATTGTGGCGTGCCCAATCGACGCCACATAGCTGCCATATATAAAAATAAATGTTCTCTGTCTCTCTACCTACATACCAAGTATATCACAATCGGTTTAGTAGTTTATTGCATGAAGAAGTAAGATATACCTATACACACACACTTTCGCAGTTATTATATTAGTAGGGATAATTAGGTACGCCAGGGAATATATCTACATCAATAATCTTTTAAATATTGTAAGTAGGTGCATACGTACTTACACAATTAATTTTATATCAATTTTCATTTTTTTTTGTTAAATATAATAAATCTTCCGCGTCGCCCTTTATTCCTCGCGCTCCTAGGCACGTGCCTTTTTTTTTTTTTTTTTTTTGAATGTGGGAAATCATCCAATGACTTCTCCCGCTCTGGGTAGTTTGCCTTAGGGTTAATACGCCACTGGAACCCTAAAAATAACCTAGATGGTGTCCACATTTTCTATCTGAATACCCCTGAGAACAAATGGCAAAACAAACTTTGACTCTGACTTTGACCCCTGAGTTTGGTCGTTTGACACTTATCTACATGGTTCTCAAATGATCTAAACACGATTTTGCTCAAATTATTTGAGGACCATGAGGATAGCGTTTGAAATGTTTTTTTTTTAAAGGACTCCACAGATTTGAGTGGACCTTTCCACTCAGTGCAAGCATTTGTAAGTGTAAATATGGAAAACTGCAAATCTTAAATAATGTAAAACTTCTCAAAGGCGGTTATAAATCTCTCCCCATTTGATTCTTGAATTATTTGTATGTGGTGAACATAATCCAGTTTTTTCTTGAGCTGAGCTGAGCTGAGCATCGTCTCACACAAGTCGACGATAAATCCAACACACAGAGCCGTCCCCACTAATCGTGCCATACAATTTACAAGTCTAAGCATAAAATGCGACGAACATAAAAAAGTTGAGAAAAGACCAAGAAGATTTTACAGTATTAATGCCATCAGAAATGTTTGTAACTTCGAGCCAGCTACGCCTGAATAATTAAAGCAATATTAAAGTACGGAGCTTTGAGGAAAATCATTTGAAAAATAAATGTTCATTGAAATCCATCTCGAACTTTTGTTTGTATTCTTTCATCGACTCACAATAACGATGTCCACTTTGTCGTTTTATTTACAGTTTTTTTTTCCCTGTAATTATTGACAGGACCAATCTTATCCTAAACAAAATAATATTTAAGTATGTAGCCTACTGTAAAAGGATGTTTTTTTGACACGTGGCCAAAATAGGAACTAACGCTGCCATCTTGTTTTTCAATACATTTCACAAAACATTTGCACTAAATGTTTACCAATAGCGCCATCTTGTCTACGTCATTCGAGCGCCAAAAGATCCATGTAGCAGTGTAGGTATAACGTTGATGGTTGCATCTCGTCATCAAGCACAGAATTAAATAAAGTTGAATATATATGCGTAACTTATGATATTTAACTTATTTCATTGAGCCTGTTACGAGCTACTAAATCATAAACAAACATCCTGTTCAAGGCTGCTTAGCCTCCGCCATTTTTTAAGCCGTCACATCGCCGTCCCAGCTGGCTTCTGATCCGACCCAATTTTTCTTGCCTTATTTTCTTTTGTATACTACATAGATTATTATTTATGTACATCATTTTCTATTTGTAGATCCAAATTATTCGTCGGGTTTTCTAACGACAGAATCTTTTATATTCTTCCGAAAATTTTGTCCCCTCGTTTTCATAAGAACGGTCGGGCAGCTCTTGACCTGCATCTCACCTGATGGTAAGAAATGATCAGGCCGAGGTTGGAAGCTTCACTCGGAATCCTCAACCACAGAGGAACTGGCTATCTTACCTCTAACTGCCGAAACAAAACAATGCTGTTAACATTCTTGTTATGGCGATACACTTAGATTAGACGGTGGTAGCTAGCTAGGAGGACTTAGAACAAGCCCTACCACCAACCAAACCGAGCAGAATATTTGGTCATCCTGCGATCGCTTAATTCTATTGAAATACATATCTCTTGCTTTTTGAAAAACCAGTATCTCTAATAAAATCCACCCCTGAAAGCCCCAGATGTTGAAAAACTTAAATACCTACCGACGCCTAGTTCATATCATAATCATTTCAGCCGAAAGACGTCCACAGCTGGACATAGGCCTCCCCGCCACTTCGACTGGTTTTGTGCATCCCGCATCCAGTGGATTCCAGCGGCCTTCATCAGGTCAACGGCTCACCTTGTGAGAGCCTTCCAACGCTACGTCATCTGGTATGCGGCGGCGCTACAATACATCTAATTATTTAAAAAAAAAGTTCTACGACCATTTTCTTTCTGTAACCTTACAAAAATAACGAAGAGAGACATCTAAAATTAAAAACATAATTCAAGTAACTAATTGGGAGCGCGCCAGAGCGTTCAAACTAATTAGTTTGCTCAACATTTATTACAAAACGCAACTATTGCGAAACAATGAGGAACGGAAAAATGTGCTCGTAAAGTGGAGTTGGGCGACATAGATATGAATGAGGCTGCGTTCACGAACAAATATTTTTTGAATTGCAATACGAATGAGAGTTTAAAAAGAACTTCCGCGGAATTTGTACAATCCGCAGCCCGGTTTAATAAACCTTTTCTCTTACGTTCAAATAATAGTTTTGGCTATGCAGATGACATAATTGTTTGTTTATTGCTATGTTCGTGTACTTTTACTCAGTAATGATATATTTTTGAATCTATGAATATAAGAATAAATGAAGTTACATCAATCTAAGAGGAATTACGTGTTTTTTAACGCCCGCATAACCATCAACATATTATACGCGTTTGGTTTTTAAAAAAAGGTAAAAAATACTTTAACAATAGCAGTGCGTTAGAAACAACGTTAACTCATTAAGAGAACGTGTAGCCCCAGTCTATTTAGGTAATGAATATCAATTACCCTTAATCATATTTGATTCAATCTCTCTCACGATAAAACAGCCCACTGGCCGCTCATTCCGTGAAACAAAAATACCTCGAGGCAGGAACAAACGGAATGATGTATACCCTTTTTTTTTTTTTTTTTGAGGGTGGGAAATCATCCAATGACTTCTCCCGCTCTGGGTGGAGCGGAAGGGCGTGTCAGACTTTTACTGACTAAAACCCACCCGTGTTCCTTCAGTTGCCTGTTGCCAAGGTCCCGGTATCCCTTTCGGACTAACCCGCAACCCTGGCAGGCATCGGTCCTAGCGGACCCCGCCAATTGTGCTGACATCTCTTTGAGGCGCGCGTGGAACACGATGCGCCATCGACCCGGGCCTGGTCCTGATCGGACGGCGAGCTACCCATTGCTCGCCGTCCGCAAGCCCGCGCCTATGGTGGCCGGGAATCCACCTGGGATTCCCGACGCCCAGGGCGTCTCCAGCGGCGGCGGCGGTTAGGGGCGTGAGGGCGCAAACTTTGCCTCTCCCTCACGCGTTCCGCCTCCTCCTTCGCGAGCATTACTGCTTCAATGATGTATACCCGCAACTATTATTCTTTTACGCTACGAGCGTAGCGGCGTAGCAGCGTAGCCCACTTTCTACGTAGCTCGTGGCTTAAGGGCGGGTTATAATGGAGTAGGCTACCGCTCGCCATTTATGGTTCTACGACCTCAGAACATCTAGAACAGCTGATCGCTGCCAAAAACAATATAACAATACAGCGGTTATTGACAATACGTCTTGCATTAAATATGAGTATCTAGTTACCTGAGCTCATTCTGGAAATGGTCTTTGTAACAGCATAGCTACATCATAATTGTATGAAGACAGTATGTACAACTTATGTTGGCCTGGGTAGTAAAATAATTATTTCATTGGTTTTAATAATAGATGCGAACAAACAATACTTTTCAATAAATGGTAATGAATTATTAATGAGTGGAGCGGGACGACGCTGATCGCTGTCGTTCCCTATATTTACATTAACTACAGACAGACGAGGTAACAGTTACGTGGGGAGGTAGAACAGAGCGATCGGATAATCACACAACATGAATAATGAAGCAGATCGCAGTACTAATTAGGAGTGAGGCGTATTTATCGTCACAGATAGAAATAACAGATATTAAAAAATAGCAGATAGCAATTGCTCTTAACGATAAAAAATATCTGTTACTTAAAATCACAGATTACTTAAAATACTGGTATTCAGCTGCATCCGGTTAGACTGGAAGCCGACCCTAACATAGTTGGGAAAAGGCTAGGCAGATTGATTGACTTAAAAATCACAGATCCTCAAGACTGTTACCGCGGCTGTTACTGTTAAAAGTTCGGATACGATTTTCGACTTTGACGAAAAGAAATAAAAACACATTCAATTGAGTTAAATACGTATTTATCATCCATACAAAATAACAGGCTGTTATTTTATAACAGATAGATACGATTTTCGACTTTAAACTAAAAAAAATAAAGAAGATATTCGATTGAGATACGTATTTATCGTCCGTACAAAAATAACAGGCCGTGATTTAATAACAGATATTTGGATCTGTTATTTTTTTGTCACAGTCACAGTGATAACAGATATCGTATTTCACCTGTTACAACCCCTCTAAGTACCAATTACCTCAAATGTGCCAAGTGTGAGTGTTCGTATTGAAACTTTTTTTAAATATGTGCCATGTTATTTTTTGGTTGCAGAAATATGCCAATATTGAGCATAAAGCTGCAGCTACCAAGAAACAAGGTGGCTTGTTTTATGTTTACCTGCAGTAGGCACAGCAGTGGGGTAAGTTTTACGCTGTTATCTCAATAAAAAAAGCAAATATTTTATACTTAATCAAAAGTTTAAAAACTTTTTAGTTTTATTTAAATGTACACTCTCTACTGTAAACGCAACGTAAAACCGAGTTCGGGTCTACTTGTTTTATTTAATAACTTGTGAAAAATTCACAAACATAGTTTTGATAAAACGTCCGCAGCAAAATTCTCCGAATATCCAAATGTAAAGCTTGCGGTTCGAAATCAAAGAAAATAGAAAAGGATTCCATTTTCTGCTGGATCCTAAAAATCTCGGTATTTGTTACATACCGGAGCAAATTGCGGCGCAGTTCTAGCCGAGTTCACCACGAATATGTTTGCCCTCTTCACTTCATGAAAATTTTATCAGACGATCCGTTGAGACACTCTACGACTGACCCCGGTAGAGATACTTGGATTACTAACTCTTTATTACCTGTTTAACTGGAGTTGCTCCAAGATAAAGTTTCAGTTCTTGAAAATTCTGAATTAGAAGTCTGTTAATTTTCTCGTGTTCTGTGCAGTCAACAGATTTGTATAGCAGTGTACGAAATTCTGTTAATCTCGAGATTAAAATTTTATAGTGAAACATAAAAAGAAAATGTTTCGAAAAGTCCTTACAGCATAAAAGATTTAACGTCTTCATAAAATCAAAATACCGATTTGAAAAAAGGTCAACATTGTTTACGTGGAGACAACATGGAATTTGCTATCGTCAAGCAGGAGGGCCGCTGCGAAGATATATTGGAATATTTTGCCGACGCGATGTGAACCGAAAGGTGCGGTCATAGTCAAATGCAAATCGAAAATATCGCTGAGTGGCGCATGTTACCGGCGTCGATAGCTCTTCAGGTAGACCGGGTCACGGGAAGTGTATTAAAGCTATCAATATTTTCAACATACCGATGTTATTTACGAGTAAACAGAATAGAATATTGAAATGTTCATAAAAATATTTTGTTCAGCTATCTATTTGGAAATAGTATTTTTTTGGGATTGACAGGGATGTTATGATTCGGACAGATTCAAAGGCTTTTTTGTTAGAATTTTTGTAGGCTCTAATTTCACTCGTGCTCCAATTTCACTAATTTCACTCGTGCAAATTAAATGATCTACATCAAATTCTACTTAAAAACTTATCATCAATCATTCAGTTAATTCCTTACATAAATAATTCCTTATACTTCCTAGAACTTCTTTTTTTATTCCAATATTAACTTATGTTTTTGTAAAGTGTTATTATTGTAGGGTAATTTATTACCCGGACTGCCAAGGAAGGGTTATATTTTTGATGTTTAATTTTTAGTAAAATATTTAAATCATATAGAATACCGTATCGATGCAATCTTACGTTAGAGCACTGTCAGCAAATATTAAATAAACTTAAAAGATGAGAACATATATTCTCTTTGATATTTGTAGCCAGCATCATTCAGGATAGTTCGTCGCTGTGTGAGAATACAGCACTGGTATATATATAAGGTACCTCGTATGTGTACCTTGAACATTGTCTCGAAGCGTTGTCCGTCGCCGTCGGAATTCTATTTGCTCGCGGTCTACCGCTCCGACTCCATCGGGACTGGAACGACAACTATGTATTAAGTTATCTCAACGGGCCACCATTGTCTTTGGATTGCCGCATACCTTCTTTAACACAGTTTTGAAGTTATTTTACAACAGAATACCAAGGAGCTGGCACGAATTTTAAACTGTTCGTCGGATAATTTTTAAACCTCGGCTCCGTAAGAAAGAAATTGATAGACATACATTGAAATCAAAATGTTTTGTGGTTTTGCTACAAGATGTATTGTTTGGCGGTACTCCAAATAGTAGAGCTTATAAATCGTTGAAAGATTTGAAATTAGTAGTGTGATTGATATCTTAGACATAATGATAAACTAATGCTGACCGATGCAAACCTATCCAATGTAGGTAACTAAAAAGTAATAAACTGTAGTTTGCATAACATTAATTGAATATTAAATTACTTTACATAGCAAAGCTAAGCAAAATTGCTAACATTCCACGTTATATTGTGTCCACGCGGCACACGCCTCAGCACAATATATCACAATGGACTGCGACCATAATATAATACAAACATAAACAAGCACACCAGCCAATTTGAAACTCAAGGAGAGGATGAAACTTGTATAAGAGAATCGTTTAGGAATTTAGTTCACATTCGTCATGTGATGAAAGAACAACATACAGTTCGGAATGAAAACACTTGGAGTAGCGAAATATTACGTAGGAGTACGTCTTATAACAGCGAACATGAAGTTATTATTGCATAAATGAATTACTTAATGTTTCATAACTGGGTAGTAAAAGTTATTCCCAATACACAAATAAAAAGTTTGATTTGTGCATCCCTCAATAATTATAGAGCAAACCGCTGTCTGATAAATTATTATTTTATCTTTGTAGTTTGGAACGCCGCCAATTGTTGAATTTGAATAATAAATCAATCTCTGACCGATTTCACAGGTATTAGAGTTTCTGAACTAACAATACTTAGCTGGTGGTAGAGATTGCGGTGGTAAAGCACGAAAGGGAGAAGTTTTTTGAGTGGACGGCAACCAATTTGGTCTCGTGTGATGAGCCGAGTTTTCATTCAGCTTATAACTGAACTAAATTTCGTACAAACCAATTAAGATTTTCTCATCTTGGTTTATGAGAATGGAATGAAAATTGCAATTTAGAGAGAGAAATAACGAATAACTTAAAATTATTTCAAAACTCGTGGAATTGGTGTGACAGCAATATTCTTGGCGCCTGGCGGTAAGCCAACTGGTGCTAAATGAGATTAACTACAAATAATGAATCAACCTCTTCGACTGATTAATGAAGGCACAGGTTTGGTATGCTACGACCTTTAATTTATTCACAACCTATCCTCATCTTACGCTATACTCTATCGTGTGTGGCCCTTGGCGAGGTAGAATACAAAACAATTCACTGTAAAACACATAGCATTCAGTTGCCTAGGGCCGTGTCTAGTCTATATACGTGAGACTGCTAATGTGGTTTGCACTAAAGGCTCAATGTTCGCATCCTCACCCAGGCCCTGGATGTTACGAATTGTGAGAAAATTTGAACTCAAACCTATAAGTGAATTATTTCAGTACACCCGTTTTCATGGAAACACGTTATTAAACCACACGGCAAAGTTGAAAGGAATAGGTTCTGTAACATCCGTTTATGAATATGAAAGGAAAAGTTCCAACGGTCGCATTAATAAAGCTTCAGTTTTGCTCACCTTGGAAGAGTGCACCGTGCGGGCAAGAACAATTAATCCATCTGACTGGCGTTCAGTTTGGCTAGATTAATCTGTCTCAGGTACAAAGCAATTAACAGCTGTACCTAAACTTTGAAGGGCATTAATTTTCGTCTTAATTAACGTAATATAATGGACTCAAGGTGTTAGTTTAATAAATGCTTGCTTTGACTTTTAGCGTGAAGCGTGAAATACCTAGGTTCCTAAATTGCTGTTTCAGCGTAAGTTTGAGGTCCATTTTGTTGATTTCGCGACTCGTTTCACGAAGTGTGAAGGCATAGAATGTGTAGTAATTTCAGGTACGGGCTGACGGCAGTGTTCTCAGTTTTGCGTGGAAATTGTAGTTATAACTGTGAATAGCGTGATTTAGCATATTTATGAGAGACAGGTGACGGGGCTTTGTCTTTGTGCGACGCGGATGGGTTGTAGGCCTTTGTTCATTGTCGTTTGAGGACCACAGTCTATATTCCTCAGTTATCTTATCTAATCAGTAGAGGTTCGTCCCACTAGTACAAGTAGAGTGACCTTCCATGACGACACAACTTGGGTGGTCTTCTCTGAATTTAATCAGAATGTTAGTACCCTGGTATGAATTAGCATTATGAAAATTTGTTGACCTATTCAAAAGTCTGTAAAGAGAAAGCTCATGAGAGCTTCGTGAATAATTTCTAACACTCGGGTCTAGGCAATGTATTTAATATTAAAATTAACAACGTTTAAAGCTATAGTTAGTTAGCACATTAACGAAATAAAGTATAAAAAAGCATGAAATATTCTATTTAAAATCTTAATTAATGTAATACTGAAATATTTATAAAGTTAGGTTTCTATATTTTTTTATGTAGGTGCTGTCTACTGAGAGGTTTTGATATAATCTTATTACGAGTTTCAAATATTCAAGAGAAACGAGTGTAAGTTACAAGAACTGTGTTCAGGACCTACAAACATTTGTTATTTTTACCCGACTACGGCGAAGAAAAAGGAGGGTTATGATTTTAACCGGTATGTATGTATGTATGTTCATCTGTTCCCTTGTATCTTCTAAACCACTCATCACAATTTGACAAATAAGGTATCGTTAGAAGCATCTTGATTGTTCGCTGGTTATAGGCTATGTGAAGTCACATTAAATTAAAAATCGCCCCCTCTAGAGGAAATAAAGTCAGGAACTGAAAAAAAAACATGTTTATTCGTACTATGTATGTTGGGTATCAAATGAAAGGGCTTAATAAGCACATTTCAAAAATATATATATTATAACCCAAAAATAATTTTAAAAAAAATTAAGTAATATAATAAAAACTAAAACCCAACTACGACTGAAAAGGTATAAACAAGACACCACAGACAGACAAATGAAAAATCCGGAGTCACACGTAATCTGTTCGATTTATGCCGCCCTAACACGTGTGACTCCGGATTTTTAATTTGTCTGTCTGTGGTGTCTTGTTTATTATACCTTTTCAGTCGTAGTTGGGTTTTAGTTTTTATTATATTACTTAATTTTGTTTGTTTAGGTAGTTCTATCAGCACCTTATGTATTTTACAAATTAGTCAACTTTAAAGTTAAACATAAATTAATTCAATGACTGAAAATGTATAATGTTAGTTTTAACAGATAGGTACATAATTATTATTCATACTTCCACTTTGTGTTCTGAACGGGAAAGCTCTTCTTATTCATTAATACGTGAAATGGTATGAAATATGTAGGTAGATTTAATGAGCACAGCTATAAAATTCTCGAAACAATTTTCACAATTTAATTCACGTCCGTTTAATATCTATATTCCTTTTTATTAAAATTGCGCCGTCACATCAACAGTTCCATTTTATTAAAATTGGTTTCCTTCACGGTAATAACTATATTTATATGCAGAAAAGTGGAAATTCCCTTGTTTTCATTCTTTGATAACGTTGGTAGAGAACTGTATGACTGAGTATCACTTCACTTCACTTTTTGTGAATCGATAAATTGTGTTGTTCTATAGATGTCATGATGGTCTAGCTACAGGTAAACACGATTTGCGGGGTCTGTGCAACTTGATAAGTAGGTACTTTTAAACTTATTCTTAGCAAAGAAAGCGAGAAACAAAACATTGTCAGGAAAACTGGACGTTCTTAGTATTAAAAGAAGCAGCGGTGGGGAAGTTACGGGCCGGTTAAGTAGCTCTATGGGAACTTCTTAAAAAGTTACGCAAAACAAATTGTCTAGCCCAAAATTCAGAAACGCGAAAACTGTTTGCTGACGCAGCTATTAGGGATCTGTGGGATTATATATAGACACTAGCTAGCCAATCCTTACTTCTGTAATGGCGCCAATTCACAATACTACTAGTCCATTTCATTTACTGTCTGATAAAGCTTAGTTTCCCAGAAATTGAAGATCACGCTTTTGCTGAGCATATTTCCACTTCGAGTCTACGAGAATATATGGCGGATCCATTTCATCATTCCATTTTCATTTCTTTGAGTAATGTTTCGAGCAGCATCTAACCATTTATTTGTTTTCTGCTTTGATTTCCGTATCCGCTTTCCGATGGAAGTAAGTATACACACACACACACACGCACATACACACACACGCGCACACACACATAACATCACGCCTGTATTCCTGAAGGGTTAGGTATAGCTGCACCTATGGTACACCCACATTTCGCCAGAAGTAAGCTTATTTTGAACGCAGAACGTGGCTTATTTTCATTTTATAATGATAAATTATTTGAGCTGGGGAGTTATTAGCCAAAGATACTGAAGGAAAACCTAATAATACTTTTAAAATCGAAAAGGATCTAGAGCTACTGAACTCCCGGATGAAGCTATTAACATTACCATAATGTGGTGACAAATGTTAAGTTCACCCGCGGTCGTGAGGTCGGTGTGCACACATGACAGGACGGGCTGTGATTACACTCGCCTCTTATTTGATTTACATTTTCCTCATCGCATGAATTCGTAATACGTATTATAAATAACCTCCCGTCCTCACGACCAGTAACAATGGATCAGAGAGGGTAACCCTTTCAATGACGGACCCTGTATGCTATCCTTTTTCTCATTGTATTTTCCTTGTTTTCTGAAATATGGATACACATGACATATTCCAAGGTGTTAAAATTTTCGTAGGTCAATGTTACGATATAAAGTAATCTTGTATTCTCAGAAATATTTTATGAGATAATATTTAATATTCCGAGTCTGAAATAAACACATTATTCTTTCGCGATTGTTCAGCTCTCCAAATATTTAAGTTATTTCTTTGGTCGTATTTCATTGAGTTAGTTGTTAAGAGTCAGGAAAAGTTAACAATATGATTTGCATTTATAATGGACGTTGTGTATTCTGTTGAACAACTCTGGAAGTCTGAAATATGGTATCTGTTCGCTAATGGTCCGCAATCATACTCAGACGCTGTACTGTACTCCATTTGCAATGCAGCTGCTACAACTGAACTAATATATCTAGCTTAAAACCTCCATTATTCTGCATAAAACAATACTGAATAGAATATTAATTTGATGTCTGAATGAGAATAGGATTTTCAATTTCGTTACCTTCAAATGCAATTATTTATAATTGTATTTTGAAAGTTTAATTTTAAGCGATATAATACGGTCCGGTATGACTAATAGATCGAATAATAGAAAGTGAACTTTTTATTTTCATGTAGAACAAAGAAGATATTATAAAGTGAAGTTTGTCATTTTTATAATGACTTCAAACGAAGGAAAGTATTTCAGAGGAATACATCTAGTTTTAGAGTAACACAAACATGTGCCACATGTACGGTTTAAAATTTAAAAATTGACTCGGCATTTAAAATACATAAAATGCGTAGAATTAAAAAATAGATATCTTTTCCGTTTCAGACTCATATCACACTATTACGAGTCTGCATGTGTTATCCTGAAGCTTGTCAACAAGTCACAGTAGCATCCGTAGCGACCGGCGGAAGCTACGCCGCTACGAGTCACCGCTACGCCGCGCCGCCGTAACAACTAGCTACGTATATTTGTGAATAGGTGAATAGGAATTCGCGCTTGTGAACTTGGTCTGAGGATTAGTCTATAACACATTATCTGCTGGAAATCAGACTATTTCGCTAAAGAAAAATGTGAAGACTAGTAAATTATTATACAAATCTGTAAAAAAATACCTCATCCGATCCGTGAGAATGTGCTAAGAGTCTATGCGTGTCTTCACTTCACCTATGTTATTACATTTAAAACTTGTTTTCGTGGTAAAAAGTAAAGTAAAAAAACAATCCGATAAAAAAAATGATCCCAATGAGGGGTACAAGAGACTCTCGGCTTCGTTAAGCGACTTTTTATACCCGTTATGTGCTGCCATAATATATACTAACTACTTAGGTACTAGCTATTTTAACTTTATGATCAACCTAATGACATTATCTTTGCTCACAGTCTGTAGTTAAATCTAAGGACGAAATTCATGAATAATTAATGAAAGCTATCAACGCGTGTGAGGCTTTCGTTACCATTCATACATGTTGAACCGATCTACACGCGTCAATTCTCGTATAAAGACAAGACATTTCAAAACTCTTCGAAACTTAAATATAGACGAAATGAAAATCTACTTTCATCCTTACATTATTATGAGCCGCAACTTCTCTCTTTAAGTACCTACCGTTAGTTTTATACTCGAGAACCACTTCCATACATAGGTACAGTCGAAAAAATTGAATTCTGACCCACCATAAGCTTATTTTCTTACAGACATTCAAATACAATTAGGTCGACATTCGCGTAAATATAAATTTCCTTGGTAACGAATTTGTCATCTGCCATCTTTGTTATTTTGACAGTTTCAAACGATTTATCGTCAAAGTGGGTCATGATTCACTTAGCCTGACTGTACATATTATAAATTAAATTTGTTTTACGGGTCTGTCTGTGTTATTCTTATAAACTACGCAAAGTGTTTTTGATTTTGTGTATTAATAAATACATGAATATTTAACTTGCATGTAATAAAGAAATCTCGATGTTTTGTCAAGTTGAAAAAACCGTGCGAAGCAGGGGTGGGCCGCTAGTATGCTGTAAAAAATAATAGCCAAAACTCGTGCAAGATTTAAACGCTCAGTAGGTAGGTAAGTGGGGCAAAGAATTCCAGTGAGTGCTTCCAATCATCTCAGCTTTTAATTTCGGCATTACGATTGAAAGAAGAGCACTTTATTACAGGGAAGGTTTGAGAAATATTTGAAGGACGAATTCTATCGGCACCCTCTTTTTATTAATCGGTTTTACAGTCAAATTGAAGCACGCAAAATCTTTATTTTATTTATTACGAAATACGGGTATTTGAGACGCCTTTATCTTGTAATGGCCAGACACTTTACTTTTATTTGATTTTTTATCTAAGCGTAGGTACTATTTACGTGTTTTATTTGTACGTGACGTACAATGGAATGTTTTATTCATAGTCTGACAACATCTGAAGTTATTGTAATATTAATCTTACCACGTAAAAATTTATTGTTAGCAATTTTTACAACAGTTAACACTGAAGTTTTTATTCACATTAAAACTCCTGTTGAACATTATTTTATATTAACAGTATCTATTGAAGTATCAGTTTAATGAGCCACTTGTTTGCTCAAGAAGATATTATGTACAACCACATTAAACTTCACTATAAATTACTTCATGATATTTTTATTCCAAACTATAAAAGACTCTTTAGACTCCATTTTGAGATGAACATTAAGCACCTATTCAGAAAAAGGTCGCCTACACGTAAAGCTGTTCCTTGCGTCTGGTCGGAGTTCATGAGCCAGTGAATGAATGACGTAACTAAAGCAAAGGCCTTTCTGAACATGACGCTCCTACTCCAATAGCTAGCAATTGTCACTCGGCACTTTGACGTCTTTTCATTTTTTAATGAGCCCACCTACGTAATTGAAATGAAAAGAAAATGTGTTGAAAGCATTGTCATGTATTTCTTTTTCTCTTTTGGTCGCAAATTCATCTTCAGACAATATTTTATTTAAAATAAGCTAAGATTCAAATAAGCAGTAGCAGGTGCCAACATTTTACGATATTAGTTTTCACATTCAAAGTTGTTAACTACTCAATAACTATAATACGAATGCTATAAACAGATAATGCTATTAGGATGGAAAACTATATAGATCTGAAGATCTGGGAAAAACAAAAAATAAAGATTGTGCGTCATTTTAAGTGCGAAATACTTTAAACATGTTTTATTTTAGCGAAAGATAACAGCAGACCTCACATAATAATATGTGTTCTGTATAAATGATGGTTGTATTTTTTATTAATCATCACATTACCATGTATTGTTACCGTAGGCACTAAGGCATATGTAAATGGTGCCCCGAAAAGCATAATAATAATCGACATATTAATTTGAAGTTCTTATGAACTTCGAGGAAAAGACTTCCAGGTCAGGTTGATAATTATTTGTTGCGGGAGGCAGACGCGGCCTCGTTTCTGGCAACATGCCAATAACTGTCACGCGGATCCACAGGTGATCTGAGTTTTGCATTAAAAATGTGTATTTTTAAACAAAATCCTACGTAATCCACTTTTGTATTTGAATTGTATAAACGCAAATCCGTGAAAGCAAATCGATATGAAATGTCGGCCTTTACTGACAGCGGCGAAATTTTTTTAATTTTGAGTAGGTTTTTGCGATCAACGAGAGCCAAGTTTTATTTAAGGTAGTCCGGTAGTTCTAAAGTGAAGGTTTAATAATTGTGAAGTTGGCCTAACGCCAGGAAAAACTACGCCACTAAGTTCTGAATACTGCTGACGCATTTTAAACTTGTCTCACCTCATTATTGTTATCTTCTTAATATCCGAAATGGTAAGAATGGAACTATTATATTATACAAATCTTATTCCTTCTTAATGTTCGTGATCTACCTACTCGTTGAGAAAACAAAGAGAAGGAGTAACTACTACATATAGAACAGATATTGCGTATTCGCTTGAATTCACGCAAACATTTTGATGATCCTTGCCTACACATGTTATTCAATAACTCTGATTCGAGAAACAGCGCATGATGTATTCAAGAATATAAATGAAGGCATAATAGTAAATCAATAGCGATAATATAGTAGACATGTTAGGTTAGTAGACGTGGTAGGTAATAGTTACGCATCTTATACGAGGATAGTAATTTCGGAGTAATAATCAAAATGTGAATAGTTTACAATATTTATTTAGTGGTAAATAAACAATAAGATTTAAACTATTTCAATGTGGATGTCGAAAACTGGTTCTGAAATTGTTAATGAATAATTATTTCGCGACTACCCAAACTAATAACAAGAGGAATTTACTGCTGAGGCCTAGTTTCTGACTAGGTACAAAAGGACAGAAGTCAACCTAAGGCCTCAAATCGATAAATAATATTTTCCTAAATAATAGGTACTCCAAATTCAGTCATAACTAAGTGGCGATAAGACACATTTATACTGTCAGTACTTTATAAAGAGTTCATGCTTTTTCCACTCTATTAGGTACTTACAAGAAATTGTGTGGTGAGTGAGTAGTGACTTGAGCCGTGCAACGTCTAATCGAATGCCGGCTTATGGCGAGACACATCCAACGGTCGGGATCGGCATGTATAATTGATTCTTGCGGGTAAAATATGTGAAGCGTCGATATTGAGTACATGAGAGTATGGTTTGAATTTTTGGAAACATAGTTGATGAAGACTTTAATGAAGTTATCGAGAAAACTGGTAGATTATTCGCAGAACACACTTTGTGTGTTCACTCATGTTTCGGACAAATAAATGATCTCTGTCTCTATCTCTAACACAGAAAATTAAATGAATTAAACCTGCAGCACTGAACGGAAAAGCTGTTACGGTGATTATGATTACGTGCGCATGCGCAATGAAGGTGATAAACAACAAGCGTTGGAAAGGTAGGTATACTAAAAGAAATCATAAAAAATACGGAGAGATCTCATTAAATTGGCAGAAAAGATAACTTGACCTTTATATTTTCTCAGTACCCTATCTTTCTAATCTGTTTAATATTTAACTTCTCCTTAATTCGGTTAGTGTTGATGGGGCGACACGTGTCTCGTGTCTCGGGTGAGATAAGGGCCGCGGTCTACCCCCTCACTACTTGCACACTCACTGCGCTGAGAGAGTAGACACATTGACGAGTACCTACACTAAAGGAAGGTACAGAAGGTCGGTTCCTTACTACGAGCGAAAACGTTCGCACACACTCGCATACACAAGGGGTTATGGCTAAATAATAACAGCCGCACGGGTCGAAACAATTACTGTGGTCGGTTCCTGGATGGGCCCACTACATATCGAGACCCCCTCCGTGCCTCGGAAAGCACGTTAATTCATTGGTCTCGGCTGTCATTCGTCGATCTTTGACAGTCATTAGGCGTGTCGCGTGTCTAGTCAGAAGCCCGAAAGTCTGACAACCTACCAAGAAGTATCGTGTTACCCAGTAAATAACTGGGTTGTGGAGGTCAGACCGAACCGACCGACCCCAACATAGTTGGGAAAAGGGTGGGCAGATTGACACAGATACGCGACTAGGTTCAGCGAGTGCAAGCACACTCGCAACTGGTATAAGTCGCCGAATGTTCGCGGTTATGGGCGGGCATGCCTGTATTCTCTTTTTGTTGGAGTCGATCTTCTTTACGTATCTGTTTTGTGACAAGTAGGTAGGCAACCCTTTCTACAGAATACCCTTACGGCCTGAATAAAAGGAACCCTTTTAGCGCGCGCTCGAGAGAGTTGGGTTTCTTAGAACTGCGTTAAAACCGTTACGAGCCATAAGGACATGAATTGCTTATTGAAAACCACTAATTATTCGGAGGTCGAATATTACGTGGCCTATAAAAAACAGTGTAACAGTAGGTAGATTTCATCGTTTCTAAGAATATATGCAATGTTCAAAATAAGTTTTTGTTTTTCGTGTTAAAAAATGTCATTAGTTTAATAATAATAATTTATGATTTAAATTATTTAATGTGTGCGAAAAATGTTTCAGCTGTATTCCAGCTTTGTGAGAAACTGTGTGCCTGATTTTTGGGAAAAACCTGTGTTACAGGTCACTAAGAGTAACAAGGGCACTTTTGTATAATTTATATTTTGTCGTATATATTCTTTTCAGACGTACTATGTCAAGCAACTAGTCGCGAAACATGAATTGCGACTTGTGCGGTGCCGGCAAGATTTTTTAAACTATGTTTGAGAAGACAGGAAAAGGTGATGATGTAAAATTCTCATATAAAATGTGAAAACGAGCAAATGTTTATTTACAGAGCCCCGTTAGACCTTTTCATATAAATAGCTGTCTTGTCGCTTCCATAAACATTTTATCGTCTTTCATATTTTTATTCCTTTCTGCACGTTTATTACTACGCTATTACGCTGTTCTAAAAATTAATGAAATACTTTTACGTTTTCACTACTTCAGCTAGAGACACGGTAGTGAGCCAAGTTCAGAATATAAATCGAGTGAAGGAAAAGGGCAATATTGTATTACATAAATACCCACTTAAACCAAAGCCAAGATTCCCGATCTGTGAAAAAATATATAATTTACTTATTTGAATACCTAATTATTAATTAACCTCTAAACATATAAATCATTTTTAGACTTATAATATCTATAATAATTATTATGTACAAGGGAAAATTAATTAATAAATAAGTTAAAGTTGCATCTAAGAATAAATTGTTTTGTGAAAAAAGAAAAAAACCTAATAATTTTAATAGTATTTTTATTACAAGCTTTATATTAGCTTGCTCTGTTCGTATGTGTTTCCGGTTACTCCTTTTGTCATCAATTTTTCAAGCACTTTCTGGCATCCGATTGAGCTGAAACTTGGCATACTTATACAACTACCAAGACATTTTGAAAAAATTATACCATGGAGCTGGTCTGATGATGGAGCCGGAAGTTGGGCATAGGAACTCCTCAATCAAACAAGATGGCACCATCGTGTTTGGACTCATTGGTTACGTATTAACAAGTACTTTGACACTGGATGGTGTTCAGGGTCTGATGATGGAGCCGGAAGGTGGCCATGGGAAAACCTAAATCAAACAAGATAGCACCATCGTGTTTGAACTCATTGGTCATATATTAACAAGTGCTTTGACACTAGGTAGTGTTTAGGGTCTGATGATGGAGCTGGACGGTGACCATGGGAACTCCTCAATCAAACAAGATAACACCATCCTGTTTGGACTCGTTGGTTATGTATTAACAAGTACTTTGACACTAGGTAGTATTCAGGGTCTGATGATGGAGCCGGAAGGTGGCCATGGGAAAACCTTAATCAAACAAGATAGCACCATCGTGTTTAGACTCATTGGTCATGTATTAAAAAGTGCTTTGACACTAGGTGGTGTTCAGGGCCGGGCTATGGAGCCGGAAGGTGGCCATGGGAAAACCTAATTCGTTGGATTTGTGAAGGTGATAGAACAGATATTTAAACAAATCCTAATGCTAAAAAATAGAAAATAAAATATAAGTAAAAATCTTTTTAAAAACAAGCTTTTAATTAACTAAAAAGTACTAAATAAAACTTACGTAAACATAGAACTTTAATATGTTCTTAAAAGCTTGAGGCGTAAATGTCCTTCTTACACTAAACTTGAAGATAAGCCTCAAGGTTTTAAGAACATATTAAAGTTCTATGTTTACATAAGTTTTATTTAGTACTTTTTAGTTAATTAAAAGCTTGTTGTTAAAAAGATTTTTACTTATATTTTATTCTATACGTAGCGAGATTACACTATTTCGAAGACGATTTGTGATGTGGGTAAACTTGGCAGATCAAATGTGAATTCTATTCGCAAGCTCCTAGTTCCTATCCAATATGCAACTGTGATTTCACGACCAGGGAACAGTTTAAGAATTAGGTACACACGGCTACACATCAAGCTATACATTTCCAGTATAAGCAGATCTCGCATTGTATAGGATTTCCGTAGAATGCGACGTCAGCTTACATTGGAAATGTATAGCTTGATGTGTAGCCGTGTGTACAATTTTATTTTAGCTGCGAGTACGAAAACATAAAACCGGAACCGCTCCCGAGACATAAACGTTGAAATGGACAATGAAACAAACGACACTTTTATGTGTAGAGATTGGATATTACCAGTCCGATCACTAGTTAAATAAAACACGAACATTCCCATTGCTGGTTGGTCCGTATTGTTGAATTTATTGTCTCGTTAGTACGTTTCCTGCTGTTGGAAACATTCGAACAGCGGACGTAATCAAAGCACAGTTCGGTTATTGCTTTCACAATTCATAGTGTGGCTCGTAAAATGGCGGAATTTCAGTTCATAAATAGGTATGGCTTTGTCGGTAGATTGTGCAATGCAGTTGATAACAGTTGGTGACTGAAAACGCTTTGAATTCTGAATGCCTTGAATAGAATTATTCGGTAGATTGTATCCCAGAAATGCATACTTATCTAAATTTTCACTTGTGTTTTAACGTGCCTGTCTGGCGGATGGGTTAGTCATTAATGTTATCAAAATGAGTGTAAACGTAAACACAACAGTGTTTTTACCTCTAGAATATCTACCGTTACAATAAAACTTACTGACATTTTAGATAAAACTGTGTAAGTTTTATCTAAAATGTCAGTAAGTTTTCACTTGGCAAGGAATCAAAACTTTTCGCAAAAATAAAGTTTGCGGAAAGAATGTGACGCGGAAACTACTTAAATAATTAATTTCAAAGCCAAGTGTTGAATTTCCCACGGTAAGTATTAAAGGGACAAGTTTCCAGATAAACAATGGGTATTACATCTCGGGCTCGATCTATTTCTTGCGAAGGCAAAACAAACAAAATGTTCCCCGTTCCGCTCCGTAGGTGCTCCGTTGTCAAGTCACTGTCTCAGCGACAAGGGTTGGGCAAAGCTTGTAACACGACGCCGGAATATAAAAGTCAAGTCATTGCCGTAATCCAGCAGCTGCTAAAACAGCGGTTGCTGGTTTTTTATAAAGGTTTTGTAACAAAAAAGTGATAGCTAATAAACACGAGTTTAATGCATTCTAAAGGCCCACTGTTAATTGCTACTAATTTGGTGTTTGTTATGCAAAATCTGCTGAACTGTGTTGTGGGTTGAGCTGAAAACAGATAATTTGAAATCTAAAACTGACCGTACGAAATATTAACGCTGACGCAACGTGAATCAAAAAAATCCATTTTATCTGTTTATTATGAAATCCAAGTTGACATCATAACTTACATTCGTTATTTATAATTCATAACAGCCATCTGAAGAATTCCAGAAATCGTAAAGAAAATTGTGAGTCAATTACTTATGTGTACGAAGGAGTCTCGTGTTTCGACGTCGGAGACTCGCAGTACCAATTTGTTGTTCACTTTAAACGTCGAACCGTCGATTTATCAACACGACTTGCGTGTGAATCTCACATTATTGACGAGGGTCGACGGCGTAATTATCTTTAGGAAATGAGCAATAGTTGAAGTCTACCTTACCTGTACCTACCTACCTACTTATACATATCTTTTAAGGCCTGCATTAATAGGTTTACCCCTGGTTTTGAAACATGTGGATGAGTGATGCCTATTTAAACAGTTATCTGTTTATACGAAATTTGGGAGTAGTGAAAAAATCATTGCGTGCACGCAAAGCATTATTGACGCAATCAAATTGTGCTAAACTAAATGAACCGTTACCTACCTACACATTGAAAAAAAAATGTCGTTATGTACCACTTTTCGAAATCGATTCAGTACATAATGTGTTTTGCCGCAAAAAGTAGATTAACTCTTGGTATAACTATACCTACTGTTCAATGTTTTCATCTTGGATTGTGTGAGGTGTGAGTACTCGACGTAACGACTTTGCGAAACAAATGCGAAAGCCTTATCTCGCTTTAATCACGACATTCACGACTGTCCACAACGTTCAAGTTCAATTTTGTCGTTCAAATAATAAAACAACACAAATACAAGGCTTGGAAACATAATATCAGTATATTTTTCTTGCTGCTTATGATAAACGTGTGGATAATTGCGTTTGCGATTATTAACAGATTTTACCTACTGCCAACTTGAATTATCGAAGGAATTGCTGTCGACTTTCGAATAACTAAATAATAAATCACAGTCAAGATTCAGGATGGAAGAGTGATTTGAATTTAAAGCAAAAGGTAAGTCGGGTCGAATGTCAGTTCATCTACACTAATAATAAAAGAGAAAAGATTTTTATTTTTGTGTTTATGTTTGTAATGAATAAACTCAAAAACTACTGCGCCGATTTCAAAAATTCTTTCACCTTTAGAGAGCTACATTCACCCTGAGTAACATAGGCTATAATTTATAAAGATTACAGGCGGGCGAAGCCGCTGGCGGCAGCTAGTAGTTATATATAGAACTAACAGACTAGTTTGCGATGCTTCTTCCTGGCAACTGTAGGAACCACTGGGAACTGGAAAACTGCCCAGTTTCAAAATAATCAACAATAGATCATGCAACCGTCTCTCAGTCTACGTATTGTTTCAATTTGTATTTTCATGAGTAGGTACTGCGAGTAAAATGTTAATGCACTGTATTATGAGGTCGCTAAGCATGATAAATGAGATATCGTATGGAATTATTCAATGCCATACTTGAAAAAGGGATAATAATTATGAATTGTAATAGTAATAGTAATAGTCCATTTATTTGTGAGAATATTGTTACATAGAGATGTTACATAGTTTTGAAGTACATAATATTCTGCCGTTTCCGGCGTACAAATACATTTTCAGGGTTTTGGTTAGTTTTGTTGGTCACACATTGAATTGGCATTGAATTAAATAGATTAGGATAACATTCAGATTTAAAATTAGTCAAGTATTAGTAATTATGAAATGTCAGAAGGATAGAATTAGGTCAAAAATAATAAGAAGAAAATATAACACTGTTTCCTAATATTTATGTCAACTTTTCATTCATAAAATCATTAGTCGAGTAGTAGCATTTATTTAGAAGATAATTGAATAATTTACTTTTAAATGTCCTAAAGTTTAGAGTTTTCAAACAGTCTGGTAGTTTATTATAAACTTTGGTCGCCATACAAAATACATTATTAGAGAATAGTTTATTATTTCTTCTAGGTACATGGAACATGTGAACTTTGCGGCTAGGTCTGGAGACAATATCATTATGCAGAACAAATTCATGCTTATTTTGGTTCACAAAAATACATATTTCAAAAATATACAATGCTGGAAGTGGTAATATTTAATTTTCTTGAATAGTGGGACACAGCTGTCCAATGGGTGCGCTCCACATATTGAGCGAATACATTTCTTTTGCGCTCGAAATACTCTGTTAAGTTCTACAGAATTACCCCATATTATAATGTCATAACGCAAAATTGATGCGACATAGCCATGGTATGCACATAGTGCCGCATCAACACCAGCCACACGTGTTAGTCTGTATAAAACGAATACGAATTTGTCTATCTTTGTGCCAAACTTGAAACCAAACTCCTTGTTTAAAAAAAATATAATTCATTTTAAAATATAGCGCCATTGATATTATTATTACATGTTTTGATGAATTTAACAGCCATTGCAGTAAAATACTTTGTATAAATTGCAGCTCACCTTATTTTATTGAAACCCATAGCTGAACAAGAGTTCTTCTAAGTGAGGTCGCAATTTTTGATGCTCCATTGCAGCTGGTTTGCTTCTTGTGGTCGTCGCTACATCAGTCCATGGTACGATTTATGGTGTTTGCCTATTCAAGGATGTCACCCAACGACTCTTCTACAAAGTGTATAAATAATATTATGTACTCCGCTGGTCTCGTGGGCAGGACCCCTCGCTTTTCCCACAGTTTGATTCTCAGGACGGGCAAAGTGTAAATAGGCTTTTCCATTAGGAATTTCTCAGTAGCAGCCCGGAGTTTGGAAGTTGGTGGGGTGTCTCGGAAAGCACATTCTAAGCTGTTGGTCCTGCGCCTGCTACCTATCTACGACCGGCGGGTCGTGTCGGACTGCCGTCCCATCGGACTATGAGAGTAAAGGAACAGAGACTGCACCAAGGAACATGTACTCACCTTACGGCGAGGAGTGCACACTGCACCTGTGTTTGCGCACACCATTGTGCTGCAATATGTCCTGCGTACCTGGCTAGTCTCCATTGAAGTTGGCCACTGTGACCGAACGACACTACTGGTAGTGCGGCTATTAGTATCCTTGCCAATAAATGAAATTGATAGGGAGAATTATAGGAAAAGTCAGTAAAAAATGTGTAGACGTCATCATCTGCCTAGCCTTTTCCCAACTATGTTGGGGCCGGCTTCCAGAATACCAGTATTTTACATGGAGCGACTGCCTATCTGACCTCCACAACCCAGTAACTGGGTAATACAATACCCCTTGGTTAGACTGGTTGTCAGACTTTCGTGCTTCTGACGACTCGTAACGACTGTCAAAGATCCACAAATGACAGCCGAGACCAACGGCTTAACGTGTAGACGTAGCACATTAAGCTTCAACTGCCTCGTTGGTCTAGTGGTCGCAAGTGCTACTGCTGAGCATGGCCCTAGATCCGATTCCCAGGTCGGGCAAAGTGTTATTGGGTTTTTCCATCAGGAATTTCACAGTCGCAGCCCGGAGTCTGTATTTGTGCCCAGTTGATGGCAATAGGCTCACCCCCTATTACATGGGACTTGAACATAACTGGCGAAATGTGGGTGTAAGTTTAGAGCTGCCTGACCCTTCGGGGAATTACAGGCGTGATGTTATTTATGTTCTTGAACTTCAGAAGCTAAGAATGTTTAAATCAGAAAGACAGGTTAAAAATACATTTAAAAAATATGTACGATAACAAATAAATAAGTCCTGAAGGAAACAAATTAATGTGCTGTGTCCAATCTACTCCAGAAGTCTCAAATGCTCAAAGCAAGCGTACCGAAATCCCTCAATCTTACATTGTCAACTCAACAACAGATTTCCTATTTTGATAACAGAAAGTGTTGGACCACATTATAGGAAATAACAGTTGACAATCACAAAACATCCAACACCCACGGCAGGTATATGATTGCTATGGCGGCGTGTAATATGTTTAGACGCATCATAGTTCCTTATCGCATAGAATTCTTCTTGATTTCGTGTGGTTAGTGGCTAACCTGGTGTCAGAGTTTTAAAGCCGCCCTAAGGTCTCTGACTTGGCTTCACATGCCGTCGAGAAAAATATCTCTGGCATGCCGGTTTCCTCACGATGTTTTCTTTCACCGTTTTTAAAGCAACTGATAATTTTGTTATACAATACACACATGAATCCGAAATGTCAGAGAGTGCGTGTCTTGGGTTCGAACTCGAGACCTATGGCTTGGCAGTCTGACGGGTCCGATCGCGTAGGATTAGTTTAGGATAACAGACTCAAACTACCGGTGAGGAAAATGGGGTGACTACTACAAAAAAACATATTTTTTTAGGATAACTCGCCTTTACTTTTCATATACATCTTGTAACAGAGCGAGTTTGCAAGGGAACAATCTAGTCCGACACCATCTGGTTCTACCTGTAACCCCCTCACGAAGCCGTCGACAACCACCATTGAGAAGCGCTTCGCACGGAACCCTCCAAGTGGCGCGAGACACATACCGAGGCCTAACGAATAGATGAAACAACCGGTGGGGTCTGCAAACATTCGGACCTTTGTTTTTGTATTGTGCTGTTCCGCCCAAGCACCCATGACGTAAGCGTCATTGACCGAAATGCATATGATCTCATCAACACCGTTTTTCTTCATGGTATCAGCAGCCTTCACGTACCCCGGCAGGTGGGTCTTCGAGCAGCCGGGAGAAAAAGCACCAGACACGCCGAATATGACAACATTCTTTCCACACACAAAATTAGGCATTTGTATTACATTGGTAGGAAAATCCTCGTACAGCTGACAACACGGCAGCGTCTCGCCCAATTTTATGGTTGGGGGTCCTTCGTAGACGCTGCGGACACTTTGCTTTACAATTATTCTTGCTGCTTGACGAATCATAAATGTTCGGGAGGAAAACATTTTCTGTGAGCTATTATTGTTTTAACAGATTTTATAATAAAAATATTTCATAATCAAATAAAAACTAATAAAATCATAAAAGTTTGCTATAAAAATGACAGGTGAATCATGTTAATGCGCAGAATTGTCTTTAGTGTTTAAAAGTGGCCTGTATTCAATTATTAAGATGAAGGTATTTATCTAAACGATTTTAGGCTGTTCACATGACAAAAAAAATATAATTATAAAAATTACTAGCGACCCACTCCTGCTTCGCACGGTTTTATAACTTGACAAAACATCGAGATTTCTAAGCTTTAAATTAACGTATTATACGCATAAGCCTTCCGGAATAAATTCTCTAAACGAGAATAAAATAATAGAATAAAATATAAATATATATATATATATATGGTAATGCTGGTATGGTATGGTGGTGGTGATATGGTATATGGTAGAATTTATCTGTTGCGTGGTTTAGTAGAACAACGCGGACATACAGACAAACACGAAAAGCAACTATAATTAATAATATCTATAGTAAGGGCAGGACTCTCAGAATCGACCTATTTTTGATTCAAAATTAAACAATCAAATATTATTTGTTTTGATCTGATAAAAATACATGTTGTAGTTCAATAAATATTCTTGATTATTCTATGGTTCAAAACACGATTTATACAACTTCACTCGATCAAAAAAAATCGAGAAAACTCCCTTTTTTCGCGATTTTTTGATCGTTTTATTATTTTTACTTGTAGTAGAACCAACTTTTACTCCCGAAAAACATGTCAAAAAATAGGCAATAAAATTACGAAGAATATTGTATGGTTCATTTTTCTCAAAACAGTTTGTTATTGTTTTAACAAGATATTATATAACAAGGTGGCCCGCGCGCTTCGTTTCAGTAGCCGGCCAGGCGTCTTTGAGGTAGGACCTGTGCCGCTGTTGCTAGCTCGCTGCGTTCCCCGCAAAATATACGAGAAATTATTGTTATTTTCCGTGTGTGTTAGTTTTAAAAATCAGTCTATATAAACAATAAGATGAGTTTCATTATAATTTTTCTACGTATATTATAACTACCTACTCGTTTTTAATATTACAGTTTACAGAAAGAACAGTAGCACAACTACACCAAAGATCATTTTTGCAAATAAAACTTTTTATCTTTGCAGTTCAACTGAACAGTCAGTTGAACTGACCTACAACTCGATTTTTTGAATGGGATTTAGAATGGCGACGCGACGATGCGACGGCAGAATTTGCTTCTCGCTCAGGCGCAATAGGTAGATTCTATTACGTGAGCGTCAGACATGTACCTAGTGTACCTACTGCATCAATTCAACTCGCGCGCCTACTGTAGGTATCTATTGTACAAATTATAATAATAATGCAAGGTTGTTGATGTTGTTGTACTTTCACACAAAATAGTGACTAGATATCTGTTATCTCATAACATACCGACTGACTTACCGGCTGCGGCTGACTTACCGGCTGCGGCTGACTTACCCACTTACTGGCTGACTTCCTGCGGGAAATTGCCTGCCATACCAAAATTCTATAGATTATAATGCTTGTTTTTAGGGTTCCATACCCAAAGGGTAAAACGGGACCCTATTACTAAGGCTCCGCTGTCTGCCTGTCTGTCTGTCTGTCTGTCACCAGGCTGTATCTCATGAACCGTGATAGCTAGACAGTTGAAATTTTCACAGATGATGTATATCTGTAGCCGTTATAACAACAAATAGTAAAAACCAGAATAAAATAAATATTTAAGGGTACGTTTGTTGTATGGGAGCCCATACAACAAACGTGAGTTTTTTGCTCGATATTGAAAACGACAACAGGTGAACGCTTGAAATATTCACAGAATATTTAGTTACATATTCACTTTCAAAATAAATAATTAAATTAAAATAAAACAAATAGTTAAGGGTGGCTCCCATACAACAAACGTGATTTTTTGCCGTTTTTATAGATAATGGTACGGAACCCTTCGTGCGCGAGTCCGACTCGCACTTGGCCGGTTTTCTCTTTTCAGTTATGTTTTTTGTTTTTTTAATTTGTTTTTATAATTCGTTTTTTAGGGTTCTGTACCCAAAGGGTAAAACGGGACCCTATTACTAAGGCTCTGCAGTCTGTCTGTCTGTCCGTCTGTCACCAGGCTGTATCTCATGAACCTTGATAGCTAGACAGTTGAAATTTTCACAGATGATGTATGTCTGTTGCCGCTATAACAACAAATACTAAAAACCAGAATAAAATAAATATTTAAGGGGGCTCCCATACAATAGACGTATTTTTTTTCGCCGTTTTTATAGATAATGGTACGGAACCCTTCGTGCGCGAGTCCGACTCGCACTTGGCCGGTTTTATTATTATAAGTAAGCGTAGTGCGGTAGTAAGCGTAAGCGTAGTGCGGAAGCGCTGTAACAGTCATAAAAGAAAAGGAAACTGTTAGTGACATTAAAAAAAAGCAATGGTAGGTAGGTAATAAATAAATTGTGTTGCTTACATTTCCCTAAGAACTAAACACCCGAAACATTAACATGAATTCCGTAAAACAAAGTTAATTGTACTTACTGCTACAATTTTATACTGTGACGCAAAATTTTTGCACAGCGGGGTCAGCGAGTTCATTTAAACTACGTGTTCGCGCGACTGGCTCGCAGGGAATGAGGTTGCGCTAAATGCCTACTACCCTCGAATATGGTGGCCTTAAAGAATAAGTATACATCAAGAATAGGTATTTATTAATTAAAGTAGATAGGCGTTCTTTTTATACAAATATGGTAGTGGGCCCAATATTGTTTGTTGGGGAATCTGCAAAAAAAAAACATTTGATGATCCAATCTCATCCAATTAAATAAACATTCCGTTGAACTTCTATTCATATCCAATTCTATACCTTTATGAATATAATTATTCAAACTAAGCTGAATGAATAGAGAATTAAACACAATTCTAAAACATTTTTAACGAGATTTGGTTTAAATATGAACACAGGTAGGTATTTAGTAGGTACATGCATTCTCTCATGAACTTGGTCACTTAAAGAGTTCTTGCTTGTAAACTGTGGAAGGTAATTCTGTATTTTGGGAGTCAGCAAAGCTCGTGTGTATATAAGCTGCACAAGAAATCCAGCTCCTAGCTTGTTTTCACCTGGCGGCGGATTGGCGTTTTACGTTGCGAAATATTCAAATTTCACAGTAAATCCGTCCGACGCCGACGATCAGAAACCTTTGACGTGGCCTAATTAATAGAGTCTACTCTGTAGCAGCGAACTGTTGTGTGATAATGTGTAGCAAAGTCGACGTGGAATAATATGAATGGTAATATTTTGCAGACTGAGATGATATTGACCTAATGTTCTGTATGATTATTTTTTGTGATTACATAAAGAAGACCATTCATTTTGGGCTAAATTATGAAAGTGCCGGCCAAATAAGGCCGTTAGAACATGTTATTCTCTTCACTTTTCGCTATTGGGCCAATCCTGTAGGGCAATTCCCTGCGCTATACGATTTTGAAAAATACTGTTTTCAGTATATTTTGTAGCTAAAATAATAAAAAGTAATCTAATTAAAATTATAGCTTGTAGTAATAAACAAGCTTAAAATGAACTAAAAATTACTAAATAAAACTTACGTAAACATAAAACTTTAATATTATTTTCTTAAAAGCTTGAGGCTGATCTTCAAATTTAGTGTAAGAAGGACATTTACGCCTCAAGCTTTTAAGAAAATATTAAAGTTCTATGTTTACGTAAGTTTTATTTAGTACTTTTTAGTTCATTTTAAGCTTGTTTTAAAAAAAATTTTTACTTATATTTTATTTTCTAGCATTAAGATTTTTTAAATATCTGTTCTATCACAAATCTAACGAATTAGGTTTTCCCATGGCCACCTTCCGGCTCCATCATCAGGCCCTGAACACAGGTGGTGTTCAGGGCCAAAGCACTTGTTAATACATGACCAATGAGTCCAAACACGATGGTGCTGTCTTGTTTGATTGAGGAGTTCCCATGTCCACCTTCCAGCTCCATCAACAGACCCTGAACACGACCTATTGTCAAATCACTTGTTAATACATGACCAATGAGTCCAAACATGAGGATGCTGTCTTGTTTGATTGAGGAGTTCCCATGGCCACCTTGTTGCTTCATCATCTGACCCTAAACACCACCTAGTGTCAAAGCACTTGTCAATACATAACCAATGAGTCCAAACACGATGGTGATATCTTATTTGATTAAGGTTTTCCCATGGCAACCTTCCGGCTCCATCATCAGGCCCTGAACACCACCTAGTGTCAAATGGTGCTATCTTGTTTGATTGAGGAGTTCCTATGGCCAACTTCCGGCTCCATCGTCAGACCAGCAACATGGTATCATTTGTTCAAAATGTCTCGGTAGTTGTATGAGTATGCCAAGTTTCAGCTCAATCAGATGACAGGAAGTGCTTGAAAAATTGATGACAAAAGGAGTAACCGGAAACACATACGAACAGAGCAAGCTAATATAAAGCTTGTAAAAACGTACTCTTTCGGAATATAGCTTTTTTTGTTTGGCCGGTACTTTCACCTCTTTAGCCCAAAAATGTATTGACGGTGAAAATATAGGTCTTACTAGGAACGCATTGCTGCTAAGGCAAAACAACTTACTGTATGTTCATAAATGGATCCATGCATAGCATTCAGCTGTTGTGTATGTTCATAAAGAAGATCTTCAAATAATTACTACAATTTAACTTCAGCTACTGGATTACGCGCGTCGAATGAAGTAATTCAATTACGAGCAACTTCTCACTTCTCTATCCTCGCGAGGAACGGAGAAAAACCCTAAGACGAGACACAGCCGGCGAACAAACTCTTGAAGTCAAATTGAGTTTGGCAGAAGGTACTGAACCCTTGCTGAAACCCGACACAAAACATTGTATGATGGAAATAAGAAATTAGGGTAGGTAGTCTTGTTAGTGGAACTGCTATATTTAATGACAAAGTAGTTCACGACTCATTTATAGGTATTGTGATAGAGATATTGTATCGTCATTTATACATATTACAGGTATATCATATTTTAAGCCATGTGTGTACTCCTCTTAAAATGACAAAACAGAGTACCTAGACAAATAAATTACACCCCTTTGCAAAAAAAACGGGCACCTTAACAGTCATTGGCTTTTATATGGATAATATTAATATTTTTACTATGTTATTAGCATAAATGACTAGTAATTTGTTATAATCAATAAGAATTATAGTTTTTTGACTACTCTTCCAGCAGCGCTACAATTTTACAATCTCTTATTGCTTTTTCTGCCATTACAATCGACACAAAGATATCACTTTTAAGTCACAATAAGGCTGGATTATGCGACAAACATAAATTATTCTACTAAAAATAACGAAAAGTTAGTTTTAGTTGCCAGGATAACCTTCTAACCGCAAACCTGCAAAATGTTAGTGAAAGTCACAAACGGAAAACGGGAATATTATTGTTTTTAAACAAAAGTTTCGAATTTGGAATTAATATTTTTTTCTTACCCAGACTCTTTATTAAGTGCCAATAACATAGTTTGGCTATTAAAACCTCTTTACAACTAAATGATTACCAATAATGTACAAAAATCAAAACCACCCGTTTTTTTTGCAAAGGGGAAGGGGTGTATAAACAACTATGCAACACTGAGTTGTGATACAGAAATTGCCAAGTTCCAAGTAAGGGTTGGACCTCATCTGGCAGCACGGAATCGCCTTTTTCCGTCGCCCTTTCTCTTTCTGTCGCTTAGAACTGCGATTTGCTAGACCGAGACAGAAAGCATAATGCGATAGCACGCGGCGGAATCCGCGACAGAAAGAGAAAGGGCGACGGAAAAAGGCGATTCCGTGCTGCCAGATGAGGTCCAACCCTAAGAGGGAAGCGTTTATTAATGTTGTCGTGTATATACCTACTACAACTGGATCATTTTTGATCTGCATGCGATTCGACATCAAAGAAATAATATTCATTCCATTTCCAACAAATTGCAGTTTTTTTTCGGTAGGTTTATCCAACGAACAGCACATCATTTTAATCATTTGTAGAGAAATATTAATTAGATAAGAGGCAATTTCTGTATGAATGAATGTAAAGCCTTATGTACATAGGTAGATGTTTCTGTTAGTAGTTACTTTATAACAACGTACGCAAAATACGCGCTTTGTCGAGGAGTTGCGGATATCAGCCCGTATTACCTATTACCTACTTTATAACAACGACTGTTTTCTATCGGATATTAGAACCCTAAATTCGTGACTTTCGCAACTTCGCTTACTGATTTCTATTCTCATGTACTATTGTTTTTGTTTTTTTCTTTAAACTTGCCGTTAAACATATTATACAGGGTCAAATTAAATGAGCTGACGAATCTTCACAGACCTGATGGGTATCGATGTGTAATGTCGATAAAATAAAATAAAAACATTTTCTATACTCATAATTTTCAGTTCCGCATCCTCAAATACTTCGGACACGTCTCGAGGCGTGAGGGTGACTCTATAGAGCGCCTTGTCGTGCACGGTAGAGTGGAAGGCACTAGACCACGCAGACGCTCACCCATGAGATGGACTGACCAAATTAAATCCGCAGTGGGCGATCCTTTATATGAGTGCACTAAAAACACCAAAAATTGGAGTAGATGGCGAGAAATCGTGAAGCGAAGCACATCAGCCCCTGGACAAGAAACTACATGAGGACCACGACTGCTCTGAAAAGAGTGCTACGAAGAGGAAGAGACTGGAAGGGCCGCTGACCCCGTAAACAATAAAATTGTAGATATCGATACCCATCACGTCTGCGAAGTTCCGTCAGCTAAGTTAATTTGATCTTGTAGAACGTCTTGAAAACGATTATGTACATTTTATTTTTGCTGCTGCTATATAAAGGCTTTGTTTTCTCAGTAACTTACTTGAGTATGTGTTTCACTCACGCCCCGCGTTAAGCGATTTGATCCGAAAATGACAGCGCTGATGACAGCACTTGATACGAAATAGGTATAGGGCGAACGAATGAGTGCGAATAAGTGAAACATTTTCCTTATTTCATCACTCGCTCTCATCATGGTCTGTTTATTCTTGGTCCACCAGTAGCGCAAACTAACAAGAATATTTATTTGGTTTTACCAGAATTTAGATAATATAATATATTATTCTGTTTTTTAACTGAATTTGTACATTGTGTTTACATAACATAAGAACATAGGATTTAATTCCTACAGAAATTGGAGCTTATTTTACATATTGCTTAGTTAGCACCTAAGTATTACGTATTGACAACAGAAATTGACTCTTCCTACAAGACCGACATTGACTCTTGTAGTTTATTCTCAAGAATTCTACAGTTTCTTGTTGTAGGACTACGAATAAGGTAATTTGCATGGCACATGAACTATTCTGCTTAAAATGGTAATTATGTGGGGTATCAAACTAAAGACGCCACATCGTTGCATATTTCTTTAGCGTCGAGCACCCAATTGATAGTCTTTAGCCTAGTTCCAAAACGTTTAAAATCTGTGAAGCAGTTCTCGACAGGTGAAGCGAGCAAAAGGCGATCGTGAACGTAACGCTTTGCTCTCAAGTGACCACTCCACTTCCCAACGATTTTTTTATGTCTATGTATTTTGATATGTCTAAATCATCTTAAAATATTCATGAGACAAAAAGAGCTACTGCTGGAATACATGTCTTTAGTCAAAATCCAAAGAATAAATTAAAGATAATTGTCTTTGTTCGTGTAAACTTTAGTTCGCTGCTTTTGTGGCGTGAAATAAGTTTTTAAAGGTTTCGCCGGGAAACTAAGTACTTGAGATCATGCTCATCTTAATGCATTATTAAAGAATCTATCCCTGAACCCGTAATATTATAAATGCGAAAGTGTTTGTCATTATTTCACGCAGCAACAGCCGTTGTGATTTTTTTTTGCAAAAAGTATTCTCGTATATTGAAGGTACAAATATTATGGAATACACCACAGGACCGAAGCCGCGGGTAAGAGCTAGTCTGTTATATTTATTTAAACCACTTATCCGATAAATCCATGTCAACGTGGTCATTCACATCGACCGGTCGTGATGTGCTTCACGCATCCAGTGGGTTCCCGCAGCCTTCACACGATCATCGGTCTACCTTGTGGCCACGCTTGGGGAGGCCTATGCCACCAGCCGACGTCATGCGGCTGAAATTATAATGATGTTAGTCACATAGACATTATAATGATTAGGGGAGACTTGGGTTCAAAGTGCCGAGGGTAAGTTGTCCCGGTACGTTTATTAAAAACAGTAATTAATTAAACTTAGGTACCTATCCATTAAATGAGTTTCCATTCCATGCGTAATTCCATACTCTACCACCGCCGACGTGCCTAGCTTCATAAATGCATCTCATCTTCAACTCTAGACGCTAATGTCATTTGTATTCATAGCGCGTCAGCAAACAGCATAATGACGTATGCACACACATTACACTCGTTATTAAAATGTAGTTGCGTAAGAAGTATGTAATACCACGTCTAACTCTTACCCTAGTTGGGTATCTACTATCTACTAATATTATCTACTATCTACTAATATTATAAATGCGAAAGTGAGTTTTTTTTTTTTTGTTTGTTACGCTTTCACGCTAAAACGGCTGGACGGATTTGGATGAAATTTTGAACAGAGGTAGGCCATGACCCGGAATAGGACATAGGATACTTTTTATCCCGATATTCCCACGGGATCGAGATTTACGCGGGTGAAACCGTGGGGCGCAGCTAGTTGGATATAAATATATTCGTATTATATGTTCGGCTAGCAGATGAGGCTAAATCAATATTTAACAAATAAAATATACCTCTTACAAACTTTGCTGTAAGTAGGTAGGTACGTAATTACAGTTCATTAGTTATTGCCTACAGCAAATTCACGAATTATCTACCCAGGCTACGCGAGTATAATGACTTACTATTTCAAAGTAATAACCTGCCATTACAGCCGCAATACATCACATTACGGATGTTAATTAATGTTCTAATACATAATATAGCTATCTTCACATAATGTAAAGTGGATCCGTTACAAGAAATAGTTGGCCTGTTCGTTGTGACGTCATCGCGTCTATGAGATAACTTTGTGTGTGGCATGTGAGTTATACTGTAGTACGAAGATGAGCGAACAAACAACGAGCTTGTTGGTCAAAGGGGAGCTATATGTAATAAGTTTTTAGGTCTCATGGAAATAGAAGGAGTTTGAAGAACAGGTGATCAAGAGGTTTTGATGGTTTGAATATAACGTAATACCTACATTATTATCGCGTGATCTCTGAATAAAAGGCTCTTCGTTCCTGTTAAAGGCATCTTCTTATGAAGTCAAACCATGTAGGTCTCACATTGTGGCCGCCAATCCGTTCCACTTTGTTAAACTTTGTTCGAAGAGAATCGATTTCTTATAACGGGTCTCGACCGACTTATATAGCTGGTTAGGTAAAAGTATGATGTAATGTAATGTATTATGATTATGATCTATTGCGAGGAAATATACAACGGAAAAATAATATTAATATTTAATATTATTAATTAATAAGTAGGTTAAAAAGGCTTCTTTTGGAGAAAGCCTTTTTTTAACCTAATTTGTGTATTCTGAATTACAAATTTTACTATCCACTATAAGTTGATGACACTATTCTATAATACATTTTTATTTTTAAATTCGAATTTGGATAATTATTATATGAATAATGGATAAATTTATAATTATTTGATGTTTATGTTATAACCTACCTATTTATATAATATTTGTACGCCGTTAAGGAAAAACATGACTGTGATATAATTTAATTGTAAAATCTTGCATGCCATCGATGCCATGTGTATGTACAGTCACGAGCACCAATATGTATACACTTAGCAACTTTTAAAAGTGATTTTCTCCTACAGTATTGATTGTAAATTGATGTCGAACATAGTTTTTTGAAACCCATATTATTATGAAATAGGTATCATCTCAAAGTTGCAATCGTTATTCCACGAAAAAATGGTTATTGAATTTGGCTAAGTGTATACATATTTTTGCTCGTGACTGTACCTATATACTTACGCATGTTTTGGACAAATAAATGATCTTTATCTTTATGATCTGTATTTCTCACACAAACTAAAGTCAGCAAACAGTGCTTCTGCGTTAATATAGCTACAACTCGGACCAACCAAACATTCTGAATGTTTGCTTAGCTCAGACTATTTGGCAGCGCGCTTCTAGTATTTATTACAACTTATCTTTGTTTGTTTCTCTCAGTTCTGTATCTTAATGGTGGATCTTAACGTAATAATTCGAAAATGTTGCGAATTTATATGAGAATATTGTTGAGTTCCTAGCAGAATCGACTTTATGTTCCCTGTTAGCAAGTTTGCTTTATCCGGAAACGCGAAATAAATAATTTTCATCTTTTATTACAAAACTCTTCGCTGGCAACTTTATTCCTGTTGTTAAGTAGAGAATCTCAGTCGAGAGAAAAATTTTAAGTTCATTACAGTACCAATGGATTGATTTTTTCTACGCTATTAATTAATTGTCCGTACCTTCCGTCGTCGGGCGGATAATGCTTCCGGGACAAAGTGTCGCAAGTATATCAATGATATGTTAAGTATATATAAGTATGTTATATGATATGAAAAAAGAACATTTAAGGAAAATTCTGTAAATTGGATTTACTCTTATATTTCTAAGTTAATATTAATGTAGAATTTATTTTTACCATTATATTAAGACAAGTTTTACAATATTTATCACAACTAACTATTTACCCTAGGTACTAAATTATCTGATTAACTAACTGTACAAATAAATACAAAATCAAAAGGACACTTCGGCGTCGAAGTATTTACTCTTGAATTTAATAACAAGAAATGTGGAGTCTCTATTGTTCGAGATCATTAAAACTTACAACATAATAATCGTTAGATGGAATATCATAATATGACTTAGAAATAACAAGCATACATTCAGCTTGGTATTATATTGACTGTGAAAGAAGAACAAGAGACATTTAGAATCCACCTTCGAAGATGTTGATTTTGGAAATAGGTATTAAGGGTTTATTAATATCGCAGAAATCTAAAACAACGAAATAGCAAATTCTGGAGTCAAGCCGCGTGCTTGTTTGATTCATAAAAAAAAAATATGTGAGAGCGTTAAGCTTTTCCGCCTACATAAATCGTTATCGGTTTACAGATAAAATCCATTGGACTTTACTTAGATTGAATAAATACACCCTCGTTTGTAAGACGGTAGCTACTTAGTTCGGTAAAATATTGCAAATTGCTTTGAGTCGGGAAAATATTTATGTAGATAAGCGGAAATCGCTATTTAAATATTTTTCCGTAGTCGAGTTTTCTCTATCAAGGGTTTCCTATAAACGAAAACAAACTTTGAGATACGAAACCAATCCGGTAATTGATTAAAAAGTAATCAGAATTTTAAACTGACAGACGTTAAATGATATTAAACTTTACTGTGCTGGATTTAAAGTAAAAAATTGAGTGAATAATTTTTTTGATGCAAACTGGGCTGTTTAATGTTAATGATTTTTCGCGGAGATATTTTCCCACGCTCATCCAATCAGTGAATATATTCGGTTCGTTAGTATACAAGGGATATGGTATCAAATTAAGTCTCAATCATTTGTTCATTAGTAGTATTTTAAAAGACTGTTTTTTTTTGGGTCCATATAAAATATAACAGCTATGTCGCATGGATAGTTAAAATAATTGTATTATGTATAATTTTCATTTATTCTGAAAGTTATTTTAAATTCAGAGTAGAGATGCTGGCAGATAGCAGAATCCTTTTTACCGCGTAGTTAGCTAATCTATGTTAATTTTATTCTACGTTTTAAAATGTTAATACCTAGTCAACTTTGCGTGTTTCGTACAGAGTGGCTCTGTTGTGATAAAGCACGATTTTTTCAGCCAAAAGAAAGTTCAGCAATTACATAGTATATACCAGTATATCGACTGTCTGTTTTAGAATAATATTTGTGTGTTTAATGCCGGCAGTTCATAAATATATTCTCTAATTATTAAGTATTCCTTGACTATTCAATAGTGCCTATATTTGATTTAAGTGAAATAAATGATTGTCCGTGGTTGGAGGCCCTTTAAATGAATGCGCCAGACTGTCATGTAACAGAACCAGTGTGTGGAGAGTGGAGAGAGATCGTGAGGCGGGCAACGACTACACCTGCGATTGGACAAAATTCATCGTGACCACGACCGCTCTGTCAAGAGCGAAACGAAGAAGAAGAAATAAATGATCTTATTAACCGTCCTTAAGCTCTTAACCTATCGTTCACTAACCGCCTAAGAGTTAACTGATCGGTCATCGATCAGATAACTCTTAGGCGGTTATAAAACTAGAAGCTAACATGATGTGTGTGACTTCTGAGTTCGACAAATAACTTCAACTGAAAGCTACTTATGTACTTACCTACCCATACCTATATTGAATGTTAAAACGCCACAGACGTCGAGTAAGAAGTGTCACTTGACTCACTTGATATAAAATGTAAAAGTTGTCTGAAGTCGCAAGTCGTTAGCGCGACAGTGACGTGGCATTAAATCAACTTTGTACCGGCGCCGGCGACGGCGCGGTCCATGCAATTTGTTGAATCTAGTGCAAGTTTGCTGGCGTACAGCCAACTTCGCAAACAAACAGTTGCTCACGAACTACTTTAAATAAAACTTGGCTCTCGTTGATCGGATGGAAGATGAAGCTTCTTAAGGGGGAGTAGTTTGACAGCAAAAAATCATATTTCACCCGCGCAACCCTTACCTACCCCTCTCATTAAACACGACGAAAACAAAACACAATGCCTTCCCGCCAGCAGAAACTTTTCGTCTGGCGTTTATAGAATTCGAATTTCAATCTTCTGTAGTTTATTTTGCTTATACGATACGCTATGTTCATGTTTTGGAACTAGAAACTCAATGTTGACGTGAAAAAGTTCAAATTTAAATGTTACCAAATTTTATTTAGGACCTTGTACAATTTGTACCTAATGATGTCTTTGTGGAAAACTGTGTTACCAAGTAATAAATATAATGGTATATCGTGGATTTCTCTCTTTGGAGGATCGTGCAAAGTGATACCCAAATAAAAAATAATATTCGTATAATGAATTTTGCACTGTATTTAATTGTGCAACGAATATGGCATGTGTCATGAAAACCTTTCCTGCGCCAAACGCGAACAATCCCCTTCGAAAACATTTGAAACATGTGAAAAAGAGGCCGAGTTCTGTACAAAAGAAATAAATGTAGGATTGTCGGCTTCACCACTAAAAGAATTGACATCTCTTCACCTATGTAAATGGGTGCCAAAGTACCAAAGGGACTAATTATAACAAAGGCTCAGGGCGGACAGAGGTACGCGCTCAGTACCGGCGCTGTGTTTTGGGCGCGCGCCCGGCGCGTTTTGAACCGTGTTTCTTTTAAGTTTATTACTAATGCGGAGAAAATGACAAGGAAAAATAGTGAAAAAGGAACTCGCGTCCAAGCGTCAAGGGCACGGTTAGGCTTCATTTACGGAGACGCGAGGAGTCGCGCGTGGCTTTGGGCGGCATGGCTCGCACTGAATTCAAACATATGGCGTTGTATGAGTGCGTTTACGGAGACGCGATTTTACACGCGTTTGTTTGAAATGGAGCGTTTTTTGCGGCGGAGCCCGCGAATGGCATAGCCGCGTCACACGCGACATACCTTCTCCCAGTCTTATTTGTAAATCGCACAACGGAGATGCAAGTTGAGAGTGGCAAGTTGCGACATGTGCAGGCCTAACGGCGCCCGGCATGGGCGCTCGCTTAGACTGCGCTTGATATAATTCGTTACATAGGAATTCATACAATTTTATTAAGCGCCCGAAACGCAGCGTACAAAATGCACGTGTCGGGCGCTTGTTATAACTAGTCCCTTAGTAGAAAGTTTAGTATGGTCCCTCTTTGTAACTGTTGAAATTGTAGCTTTGAAAACATGACACACAACTCATTTACGGAGACGCGGGGCGTGGCGCGTCGCGTGCAGTTTGGCGTCACGCGGCGCGTCTGACGTTTTTTCTGTGTTATCATCCCACGCGTTAACATAAACATATGGCAATATACGTCTTGATTGTCGCTGCTTTTTTTTGGGGTTATAATATATATTTTTGAAATGTGCTAATTAAAACCTTTCATTTGATACCCAACATGGTATGATTAAAAAATATTTTTTGTTGTTCATGATATGTCACCTAGAGGGCGCCATTTTCAATTTAATGTGTCTTCATATAGCCTATGACCAGCGGACGATCAAGAAGCTTCCAACGATACCTCATTTGTCAAATTGTGATGAGTCTTTTAGAAGATAATATGTGGGAGAAGACATAGATAAATACATAGAAACCGGTCAAAATTATAACCCTCCTTTTTGCTTCGCCGTAGTCAGGTAAAAACTAAAACCCAACTACGACAAAAAAGTCAACTAAAGAGATATAAACAAGACATCACGGACAGACAAATTAAAAATCCGGCGTCATACGGAATCTGTTCGAGTTCGTTCGTTATACCAATAACCGAAGAACTTTCTAAACTGGAACTCATCGGTGTTCGAGGAGTACCACTTGAGATGTTCAAAAACTACCTCAAAAATCGAACACAAGTGGTCAAAATTGACGCACACTTCAGTGACGAGGAACCAGTAACCTATGGCGTTCCTCAGGGAAGCATCCTTGGACCTACACTCTTCCTAATTTATGTAAACGACCTGTGCAGGATGTGTCTTACCAACTGTAACATCTATGCGTATGCTGATGATACCGCGATACTTGTCTACGGACCTACATGGGATATGGTCAAGGCTTCCGCAGAACATGCCTTGTGCAAAATAATGAAATGGCTTTGTTTAAACCTCCTAACACTCAACCTAAGCAAAACAACATACGTCCCTTTCGCAATCCGACAGAACACTGCACCTTCTCATACTTTCTCTATTATTGCTCACTCATGCCCTAATTTAAACGAAAGCTGTGTCTGTCCAGCACTTACCAGAGCTGACAGTGCAAAGTACCTTGGAGTGCAGATTGATAGTGGCCTAAGATGGGACAAACAAATTGAAGCAGTCACCACAAGAACAATGCGCCTTATTCACATCTTTAAGTCCCTTAGGGATTCGGCTAATCTTGACACACTGAAGATAGTTTATTATGCCCTGTGTCAGTCAGTTCTTGGCTACTGCATAACTGCGTGGGGTGGTGAAACCAAAACTAGTGTTTTGAGAGTGGAAAGAGCACAGAGAGCCATTCTCAAAGTTATGACTAAAAAACCTTACAAGTACCCAACAACAGAGTTGTACTCTGACTGTAAAGTTCTGACAGTACGGCAACTCTATGTGCTCAGATCACTCCTTAGAATACATGTCGGCCTGCCTCTGCCAAATCCAAATAAGCGAGTAAATCTTCTTCCAAGAACCCAGCACAAAACTACCTTCGCAACACACCAATTCTACACACTAAGTACACACATATACCAAAAAATTAACTCACAAATAAATATTATAAATTTAAACGTACATAAACTTAAACCCATACTCACAGTGTGGCTATTGCAAAAGGACTATGCCTACACAGAGTCTTTACTCACATACATCACCTAATAACACATGTACTCACTGTCTAACATACATTTATATTATAAGGACACACACGCCTATATTCCTCAACCATAAACTCGTAGTCACACAAACTACATCTATCACACACACAAATACACACACACACACACACACACCCTCAAACATACAGTCACACACGCACGCACGCACACACCCTCAAACATACAGTCACACACGCACGCACGCACACACCCTCACACACACTCGTATGTACTCACTCTTATCACATGCACACCTATACACTTCACATAACAAATCTATATTAATATGAAAAATATTGATTTACCTCAGTACCGTTCACTTAATGTACTAAATTATGTTTAAGGAACTGCTCGGCCGAACACTGTCTCTTAAAATACAGGTGATCCTAGTTTAAGAGACAGGGTTATATTAATTATTGTACAGATTTTGCTACATTTGTATTGTTTTACATATTCTGTAACTTTTGTTGGTGAATAAACAATTTTATTATTATTATTTATTATTATTAAGAATAAAGGTATTATTCTAAACAAGTTTTATTTAGGGGCGGTCAGTCGCTCCAATTGTTCGTCTAAGGGTCACCTTACAAGAAGTTTGTCAAAAAAAGTGGGAGTAAACGAATTTGGATCCTGAATATATCGCAATAAGATTTAATCTCCAGTGCGAACTTTCAAATGAACGTGGAATGGGCTCGTTGGCTATGTTGTAAATTTTCTCCGCAAGAAAATTCACCGCAATACAGAGCAATGGCGCTAGTTTTACCTACTTCTTTCTATACTCCGTGCTACCAGTCAAAAATCTGTCAAATAAAATGTATGTCATCTTGAGTTTTCAAATATCAACATTGAATTTTATATGTTTATTTAGACTCGGTATTTATTTATTTATCAATCAATAACACTTGTAATATTCGTTTTGGAAGTGGTTTTAGTGTTTTTTTCATGTTTTCTATGTCTCAGTTTCTTTTGTGGAATGTGATAAATTACGAAAATATTATTTACGAAAATAAATTATATCTCAGCGCAGCTAAAGATTTGAGCGTAGTCCTCTCGTCTCAACAGAGCGACGCCGACTGATTTGTGAAACAAAAATATGCTTGAAGTTCCCGTAATGTGCGACGGAAGATGGCTTCTTCCACGAACTAAGAACGTCGTAAGTCCTACAAGCTTTGGTTCGTAATAAAACCAAAAATAAAAGGAATAAAAAAAAAGCCTACACAATTTTTTTTGCCTTGTTTTAATACATATAATCATCTAATTTTTATCATAATAGGCATTAGCATTTTAAGTAGAAATCGAAAATACGTGAAAATTAGAGGTAACTTCGTGATATTTTGTTATCGAGAAAATTTTAATATTTTGTGTTTCTGTTCCACAAAAAGTTTGGAAATATCATGTAGTTACTCATACTATTTTTATTTTACACCTAAGTCTTATCAATTTCATAAAAAATCAAATTGAAGACAGGCAATTTTGCTTCCTACGTTCACCTCAATTTTTCTATTAAGGCTTTCAAGTACTTATGTACAGTCACGGACTTTAATTGATGAGCGACCTTCAAACTTTTCAATTTTGCAGTTTCATACATTCACGAAATTACACGATTAAACACGAACTCAAATCGCAAGCTCGTAAACAAGATGACGACACGGTTGGCGCAGTGGCTGAGCGATGGACTGCTGCGCAACGTGTCGCGGGTTCGATCCCCGCACGGAACAAATATTTGTATGATCTGCAAGTAGTTGTTCCGGGTCTGGGTGTTAGTGTATGTGAGTTTCTATGTTTGTAAACGCACCCACGATACAAGAAGAAATTCTTAGTGTGGGGCAACGTTTTTAAAAAAAGAAAAAAAAAAAAAAAAAAGATGACAACTAAATTATTTTTAATCGGAAATATCCATAGAGGTTGACTACTAACTTCTCAATGATAAAAATAAATACAATGTTAAGTTTATCCAATCTATTTGATACCGACCTCCTGTAAGCTCGTAAACAAGATAACAAATAAATTACTTTTAATCGGAAATATCCATAGAGGTTGACTAATAAGTTCTTAATGATAAAAATAAATACAATGTTGCATTAAGTTTATCCAATCTATTTGATACCGACCTCCTTTGAATCATAGCTCATTAACTCGATAATTATGAAAACATAACTGAAGACAGTGACACTTGAAATATCAAGATGACAAATAAATTACTTTTAATCGGAAATAGTCTTATCCATAGAGGTTGACTAATAAGTTCTTAATGATAAAAATAAATACAATGTTGCATTAAGTTTATCCAATCTATTTGATACTGACCTCCTTTGAATCATAGCTCATTAACTCAATAATTCTGAAAACTTAACTGAAGACAGTGACAGTTGAAATATCGATGTCAGAGAATTTCTCCGTACGCTAACGTTACTATCGCAACAGTAACCTAGCAACAATTGTTTATCGTTGCTAGGTTACTATTGCTAAACCTGCAATTGGTTGACTTTGCTATCAAGTTTGTAGTTGTGGCTCTCAGGTTAGCCGACCGGTAAAGATATGAAATATAATTTTCTTCTTCTAATACGAAGACATATGACTTTGCGTGTCGGGAACCGAATAAACCCGATTTGCATTACACGGCTAAAATACGAACAGTGCCAGGTGGCTCGTCAATTAAAGTCCGTGACTGTACATGTACCCAATTTCCATATAAAATTGATTTTGGCATACTGTATAACCAAAATCAGTGTTCTATTTAGATATAAACCCTTGTATTGCAATAGGTACTGTGATCACCTGTGGAGTCACGGCACATTACTGGCGCTGTGCCAGCAGGCGAGCCCCCGCGCACCCGCAGCACCTCCCGCAACAATCAATTACCTAGTTACCTGACCTGGAAGCAATTTTGCAGGAAACTATTAGTTTTACACTTGCGTATTAAAACCTAATTGGCTATTAACATGAGCGTACGAAAATTATGTCAACATTTCAGTAATTTGGTGTAGACGTGGCAATTTTTTACCCTTGGTTTTAGTGAATTCTAGCTGAAATTCATGCGCAGGTAAATTCAATTACAAACACATAAACCTGCCAAATAAATCGATGATATATTGAAGCAAACAAGAGGTGATGACAAAAGCCCGCCTGGCCACATTGTTCAAACAACGCTAAAAAAGAATAGTTAATTATAGAAATCCTACTAATATTATAAACGCGAAAGTTTGTAAGTATGGATGGATGGATGGATGTTTGTTACTCTTTCACGTAAAAACTACTGAATGGATTTGGATTTTTGGCAAATAGATATTTTATAACCTGGATCAACACATGTACTTTTTATCCCGATATTCCCACGGGATCGAGACTTACGCGGGTGAAACCGCGGGGCGCAGCTAGTTAACACATATTTGGGCTTATTTACCGGATATCCCGTGTGCAATCCACTGAGTTGAGAGCAAACTGGCTTCTGGCTGTCGTGTAGTAAAACATGTTTTATTTCGTATCATTTATTTTATTATACCTACATTTCATAACGATCAAGTCTAGTCAGTGAACGTCATTTGAACCCTCTTTTCGTAATAAAAGACAAATGGAAAGAAAATAACAAGGCGCTCATGATATCATTTTATTCCGAGACGAAAAGTTAGTCGAGTATCAGAAGAAACATTTCTTTTTCCAAAACTTTTATCTGCGTGTTGATAAGTTGCACAATCTGTTTATATGATCGAATGAAGGGTGTTAATGAAACTGGCAAACAGTTCCATTAACTAAATGTTCTATATCAAAAACAACGAAAAGCACTTACAAGTTTTATGCATAAAATGCAATATTTATGTAGCTACAACATAATGATAAATGCATCTTTACATGATACTTAAGCACAGAAAGAGAGTATTTAAAAAAATCCATTTGTTACTAGAATACGTAACATACGAGCCAACTTCAGTAACGTGAAGTATTTATAATATTACAACGATGACCACACTGGTGCGGCATGTTCGCGGTATTCAGCCCTCATGCCCTGAGTGTACGCGTATTTTATTTTATCCTTTGATGTAATAAAATACGCGTACACTGAGGGCATAGCACTCAATTTAAGGGTGCAAACGTCAAGCCTTGTATAAAATTAGGTATTTGTTAAAGTTACATCGTACTAAACCTAAATTCATAAAGTAATTAAAACACTAAGCCCCGAGCGATAATCAGTAGCTATTGCAGTACGAGTTTCATGTTCTCAAAGGCCTTTGCTTCAGATGCATTCACTCTCATGAACTCCGGAGCAAAGAACAGCTTTGCGTCCAACTAACGTTTCGTGAATAGAGGCTTAATATTCTACAGTGTCGTCTGAAGACCGTGTCCCTTTATGCTTCCGAATAAAAATGTCAAGATGAATTTATGACGGAGTTTAATAGCTATTTCATACTATAAATCATGTTAGACCACAGAACGCCACACAGATTAGGTACTCTTAGCGGCGTGTTAGATGCACATTTAACACTTCCTTATACACATTAAGTGCTTCATCAAAGTCATATTTCAAGGGTTGTTGAATAATGTTCTACACGAGTTTTGATGCGGAGGCCATAAAAAAGTTTAACTGCTCAATTTTATGAATCGCAGTCAAATCTCCTCGAGATTAACGGTTGTATGTTCGTAAATAACAAACTCACAATCTTCTTTATGAGTTAATCAATATAAATAAGTAGTATTGAATACCATTACTCTGTCTTGAAAAATACATACAACCACTAAAACGTTATAGAAGGTAACTCGTCAAAAAAATTGTGTGTTCTCCAATTAAAGAAAGCAGAAATAGGAGAAAATCCAATTTCTCATTTTTTGGAAAACATCTTGTTCTGAAGAGATTCTTTCTCATTGAAGCGCTGTTGTCATATTTTCTATATAAATTAAAGGCCGAGGTGATTTGCGCACTCACCGGAACTCTTTGCTCCATTTACTTCAGATTTCCATCGCTTTCGATTTACGGTTAATTTCCCGAACATATGATGTGCTCTCATCTCTGTCATAATTTTATTTACGACACATATTTCGTTTCGTCTACATACCTTTTCGAGGACAAATTTTTAAATATTTATCGTGTTTAATATAGGAGTATTGACGGCTCATCGTTTATGATTCATAGCGATAAGTCTTTTCCCTATGGTGAGGAGTTTCATTGATTTATTCATTGATGCATGCAGTCACCAAAGATGTCGTCCGACTTTGGAACTTCTTTGTAATATCGAAATCGTCGATAACTCTTGATTTAATTGCGAATGAAAATTGAAGATTGCGCAGCTGGGAGTGCTGAAATGTCTCCATTAAATCTCTCTCATCAAAGTAAGCATTAAAGTAGGAAAGTTTTAAGTTAATTTTGTTCTTCAAAAAGCTATGCGAAATAAACTTAATCTGACACTTGTCAATGCTGTTTAAGAATTTGTATTTAATATAACTCTGCGTCGCTAAACATTAAAACCCACCACGAAAGTTTACACTCTCAGCCTAGAAAGTTATATATGTGACCGTGTAATATCAAGTGCTGAGAATATTGAATGAAAGTTACGCTAACATTATTAGAGAGCTTACATAAACAAGTTAGTAAAGTTAATCTACTTATATTCTTAGTTTTCCTTCAGCCAAATAACCTACTTTCTAGCGCGTAATAAATGAAGCCTAAAATCGGGTTCACAAGCGGGGGCGATTACCTTTCCGCCTACTCAAATATACGTAGCTAGTTGCTACGGCGTAGCGGTTACTCGTAGCGGCGTAGCGTCGGCCGCTAGCCGCGGAAGTGACTGTGGTGCGTTGACATGCATCGAGATAAAACATGCATTAGTTACAGACTCGTGTGAGTCTGAAATGGAAAACATTTCTATCAAACAGGTTTGTTTATGTAATGGTGTCGTCAGCATGCATTCAGGGAATAATAATTTGCGTAAGAAATAAAAGACCGAGTTTAAAACGGAAAACTTTGGGTGGTGTGACTGTCTGTCACCTATCCCTAATTAATAACAAAATATTATATTTATTTTAAAACAAGCACATAGTTCGTGCCTCTTAGGAAGACATAAATTCTCTATTTTATGGGAAACAAGCTATGGACAAGTGCCACGAAAAGGTCGAAGGCAATAATTCAACAAATTCTTAAGAAACGACTTAAAATATCCGATTTCTAATCTTAGGACAATACTAGTTGCACATATGGTAACCATAAACCGAGTCCAGGCAATACCCAAACGGACCCTTTTAAAACAATTGAGAAATTGTACAAAAACGGCAATAAATCTATTCTGCAAAACTGTGGGAAGACGCGCTGGCTGAACGTGGTGTTTTAGGAATTGAGGGCTGATTTTGAAGTCCAGAACGACACTTGGTTTTAGACCTCGATAGGGTACAGATGTCTGTGTCTAAGCTAGTTAAGTTAGGAGGCTTGGTGAATACCAAGAGACCATGTCCGAGTGGGCTGTCGTAAGATAGCGACTATTAGTTATTAAGTTAAATATAGTTGGGTTAAAGCCCAGTTTAGAGTAATCTAGTATTTAACGTAGTATGTGTGTGTGTTTGTTGGTGCGACTGGGTGAGTCTTTCATTATAATAATTATCCTTGGCTGGTAATGTTATTAAAGTTCTTTTAACTAAACAGACAGAGACGTGTTGCTGGGGAGTTTGTTGCGCTACTTCTTCTCCCCAGCTCAAACACTAGGAAGTAGTGAAAGGTGGGCGCTTTGGGACTGTTTATAGGCCTTCAAGAGAGTTGATCCACGACTCTACTTAATTAATGATTCTTGAGATTTGATTCTCTGCTTTATTACGTAGTATCGACCTAATTCTTGAATTATGTTTTCTTTGCCTCTGACTTTAAGAGAGAGATTATCCAAAACTCTATTAAATAATTATTCTTGGGACTCGGTTCTCAAGTCCAATACCTAGTAATTTATGAATGTTGTATTCTTTATCTCAGACCAATAATTCGGTCAGGCTGACATAAACACGTGTCTTACAGATATTCTTGTTGTGCAAAGGGTGAACTTCCAGGGGTTTGGGTGACCACATTTATTTCATATTCAGTCCAAGGACTGATAGGGACCATGTCTCCATATGAGCATGTAAGTAAGTAAGTAAGTAAGTAAGTAAAATTTAATTTGTTTAAACATGGTGTACATGATACATTGCATGCAAGATATTACAGATACAGAAGTTCTAACATGTTTAGCCGCATATTGTGGCGTACAAATTGGTGGGAAGAGATGGTACATAGACCGTGATAATATACATCAAAATTACATTATAGAAATTATGTAGATACTTATTAAGTCATCATTATTCATTAAAGATTAGGTCATTACAATATAATTCAGCAAGCATATTTTTTTTTGGATACAATTAAATGTCAAAGTAGTCATTAAATAAATTAGTCAATAAAAACATGAATAACTGTCATTAAAAATTCAATTCCAAATTAAAATTATTCCACAAAAATACAATAGACCACAATAACATGTCAATAAAATACAACATCGTCATCTCAAAAACGAAGAAAAATCGTCCTCTTTCATAAATTCTGCTATACTGTAATATGCTTTTTCAGTTAGTAAACTCTTCAATTTACTTTTAAGAGCAGATATATTTAATGTTCTCCATGATTTGGGCAATTTATTAAAGATGGTCGGACCCATGCAAAAGATGCTCTTACGCATAAGAGCGGTTTTAGCGCCTTGAACACAAAGTTTGAAGTTATCACGTCTATTCCTAGGGACAGCAGCAGACAAAAGCTGAAATAAATGACTGTTCGATTTAATGAACATAACTGTTTCCAGGATATATAATGAGGGCAATGTCAATATCTTACGTTCTATAAAATAAGATTTACAGCTGTCCGTTGTTTGCAGTCTAAACATCGATCTAATGCACCTTTTCTGTGCTCGAAACGCTATTTCATTGTCCGTGCTATTCCCCCAAAAGATGACTCCATATCTAAGAATGGACTCGGCTAAACCATAGTAGGCAGTAATTAGCGCATCTGTGTTGAGAACCACAGCAAGCTGTTTCAGAGCGTAGGCTGCACTACTCAGTTTCTTACTAAGTGCCTCTATTTGAGGTTTCCAATTCAATCTAGAATCTATTATTAGTCCCAGAAATTTTGTTGTGTCAGCTTCATTGATATTTATATTATCAAATTGAATATTAAGATTGTTGAGTGTTTGTGTACGTTGTCTAAAGTGCATTACGTTAGTCTTTTTTATTCATGTTGAAGACTTATGCCGCTGGAACTAGCCGCCCCGTTGCTAGACAAGGACGGTCGCACGGTTGCCGCAGGGAAAGCCGCTCTGTCACGTTTATCAGTTCGAGAGAACTGCTAGGGACCATGTCTCCAAAAGGGCATGTTGACACGATGCCGCTGAAAAGCTGCTTGCGTCACTTTATGGAAGTGTATCTCTGAGTACTCCGAGTGTGGATGTGAGGTATCGTGTGAGTAATGACTGACCAAATACCTGTTACGCTAACGTAAGGGTTACTCACAGATTTATAATATACTTTGCATCCCTCTATTATTTATTAACTTTCTAAAACCACATCCAATCATTCATAACCATGAATTCATGTCTTATTTACGATCTCATTCAATCCTTTCCATACCTTTTAATGGGACAAGGCATCGGACTTCTTTAATGAATTCACTTCTTATGTCGGTGGGAGGGTGACCAAGTCTGGGACGAGCCCTACAGAACAGTGCGGATTCGGCGGGGCACTGTTCTTTCCCCTACGGGGAAACCGACCTAAAACACTAATATTAGCATAATTAGGAAAAACGAAAATTTTATCAGCCTAGGGTAATTTAGGCACAGTCACAGTGGGGAAGCTTATAACTTCAAAAATGATTTTAAACTTCTGTACCAATTGAAACTGATATCTTTATCTTCGTTGTACTTTAAATCCGTCAACTGAAATTTGAGGAATTTTGAAAGGGATGAAATGCAAAAATGATGATGTTAATAAAACAAAAAGTTTAAGAAAACTGGGAGTTTACGCGAGCAGAGTTTCATTTCTTCCGGGTTGATAAAATTACAGCAAGGTTTAATTGCTCATCATAAAAGCATCTATATATATAGTGTTAGTAAAACTAATATTAAATTCTATTGATAGCTGAAAGTCAAGGGTCTTCAATTTTTTTTAGTTGACAAACTTATAATAATACTTTGTTTAATTACTAACTTTGTTAAGAAGGTTTTCATGTGTCAGCTTTGTGTTCAGAGCTCAGTACAGCGACGGAGTATGATTGCGGAGCATTAGCGAGCAGAGATCATATTCACGAGATGTTTAACAGAGTAAACAATAATAGGTAGTCCATAACACTAAACGTTAACGTCCTCATTCATAAAAGCTGATGCAACGAAGCATACAGAGGAAATTAATACAGATGAGTAAGTGGAAACGTTATTTTAGCTTTTATAAGTAGTCAGCCAAGAGAAATAAAATGGTATAACAAAAAATTTTTACAAAAAAAAAACACCCATCCAACCATGTTGTCTACATCTCTTTTATCTACTTTCCTATCGGAGGTAAGCTGGAAGAGATTTCTTTAGAAATAAGCATTGCCTTTGTACGTTTTTTTCTGTTCCTTACTTCTTTTCTGTATTTATATGTGTGTGCATAAATGGTTAAATAAATAAACCGACTTCTAAAAAAAAACAGTAAAAAGTGAAAAATTACTTTAATTTCGGAAGTCGGTGTCTTTGGTTTTCAATTCTAGTTGTTTTTTTTTAGTTTTTGTAGCTAACACAAAAACTACGCAAGCAAATTTATAAAAATTTTAAGGGTCCACCTCTGAAGCATGACCTACCAAACAAAAAAAGAAGCATCAAAATCGCAAAAAAAAACATACAATTGAATTAAGAACCTCCTCAAATTTGAAGTCGGTTAAAAATTGGAAATATTTTACATAAATAATCTACATCATGAAATAATAATAAACTGGCCCTCAACATTGAAATACCTAATCACATATACGTACATGGCCGCATATAAACTGAGGTCATGATGTTCCTTTTGTATCATACCATTAACCTATAAAACCCGCAAATCCTCCGGATAAGCACGTTATTGATAGCAAAGATGTACACAAATACATACAGATTGCGTAAATGAAAGTCCAAACCCTTTTCTAATTTATTGTTACCGATCGTGGGGACGGGAGGTTATTTATAATACGTACTAGGAATTCATGCGACGCGGAAGTTTTAAATAAAGTAAGAGGGAAGTGTAATCACAGCCCATCCTGGTATGTGTGCACAGCGGTGTTACGACCGCGAGTGAAGAGCTTAATAACAGAATGTATAGTCACACATTATTATAATGATAACGAGTAGCTTTGGTCGCGAGCTCCAGCTTATGTTAAATGCATACAACCGCCGGGAGAGGTCGCTATGAACGAGTCGAGGATAGGAAAACGAAAATGTGAAAACAAATAAAGTGTTCAGTGTGCCTCGGAACTTTACACAAAGAAATAGAATTGGAATGAGGAAATGGATCAGGTTTATACCCTCGATAAAGTGAAGTGGAAAGAATAAAAGGAAATACATATAGATCATCTCATAATTTAAAGCTTATTTGATGGAATTTCTACTTCTTTTACATAAATATCGTCAGCCATAAAGGTAGAAGTAAAACTACGTTTCAATTATAGGATATTGAAGCTCTCAGTTAGTATACAAACATTCCATATAAAAACAATGGATGAAGATAAACTCATTAAAATCCCAGTTCCTTTGTTTTTTGAAATTATGTTCAAATGCAAAATAAAAATGAAAATTCTTCGCAGAATCTGCATAAGTTTCTCATTTTGTTGACGACGCACAACACATCTACAATATGAAGAATTTTTAGATTTATTTAATACTAGCTGTGCCCGCGACTTCGTTCGCATGGATGTCGGAAAACAATAATTATGTCGCTTAGAAAAGTTGTACCTTCATTTAAAAAGGGGGAATCTTTCGACCAGGCCTGGTGATTTTTCCTAGTAAGAAACTGCCAAAAAACTTGTGTTTTTATTTAGGAAAATGCTTCTCTATATACAATATTAGCGGTGGAACCACCTGGAGCGTACACAAAAAAGTTGCTAGGGTTGCTCACACGCGAAAGAGCTACATAAAGTTGGCCGTGGGAAAAGCAACCAATACTAAGATCCACCCCCGCAACGGATAATGTCTGGCCCTGAGCTTTGTTAATGGTCATGGCGTAACATAGGCTGACGGGGAATTGCACACGCTTAAAACTAAACGGGAAATTATTGGGAATGAGAGGAATTCTTCGAATAAAAACAACATCACCGGCGCCGCAACCTGTTAAGATTTCGTCTTCGATGACGTTTTGTTGGAGATTGGTGACTATTAGCCGAGTGCCGTTGCAAAGTTTGGGAGGACTTAAATTTCTGAGAAGAATTATTGGCACTCCGACTTTTAAACAAATTTTGTGTGCTGAAAGACCGGGTGTGTTAAGGGATTCTAGGAACTCTACTGGATAGTGTGTGGCATCGTCTTCTTCGGTAACCGTATTTATCGATGTATATTGTTGACTTTCCCCAGAAACATGTGCCAATATTTGTGTATTTATTGCTGTCCAATAGTCGAACGAATCAAATCAACTATAACACACGCCAACAACGATCGAATCGAATGAGCGGCGGTCACGAATCATACGAACAAATTACGAAGTAAAATACAGTTCGATTCAAACTTAATCGCGGCTCAGAACATGAGTCGAGTCGCTGCGCAGTAACAACTTCATGTGACAGCGGGGTGAGTGGTGGGGTACTGCGCAGCTAAAAGCTAACTTCCAAGCCGCCATTAAGTTTGAATCGATCTGTAACGACTCGTTTCTTGACTTCTTAATTTGAACAATTGAACCAAATGAACGAAACCAATCAAAATACCAAATCAAAACCAATCCGAACAATACTTTCAACGAATGACAATCCAACCAACAATTTATTATTTATTATTATTATCGACATTATAGAAGTCAAAAACAAAGATACCTGCTCTAGAAATTATTTGGAATATCTGGGTGAATGTCATTCTTCGACGGAGACTCTTAACAGCGCGATTCAGAAAATGACAATAAATGAACAACGCCATCTATCGAGCACGAAGTGATACTGTCAAAATATATGGGAAAACGTTCGAACACTCTGTAAGCTAAATAAGCTATGTATGTAGAAAAGTGTAAAATTAAAGATTAAATACCTATATTTTTTAAGAAATTAACATTTGTCACTATTCTTTCATGATTATCATGATTTGAAAGATAGGTACGCCACTATCGCACTAATACTAAACTAATAAATAAACAACGCATCTGGAAAATTTTAATTAACCTAACTTTAGAGTTATATTCTATACACAATGTATCGCGTTAAGTTTCCGCGCAAAGAAAATGACGATCATATATTATTATATCACACGATTTCACAAACCTAGTAATTAAGTAGTAAGTATCATTTCGCGTCAATAGATGTCGTTACGTGTATGTATACATTACGTAATGAAAATTCCTTCTTGAACACTTTAAATTCATATATCTTTTGATGTTTTGAAGCGATTGCGATGAAACAAAAACTAAATGAAACATCCAGTTACACACAATATTTGAGTGTAAAAGTTAACCATATTGATTTCGTACTTTTTACGTGATAGTGGAACAATCAAACTAAAGAACATACAAACAGACAGACAAAAATTCCAAAAATGATAGAAATGGAATCTGTTGGTTATTCTTGGACACCCCACTAACGTTTTTTTTTTTTTTTCATTGTACAGAAACGCCTCGTCTACAGATTTATTATATGTATAGAAGATAGATATAGAAAAGCTTGTATGGCAAGTAGCTGCTTACATAGACGATGATAGAGATTACTTTGAACTAAGAATAACTCGCTGCGATCAACAACTCATAACAACTGGTTTAACTTATTAAGATAATGAAATTGTTTGCTTAACATTAACTTCAAAAGCCTTCTTCATTAAAAGTGAGTAGATATGTCTCTGTACTCTATACGAAATGTACGATACATAATTAATATTTAATTTATTGATAAATAACGCTAGACTGGAGTCGGTGAGTTATTATAATATAAGGAGTTCCCACGGGCAATAAATTTTTGGGCTCATGAATAAGTCAGCCAGAAAATGTAATTTTTATATAACATTATTACAATAGAAAGAAAGTAAATATTATTCTATATGTAGGAACAAGTATTTACCTATTGTTTTATTTTGCCAACGAAATTATGAAACGGGAAATGTGTAGTCTTTTGTTACCTATAGTAATAGTGATATTATTTCGAAATACATGACGGTGAGTACATGGCATGTCCGTTAACCAAGAATTTACAAGCAACAGTAAGCGATGACAACTGTCTTTTTCTCCTTAATGTTCCCCAACAAAACAGAACCGTCATGTAAAGCGATTTAACTTGACGGTCCCCCGGCGCTTCCCGTTGTGGTATCGACGCTTTGAGTCACTTTGAACACTTTCAATGTGGGTACAGCTGAATTACCTTTAGGAGGTCAAATGTAATTTGAAGATGTTGACAATAGCCACATGGCTGAGGTGACAAGTACTCGAAATAACGCAAGCATTGGCTGATTCACAAAATTTTGGTTAGTCATTATGAAGGGTCTCCCTGGTTTCATCGAAAATAAAATGCCAAATTATCACTTCCCAAACAATTTTCCGCATAATTTCATTTGCCAAATTATTACTTAGCAAAAAATCTCTTCTCAAATAATTGTAACGCAAACCTAATGTTTTGCAAGTGAACGTTTAGATAATAACTTGTTTACCAACTAGTACTTTTACCAATTTTTATGTAGTCAAATATTTCAGTTGGAATATCTCATTTTACGCAAAATAAAATTTGTCAAATATTTAGTGTCGTCAGTTTCGGGTAGCCTCTTTTTTTCTATAAAATCTAGTCGTTTCTGGCACTCGTCGGCCGCTGCCGCGGCACCGCTCGCTTCGCTCGTTCGGCTCGTGCGTAGGAGGTCACAGTTATAAGCTAACCTAACAAATCATTTGACCAACCATTTATTGTCTAAATATTGCTGTTACTGTAATAAATCATTTGATTAAAGACCAAATGCCTAAATGACATTATCCTTGATAATATTCTGCCAAGTAAAAAAATTACCAAATGAAAATGTGCGTACTAAAATCATTCCAAACATTGCATTGGTATAACAAAAGGTTACTATAATTTGTTTGGGTAGTGAAATTTTGGCAAAATCTTTTCGGCAAAACGGCAGGATCCCGGTCGGTTCTGTGCAACACTATTGACAGCAACCCAAGCACTACTCACAGCACTCATTTCCAGCAATATTAGCTGTTATATTGCTGGAACTGAGTAGTAATGGAAAACAATATATGCCCTGGAGCTTTTGGCTACGTGGAGATTAAAACACGCGTATTTATAAACATCTTTAATAACTATTCATTGCTATGTGCGATTGTGACGTAACCATGATGGTCGAGGTATTTCGTTTCGTGGTTTTAACCAACATTATGAAGTATACAATTTTGCGATTCTGAAGTGGAAAATAGACGGTGATGTACGTCACTTATAACATAACACATAACATCACGCTGGGCAGAGGTGTACCTATAGTAGGTTCAGGTACACCCACATTTCACCAGTTATGTTTAAGTCCCAATTAATAGGGGGCGAGCCTACTATCAGTTATATGCTCCGTTATTACATGTAGTGTGGGTGGAATGTTAGGTTAGGTTACTGATGAGATGTCACCCTAGCAGGGTTTCTATAAGTAACTTGTCATCTTTGCCGATGGTATCAGAATCGGCGGCCCCAAGACAAACCCACTCATATGGAGGTAACCATTTATATAACTTGTAAAGTCACCTGCAAGTTACAACAATTTTAACCGGTATATGCATCAACGCTATCAAGCTTCACTGAATATACTGATGCCTGTTAACATATGACTAAAATAATAGCATAATATGCTTCCATATTTCGTGAAACGACGCATGAAATGGACAAAATGGAACTCCGAGGGTTATGCTGTAACATTTCACGCTAATCATTGTCAAAGCAGACATTGATTGAACTAACACCCGCATTTAATCCTTTATATTAAGTTAATTAAGACGGATATTCAAATCACTTTCAAGTTTACAACCAAGAACATAGTGGGTTAATTGCATCGCATCTAAATTTGAATTAATCTAGCCAGACCCAATTTCAGTTAGGTAGATAAATGGTCTTGGGAAACTAGCCTATTTACCTGATCTGACCTGAACAATATGTTTTTGTCTAACTAAACAAAACTTTAAGGCATCGTAACATCAAATTCTGTATTTTCCTGTTTTTGTTATTCATTGTTTTAAACCTTAGCAAAGTTTTAAAAGCATTTATTTAATTTTCTTTCTGCTTGTGTTAAATTTAATAATGTTGCGGTACGGAAACAATGTTGAACTTTAAACACTTAACTTTGAATAAAATACAGGTCGCCGCAGGGGATTTTAGGAAAAAATATTGGTAAAACGAATATTCTTTAAAAGTGAGTAGGTACTCGCATACACTTGGAATCTGACCAGTAATATTGTGTTAATAGGACCGAGAACGTAGTGAGTAGTTGCCTATCCTAGGTAACGGAATGCTATGTACAGAATATTGTGTTGGACTCACCCTCGTCAACACCACGGAATAGGTGCGTGAGATTGCGACAGGTTTAGAATTAATAAATTGTTGAAGTATACCAAAGCTGTCGTCTTAATTAATCAGCCGGAAATGATGATTCAATTGTATCTATTCGATTCAATTCAATTCTTTATTGCATATCATGGGGTACAGCAATTTAATGCATAATTTAAAATGATTAAAGTAAATAGAAATCAATTGTGTGACATATTTTTTATAATTATTGTTGTTAGTTTCATGCGGGACTTGGCCCTCTGCTTGTATTTAGTAACTTATAAACTTCTACCACAGTAGTACAATTAAGTATGTCAAGATTTAAGAACTAAACCACCTGTAAAACGGTAAAGGATTAAAATTCCACAATTTGCGGCCAATCCGCAAAGATAAAACAATTATGTCAGGCTTTGTAACCCTCGTTATTTATCGCGGGATTCACAAATCATATCAGATTTAGGTACAGATAGGTCTACCTAGATACCTACTATTACTTACGTTGAGTTTAGTCGTACACGTTATTACCGATCAACAAATAAGATTTTCGTTAGCAAACTCACACTTTTGAGTGTTTCCTTGCTATTTTAAGACCCCACATTTTTATTTCGTAGCTACTTAACAAGATGAAATTCTCGAACGATTCCCAACCATAACTTTTATACTCTCCATGTTCTCCAAATATTGGCTGGTCTGCTTGTTTAAGTTAGCACATAACGGTCGCAGCACATTATGATATACTTATTGTGCTAAGCGGGGTCTCGTTGTGGACAAAATATAAAGTCAGAGTACCTAATGTTCGAAATTTTGCTTCGCTCCGCTTTGTAAAGTTTATCCAATTAATGGAATTTAAATTAATATTGTGATTTAAAAAATTTTGAAACAGTTGAGTTAATCATCTTTAGGCTTTAGCCTAAAGATGATTAACTCAACTGTTTCTTCGCCTTACTGCTAATACCTGTAAATCTTTCATCGACTGAATCTTATAAGCTCTCCGATTTGGAGCACAGCCAGACTATAAATCTTTGGACAAAATAACATTATTATTAGAGCTCTTAGATATTCCTTATAAAATATATTTTTGAATCTTGAGATTTTGTAGGTCTTAAACATTTGAATACATTACATTTTCTACATAAAGGCTTAAATGATGAGACTTTTGTAATGTTAATGATTAAATTGGGTTTTATAATACTAAGGTACCTGTATTTTGTTGTAACCTCCTACTTAAAAAAAGGGTTAAACTTGGTACACACGGCTACACATAAAGCTATACATTTCCAGTGTGAACTGACTTCGTGATGCTTACCAATGCGAGATCAGCATAAACTGGAAATGTATAGCTTAACGGTTAGCCGTGTGTACTTAAAAAAAGTTCATGGTTAAGATAGCGCTAGCTCTATGAGGTTAATGTGCTACTTGGATGTCGATCCATTTAAACTAGAATCCAGACTGCAAACCGCGGTCAAACAGGATTCCGTTTCGGTCACCGCGCCAGAACGATTTGAGGTAAACTTAGCAGCAATATCATCGAAAAAAGTCAGCATTCTAGTGCAATTTAATGTTGTATATTTTTAAGGGTGTGACCCTGGAGATCTGTCATACAGGTCCCGAACCCAGTATAGACTCCAGCTCTCACAAAGGTTTGACTCTGCCTGTAACCTAGACATGTACCAAATATGTACCTTTTTGAGAGAAATAAATTACTAAATTACTATTACTAATTACTATTCTTAGCAACAAATTTTATTCAATTGAATGTTAAGAACAAAGTATAGAAGCCGTTATTGTACAGCTATCGACAAAATTAATAAAATGTCCCCTATCTGTAACGGCACCATGTGAGCTAATTTCAAAGCAAATAAGTATCGATAAAAGAAAAGTGTTTGTGTAGCACGAAACTTTCTTTTCTGTAACATTAGGTATATCCATTCATGTGGGAAAAAGTTGGCAAAAATTATACATTGCGAATATTGACCCACAGGGTGACCCGGTCGTCCGCTGAAGACCTATCGATATCGCCTGCATGGCGCTCCATCCACTGATATTTTCAATAGGCGTAACTGTGACAATTTGAATGCTCACGTCGACAAAATATTCCAATATATCTTCGCTTCGGCCCTAACTCCTTTTTTTATTGAACCCTGTGGCGACAAATAGTTGTACAAATACGTCCTCGTTGTCCCAACGTAAACATCGTCTGGAATTTTTTTACTTTAGTTTTTTTTATTGCGACGAAGCAGTATTAACATTATAGAAAATATTTTCGTTTTTTATTTTACGTTTAATTCATAAACATCTTAGCTATGTTTATCCCGAGTTTAACAGTTATTGTTAGGTAAAAGGCCGTAAAAAGCCGTGTATAGAGCCAGGTGTAGGTGAAACGACTAGCAAGTCATGTAGTCTTTTGATTGTAGTTTTCTGGAGTTTAAAAGCTCACCTCAGACAGTTATCAGTTAAACAATAAACATGTAATAAAGAGTTGGTAAACTAAGTATTTCCGTCAGTCGCAGAGTGTCTCAACGGATCGTCTGATAAAATTTTCATGAAGTGAAGACGGTAAACATATTCACGGCGAGCTCGGCTAGAACCCCACCGCAATTGAGATTTAAGGGATCCGCAGTAGAGAGGACCCGATTAATTTGCTTCAGTCGATCTGTGCATTCATGTGGAAATCCGTATTGCCGCTTTCACCGAGTTGGCTGCGGATAAAAAAGTACCTATGATTGTATGTTCATTTATTTGCCTCCGGTTCTAAAAATAATAAAAACAAACAGATGCTCGGTTTTTTCATAGATTCCCGGATGTGTATTCGAAACTTGTGCGTGTTGTTAGTTTTAATTGATCGACATAGGTTACTCTATTAGTGAAGTATGAGCAGTCTGCGCCTTTTTTGCACTATACCGAATATAAAACGCAATATTTGATCGATACCTGTAGCTTGAGGCAATTCAACTGAGTATTTGCACCGCATTGAACACTGCTTCCTGTTAAAGCAATAAGAAAATATCTAATATAATCATGTGAGATCTTTTTTTCATGATAAATACTTTTATAGAGTCCTTAATAAAAGTGCAACACTCACACTTGACCCTTTTACGTAATTGGTACTGCTTCATTATTCATGTTGTGTGATTATCCGATCGCTCTGTACCTCCCCACTTAACTGTTACCTCGTCTGTCTATAGTTAATGTAAATATAGGCAACGACAGCGATCAGCGTCGTCCCGCTCCACTCATTAATAATTCATTACCTACTGTATATTGAAAAGATTCGGGCTAATTACTTTTTGCTTTCATCTAATATTAAAATCAATTAAATAGTAAATTAAGTATGCAGGCAATTAGGTACATCAACATATTCTAAATGAGTGTCTCGTAACTACTCATATTTAATTTTAATGCAAGACGTATTGTCAACAACCGGTCGTTTTATTGTTTTGGCAGCGATCAGCTGTTCCACATGTTGTAATGTAATGTTCACGTTATGGGTGCGAGAGGTCGTCGCACCACAAGTGACGATTGCTTTTACATACACAGTTCACCCGTCCTTGAGCTACGAGCTGCCAGCACGGCTGTGAATGTAGGCTACGCGGCTACGCGACTACGCGACTACGCTGCTACGCCGCTGCGTTCCGAATAAAGCGCCACTACTACCATACCGTAAAAGAATAATGGCTACGGATATATATCATTCGGTTTGTATCTACTTCGAGGTGTTTTAGTCTCACAGAATGAGCAGGCGCTGGGCTATTTCATCGTGTGAGGGCTTGAATAAAAAGTGGTTTGGGCTAATGGATATCAATTAGCTAAATGGTTAGTGGGTTACACTGGTATTCAGCTGCTTCCGGTTAGACTGGAAGCCGACCCCAACATAGTTGGGGAAAGGCTAGGCAAATTGATTGGTTAGTGAGTTAAATGTTGAGCTAATTAATTATCTTTGTTTTATGCTGGTACAAATTTTTTTGTTGAGCTCTCTGTTTACAATAAAATATTTATGTAATGGAATGATAATTGTAAACTATAGTTTATTTATATTCACTGAATCGAAGGAATATGTATTTTGTCGACAGTAGCTGTAAGTGACGGAACACATGAATTCAGGCAAAAATATAGCAAAATAACAGAGAAATGACCATGCATAAATGAAAACATTTATTAAAACGTGCTTCAGGGTCACGCTCATTTATGTCACAATTCAAAAACTTTTGTTTTTGAACGCTGAATACTTTTACGTTTTACGCTTCCCAACTTTGCTTTCTGAGCACATTTTTTCGTCTCTCATTGTTTCGCAATTAGGAGATGTGGAACACATGCAGTTGGACGCTGAATCGCTTCCAACTACCAGAGGGCCTAGACAAGAGACAATCGCTTCGAAAGCGTTTCGTATTTCTACAACGACTTTCAACAGGATTGACATAAGCTTTTCGATAGCTTATGTCAGTCCTATACATTTTTGCCATTTCTATCATCGTTACCGATGATAGAATGTCACTTTGTCTAGGGCCTCTGATTCATGTTTTTAATTTCTTTCTTTCTTAAAATCAATCTCAATTCATTTTACTCCGTTGTCATCTTAGCTCCTAAGACTTCGCTCAATAAAGTTTTTACTTCGTCTAAGTAATTATGTTGAAGTGTCTCCTTCATTCCAAGGCTTGCGGCATACTTGTAATTAAAGTAATTGTTATTCGTTCATAATTATAGTACTATCTTTACTTTGGTCCTTGCAATCTTTTTTATAGGTAAAATCTTGTTAGAAAAAGATTTAAAGATAGATAAGATTAGTTTTTTTCTTTGCGTCCAGCGCTCGGTGTGGTAACATGTCGCGTTCTGGTTTGCAATTGGTCAATCGTCATCCTGAGGATGCCTCGTTAAGAGGTGAAACATGTGTCTATTTCTTACAGGGTTTTTATGACTCTTGAAGAATAGTCAAGCGGAATAGGTTACTAAATATATCTACGTCTATTGTATTTTAGAAAAAGATTTGTTACTTCTGTTCTTAATTCAAAAGAAATCTTGACTTATATTTTCAAAGATTCTCTAAATGATAATAATATATTCGCACACATATTGTTCTTAAGATATCTTCTAGCTCATGATACTGACACAAGAGATATTTGACTAAATCCATTAATGTTCCTGTTTGCATGTAATATGGATAGGGGTCTCAAAGGATAGCCAATAAAGACTAACCGATAGTACTTCGAAGAGCCTACAGTTTGATGCTAACACTATCCGCTTTATGTAAACGAGGGGACAAAAGGTTTGGCAGAATAGAAAAGGCTCTTTCATTCGAAAATCTAACGTATAATTTTCGAACGTATATTACGAGCCTATGAGGCAAGAGAAGTGTGGGTATAACTGGTTCACCTTACCTACAAGAACGGCTGAAATACATCTATAAGTACTAGAAAAAAAACAATGTGGTATACTTGAAAGACGAAATTAATAAAATGGTAAGAGGCAACGGGACAATCACTATTCAATATACATTTTTATCAATTCACATTGCGTCAGGTCAGGTAAAGTTTAAGCTTACGCTTCCAAAATGGAGTTCAATGAATTAGATATTTAAAGTATTTTTTTTAATGAAACAAAATAATACGTATTTTAATTTAGAATTCACAAAAGAGTACTACACAAAAGGTATTAGGTATAAATAGCAGTTAATATCAGTGTTCTAACTAACACAAGTGGAATTTATTAAACCGATCTAACAAAAGCTTATTGTATTCGTTATACGCAACTACAGACGAGTTAATTTTGATCAGTACACCAATACATGGGTACAGTAATGATCAAAATAGAAAACATATTTACTTGGAACATGACGTTAGAACACGTTCCAAACAATTGGTGATATCTTTTGCCGAACCGAGGTATGCCAGTTCTAATAAACGGGCAGAAAAAAAAATCGCATTAACAAGGTCTCGTTACTTGTAAAAAAAAAAGCCAATACTGAACGGTATCACTTCCATGAAACCATTGTTCAAAATATTTATATGAGACAACAAAGTGTTATTTGGTTTTTCTATCTGGAATTTCTTAGTATCAGGGAGTATGGATTTGTGCCCAGTTGATGGCAATAGACTCACCCCCTATTATATGTGACTTAAACATAACTGGTGAAATGTGGGTGTACACACTGTACACCTCGCCCTAACGCTGTTACATTATGTGTAGAGTGTAGACAAACATTCAAGTAAACAAGAAACAAATAAAAAAAGTTGAATGATCAAACTGTTTCACAGATGGCCATAACATGGTGAGCAAATAATTTTCGAATAGCCCAAGGCTCCTAAAAGATTAGAAAAACAATGTACAATGTTATTTACCTAGTCATGTTCTCTTTATGTCAGTTCGCACCTGGTAAAACCTTTGATATCTGTTTTCACACCTGCCTGGATTTTATTTCTGTATCGCGAATAGGTTCGAATAGTAAACATGTTTTCATGTATTAAACATGGAAAGTTTCGATATAGAGACATAAGAATGTGTCAATGTTAGATTAAGGAATATTTAGTTAGACTCAAATATTTTAAAACTTAATGGATTCATTTGCTTGAAAAATAATAATAATTGAGTTTGTAACTTTTGTGAGAGCTAATAAATTAACTAATAAAATTTTGATATTTCAGCATTTGTTATTTAAGGCAGCTTCGATAATAGCTTCGCAAGTTTTTTTCTTATGAATGTGTGATTCGTCCATATTGACAGGTTTATTAAGATGTTTTTTTAATCCAATACAATTAATGGTCCATGTTACTTTAATGGTTAATATTTCATACCATGGGTGAAGTGCCAATATATTTTTAGAACCTTAATAACTAAGTCAGTTGCCTACCGGATTTCCACATAAGAAAATGTAAGCAGTTATATAATTGTAGTGTTACACTTTTAAATAGTCTTAGATAAGACTACAGTAGTCTTAGTTGTGTTTCTGTCAGACACCATCCATTCAAAATATTCCTGAAAGAACCTTACAATATTCCTCAAGGAAAACGTATAAATGCATGTGCACGAAAACCACTCAATAGTCCATATAGCATTCCTTTTAAAATCGTGGCAGGGTGCCGCTTAATGTTGAAGTTACAAGGGTGAAAACACGGGAATATCTGAAAGCGTGCGTTGCACGGGCGGGGCGCCCGGGTCGCGTCGGCCAGTACTCCAGTAGTGTCCCGGACGGCGCCCCGACCACACCACTCCGCCATCCCCGGCTGACACCGCGATCTAACTTCGTCGACAACAATCGTAGCACAATGGAAACAAACGGGATCGTTGCGTTTGATGGCGCTCGATCGACAATGTGAAATGATCGGATTGTGTTGTAACTGTGCCGTGTGCTTGGAGTACGCGATTCTTTTCGCAAGTGTTTTTATCATGTAGATGGCTGGATTAATAATTGCTTTTAATGGTATGGGTTGTTCTATAATTATTATTTTTAATTATAATTTAAAGTTTTCTGTGATTTCACATAAGAAAATACATTCGCACGTGAGTGCTAAATCCGAATCGGTCAAAATCATGAATGCCAGCTTGGATAAAGGTACTATTCGTAGTTTCATAGATATTTTCATATTTCTGCAACTGACCCGAATACCATGCTCGCGAGGGTAGTAAAACTGTGATGTAGATTACTGAAATTCAATCGTTACAAAATGAGTGAACTTATTTCACGGATTCATTTAGATATGAAGCTACAAATAGCTTGAGAAATACATGAGTACGTCAAATACCTACCTTATTATGGTCTACCTAAACGTGTGACGTGACATAAACGTGACAAAAAGAAAATCCAGCCAGGGAGGCTGGTAACGGTGCTGCCTACCCACATAATCATATGTTATAGCTAGCATTACTTATTCAGAAGCCACAATAACGTCTAGCCTGGGCATCATAACTTCAAGACGAAATGCCTGAAAAGCTTCCGACCGTGAAATGGTTATTATAATTAAGTTATTTCTTCTTACGACCAAGTCTTTAAACGAAGCACGTTTAAAATTCTATCATAATTAGACACTTTCAAGAAAAGAAAAAACTTGGTCCTTTGTTGACTTAACCGTCAGTTATTCACGACTCTAAAAGAATCTTTTATTTCTAGTTTTACTTTCCTCTCCATCTTTATTCGTTAACAAGATATAAAATAAAAAAATGGCGAATTTAACATTTGTTACCGCTATGTTTTACATACTCTCGGAATATCTTTCGGCCGTAGATATTTGAAGTGCTTACGGAAGGCCACAATCTTACAGAGGTCCACTGCATCAACACTACTATCATTATTGCCTACTTAAATCCATTTTTTATTTTGGATCTTGTTCCAGCCTTAGACTAACTCAAGCTACCAAATAGACTTATATTTGGTAGCTTGAGTTAGTCTATGGCCTTACACGTTGTAATTACACTCAATGTACATGTTAGTTTAGAGGTATGAGGAACAAGGTGTAAAGTTCACTCATCCTTTATAGAAAAGGGAGGATCCTCCGACCAGACGGGTGTTGTGTCTGGCGGGCAACTGCCCAACGATTGATGTTGGAATCTTGTATATATGTTGTTTTCTAATTGCGCGATGCAGGATTTTGTGTGTCGTAAGGTCTTTCATGCGTAGTTCGCATGTGGCGATGTAAATGCCACCACATTAGTTACACAGTTTTATTCAGACCGTTTTTGTCCGTTTGTCTGTATGTATGTTTCGGATTGGCGCAAAAACGTATTTTGATGAAATTTGGTACAGATAGTTTATAACCTGGATTAACAACAGGGTACTATTCATCCCGGTAGAAGGTTGCTCTGAGATATTTATATACCGACAACCACGCGGGTGAAGCCGCGGGCAGAAGCTAGTTGGTAATAAATGTAGTTGTTGTCATTTACAAATAGATTGAATTTTTTCATCTCCTTTTTCTCAAAAAGCATGAGAACAGAACATATGGGTTTAGTAAAGGAGCTTGGCGAAGAAAGAACCTATATATATTTTAATTTACAGAACAAATGAAACATTTGTTACTTTCTTACGGTGCTCCCACTTCATTTCGAACCGTTATTAGCTTTTTGCAATTAGGACAGACCGTAAAGTTTTCTTAATGAACCGTCACGTGCATTCTTTGTCATCATGATTGCAAGTGTCAGTCTTGATCTTGAAATATATAAATTGTGATGTACGTGTTACAGGGAAGAAAGGAAAAAAAATGCTGTTTGAAAAATGGAGATCTTGTGAGTCACAAGATATCTACTCATCTGTATGCCAATTTCAAGTCCCTCGGGCCCTTAAGAAAGTAAATGACATGGAAATATTTCTAACGACTGAAATTGTATTTTTTCTCTTAATGATTTTGCCTTATGTCTGACTGACTACACTTATTGCGCAGGTAGTCTTAGACGACACATAAAACATCCTTTTTATCCTGAAAACGTGGTACCTAACTGATAAAATTGCCATCAAAGAACAGTTATTAGACTCAAAATTAGACATGCCAAAATCTAGAATTCTAGTATACATTTCATGATTGATTACCAAAGCGATCTGGTTTTGAACTCGTGCAAACGACTGGACCATGATTAGTAGTACTTTTAGACAAACAGATTGAGCAAAGTTATATGCCTATACATTGTTTACAACCTATGTGTACCAGACTGGAAAATTAATAGCTTTTAGGTAGAAGAATGTGCCAATAAATTTAATTAAGTTACTGTCTTGTTTGTTTACTGAGCAGCTATTACATTTTACGGGTACAAGAAAACGATAGAACATAAAATGAGAGACAATAACATAACATACACACACAGTCACACAGTGCTCACAAAACCAGGTCGATTGTTAAAAGTATTAAAGAAAATGTAAATATTATATAACATCACGCCTGAAGGTTCCCCTGCATCACCGAAGGTCTAGGCAGAGGTGTACCTACCTAAATGTATGTAAATATTAATATATCTTGAGATATTGTTTCGTCATTAGCTTACGAATAAAATATATGAAGCGTGAACACTTCAGGCGTAATGTGGGGGACTAACGTATTTTTAAACTAAAAAGGACTTGTTAATGTCAAATGACATAACAATAGCTCTCTCTTTTCGCTGGAGGCACAGACTGTACCCTTAAAACTTATTGGATGAATGAGAAGCAGAAATTCGACAAAACCACTGCTTCCTTGATTGATAAGACTTGTCCAGGATTTGGAACCCCTTTTAACAAAATTGATAACTTTATTTTATTTTCTCAAGTTGAACAAGTCTCGTGTTATTTAGATAATTTATTAGATTAAATTAAGATTAGATTAGATTTTTCCAAGGGGTATCGTGTTACCCAGTAAGTGGGTTGTGGAGGTCATATAGGCAGTCGCTCCATGTAAAATACTGGTATTCAGCCGCATCTGGTTAGACTGGAAGCCGACTTGAGGTCGGTTTCCAGTATAACCAGATGCAGCTGAATAGTATAGTAGTATAGTTGGGAAAAGGCTAGGTAAATGATGATTAGATTTTCTAATGAGAGATGATCCCTCTAAATTATTTGCTTTTTTTCCCTGTGGGCAGAAAGCAATTCCCGTGTTTTTAAGAACGTTTCAAATCTCAATCTGTCAAAAATACCTCTAATTTTCATAAATTTTTGCCATTGATTCGTCACTGAAATGAAATTGCGACTAGATTTTGAACGCAGTTGTTTACTATTATTGAGATGGATAAGGTATGGCCAGCAACAAAAGTCCTTTAACACTGTCAATTTTATATTTCATTAAAACTCTCACAAAATGATTGTGAAATGTGACCCAGCCCCACTGTCACTGTCCACATTTCGGCTCCGTGTGTCATAACGAGTTGGACACATCATAAATCTTCCCAAAAATAACTAAAAGCTTTAATATTTTGGTCAATAAAGATATTTTAAAAACTGAAGTGCTAAGCGTTTTTTTTTTTGCTAACTTTACCCAGAGTATTAACGTAATGACTTAAGGGCCTAAACACATAACCGCGTTGCGGCGCCGCAACGCAAAAATTAGCGGCGGCACCCTAAGTGTGAAATTACAGTGGGAGCGGCGCGGGTAGCGGAATCCGCTGGCGTGTAAGACAAGCACATACTTGTGTACCAAGGTGCACCAAGTACGGGCGGGGCGGGCGAGCGGGTATCGCGGCGGGAGAAGCGTGTGTCGCGGGCGGGGCGGGTGGACGCAAGTCAGTTTGCGTTTTCCGCTCGGTTTGTTCAGACGTCATGCCGTTGTAAGCAAATATTAATTGCACACGAAACATAGAGAAACGTCCAAACCGCTCAAACGCTCCGTTGCTACTGTTTTCATCTATTGAAATGAGCGTTTTCTGCTCGACGCGTCACCCGCTCATCCGCCCCGCCCGCTGCCACTGTAATTTCACACTAAGATTTTCTTAGGAAATGGCCCGAAGTCACCGTTAATATTTGCGTTGCGGCGCCGCAACGCGGTTATGTGTTTAGACCCTAAGTGTTCTTTCTTCACCGAAATTACTCAGAATGTTATTAAATTATTTGCATACCTACAGCTTTAGACCACTGAATCATGATTTATGTAGGTACATTAGCTTTAGAGATGTCACGTGACTGCTGCTGTCAACTACATACAATTTGATCTTTCCGTTGGCGTTAACTCTTACAGAAAAGGGATTTTGTCTATAGCCTCAGGAATACCACTGAATCATGATTTATGTAGGTAAGGTATTCCCGTGTTGCTAACTAGAACAAATGTGACGCTAGGAAATATATTGTTATGTTTTCCTTTAGTTAGCCGTCACTCTTCCAGATGAAACGTTACATAGCAGATATTTCATAAAAGCAAAGCAACTATCATCTCGTTTCTCTCAGACTGTCTTGGAGATATACCTACGTCCTGTAGAGTGTCCGTATGGATTGATGAGCCATGTCTCATATTTAAACGCGGGTACTGCCAATATTTAGTAGTAAATTATCCGAATTTGTAGCCCCGATCCTGGAATTTGTAGTAAAACCCTTTAAAAGTTACAGGACATTTAAGGTGGCTCCTCAATCCAGACGTTTGGAATGTTTATTTTGTTAATATCTTTTGAAATACTGAATGTGTAAGATGTTGGAGTACGCCAATATTTAGTAGAAATATTGATGCTATTGTTATCCGATTTGATCAACTACTTTAGTAGCTAAGTACATTATAAGTTTAGACCGTCTGGATTGAGGAGCCACCTTAGAACTCTAAAACTAGCCGACAAATCTTTTTGAAAATTTTGTAGGATTTAGTAGTACTTTTGCGTAATCTATTTGTTAATGAATTTTTATTTTCTTAATATCTTTTGAAATACTGAAGGTGTCAGATGTTGGAGTACGCCAATATTTAGTAGGAATAATCCATACGGACACCCTAGTAGTTTTATAATTTGTAGTTTGAACATACAAAAAGACTTACAGTCTTATTACGATTGTTACCAAATTGGTAATAAACTTAGTAAGTAATCATCTTTTAAAACGAAATCATTGACTTGCCGTATGCTTATACATATATTTATTTAGTTGAACCAACATTGCTTGAGAAAAGGCCTGGAATCCGAAAAGGCCTGGAATCCTTTTGTTTTTAGTAAAACTTAAAGCTTAAAAATACAGGACATATTTTCGACCTATGATTAGATATAATAAGCCGATTTTATTTCTTGTTTAGATTATTTTATTCAGTAAAATATTAGCATTTATTTAATCAAATATTCATTAATATAAATATGAATCATGATATTCTGAACAATACGTTTTATTTTCTTGGTATCGTTAAATGAAATACGAAACCATAAATTGAACAGGATGAACGTACTCACGCACACTCTTCTCCCTGGGGAGTGTTCAATGTCATAGAAATGTGCTTTTTCTAAACACAATCCGAAACAAGTTTGGTTTCACCACTTTTGTTTTAGATTTATGTCTAACCTTAACATTACAGTTTCGTAAAACTTCGATCTACGATCTGATCTATGACTGTAAGTAGGGTGTCTTCTTCTTTTAATATTGACGGTACATCTATAAGTATACTAATTGTATATTTGGGCCCAGTAGGTGGCCACACTGAGCACTTTATATAATTAATTCTATAACTTACAATATTGTTTTACATATAGATTTTTTGAAGCTGCAAAGGTTTATATATTAATCATTAATTCATAATGTAATCAACGCATTGTTCATTACTTGTAAATGAGATGATTGAAGGAACAGCTATCTACCTCTCACGCCTACATTTAGTTCACCCTGGCGTGGTACAAACTGCACCATGTAACTGATTGTACTACGTTAATAATAAACTGTTCCAAAAAAACGGATATCAGCACAGAAAATTTCCTTTTTCTTTTTCTGTATTTTCATCAACTGTACTCTAACACTGTATTTTCGTCTCATGAAATGAACGTCGAACCTCTACAGAGTTCTATCGGGCCAAATAAAAAAAATCGGTGCCGTTCGCTTTTGAAAAACTTCCCAATACGAAAACTTTGGTAATAGACATTCTGCCCAAACTGGAAATTGAAGCATGTTTGCACCACAAAGCTTTATCTTTCTGTGTGGAAATAAAATAATGATGTTATTTTTCATTGACTGGACTGAAAAGCTTAAGTTAAAGTTTTCGATATTACCAAATTCCACAAACTGTCTCACTTCAAGGCACTATACGTTTGCCCATTGTGAGTTGGCATGTTCATACATCAAGAAGTTCAGGTTTTCTCACGATATATTTCTTCACACAAGATCACATCAGGTACATGATTGAATTTAAAAGCACAACTAAGTGCATACGAATCAACCCAAGTTAAGAACAAACTCAGAATCGGTTCATCATCTACTTTTTCTACACACCACATACATATGTATGTTGTGTATATCTATACGGTTTCAATTATGTACATTGCTTGTCCTGTTTGTTATCACAAGTGGCATGTTACTATTGCGTAAGCAGTATGTAAATCAAATCAAATCAATTGACTCTATGATTTGCAAAGCAAAACGCTTCACATTGCAAATCAACCCCAAAACTTTATCAATCTCGATTTCAATCGTGACTGTCTTCTCAAGGATGACATAATAAAAATAAGAATTAATTAAGTTCCGAACATGATGTAGGTTTAAAACATATCAATTATGCTCATTTTTCATTCAACGAAATTATTCTTGAAAGTCTTCCCCGATATTGAATAAGCTTTGTGACATTAATAACAGTTGAAAGCATGTCAAGCTTTGATAGTGAGCTTAAAAATATGCGACTCGAAGTTTTTAACTTAGTTTTTTACAATCCATTAGGTACTGAAGTCATTCGTAGGGACGGTGGGTAGCGAGCTAATGGATTGTTAAATGAAACCCGAAACTTTGTGTATTCTATCTTCGCAGAAAGAGCCCATTACGAATAATATTACGTTTACGTCTGTATCTAAATATTGTATTGTTGACTTTACGCTCACCGTTTAGGTGTTGGGCGATTGTTTAATTTATACTTGAAAGCATTTATTTTCACTGTAACAATTAAGTATTGAATAATTAATAAGCAATGTTTTAGAAGCTTCGATAAACTTTAATCTAATGCTGAAATTATACGATTTATTGCGGTACATAAGGGTTGGTTAATAATTTAGAATCCAAAATGAATCGAATAAATGAAATCAGGTAGGTGGACCCTTTTGTGGTAGTAAATAGGTGCCATTATTAACACTATCTAGCTAGCGAAATACCCGGGCGTGGGTAGTAGTGAGACATGTCGGCCCGACCATTAATTCACCGTCACGTACTTACGTTGCTCTCGTGAAGGTCGCTTCAGTCAGCAGGTGCCTACACCTGCTGACTGAAGCGACCTTCACGAGAGCTTGGGTTACCGATACAAACGTATAGGCACGCATGCGTCTTATTACGAAAAATATTTGACGATTTTTCTCATTGAAAATAGAGTTTTTTCTTTATAATGGCACGTCGCAAAATTTCTACTAATTAAACGCTTACAAACATTAGACAGCAGCCAAATATTCTTTAACGTTTTGTGGATTCAGTCCGAGGCTATCGTTATTATGCTGATTTGCGTACCTATACTATCATTATTATGCTCTACAGCTGCGACTTCGTAGACCACTCAAAATAAAAGTCGTACAGGTAGTAATAAAACGCAGTAAAACCCCAATATAAAACCTAAGTAGTTTTTTACGGAAAAGAGTTATAATTGCGGAAACAATGTCCCATTTAGTTTCCAAATAGAACACTATTTCAGTAAACAGCTTCAGCACAGTGAACCGATGCGCGATGCTATCTTTTATGATTTAATGGAGCGCAATTTTGATCGAAAATAAATGTTACAAGTTCGATAGTTTTTGCAAATGCAATTTGATATAGCTTCTCAAAACTTGTAAGGCTGCCAAGTCCATAACTTGTAAAAGAAGATACGTCCAAGTTAATTTAAGTTCATTGTTCAGACAAAGAGATCGACGATGTTTTACATAATGGGATTTATTTATAACCGTTGCTTTGTTAAGTAATAATGAGCGACTTATTAACCATGCATCTTTGATGTTTAATCGTTTCTTAACTTTATGCAATGTTAATGAAGGGTTTAGAGGTTAAAACATACACGCTTTTATAACAAACTTCCCATTGACATTCGAAACTTACCCATTAAACGATTTAAAAGCTGTATTAAAACCAAACTTTGTAAAAAAGGGTACTATAAAATCACAGATTATTTAGAAGACAAAACTACATGGGATTGAGCTGCTCGCTCTGCTAAGCATTGTGACATTTTGAATATTATGGAAAGCCATAAAAATATACCTACCAGTTTTATATACAAATAGACATTATTGAATATTATATACAAAATGACATGATGATTACTTGTAAAGTATTGTTTTATAGTGAATGTGAGGACTATGTGGATATTTATTTTTCGTTCTGTTAGTTTTAGCGAAGGTCTGGCAATTTGAGAACTTTATGCGACCTACCCAAATGTCCTTTCTTTGGTATTGTTCGTCGAGTCGTTGAGCTCCTTAAGTTCTGAGTTGAGCTCCACTATTACTGACAAATGCTTGTACTGACTGGACAGGTCTACTCAAATCTGTGTGGTTCTTTCCTCAAAAGACCATTTCAGACTCTTATCTACATGGTCCTCATATGGCCTGACCAAGATTATGTCTGGACTTTAAAGGAGACGGTGATCTCTGAGTTTGTTTCGGCCTTTCTTCGCAGAGTAGTCAGATAGGAAACGCCGACCTCATCTAGCTTATTTTTACAAATTTTTAATATGACGTGTAAAAGTGATTCCAATATCCTATTTACAGAATAAACAATTTCATTTCATTTCATAATAAAAATGGATATCACGTTTGGGTGTTATTATAAGAGCTTCACTTTCCAATTACAAAATTGCAGCTTTGAGCATTAAGGGAATGGGCTTTTAGTGTATCGATTATGGACTTTTCAACTAAATTGATTAGTCGCACCTGTGCCAATTAATTCGTCGCCAATTCCGATAGTCGATTCACAGGCAATATGAATAATAGTATGATCTCGAAAGTGCTGGCAAATTTCAATAGAAATAGTAATACATAGGTATTAAAACATATTATAATTTGCGTGTTAAATCGCCTAGTATATTGCTATATTTATTTATTTATTTAATACTACACACAAATATACAGAGGCGGACTTAATGCCATAGACATTTTCTACCAGTCAACCTTTGGGTGATGCAGAGACAAACAGTGGTAGCGCTATAACTTTAATTACTGAAGAAATTAGTGATGAAATTCTACGAATTTTATGTTTGTTTAGTACTAGCTTATGCCTGCGACTTCATCCGCGTGTTTAAACATAAAACATATCCTGCGGCAATAGCGTAGATTTCTATCAGTGAAAGAATTTTTGAAATTGGATCCGTAGTTCCGAAGATTACCTTTGTGGGTTTTTATGAACCTATAGACATACAAACCCACAAATGTTACATTTTTATTATTACCCGCTCCTGCTTTGCACGGTTTTTACAACTTGAAAAAACATCGAGATTTCTTAGTTATATGTAACTTTAATACACCTACACATAAACCTTCGGGAATAAATTCTCTAAACGATGGTGAAAACCTCATCAAAATCTGTTGCGTGGTTTAAAAGAACCAGGCGGATATACAGAAAAACACGGCAGGCGAGTTTTACTTATAATATCTATAGATTAAGGAAGTATACACAGCAAGTATTCACTGCTTTCGTGAGACATAGGTAGGTAGGTACAAAGACAATATCAGCCACATCTTTGGATCCAAAGAGCCCGAATATTCGCTTATTTTGCAACTATAATAATTTTTGCGTTTATCCTGTTCACTATCACCCGTATCTCGGATTGGGGTTTGCCATTATTTTCTTTATGTAACTTTTACTTGGTTCTTAGTTTTATTCAACAATTCTTGCTCGATTTTGTATTGAGCAAACCAAGCTGAGCAAATGGGACCTTTTCAAATTAGAAGAACATTTTAAAAATTACTTATAAACGAGAAACTACTTGGTTGATTTGTAAGTACAAACATTAATCATGTAAAGCTTTTAGCAACAGAACGGTAAAGTAAAACTTTCATAATGTTGCTAACAACTATTGGCAAGGATTCAGCCGAAAACCCCAGTTTTTTTATTTATTTATTAGAATCGGAATACGCTAAACAGAAAGCACTTCTGCGCGGCAACATTTTAGGTCCTATTTCACTTATCACTGACTATGACCCAAAAACTCCTAGAAGCGGACTTAATTAAGACATGGGACATGACACTAATTCGAATTGACCAATTAATTGTTACTTAGCGACAGCGGGATTGACACGCCGTCTGTATTATATATCAAGGGATGTTATATATATGCTTTGTTGGTCAAAACAAAGGTATTTTTAACAAAATCTACAATGAAATATAACATTTTTACTGAATTCATCGCGTAACTCTCGCACGCAATCGGTAATTTATTCGTAACCATGATTCTGATAAAAGCATTTCTTACGCATTGGGCATTGATAGGTAGGTACTTATTCGATATATCAAAACACAAAACTACACCCAGTGGAGAAATATAATGGAAGAATATAAATATATCTAAATTAAAGTCGCTTTTCGTGTCTGCTTGTGTGCCTGCGATGTTCTTTTAAACTACGCAACGGTTTTTACCATAATTAAGAGAAAATATTCCGGAAGGTTTATACAGTATGCAAGGGTAAACACCGTTGTCACTCAAACCATGGGTAAAACTTAAATATAATAATAAATGTCTCAGTAGCAACTAAAAAAAAACCTTATTTTCATTAAAAGATTTTAAAAAGTAAATATCCGACTCTGTCCCGATACTCATGGATACGCTGCGAAACAGCTGACTGAATTGTTCTTTTCCATTGATTTTACGTTCTATAAATGAAACCAAACCACTGGTTTCAAGGATAACGGTGTTTACACTAACACCCTGTATATTATCTTACTAATTAAAAGAAATCTCGATGTTTGCGTAATAACCGTGCGAAGCAGGGGCGGGCAGCTACTTACTTAAATAAACAACCTTATATCGTGCGAGAATCCTCTGAGATCTATCCATCTGCCAACACGCACTCGCCTACTCGCTTAATTAAATATTTTCAGATACAAAAGCCGTTATACTTATAGGTATACTCACAGACATAAAAACGATCCCATGGAAAGCTATGTACCTGGTTCAAATCATATAGTTATAGATACTTACTAGGTAAATCTGCTTTTTCCACACCCATGGATCTTTTCATACTTACATTCCTAGATTTCCCGTCGTTGGCAAGTATAGTAAACTAGTGCTTGTACATACGTACCTAATTTAACTAAAATTTTTGAAAGATATTTTTCCAATACCATTAATGTACCCATTTGTCGAGTGATTATGGATGACGCGATAATGTATTTTTCATGTTATGAATCGCAGTGATTTTAGGTCAGGCCCATATTGATGCTTTACTCTCGGATAAACTTTATATTGGATATATTTTGCAGTGAAATTTTAATAAAAGTTTACATAAACGTGTGAGCTGCGTGACAGCCGCTGAATAATGTTGAACTCTACAGAGATGAGTATTGAACGAAATTATCCATTGATTTATCTTGGTCGAAAGTTGTGAAAGTCAAATGTATGTTTTATGTGACTGGGTAGCAGTAGTCAGTTAATTTACATATCAAATTCTTCTTCTAAAATGTGCACATTGATTTACAATTTTCAATCATAGTAAGTACTTACTTAGTATAAATCTTTTCTTAAATAGTTAAAATAATAACTGAGTATGCTTGTAGGCCCAGTTGTGCGGTGTTTTGACACAAATTGTTTTCGACGCATACAATTTAGCTTTTATTGAATTTGGTACAGTTGCATTGGCCCGTGTTTGTTACTATAGGTAGGAAGATTAAAATTCTGTTAAACATCAAGAGGGCCTTATCACAAAAACTTCGACACTTGTTCAACGCGTGTTTAATGTCAGTTTTATGTCAAACTCCATACAGAAATGTCATGTTTAAAAGGTGTTTAGGCTAAACAACTAATAAACACGGTTTTGTGGTAATAAGGCAAGTTGTTCTCCTAGGCACATTGTTATTCCAATAACTAATATCATCAGAGGTCACCTGTTGTATGTTGACCCGCCATATGCACTTATAAACGCACATATGTACGTACTATGTACGTTCGTACCTATGTACGTTCGTTTATTAGTGAACAACCAACCACAATCAATGTTTATTTAAACGCTTTGTCCAAAATATGAACAACGCTGCTCTCATTGCGGGAACACTATCCATGTGTAGCTTTTTACCTATTCGAAAACAATTTTAATTGGAGATAAACGCTGAATTAACGACGCCAACTGCAAATGAAAACTGAAACATTTGCATTTTGTTGTCAGCGAAAGTCACGGCATTACGTGCCTTGAATACTTGCATATACACAGTTATACTATAGGTGTGCTTTGAAACAAAAATGCTTCACGGACAGTAAAGCTGAAAAGAGTGCGACAGAGTGTAAAAAGCCTTTTATGTTTTTATTAGTGACAGACGTGTGGGATGCGCTGGTACGACATTCACGTGAGGCACAAAAGTTTGAACCCACCCTTTTTGTTTTATTAGGGTTCGATGGCGAACAGGCGACAACAAGTTTCACATGCTGCCCACCAAAGCTCTGCGTGTGTAGGTACTTTATCATATGAAAACTTTGGATCGGAAAATCGAACTTATGCATCACTAATTTGTTTTACAGTATTACCAAAGTGGTTATACTAGTGGAACTGACGTGCGTAAAGAAGGTACAAATCGACGCTATTCCAAGTTCTGAAATATTTATCACGTAAAGTGGTAAAATTAAAATTACTTATTAGCTAGTGTTATACATATACTTACTAGATTGTAATTACTAATTAAGAAGCTAATTCTTTAAAAAAAGCATGATTATATTAATAAATTACAGTATTCCCGAATATTACAATTGTCCATGTTATAAGATCGATAGTGCTATACTTATTTCGAGTTTTTCAGTCAAAATTTTATTTTACAACAGAACTTGTACGTATAATTATATTTCCGTATTCCATGGACCCTCCACACAGGCGCTTACGTGACATCTTGTACGTGACTTGACATATTAAACGATATCTTAGTGTGTTTCATATGACGCCCCATGACTCAAGAGCTCGGAACATAATCGAGAAAGCCGAGAGATACACGAATAACAAATGATGCTGGAGAACAAGTATCAAATACGAACGAATTGTATTGTAGGATTTGTAGGTACAATTTCCGTATGTTCAAAAAGGAAAACTGAATAGCACCCACTCAGGTAGAGATATTGACGATGTATTGAATACAATTGTGTATACAGGAAGCAATATGCCGATATTTTTCAAGATTGTTTGCGACTAAAGGAATCGGTATTAGAAAAATCTGTAACTTCAATAGGTACACGAGAATACACGAGGTAAGAGTTCGACAACGGCTGTGGACAAGAAAGGTTGGAACAATGTATTGAACTGCGTGTGTCTGTTTTTATTCTTTGTGAGTTTCGAATCCAAATCATTTAATACGAGTGCTTCAAAGTAGGAAACCATATCATGGCAATAGTTTCATTAAAGTGTTAAATATTTATACTAGCGACCCGCCCTATCAATGGTTTTTTACGACTAAATAAGATATCGAGATTTCTCTAAAACACGGAATACCTACTTAAATCCTCTAAATGATGGTGAAAACGCATCAAAATCCGTTGCCTAGTTTAGAAGAACAACGCGGTTACACAGACAGACACGAAAATAAATTTATAATACATATGCGGCACTGAGATGTAACATTGTAGGTATATATGGATTAGGGACTTACCTGGTCGACTCAAGAGTCAAGCCTTTAAATCGTGACCGACTTTTTGTTGAGTGCGAGCAAAGGAAGCAATTATACGAAACCGTCGTCGAGAGATGAGAGAGAGCATACCTCCATGGAAAATACATGTACAACTCCTAGAAAATGTAAAAACTTTAACTAGTAAATAACCCAGTATCTCTTGATTAAACTCCAAACAGACTTAAGTATGCAATCATTAGGTATGATAATTATCTAATTTATTATTTCTAACATAGTACCCCATTTGATATCGATCAATAGTTCATATTGTAGATTTATAGTAGCCTATTTTGATAGAAAAACGTCGCCATTCTGTGCCATTTGTCACTTTCATTGGAGGTTTTGGCACGGACTTTTGCTTTTCTAACTTGGCAGCAAAAACAATTGAGTATCGACTATCTATCAATTGTCCCCGTTGTTAGTGTCACGTAAAGTGGTTCTCGTAATAAAATAACTTTTTTTTTGTTAGAAATAGAGTATTATTGAGCCTTTATAATTATTTTTGATATTGAGTTTATTACAAGTTATAATAACTTTCTACTCGAATCAACACTTACTAACGGCGAGACTTGTCTGAAGATAATTTGATGTCTGCTCCCAATTCACCAAAGGTCATTTATTTAACTACATGAGCTGGATTGTGTGTAATAGCCAAATACACAATGATAGACACACCAACCAACTTGAGAGTTGAAGATTTATATACTCGTATATATTCATGGCGCGATCAAAGAGATCGATGAGTGCCCTCCGTTCGAAACGGACAATACACCTGTATGTGTAACGTACAATACAACTACACCTGACATCATGGCAATTGCATGAAAAGACGGAGATATTATTGTCAAGAAAAACCTCAATATTAAATAATGTATGCAGTGCTTTTCGGTTCTTGTAAATTTCTGATATTAAGCAGTAGGTATCTAGTTTAACTTAACTGAAAGCAGCCGTTGGAAAATGCTACTTGGTCTGGTGATAAAGTAATTTAATAAAAATCACAGTGATATGTAACGCCGCACCGCGCTGTGGGGCGTGTAAATAATTTTGCTGTAGAAACAGTTACCTTTGGGACACCAAAGTTGTCAACACAAACTTTAGATACTGGCAAAACAATTTTATTTCGCAGAAAAAGCTTCAGTTTTATAAAACTCATTTATAAAACACGCCGAAAGTTTTATGAACCAAGGGAAATGATAACGTGCTATTGTAGCAATTTTGGTACAAAAACATACAATTTCTTGTTTGTAACATTTGTATAGCTCAGTTAGCGTGAAGCGAAATGCTTACACCCTCAATTTCCTTGATTGACGACATTAATCTTGGCAGCGAGTAATGCCATGATAAACATTAGGCGGGCAAGCGTAAGCACTTTGACGGTAATTGTGATTTACTGTTAGAGTATTTATTTTAATGTTACAATTTTGTTCATTTTTATCTCGCTAAACGGATAAAAATGATAAAATATACAATTAATTGTGACAACAATTCGATAGGTAATATTTAATTTATTTCTTGAGATAAAATATTGATATTTATTTTCTAACTGTAGGTTGAAATATTTGAAAACAAGTAATCCAATTTAACGATACCTAAGGAGTGGGGAACCCCACAATGCACGTGCCGAGTGCGATACTCCCTCCCTCTGTATCAGTCTTTTCATGCGAGATCATGTGAGGATAATGTAGAAAGAACCACACAGATTTGTGTGGACCTGTCCAGTCAGTGCACGCATTGGTAATCGTGCAGCTCAACTCAGAACCGATTCGACGAGCAATAGCAAAGAAAGGACATTTGAGTAGGCCAATAAGCTGGCTAATATCCGATTTCGATAACAATGAATACAGCATATGGAGTTATGAGATAAGATAGAAAATCGCGTATCAAACAGCTCAGTAATAATGCTCACAACACAGCGGTATAACATAGTAAGATCTGCAAACCGCCGTAATATATTATTATAATCTCTATTACCACATTCTAAACTTGCAAGCTGAAACTATTCTGAAGAGGTAGGGTTGCCAGATCATCAGTTTAAAAAGCTAGACATATTGTTACTTATTATTTATTTAATAAACTTAATTCAAATTCATATTCTGTAATATGAATTTGAATTAAGTATAATAAATATCCCTTATTTAAGTCATATATACACTTTCTATTAAAACTTATCACACACTCCCCAAAAATATAAAACAGCACCTCCTAAGTAATAAAACAAACTAAATACAGGTAGCTTAGGTAGGTAGTTTTCCAAAGAGTTTTCATATTTGGACCTCGAAATTCTGTGAGACAGAATACTCAGACACGGTTTGTTAAAATGAAAACAACCCGTCAAAACCAAGTGTCTGGCAACCCTATCCGCTACTAAGTGATGACGAAGTGCTATTACGTGGTGCATTATTAAGTTCCGCGATCGTTTCTTGTGATTTTCACAGTTATGCTTTTAAAATGTTCCCTTTACGAAGTAACTTGCATTTTACAGGTGCTGCGACGAGTTATAGAGGAGGGACAATATCTGCTTCAATGTAAATAAGGAGCTCATTTTCTTTTCGAGTTCTCGGAGCGAGCAGACAAAATGGCGATCATGATCCGTAAGCCTATTTTCATTACTTAAGTGAATATTATTACGCAAACTATGTCACGTCGAGAATACCCCAACGCTTTCGGTCCCGTCTTTAATTGATAACTTTTCTGTGGCTGTGGTTCAGCTGAATGATAATAGATGCCGCCTATACGAATACCCGACGACTTTAGCTGTACCTACACCCACATTTCACCAGTTATGTTTAAGTCCCATGTAAAGGAGGACGAGCCTATTGCCATCAACTGGGTACAAATCCAGACTCCGGGCTGTTACTCAGAAATTCCTGATGGAAAAACCCTATCTATAACACTTTGCTCGACCTGGGAATCGAATCCTGGTCCTCACGCTCAGCAGTAGCGCATGCGACCACTAGACCAACCAGGATTGATGATAGTGTTCTATAATTAAACTGATGTTTACATAGGTCACGCAGTCCGCACTGGCGCGTTGGTGCTGGTGGTGGCAGGCAGCGCCACAGCCAGGGTCGCCGGCAAGATGGGTGGCTACTCCAACAAGAAGGGAGGCAAGTATTATGTAACATACAAACATAGGCCCACTGGCACCACAACTCAATAAAAGTATTTAAGGGGGATGCGCCAAGGTAGCGCGAAATTCAAACATCCTTACGTTTTTTGCAATTTACAAGTCAGTGTCAGGTTGTATGTTGTTTGATTGTTTTAAATATGATTCGCGACCGTAACAATATATATAGCCTTACAGCAGCCGCCATCATCACTTCTTTTTATTTTGAACAAATAATGCCCATGGCTATCTCGATATTGATATTCACCATCGAGACTGAATTCAATTGTGATTGAATTTCTAGGAACAATTCATATTGTTATCGCTGTGAGACACGAACGTCCCCCCCTCTATTGTCTTGACCACGCTGGATAGAATCGTCTATGATCAAGCAATGCATATTGGATTAGAAAACTGGTTCTGAATATATTTCACATTTATCTTGTCATATTCTGGTTTCGGGTTAAATTTTCAAATTCATTTATTAATTTTGTGAACATAGTTAGAAAAGAAATATACAGATGTTTTACAAATAAATGTCGGTCCATGCTATGTCCCGCCAGAAGGCATACTAAATTGTTTTGATAACAGGCGTAATGTTATGTTGTGTGTGCTGATATACATCAAACGCAACTACTATTATTTCTGTCTGTTCACAATAAGAAAACCTAATGAAATAATTCTCAAATAATTTATTTACCTACGCGAGTCACGAGTAAGGCTCTTACATACTGGCGCGATTCGCCGCGCGACGCGACGCCGCAGCATTGTTCGCCGTGAAGTTTTCTCAGAAATTGTTTTGTTAACATTCGCGTCGCGCGGCGAATCGCGCCAGAATGTAAGAGCCTTAAGCGAATATTCGGCTCGGCATTTTTATTCGTCGAAACGCGTTCTACCCTGTGACGAGGGGTCGAAGAATACTACAATTGCGAATGTTTCATACAACTTGTACAAATAGGACTTTAGTAAATAATGTGATTCTACGAATGGACAAATAACACTGCTCGGCCTAGTTCTTGTTGTTTTAGCTCTTTTAGTTTAACTACTATCTAACGGCTGTAATTTGTGGATCTTTGACAGTCATTGCGGGTCGTCAGAAGCTCGAAAGTCTGACAACCAGTCTTACCAAGGGGTATCGTATTCCCCAGTTACTGGGTTGTGAAATGAAATGAAATGAAATGAAATGAAATGAAATTGTTTATTCTGTAAATAGGATATTGGAATCACTTTTACACGTCATATTAAAAAGTTGTAAAAATAAGCTAGATGAGGTCGGCGTTTCCTATCTGACTACTCTGAGAAGAAAGGCCGAAACAAACTCAGAGGTCACCGTCTCCTTTAAAGTCCAGACATAATCTTGGTCAGGCCATATGAGGACCATGTAGATTAGAGTCTGAAATGGTCTTTTGAGGAAAGAACCACACAGATGTGTGGTTGTGTGTGGAGGTCAGATAGGCAGTCGCTCCATAAAAAATACTGGTATTCAGCTGCATCCGGTTAGACTGGAAGCCGACCCCAACATAGTTGGGAAAAGGCTAGGCCGATGATGATGAGTTTAACTACTATCTAGGTTGACTATAAAAAAATAAAAAAAAATAAAAAATTATGTACACACAGTAAAATACAAAATAGATACGACATAATTAAAATATGAGTACAAAGGTACTACTTATTTCTTAAGACATTTGCGAAAGGAGAAATGAGAAAGAAATGATAGATATACTATATAATTAGAAATGAAAAATGGATAAGAAATGGTAGATATAAATAATATTATATATATTTTTTTAATATTTTAATCTCATCTCTATTTTTCCTTCGTGCCAACTCCAGGTTAAGTTAGAACAAGCAAATGACAAGCGTGTATTTTATTTATGTTGCATTTGTTACTGTTCGTTTTGAGTCTCATGCAAAGAAAGTATGTCTGGGCAGGGAGGTTTTGGTTTATGTCACGTATCAATTTACCTTGAACAAATGATGAGGCTGGAAAATCTCAAAATGCAATGCGTAGCAAGTCCAAACCTCTTTTCGTCTGGCTTCACAAATGTAGCAAGATATGCCTCGCCTTCGGGGATTCAAGAGACCTATTATGTATACATATATTTTAATTTAAGATTTTATTTCCATAAAATGTTAATAATTGTGATGAACTAAGTAGCGGCAATCTTTATACATCTTATCATTCAGTTAATATAAGCATAACTATTATGTTAGTTAATACTCTGTAGTGAAATCAATGTTATTTTTGAGGCTGATTTTTCTCCGCAATCCTATCTAATTTCTAAATTAAGAATTATCGGTAACAACATCATGTTTTTGCCCGCAGGAGAACTACAGACTAACGTTATTATAGTAGGTAATAATCCGCAATAACACTAAGATAAAATACTCGAGTTTCACGTAGCAACGCAATTTATATATTATAGGGGAGCCAATTTTCTCGGATATCTCGCGGTGTGTACTTAGGTTGGGATGACCACAAACAATATAGAGTGGCAGGGACAACAGAACAAACAAAAGCCTCTTACGAACAAATATTTGAACTGCGGAGTCTTTCTTCATTGTAATTTAGATGGTTAATCTATCCTGGTAAGCTAAGCCATGTCGAACGAAACGTGATTACGGTCGGAATATGAGCCGTTTGTAAAACGTGTTCCGCTGAGTATCGAAACGTTTTCCACAGATATGGCGGTAACCTTTTGACTGAATGACGGTGCATATAACTTCGGGAGGAAATATTATTACTCGTTTCCATCAGATCCAGATTTTTCAGTGTCACATGCTTCTATACACTTTACGTTTCTATATCCTATAGTCTATATCCTGTTTCTATATCCTATACATATAAAGTACATACAAAAATGTTACAATTTATATTATTTTATTATATACTAGCTGATGACCGCGGCTTCGCCCGCGTGGATGTCGGATTATATACTAAAACTTTCCTCGAGAACCACTCTATCCATTGGTGAAAACAGCATGAAAATCGGTGCAGTCGTTTTTGAGTTTATCGCGAACAGAGAGACAGACAGACGCGACGAAGGACTTTGTTTTTTATTATTTAGTGATGGGGCCATATATAATAAAATAATATAAACTTTAAAATAATACATAACATACATTTATATCCATTATTCATTAGAATCAGTAATTTATTAACTGAAATGGAGTCACTACATCGTGTATTTTGACACGGTTTATAAACATGGCAGTTATTTTGACACATAGATGTTTACGAACATATCTATGTTATTTGATCAGAGTTTAATTCCCGTATTTTTTATAACGTCCAGCCCTAATCTCAGAAGATTGCGACTAGATTTTGAATTCGTCTTTCTAGAGTTAGACTTTCATTAAAAAACGAATGAAAGTCTAACATTTAATAATTAGTCTCTACTAATGAAAACTACAATAGAATAAGCAAGCTGAAGTGGCAATGGGCCGGCCATATTAGCTGTAGATCCGATGACCTTTGGGGTAGACGTGTTCTTGAATGGAGACCGCGAATGTAAGTTAGGACTCCCCCAGGCTAGGTGGAGCGACGATTTTCGCAGGGTGGCTGGTAGCAGCTAGATGAGAGCTGCTGACAATCGAGCTGAATGGCGTGCAATTGGAGAGGCATATGTCCAGCAGTGGACTGCTATAGGCTGATGATGATGAATGAATTATTTTATTCCACGGATAAAAGATGAAACCTTATACTTAGTTAGATGTGTTGGACTGATGAAAACGACGTATTCAAAGCGATTTTACAATAGTAGGGTATAAAGTGTTGTTTGGGCGCCAATGTACTGAAAATACCACTACTAGCTAAGCCCCCTGTGTTAACAATAGAAGACTGCTAGGTGACTAGTGTAAAGCTGACTGTCACTATGCAAACTAAGCCTATTAAAAACGATATCGCAGCTCCCGAGAGCCTAGTTCAAATGGAATTTAATATCATAATCCGAAAGTGACTGTTTGTTACGCTTTCACATCGTAACTACTAAACCGATGCATACACGTTGCCGTTGTCAGGGGTACAGAAAACCTGCCAGGTATGCGGGAAAGTCTGAAAGGGATACCGGGACCTTGGCAACAGGCAACTGAAGGAACACGGGTGGGTTTTAGTCAGTATAAGTCTGACACGCCCTTCCGCTCCGCCCAGAGCGGGTGAAGTCATTTGATGATTTCCCACCCTCAAAAAAAAAGGGGGTACAGAAAAAGATATAGGGTACCTTTCGTCAGAGAAAAAGTACTGTTCCCGAGGGATAGAAAAATGGTTGACAAAATCATAATTAACGGGAGCGAAGCCGCAGGCAAAATCTAGTATGGTCAATTATTGGCTGGTAATGTGAAAACACCGTCATTAATCCTTAGTTTAAACGGCTCCGATCATATTAAAATTGAAATATATTTATTGCCTGCAGGAAAATCGACAAGCGGCATCAACGAGGAGATAATCTGGATTAGCATAAGTATGGCGATTGCTATCGCGATACTCATAGCCATCGCGCTGTGTTACATACTGAAGGAGAAATGTATGAAACGCAAAGCGTACAGGGAGCAGTCATGACGATACCAGGAGGAGTTCGCGAAGCATGCCCTGGCGGACTCCCTCACAGACTTGAACTTTGATCTACCTGCCTACACACTGTACCCGCAGTACTCGCCTGACGGTAAAGAATACTTCTACAATTTCCATCGCTTCTCTTACATAAGAAAAAGCTTCAAACTACCCCCAAAAGACTATCCAATAAAGACTAAAGAAGACATATATATCAATGCGTGATAATGTGACTGTCGAGAGTATATGAAAGTGTTTATTGTGTATTTTTAATCTTCTGTACCATATAGTTTAATGTGAATGTAAATGTATGTTTAGAAAATATGTTAACATCGAATGATAGTGAATCGTGGCTCTTTTATGACATGAGGATAAGTAATTAAGTTTCCGTGTAACTTATTTTATAAAACAAAATATAAAGATAATACACTCCCTGACACCTGAATCTAGCCACCCTGCATATTTTTGTAAAAAGGTCATCATCTTTTTAAATCTGTGTTTCATATAATGGTAATACAAGGAAAAAAACATTTATGTATAAATATTTGAAGGTTCATCGACAAACGGTTGTACTGTCTCGACGCGTAAAGTTAATTTGTACCAAATACTTTTATTTGAGTTATATCTTAGAGCTAATATGTAACCTCTTTCGTTGTTATAAATATCGAAAGAAACTTTGTTTGGGTCGTTGCAGTCTGTAGCGCGCTACGCCGTAGCCCGTAGCACACTACGCCGAAGCCCATAGCTACAGAGCTACGATTAACGCTAGGGTGAAAGACCCCTTTATAATCAACACATACAAAGATTAATACTGTGAATCACAAAACCCTATTTCAAAGCTGTACCAGCAAGTAAATGAAACTACAAATTGTTTAGTTGTCTTTGATGTTTCAAGAAAGAACTTTTTTGTTCATTTTCTTTTTATCATCTAGAATCTAGTTATATTGATAGGTACTTAAAAATGCATTTATAAAAATATAAGTAATAGTCGATAAAATTGGATGTTCTGATCAATACAGGAATTTTATAATGAAAATAAATTGTATTTGTACCTAATTAGTTTTAGGTATAAAATAAATATTAGGTCGCAGTAAATGTGCCACATTAAGTAAAATCGAAATGTAAATGTATAAAATGATGTGATTTAATATGAAATATTAATAAAACGATGTAAAATATAATCAAGGAATTTTAACAACCTACAAAGAAATGTCTAAAGTGAGGTTAATCTGAGTTTAGTTTGATCACGACAAAAAACACCAATTACGCTGTGTTCTCGGGATGTAGACGATTTCTTTAATGAATTCATTTTAAAACTTGTAAAGATCTTACCAAATGAACAATGGTATTGCAGACAGCGATTTAAAATGATAACTCTCTATTTTAACTGTTAATCGCCAATATGAAATGTATTGCAGTGATCCCATGTATCTGAAGCTTTATTAATTCATTGTTTAAATATTTTTGGTTGACTAAACGTAACTTTTGTCCGATAATTCCATTGTTTTTTTAGAAAATAATAAAATAAATGATATGTGAATGCTGTGCTCGTTTATTTCTTTAATCAGCTAAGGCCTTACTTACCTCCTTGTTGTACAAACGCCAGCCGACGACGATGAGCATCTGACATTCGCTATTATTTACACCCACTGACAAGTATTTTTTAACTGGCTATCTTACCTTTAACTGGCGAAACACAACAATGCTGTTAACATTGTTGATCGACTTAGATAAGATGGTGGTAGCTAGCCAGGCGGACTTAGAACAAGCCCTTACCACCAAGCTAACCGAACGCATAATTTTGCCCCGACTGGGAATCGAACCCGGGATCTCTGGGTCTGAGGCAGGTGGTCTTACCACTAGACCATAGAGGGAGTTAAAAATTTACAAACTGAAAAAAAAAATCACTGCAAGGATACCGCGAGTGTCAGTGTCAGTCTTGTCAGCATTGAGGCTTGTCAGTGAACAATTTTAAGCGATTTTTAAAGTAATAAGCTTAGATTATTATAATCTAAGGTAATAAGTTTATTGGGTGTTGTGTTAATTCAAATGCATGTGAAATGGCATTAATAAAATTAATATCCATTATATTAAAGAAGACATACAAGGTATTATACATTTGTTTTTTAAGCATTTCCCTATAACATAACGGTGAACCACCCAAACTGATGTCACCACCTTAAAGATAATTAAATGAAAATCTCAGACTGTAAATACATTAAAATAATAGTAATTTCAGGTGCTTATATGTTCGAAGAGGCTCTTCGGCACGCAACGGCTAAGCCTTGGTGTAGCGTTAATTATCACTCTAGCTGCTGCTATTTACACCCTCACAAAAGATGATAAGCCAATGAGCTTGATCGATGCTCAAGTGTAAGTACGGTTTTCATACAGTGCGACATCTTAGCCAGGAAACATCCTATTTATTGTATCATCATTCATCATGTTCTCCTGCCCTTTTCCCAATTTATTTGGGGTCGGCGCAATTTCTTATAGCCATGCCACACGGTTCGGCGCCGCGCCCCACCGCAGTTCATCTCGCCGGACTAGCGACCACACGGTGAGTGCGGCGCCGCAACGTTTTGCGGCACCCCTCGTCTTGATTCCGCATCGTGTGTACGGTGCAGCGTCGGAGCGCCCCGGACGGCACCGTGTGCCACACCATACATTTTTATATGTAGGACGCCGCAGCGACAACGCTCCGGCGCCGCGCCGCCGCCGCACCGCATCGTGTGGCATGGCTCTTAGTCTTTCACACTTTTCTATTACCTAGTTGTCATCTCGGTAGTCACCCCTTGTCTAGCCATATCATCTTTCTTGGTCTTCCCCTATTGTATAATCGCCTGCCATTACAGACTCGTTGAAGACCGTCTGAAGGAGTATTATTTAGAAGAGAAAGGCAAGGGATGTGAAATACCAAAAGTTGATCCGTTTTCCGCAGAAGCTATGAAGTTTAACAAGGATTTGCCGAAAATAACTTGCGAAGGCTCTGATTGGGTTATTTGTAATGTGAGTAATCAAGAATGTTATAAAACCGGATTTGTTATTTGACGTATTCCATGAGGGCACCGGATGGCATACGCGTAAACCAAAATACACGGTATAAGTACATCCCCGGTTATATCCCGGTTAAGGCTTCAAACAGTAAGATTACAAACCTTCTTCTGAATACCTAACAAGAAATCTTTTAAAGTGTCAACTTCACTACAAATCTAAATAATTTAAGTTTATCAACTAGGCTTTGGAAATGAAACGAAAGTTTTTTCCATCATCAAATTATCCTGACACTTCTCTGTGGCACGTAATAATACATATGATTATACTTTGCTCTGACCGTCTGTTCCTTAATGACCTTGTGCACACACACACACACACACACACACACACATAAACTCACGCCTTCTTCCGATGCGGGTAGGCAGAAATTACTAAACGCCATCTGCTACGGTCCTCACATCCACCTTTCACAATGAACTTGTAATTTTTAAAATATTTTTTTATTACAGAAATCTGAATGCTATGTCACGAAGGAAGTATTAAAATACATGACTGATATTAGTTGTACCTATAGAGACATTGTGTATGTGGATGATCAACTATACTTCCTGTCCGACTATATCAAACTGAATGGAGACGAAAAGTACACGCTCAATAGAAGCGACCATGTCAAAATAGCTTGTACTGGTAGAGATTTGAATAGGTTAGTTTTTATTTGTATTATTAGTAAAAAGCCACAACTAACTGAAGCTTAGTATTCCAACTAAAATTGCCAAACTTGTAGTTCTTATTTATGTTTTATGATATATTTATATTTTATCAAAATCAAATACAATGCAACTATCCAATAGATGTGACAACAATAATTAATATTGTAAGAGGACGTCCGTTCTGTGCAGTGACGGGAGCAAGTAATTACTCTGTATTACATAATATATACCCACCCCACAACCACAACCCACAGCTTGACAAGCTTAAGTTTACGGCTTTTTTTAAGGATTTTTACGCCGATTTTCAGCCGCGAACTGGTGAGGATCACACATCCATTTAATACAACTGACATAAACCTTTACAGTTACAGCTTATTATATTCTCGATGGTCAGGCGTCAAGGTAGGCTTCCGGCCAGTAAAGACCACGCCGGTTCCCCCAGGTCGCAAGGATTCCTATAATGTCTTATTCCTAGCCTTTGACTCCGCATCCCACAATGGATTTATCAGGAAAATGCCGAAAACTTTTGAATTCTTGGCTGATAGAGCGGTCATCTTGAACGGGTAAGAAGCTACGAACAAGTTCATTTCACATTTTATTTAATTGTAGGATTTCTGTGTACTTTTAAGTATGATTTCAGTCACAATATTGTCGGTGATGGTACTCCTGCCGCTCTATATGCAATACTTACAGGCATCTCTGAACATGAACATCCAGATGCAAGAAAAAAGATTACAGGAAACGTATATGTTGATTATGAATTATTTATATTCCATCAGTTAAAGAAATATGGGTGAGTTTAATCCGATTCGCCATCTACCACGCGAATGGAGTGGCGGGTACCGCTAGTAAAAAAATATTATTATTAAAATAATTATATATTATTTAATTAATAACACCTTCTTGTCTAGATATCGAACAGCATACTTCGAAGACTCGCCAAACGAAGGAACCTTCCAGCATAGGTTCAATGGATTCCGTCAGCAACCTGCAGACCACTACCTTCGAGCCTTTTTACTGGAAAACAGCAATAACCGTCTAAGTTTTATCTATAATAATAAATACTGCGTAGGAGCCACTCCCCAATATCAGCTGTTTCTGAATCTCACCAATGAGGTACTTGAATTCATCTTTTAAAAAACACTTAATTGAAACAGTTCAAATACCAGTCATCGTATCATCCATACTATCTATACTTCCATACTAATATTATAAATTCGAATGTAAGTCTGTCTGTCTGTTGCCTTTTCACACCTAAACCACTGAACAGATTTCGATAAAATTTGGCAAGGAGATAGAGGGCATCCCGGGGAAGGTCAAGGACATAGGCTACTTTTTATCGACAAGCTAGTTTTTTTATAAATGAAGGAAAAGCTTTTGTATTTTTTAAATGTAAATGATTATTAAAAATACTATCATTCTGATCGATTCATAGCCCATTCATTATCAGTGATCATAACCTCTTAACATTAAACAAAGTTTTAACAGTAATTGATAAAATAAATGAGGCCTTTTGTTGGTACCTACGTACTCAAGATTTCCTGCTATCGGTACCTTTTCTATTTCACACTGCCCAGGCTCTCATCTTTAGATATCCGTTGAGTTACGCTTGCGGCAAGGATGTTCCGTTTCTTAACACAATCATCGACAAATAACTATCAAGGGCTTGCGGATTCTTCCACGGCCCTGCTACGATTTATAGACATTGTTTCTTGTGACAGTTCTTACAGCTCGATGGTAAGAAGTTCTGCTTCACGTTCATAGCAGATATCTGTCATGACGACTTCAACCAGATCAGCACAGCAGACGAAGCAGTCATCTGGCTCTTGAACACTTTAGATGCAAGACGGGTGTTTGAAGACACATTCGTTATAGTTATGGGAGACCACGGAACTCGGTACCGAACTATTTTATTATAACTTATGTACTTATAACTTTTCATTTATTTCAGCCAAAATTTCATCAAGCAAGTCCTGAAGCTATGCCCCAACAGGACTGAGCTCTTGATCGACCGATACGCAATACCAACACATTTAGTCCAGGCACTCAACCCTAATTGAAGCTCTCATCAAGATTTTTGATGTGTAACATATTTTCTCTCACTTTCCTGCAATCTGTGGGAGTGATTTCGTGAAAAGGGACGGAAGTGTGTAACAGGAAGCGCGCGCTATTTGATTTAACCAATGAGCGCGCGCAATGCTAGGACCGTTAGATGGTACCAACCCATTTTCCGAGAGGTCGTAAACAGGATGATGATGATGCGGCCGGCGAGTGCTAGGGTTCGTTTAGGCACAAGAGAATATTATGTTTTGGGAATGTGGTGTTTTGCAAATGTGATGATTACCTATAGTGTTTTGAGATTGTGATTTTTTGCGAACACCGTATTTTGGGAAAATGTTACTCTGCGACGAAGGGGTTTTGTGCTCATGCGCCCTACACTCGCTCCTCGCGTATAGATCGCATATTCATTAACCGTTGCATTTAGGCTAATGTGCAGTTTAGCCGGCTAAATATAAAGCATATCAAATATGCATGATAATAATTATTGTGTTATTATTGGTGAAATTGCATGAGTTTAGATAAAGTGATGTAAGCAACTGCGCATAATTAGGTGTGTATCAGATGTGTAAAAGCTTCTTGATGCTGTGTTTACTGGATTTGTTTGTTTGTTTTTTCAGTCTATTTATGACTGAAAATGTTACCATTTAGTTAGGCGTTTTACTTGACTTTTTGTTTTGTAAGCTGCTTAGATACTGGACTAATTAGTCTCTTGTGACAATTCGACAATCCATCGGTTGACAGCTGTTCATATGTTCAATATTTCAGGTTTTCACAGATACGTGAGACATATCAAGGAAAGTTGGAAGAACGTCTTCCTTTAATGGCTATCTTTTTACCAGAAAAACTGAAACAACTCAGGCCTAACGCTTTGGCGGCGCTAAAACAAAATATAGATGCTCTGACGACACCCTTTGATATACATGCCACCTTACTAGACGTGTTGGACTTGAAGGAGAAAAGTAATAAGTACAGAATCCTTGGTTCTGATCTACCAAGAGCCATGAGCTTATTAGAGCCGGTAAATGATCTGTATTATCTTTAGTTCCTTGTTGTAAAAGTATTGAATGACTTCTCCCGCTCTGCGTGGAGCGGAAGGGCTTGTCAGACTTTTACTGACTAAAACCCACCCGTGTCCCTTCAGTTGCCTGTTGCCAAGGTCCCGGTATCCCTTTCGGACTAACCCGCAACCCTGGCAGGAAACCGTAAGGGCTGAAGAACATTTTGCGGAGATTTATACGATATTACTATTACTATATCCATACTCCATACTCCATACTCCATACTCCACACTAATATTATAAATTCGAAAGTAACTCTGTCTCTCTGTCTATATGTTACCCTTTCACGCCTAAACCACTGAACGGATTTCGACAAAATTTGACAAGGAGTTAGATGTCATCCTGGGGAAGAACATATTAGGCTAGTATGTTTCCGTGAGACGATATCCGACATCAACGCGGGCTAAGCCGCGGGCAAATGCTAGTATGATAATTATATATCTAGTTTGTAACAAGTGAATCCGTTATGCCGCAAAAAATATGTACAAGCATAAAGCTCACTACACTCGTCAAGGATGAAGTTAAGGTTTGCTGCTGTTTTGTCAGGGGAATTTGTCCTGTGGAGAAAATTTTCTAATGCTTTACTTCTTCAGATACCTAAAACCCGAATATGTGCTGAAGCTGGCATCGTTCAACACTGGTGCGCTTGCACTAAATGGTTCAATGTATCTCAGCGCGCACCCATGTACAACAGAGTGGCCTATGTACTGGCCTGGTATATTGACAGCGTCAGTAACGAACAACGGTAAGTTTATATTTATAGACGACTTGCTTTTGTCTGCGGCTTTTCTCCGCCCGCAGATTTCTTCTGGAATAAAATGATTTCATTTCATTTCGAAACAATGCCGATCTAAAACTCGCCGATCATAATGCTGCGTGAACGAAGGACAAATAAAGAAAGTGTCTCATTTATAATATTAGTTCCAAGTAGGCAGATGTATAGTTCGTATGTTGTTCTAAATCTAAGTAAATAATTCAATTTTAATTCACATAAGGTTTGATCATTTTACAGATCAAAATGCGCAAAAAGACAACTTATATCCATAGAATGGGTATTGCAACGTAATGTAAACAATCAGCTTTTGACATATGGTTATAAAAAAGAAGAAGACGCATATCTTGGAAATTCTAGACTTGCAGCACCGAGAGCATATAAAGAATATTATCAGGCTAAGGTAATTATTTTAAAAGTAAGTGTGGTGTGAGAGTCTCTGGGGGTGTGTATGCGTGTGGGAGAGTGTGTGTGATTGTTCAATATGAGCCAGTAAAGTAGTAGCTTGTCTATTTGGAAATGTTCAAAATGGCTTCTGTTTCATCATAAGAAAGTTTTAGGAGGTAGTCCTGCGTATATTGTAGTTGACTCCGAGAAAACTCTCTCTACGTAGCCGAAGTCGGGTAAAAACAGGCGTGATTTTATGTTTCTATGACTGTTAGTGATCGGTACATGCTTATTGTGTATTAGTTATACTGGTTGCTGATTACGTAGAAAATGTTGAGAAACACTGGCAAAGATGATAGAAAAGTCACATATTTCAGATAATTTTAAATCCTGGTCGAGCCGTATTCGAGGGAACATTGACGTATAACACTCGAAATGATTCTTTCACAATCACTCAAAAAGATATTTCTAGAATCAGCAAGTAAGTGCATTTACTCTTATCTAGACTTTCTTCAAATATACTTCTCATCAGAAAAATCGAAACACCTTGCAAGTTTATGTTTTGTAAGAATAATCAGAAAAATGTGTACGAATATATGTCAAAAAAAAACGGAAGTGTTTCGATTTTTCTGAGAGAAGTGTATATTAATGTAGTATTTGAAGCAATACTTTGCTATGTATTGCTTCAAATTTAAAAACAAAATGAAATTATGGAGACAGATGAAACGCGGCTTTTTTTTTGCTATGATCTGTTTTAACAATAATAATATGTTGCTCCTTACGGCACTGAGGTAGCCGTTGTTCAAATTATTTGGGCTCAAACATAAACGTTGGAAGAATAACGAACGAATGGTTAATAGGTATAGGTATAGGTACCTACCTAGTAACCATTCGTTCGTTATTTGTGTTCGTTCGTTTTTATTTATGGGTAAAATTATGACACAGAAGAGTCATTAATTGAGCTATTGCCTGTTGGGATTGTTCTGTAACCAAGAATGACCGGACCTACTTACTCTCTTGTTGTGCTTTGAGCCTTCATAGCAGATCATCATCATTATCATTTGCCTAGCCTTTTTCTAACTATGTTAGGGTCAGCTTACCGGATGCAGCTGGATAACAATATTTTACATGGAGCGTGTGACTGTCTGACCTCTACAAACACAGATATTTATACGATTGTGTTCTTATATTTTAGATACGGAACCGAGCCGAACTGTATCAGCGCGACACATCCCCATCTAAATCCATTCTGCTATTGCAAACACCATCTTCCTTACGAGTAGAAAAATCCAGTTTAATTGATTGGATTGTGAATTATTAACGAATTAATAAAGTTTGAAAGCTACCTATATATATTTCTAAAATTTTAACATCGTAGGTCGTAGATATCTCACCGTTTAATTATGCACTTTATTAGTTTATAATCTATCGGTATTATTTCCATTACATTATAAACTGTCGAAAAATGAAAAATTGTGAACTGGGTGAAATGGGTTAGGTTAGGTTAGAACTGTGACAAACCGCGCGAAATTGTAAATTGTCAGTTGCAGTTCATAATACCGATAGCTATAAACTAACGGTTCTCACAATCTTACAGTGACATATCAAATGTTTATTGCTGAACACAGTACACATAAAGAAATTGCAAGCTGTTGAGTGAATGCGCATTTCACTGTGTGCTACCAATTAAGGCATGCAAGGTTATAAAAAGGGACCTATTTCATAAATTACAATGAAAATGTTCCAACTTTCCAAGCAAGAAATATCCATAACCACCATTTACTACAAACAGATAAACCACCTATGCAAGATGTCGAAATTAACATAAAAATCGAATATATCATTCAATACTTTCGTACACAGACCGCTTCCGTAGAAACGTGCTCGGAATTTGTCGAGGGAAGGTAAATCTTCTGTCGAGTTGGGAGAAGCCTGCTGGTCACATGGAACGACTACCGAGCCACCTATAGTGCCGGAAGCAAAAACGTCACTCTAACGTTACCTACAATTATTAAATTATTAAGTACAGTAGATATTTTCATGGCAAGAATTTCGTAGTCACATTGATAGCGTGTCAATCTTATAAAATCAAGTCAATTTTCGTATGTGGTCGGTATGACCGCGTTGTTCTTCTGAACTGCAGTTTTCACCATCATTTAAAGAATTTATTTTGGAAGGTCTAATAATTCATTAATATTAAACTGACTTATTATAAATTCCGGATGCTTCGTCACGTCGTAAAAACCGCACGAAACAGGAACGGGTCGTCACTTCGTGAGTAGATAAAAACGATAAAAGAATGAAAATGTTTAGATTATATATTTTCAAATATCAAAACCTAAAGTGCAGATATTTTTATGTTGCAAAAAGTTAACATCCAAGCATGAGCTTCCCTGCATCTTCAATATAGCGCCAAGTTGTTGCCAATTGTGCCTGCTACGACGACTACAAAAAGCTAGCTAGAATTAAATTTTTGTAAGACTTCTTACACAATGAACCAATTCGCTAGAACAGCGATCCCCTGTCAACGTCATTTGAGGGCCAACTCGTAGGTACAGTAGGCCGCACGTCAGTAATAACAAAACCTGGCCTCAGCCGATAAAAGCTGGCCTCTTATTCTATTGAAACTCTGTACTACGCTTGGCCAGCTCAAGATCAAAGTGTTACCACAAACGTGCGGCCTACTGTTCCTTCGAGTGATTCGCCCTTGTTACCTTCAACAAATACATAGTTCGCACGTCGAATAAAGTGCTATCGTGTTTGCTCCCGACATATCGCCTTATTGCTTTACAAAGAGATCAATTTCTGTAATACCTACACCCTATATTCATTGTGTAATTTAGTAATAGGAAGTAGTACTTAGTTTTAGGAATTCGCACAGAATGATCATCTGTCAAGACGCTATCTTGACGAAGTAAATCTTCATTCATTCATCGGCAGAATTTAATAACTACTACGGCCGTTTGTTTCTGATAGGATTGTTACTAAAAGAGATAACCGGAATAAGTAACAGCTATGAGATAAAGAAAACTATTAAATTAAGTTCGAGTTTGAGTTGAGGTCAATCAGTAGGTAAAAATTGTTTTAACATATTTTGTAACGAATAAGTTAGGTATTTGTGCAGAAACTACCTACCGAACTACATTACAATTAAATCTTGTTCAAACCTCCGTCTTAGAACCCAAAATTCGAAGACATAATACTTATCTACCTACCCGTACTGGGTCCACGAGGCGAATTGCGTCCCACTCCCTCCCACAGAGAGGAGGCCTGTGTCCCTACCACAACAGTGGGAACATAATAGGTTGATTATGCTTGAACAGGAAAACGTAATCAATAGGTATTTAACTGCATTAAACCAAAGGACACAGTGACGAAGAGCGACAGGAGATTGAATTGAGCAAGCTATTCAAATTGAAAATCGAGTTAGATAATTATATGGAGCCCAAAGGGACTGCCACGTCCCCAAAATTCATTACACAGCAACAAAAAGGGTATTTCCAGCGTACTTAAAATAATATAAACTACGAGTTGTGTGCAGAATAAAAAAAATGAAAATCATACTCGTGTGAGTACCAACTCTCATTCACTTTAAAAAGGGTAATTATAATTGATTTTATTGATTCACTAAACAACTAAATTGGATACTAAATGTATCTACGTCTATTGTATATATATTAAATATTCTATGTATAATAAATAAGTTATTTAGAATTCACTTTGCCTGACTGTACTAATTCAGTCAATCAGTAAATTCAATAACTACATTTGAGTATTACCAATTGTAATTACCAAGCCAAACAAAGCGTCAACCCGTCTTGAGCAAGAGCGGTGATCAATCCTCGTGCCGTCTCTGTTTGAGAAGAGGTCTCTGCCCAGCAGTGGGACAACAATAGGCTGGTATTATTATTGTAATTACTGATGAAATGATAACAGGGGCAAAATACTTTAAATAACTAATTTATTTAGAAGATTTGCATTACAAAAAATATGTTAGCAAACTTGACAGTTGGAACAAACGAGAGACTGTTCCATATTCAACAATATGTCAAATAGCAGTAGTGCGGTCCATACTTTCATCATCCTCTGCTGGACGCAAACGCTTCAAAGTTAAGCCCATTGCTATTGTCAGTAATTCTAAATCCAATGCATTGCTTTGCAGTCCCCAAATCCTTCATTTTGAATTTGAATTTCCCTTTTAACTTAGTTTTTATAGACTGGGATGTTTCTTCATGTTTTGCAGCCATGCCAATTAAGTATCTTATAGAACAATAACAGACTACTGGAGCATATTTTTCTTGATAATCAATACCCTTTACTTGTTTATATCCTTTAATTACAAGTCTAGCTTTGTAACGCGCTATGGATCCGTTTTCATCTATTTTTGTTTTAAAAACCCATTTACAGGGAATCGCTACTTTTCCTTCTGGTAAGTTTACTGGTGTCCAAGTGTTGTTGCTTATTAATGACTCATGTTCTTCCTTCATAGCTCTTTTCCATTCATCAGCCTTGTCACTGTTGAGAGCTTCTTCAAGATTCTGTGCATCTCTATTTAATAAACTCATAGTTGACTCACCGTTCATACACATAAATGATGTGGCATCATTATTCTGAAGTCTTTCTATTCGGTGTGGACGTGGTCTGAGAGTCATGTTGAGTTGTGGCGGAGATTCCAATGTTACATCAGGTAAGTATGTTTCATCATGAACATCTTCAAATAGATCGGAGTCATCAGAAGAAATTTCGTGAATTTGAGAGGTAAGCTGTGTTTCAATTATGTTATCTGTTCCAGATTCATCGTGATCTTCAAATAAAGGTAAGTCTACTGTTTTCTTTTCTTTTACTAAATCGTTTTTCTCCAGTATATTCTCCTTTTTATCTGAACAAATTTCACAATCATATTGGTAAAGAATTTATGTTTCACAAAGAATTGATTAAAAGCAAAGCTTACAATCTCGTAGGAAGCATGAATACTCTCCGAGTGAGAGTCAATTCATTGTTATCTTTCACAATACAGACTCCTGTTTGAGAGGAGGACTATTCAACTTGGGAATTGTATTGTCCTTGGCTCAACAAAACACCAGTGTGAATGAACATGGGCGGAATAACATACAATTATACATATACCTTCGATTTAAAACACTAACATTAAAAAAAAAACCTTAAAACCCTTAGAACTTTGACCTATTAAACCTCGTACCTGTACTGTTATGAAATGCTAAAATACGGTGAATCTGATAAAATTCTATTAATTTGGATTTTAGATGGTGTGTAAAAGTTCATCTTTTGTCGGTGACCGTAATTATCATGACATTGCTCGCTAATTGTCACTAGATATCTTATGGGAGGTCCTGACCAGTGTTAGACACTTAAGACAATGCGGTCAATATAAAGTTACGGACTTTGTAACTTCGTTAAGACAGACGAAACATCATCATCTGCCTAGCCTTTTCCCAACTATGTTGGGATTGTTGGGGTCGGCTTCCAGTCTAACCGGATGCAGCTGAATACCAGTATTTTACATGGAGCGACTGCATATCTGACCTCCACAACCCAGTAACTGGGTAACACGATACCCCTTGGTAAGACTGGTTGTCAGACTTTCGGGCTTCTGACGACCCGTAACGACTGTCAAAGATCCACGTTTGACAGCCGGGACCAAACGGCTTAACGTGCTTTCCGAGACACGTTTTTGTGTTCTATCTAATAACGATAAACCCAAACCCGTAACATTCTGTGCGGACGTGATTCAGCTTTAATACTAGGATTTAACCACTAACAGGCGCTGTCGATACTTCGAATTCCATAACCGCACCTGCTCGTCACAATAAACGTTTACGGAAGCAGGTACGTAATGATAACTAACTGTTACGACAGACTGCGGAGCAAATTGACGCAATAATCTCGAACGAAGCGTGTAATTACACAGCTTCTTTGCTTTGTAAAGAAAAACAGTTGAAGTAGTTTGTGTGCAGCGGTCACATTGAGCGCAATTAGCACTGACAGTTTCATCTAGAGAGATAAATAGGTATAAAATTGTGGTCCATGAAGTCTCGTTTTAAAAAATAATGAGTTACAAGCATAAACTACTACTTGTTGCCCGCGACCTCGCCTGCGATCCAGGATATAAAGTAGCCTATGTCCTTCTCCAGGTAGTCTATCCATGTGCGAAATTTCATCCAAAACCGTTCAGCCGTTTTAACGTAAAAGCGTATCAAACTAATTAACAAACAAACTCACTTTCGCATTTATAATATTAGATAATATATACATAACATTATGTATATACAAACAACATACGTGGACGCTTGATGGCTTTGTAAACGAAAACAATTTCGGAACGAAATATTTTTTAAATTTGTTGCAAAAAATATCAAAGGCTTTCAACTTTAGGTTAGGCTACAGCGCATATTACGCGAGGATTGAATAAAAATTTTAAAATTTAAATATTCTATCATCAAAACATCGCAATCACCCCAAAGTTATTTTATGTTATCAAATATTCATTGAAACTATAGAAATTTCCAGTTTTGATCAAAATTCTTTCATTTGCATTTCTAATTAAGTACAAACGGAAGTTTGCTTGCTCTGAACATTCCGAGTAATAGGTACGCATTCCTCGAACACCGCTCGCACAAATACAGCACTTCGAGGAATTCCGTATAATGGGTACTTCTTATTTTTTATTTTATGAAGCGCAATATAAAGGTAGTTCCTACTTTGTCACACAGAAAAGGTAACATATTCTCGTACAAGCGTGATCCATTTGCACGAACATACAATACGAGGCGATACTTTTGGATTCCTTTAACGTGCCTTTGGTAAACAAGGTATATATTTGCCGAAATGACGCTCAACCTACTACGATCTAAAAAACCGGCTAAGTGCAAGTCGGACTCGCGCACCAAGGGTTCCGTACCATTATCTATACAGAAACAGAAATACATCATCTGTAAAAATTTCAACTGTCTAACTATCACGGTTCATGAGTTATAGCCTGGTGACAGACGGACAGACAGACAGCGGAGTCTTAGTAATAGGGTCTCGTTTTACCCTTTAGGTACGGAACCCTAAAAAAAGAAATCACCGCTATATAATAAAGAAAACAAAAAACAGACTCAAATAACTCTATCCTACAAAAAAGCTCATAAAAGCTGTATGAATCGTGAGAATGCCCCGTCCGTGCGTCTCATATTGTACTTGAGTCGAACAGGAAGTCAATGTTAGCAAACACTAACTCACCTCGGATGTGGGTCAGCTAGAGATAGGGACGTAGTTCGTACCTACACCTAGGTAAGCATGGAGCACAATATCTCATACCTGTGAATGCAAGCATGCAGGTCCAGGCTGAACCGTCTAGTAGTGTAGTCTACAACTAAATAAAAGAGCGGCGAAGCTTTTGTTTATTTTGTACTAGGGTTTGTACTGAATCCTACTAATATTATAAATGTGAAAGTTTGTGTGTTTCTGTGTTTGGATGTTTGTTACTCAATCAGGCAAAAACGGCTGAATGGATTTGGATGAAATTTGGCAAACAGATAGCTTATAACCTGGATTAACACATAGGATACTTTTTATCCCGATATTCCCACGGGATCGAGACTTACGCGGGTGAAACCGCGGGGCGCAGCTAGTTGTACATAATTATCTCAATTTTTTAGGTGAGAAGCTTGACGCTTGCAAGTATATGACGGTGGGTAAACGTAACAAATTCGCCTAGTTGTTGTGTAACATTTCATGTTGCATTGCCTATAATTAGGGCTGTTTCTCTTAAATTATGATCAATTAGATAGGCAGTGATTGAATGGAAAATTAATATATCTTTTATCCGTGGAATAAAATTGTCGTCTGACAGTTTTTGTATGGAAAAACTGTCAAAAATTCAAAATTTATTCGCAGGATAAGACTTATACTCGGTATAAAAGTTTGGTGAAATTCGCCCTTGGCTCATATTTTGCTAGTCAGATCATACAAGAAGGATTGACGGAGGTATGCAATGAATACCTAATTATTGAATGTTAAAGTGCCTAATGAGACTAGTATTATACATTGAGCTTGAATTATTAATTAGTTAATAAGGCTCCTATTTTTTTGGCCTTCAAAATCCATAAAAAGGTGGATTTACTTTATCAGTATGAGAATCTCTATGCACTTCCTTGCAATTTCACCATCACGCTATTAACGTTTCCAATAGTGGAAATTAGATGAAATCAAATTACTAACGTTTATTTTCTCACCACAGTATACCAGATGTGTTCTTAGTTCTTACCCATGGTAAAGCTCGAAACTTCTACCTCATAAATACAGCCCATGTTTCTAGAATATTATTTTTCACAGCGATGCACCATCGCAGCGTCGTTTCCGCCAGTTGCCGTCCCTACGGACTTAGTTATCGGATAATAAAAAATGCTTCTGAAATCATTTTATTGGAAAACTGCAAACTCCACAAAATTAAATTCTTTTAGGGTGCTTAAAGAGAAAAAAGAGGGAACGTCTTCGCCGGTTTATTATATGGCTCTTATTAGGTACTGCATCTTACTTTTTAAACGACTTAAAAAAATAGGAGGCTCAATTCGACTGAATGTTCTTTTTTAGGGTTCCGTAGTCAACAAGGAACCCTTTTAGTTTCGCCATGTCTGTCTGTCTATCTGTCCGCGGCTTAGCTCATAGAACTTAGTACTAGAAAGCTGTACACGTAGTGGTGGTGTTTTTTTTCTCCTTAATCCCTTGGTGCGGGGTGTCGCTGGAAAGGTCGTTTAAAAATATTGTGAGTTTGTGACCAAAAACCGAAACCATTTTTGGATTCAGGGATCCGTTTGCGAAATATTAATGCAAATTTTTGATAGAATCAAGTGTGTGCCTCTTTTTTTTTGTTTTTGATGGTTTGAAAGTTTTTTTTTCTGACCCAGACGTGTTTGGTGATGGGCGCATCATTTAGTTTTAATTTCATATGAGAACCAATAAATTAAAAGAATTTTATTTTTAAACCTGGTCATCCTCTGGAATCGTTCGTTTTATGTAGATATTACAACAAGAATGCCATTCTTTTTCCATAATGTTCTCGAGTTACGATGACTTAAAAGAAGGTAGAGCAGTAACAGTAAAAGTAAAATTACGTCACATGAAACCTTCATGAAACGGGATACCTACCCTCGTTACAGATAAAAAGAACTACGTAATTTGATGAAGGTATAATGTATGTAAAGCTACCTTCACTCACCTTCCACATTAACAGAAATGGTGTTCCGACCGGAAATTGAGTCGATTCAATTTCCGTTGATAATATCTGTAAAGGTTTTTGTAAAAAGCTTGCATAACTACCTAGTTGTTGTTACAAACAAGTCAGTAAGTACTTGTAACCTGTTAAATACTATTAAATGAATGCCTATAGGAAGTGGCCGAAGTGCACTTCAATATCGAGTTGTCGGTAAAGAAGTTCCATTGAACAGGAGATTATATCATTGCAATTGAAGTGTACTTGTCTAGTCGACTGACAAGTGCGAGGAAGTACACTTAAAGGTAAATCATAAATATAGAAACGCTGGTTATGCATGGAGTTTATTATCGATAAATATCTGTCATAGATAACAAAAGTTAAGTGATAATAGTCTCTCAATTGATTATTGTAGTATTAAGGTGAGGGTAAACGTCGTGACGCTCGCTAGAGGGCACGTGGGCAGAGTCGAGTGAGGGGAAGTGACTGAAAGACGAGCCAGTCTTGTGAGGGCAACGAACCTCCACTTCTCATAAGGAAAACTGTCGGTTTGCGCGAACTTAGAAAATAGTGCGTAGACGTTATTAGTACTGAAATACTAACTGATTTGATGTATCCTCGTGTCTTACTGTAAACCTGCACTATGGAGTCCGTACCACCGAATCGAGATGAGCCATCGATCAGCCATCGCTGACGCCGTCATATTTATTGTTTGTCAAGCCGTATGCCCAGCAAAAATGACGAACTCCCAAATTTGTTTTTTTTTTTTTTTTTATTACTTTTAAGAGAAATAATTGTTAAGTAAACTGAAAGCATACCCGATGTCAATTTCTCGTGTTGTTGCCAATTATAACAACTATCAAAGAACACGTCAAAGAATGACAGTTGTGATTCAAATATATGGACAATTTAAGTTGGGAGTCATATTGCTTATCAAATAATTTCCCTGACTTAAGCCAAACAAAGCCCGAAAATATTTTCAAGTAAATCAATAGAACAAACAGTGATAGAATTGATTGTATTAAAGACATATGCGTCGATATATTTGCTGCTAATGGAAACAGCAGACAGAGACGTCTCGGTGCTATCATAGAGACGGTGATAAATTGCAGGCGTATCTCCGGCAAGTGAATCTGGGCACGCAATCCGTCTTCGTCTTTTTCTACTTGATATAAACTGAGATGTGGGGGCCTTGAGTAAATTTGGTTTTATATGCGGTCTCGAGAGATACGCCGGCGCCAGATATATCAAGATCGTCTATGTATTTTTACTTCTACGTAATCCCTCTGTTGTAGATTGATGACTAACGCATCAAATATTATTAGATTCAGTTAGCTTTCTTATCAAAGCTCTCCCGGAAAACCTTAAAAAAAACAGTTTTTGTTGAATATTATTTTGACGCTTTATTTTAAAAAACAGGACTCTTTTATATGTCCCTTGCTCAGGGCTCCTATTTCGTGATCCAATCCAATCTCCAATAAAATGTCAACACTTCCTTTTACCTTAATTCAACATTTTGTTTATGTACAATTTATAATAGATAGGTCAGGTACTGCTTACCGTAGTTTAAAACACCAAGAACATCGATTTATGTACCATTTTGTACTACCAGAAACAGAATTAAATAACAACATTCAAATCACACAGAAACGTTAACTTATAGGTATTGCTTTATAACTGAAGACAATTTGGTGAACACCAGTGTTTTTACATCCTTAGCAAATAAATAGTCAACGTGATTAAAATTTGGATACGGCACTTTATAAAAATCCACCACATTTTGCAGTCTCTTACGCAGAACCTCTGTATCATCGAACGACACGAGCCAGTCGTTATCACTATAAAATATTGCAATTGGCGTAGTTATTTTCTCCACTGGATACTCTGGGGGTATCTTAGAACCATATATTTCAAGATTTTTTGTTTCTCCATGATCAAACCTTCGAAATTTACCCGATATCACGCCCTGCGAATAATGTTCAATTTGTTTGGTGGCCGCACCAGACGGCTGGTGAGAGAAAATAACAGGCAGCTGTGTAATATTCAACTGAGCAGCATCAAACCCACAAAACATGAACATAATATTACCACAAATGATTTCTGCAAGCTCTTCTTTACCGCATATGGTTGGGCCAAAATGTTTCACTAAATCATTACTTGGCAAGAATTCGTAGAATCCCATTTCTTTTACAAGTGCAAACAGCAGTTCGGGATGGAACAGCGTTATAATCTTCAGAAAATTGAAAAAAGGACTTTTCATATTAGGTATTGCAGTGGGAGCTGAAAGCGCTACCATCAGAGATATTTTGTCGTTGTACTCCGGTAATTCAGAACACATGACAAAGAAAGCTGTACTGCCCTGGGAGTGGCCCACGTAAATTAACTGTGTCTGATTCCTCGTATGTAATACATAGTCAATCATTGCCGGCAGGTCGTAGCGCCCGATCTCGTCCCAGCTGAAGTCCCAAAATTTTAACATAGAGGGCATCAAGGTCTCATGTGTCCTCGAATGTTTGTTGCCGCGAGCGTTTCCCATCCACACGTCATATCCTTCGTTAGCGAGTAAATAGGCGATTCCACTCTGCGTACCCGCAGTCACAAAGTCGTCGGCGCAGCCTAGCAACCCATGCATTATAAATACGACAGGCCCGTCACTAGGGATTCTCACCAAGGTTACAATATACCCATCTTCGGTTTTAACTTTGTGTTCCTCGACAGGGTATCCATATTTGTATATTAACTGAGAAACATTTAAATATACGTCTTCATTATTAAGACCAGCTTTATACTGCTGTAAATCACCTAGGATCCTCGTACTGTCGAAATGGTTAGAATCCTCAGTGGATTTGAGATAATTGTTAAATTCCTGAAGGTCCAATAATTCACGATCCCGCATTTCATAGCTAAGTGACCAGCATTTTATAAAAAGAACACTTATTGTAGCAAATATAACTATTTTGATCATCTTGGTCACTACACTCACTAGGTACCTATTTCAATTTCATGGCAAATGGAATACTAGCGTTAAAAAATCTGGACGCTATTTATATAGCTCCATATCTACTAGATATCATAACAGGACTATACCAAAATGATAGCTCGGTGGGTGTAGTCTATGGTTAGACGGCAAGTAAATAATTCGTGATCGCGGAATCAAAATGCTAATTCGGAATATAATGAACCAGATGAGGACATTTATGGAGACAAATGATAACTGTAGTATACTCGTATTGAATAATCTACGACGGATGATTCCGGACGATACCGATTAAATCTACCATAAATATACATTTTCGTTTAGAACTTAGTTTCTATTGTCACTTATATTTGAATAGGTATGTCTCTGATAACTGTAAACGAGAATTAATGGCCAATTATTGTTTATTTTTAGAGCTCTTCCAATCTGCATGTAGGTTATCTATAAATTTTGATTTATATTTTTTTTTTTTCAAATATTGCACTGGCAGGGGTATGCTTGCTAATAGTCAGTTACATTGTACTGTACTAGTGTGTTGTAGTGTAGTGTAGCAATTTTCGTTATTGCACCCACCACTATTTGTCTCTGCATCACCCAAAGGTGGACTGGTAGAAAATGCCAATCTGTACATTTCTGTGCATAAAGTATTAAATAAATAAATAGTACATTTAGCCTCAAACAGATGTGTATACATCTACAAGAATTCATTTAATTGTCTACATTCTTTGTTCCATAATATTGTATAAATGTGTAGCCACAAAACATACTACACATTGGATACTTAATTGTAGCTACATATCAATACAGTCTCAGACCAAATAAAAACCCAAAACAGAACGCTGCGAACAATACAGTGAAGCATACTATAACAACACCTCCGCTTTGTGCATACACGCTCACACGCACACATTTACAACTATTTACAACCAACCTACACCTCACTAAGTGCACACAAGTTTACAAAACCGGGTTCACGTCACTGTTGACAGCGTTCTGCTTGGTTTTTTATTTGGTCTGACGATACAGTAAAGGTTGTCGACATTTAAATGAAATCTTGTCGATGCATAAATCTTTTGTAAGGCTTAACTGTACTCTAGTCTGGAAAGAGTTTAGTATCCTTCCTGCTGCGTAAACGGTAGCATTTACCTACTCACTGAACAATAAAAAGCAAATGGCGTAATATGTCGAAGTGTTGTTACGACTTGCCGCCGGCTTTTATTTTATAGGCGGTCCTCGTAAATAGCCGGCTTTTATCTACCATAGAACATAAAGCTGCTTCTTGCCCTACACAATGCTCTCGTAAATGTAAATAAAACTTGCATACATCCTAGACTACGAACTCGCCCTTGCTTCAAACGGTTTTTACAACTTGTCTTGACAAAACATCGAGATTTCTTTATAATATGTAAGTTGGATTCCTCACGGTGTTTTCTTTCACCGTTTTTGAAGCAAGTGATAATTATACGATACGCACAGAATCCGAAATCCGAAAAGTCAAAGGTGCGTTTCTTGGGTTCGAACTCGAGATCTATGACTTTGTAGTCCGACGGTCACACCAAAGTCAAAGTCAAAGTCAAATAATTTATTTCAAGTAGGCACATTAAAGGCACTTTTGAACGTCAAACACATAGAAATAGAACTGATTCTAGTTGCCCCTTCCAAAAGGTAGTTTTCGTATGAAGAAGAATGGGCAAGAAACTCCACAGTTACTCTTTAAAAAAAATGTTTTACAATATTTGGTATACCTACATCAATTATATAATTACATGTGAAGACGATGCACCGAGAATACAATTACAATAGGTAAAAAGAATTAAAAATTAAAAATGGAGCAATGACAAATAAATAAATTAAGTATGTGATAGATACATGGTGCTCACATATTTACAAACATTAAAGTATACGATATCACAATATTCCTACAAACTTGCAAGTAATACTAATAGGACAGTGTGTGAGTTTAATTATCATAAAATGTAAACCACTAGGCTATCACTGCTTATGGTGACATTTTATAATGCGGGCCATAGACGTTCAAGTAATTTGATCAAACAGGCTGGTTCAAACAGTTTTATCAAATTGGCATGAATGTGTGTGGGAAAATTTAATTAAAATGAGTTGTCAAATGGCATGAAGAAATATGAATTTTCTTATTTATATTTGATCAAACTGTTTGAACCAGCCTATTTGATTAAATTACCGGCCCTCTTATGGAGCGAGCAAAATTCCATTTATTTAAAAAATGTAGTCTACAGATTTCCTGACACTCAGTAGCGGGAACTACTTACGAATTGTCGGCCAATTCTGCCGGGTAATTGCGTAACAATCATAAAATGGCAATCGATCGCAATGCCTTTCATTCCTGCCAAGTTCATTGCGTTATTTACGTTGTTGAGCAGACGAATTTTTCAAACCTATGAAGCAATGGATGTCAAAATAAAAGGCATTGTGATCGATTGCTATTATATGTCTGTTATACCCTGTTGGTGTTTTAGATTACGCTGGCGGAATAAAATGTTTCTCGAACAAAAACACAAAATATATATATTTTTTAATATATATTTTTGACTGCCTCGGTGGTCGCATGCACTTCACTGACCATGAGGTCCTGCTTTGGATTCTCAGATCGGGCAAAGTGTTACTGGATTTTTCAGGAGTCTAGATTTGTAGCGTGATTTGTGTTTTCGGCTATCGGCTCGCCCCCTTACATGCGACTCAAACAAAAGAGGCGAAATATGGGAGTAAAATAGGTACTGTGCCGTACCCTTCGTTGATAACAGGCGTGGTGTTATGTTAGTAGGTATTTGTTCAAAGAAAATACACAAAGGCGTGTCTATCCTACATGTACGACTAAGAAAACATGTACTAAATGGATGTAAAGGTCAGTAAAAGTCTAGTCCAGTCAGTCCAATTTGCCTTTTTCTTTGTTTTCAAACTCCATTAGCAAAGAAGTTCGAGCACTGTTAAACGTTTTAGCAACTAACCATTTATCACTTGAAAACTTAATATGAAACAGTTTGACAACACTCGTCTTCTTTCGAAGACTTCACACGAAGTTTGCGAAACTGGTGTGAAGTATTTATCGAGACTCGAAGCTACGGGTTCAATATTCTACATCGTCGGCTTACTTGGAAGAATTTTCAAGAAAATTGGAACATCTTGCAGTAAAAAACGAGTGTCATATCCGAACGTTTTCCTTTTTCTCTTGGTGTACTTTTGCATTGGGTTCTGGTTGATTTGATTTTCAATGCAAAGTTAACTTGTTCGCTGGAAGATTATCTAAGTATTGATAGAACTTTGTCGTTATATTCGTAGCTTGCCATAGATTTGAAGGATGACTCCACGTATCACTATGTTGAATTGATACCATACTGTGGCCGACCATAAAGCATGTTCATTCATCATGACTATGTATGAATACTAAATCTACTTCAGTCTTAATGGATCCCCGAGGTGATTATTAATTACAATCCACGTGTAGTCTGTGTTACAATGTTTCGAGACATTCGATAGAGCGGTAATATGTTTGGTGCTGTTGTGGAACCTATTATATTAATAATAGTTTGGTGTTCGATATATTCTCAAGATAATTATACTTTAGTATTAAGTAGCTTTAATAGAAACTTTGATCTTCGAGTCTAGAAACACTCTCGTCGTAATGGGGGTTACGTGTCTAGTTAGTATATTGAACCAGGTTGCCCCAAAAAATGAGTGATAAGTATAATTAGTAGATATCACCCCATAGAAATGAATAATCTAAAAACTAAATAAATAGTGCGAAACGACTATTTTCAATTATAAAATCGTTCGAATTTACGTTATGTTCACTCCGCGCGTGTGTGCTAAGCCCACAGTACCTAAATTGCGTAACACACTCGACACAGTAGCAATGGCTTTCATTTTGACAGTTCAACAGTTATTTACGTTGTGTTTAGATCGTAAGAAGCAATGAATTATCAATATCCTTCAAAATCATTCAGATTGTGGAAAGTATGGCAATTAGGGTGCTATAGGTAGTGTACAACAGTTTGGGGGATAAAATAAGTGATTCTTATATTAGGAACGACCCATTAATCTTCTACTCTGTACGACCTGTGGGTATTAAGTGTCACAGAGTGAGCACTCAGCTTAATTGAGCGGTGTCAAGTGGCGCGTTAGATATAAAGTTACACGGATTGCTACTCACATAAAACTTCTTGCAAGAATGGTCGTGGTTCGCGATGTGGATGCAGGAAAGCAGGGTTGCAGTGCTTTTTAGCTTGCGGCCAGTGTAATGGGCAAGCTTGTCTTAATGCTTCACCATATCAGAGTGATATCAATGAAGACGGTACTTTTGACCCAAAATCCTGGAAGAACTGGAGACACATGTCGTTGAAGTCGACAACACAGAGGAAATTGAAATTTTATAGCGACTGGAAGACGATGATGAAGAAGAAGAAGAAAATTGAAATCAGAACTTGTAGTTCTTATTATTATTCAATTTCAACGTTCACAATGTATGAAATGGTATTTTTCAATAAAAACGTTACTTAAAAATTTAATTCTTTTCTTTTTATTTAGTTAGGAAGTAATTAGTATAAATAAGATTAGAATTAAAATATAATTAAAGTATTTCCCTTAATCACTTTATAATTACACTAGTAGGTGTAAGTGTTGATAAATGAATAGGTACATAATTATTGTTTTTTTTATTATTAATTATAACGTAATAGTTATTAAAAAATGTAAATTATTTAGAATTATATATTTATCAATACTGTATAAACTTTATACGGCGTGTTTTAATCGGGACTACAGGTTGACCTGGAATGATACTCTAAATAGTTAAACACTGCGCGCGCTCTGCCCTCTATCTCGAAAATGGTTCAAGATATAAAAAAAATGTTTAGACATAAGTTGTTGAGAATTTAATTTTCAACAATATTTATAAACATATAATTAGCATAAAACCCATAGGAAACGAGATATTTGCAATAAATGTGTAAAAAAACGTTTTTTTGACCTTTGACCTTGGATATCTGTTGACGCGGAGACCCTACGATAAGTAGGTTTTGAGACAAGTTTTAGGCTGTCAAAATAAAGGTTTATACAAGTTTATAGCTGACTATCTCTCATTCCGAGATACTTGCCCAAATTTGACTTATTTTGTAATTCCTATTTCCATATAAATGTTCAAATGAAAATGTATCCAGAATACAAAAATTTCGAGCTTGCTTCGCTCGCTCTAGCATCATGTATGTCGTAGCATCGTGTAATGCTCCAACTTTTTCATTTAAGTCAAATAGTCAAAAGAAAACCTAATCAGTTTGAGGTAGTGTGCTAAAATTAACTACGTAGAATTCACTGTGAAATTTTAAAAAATTCACAGTAAATTCTACGTAGTTCTCAAAGTTTTCTGCATACCTGTGCAGAGGGTTCCCATTCAGTTTGACGTCTCTGGCCCCCGATAAGCTTAGTCCGCCACTGATCACAAGGCAGTAATTAAAAGGAATCAAGCTGCTTATAATGACCGTTGTTGTGATAACAGGCCAATCATGTAGGTAGAAGAGTCAAGAGATAAAAATCCAGAAATTACTGCAACGCGATAACTTTTAAACTTTTAAAACAACAAATAATATGAATAAGTACCACCTTTTAAATGTCCCGTTGAGGGTTAAAGGCTCTAGCGAGAAGAAATTTAATCACCACTCTTGCGGGCTTTAAAAGATGACTTGCTTCTAGGGAAAATAACTAGTTTAACCAAGCATCTACAGTTTGTAGTTTCCATCCAGGTAATTAATGGCTTTTTACACAATGGTCCACGATTGGCAGCTCTGTTCGCTCACAAGGAAATAGGGATCCATCAACTGACTCGGTAATCTATCACGTAACGTTGAAGTACATATGTCCAACATCGGTAGGTACTTTTGTTTATGATTAGTTTACGAGATTTTAGTTATTTTTCTCCTCAAGAAAAATCTAAATTGGTAGATAGATGTGTTTTTCTTTAACAGAAAAGTTAAGTAACGATTAACGTCCACTTAACCATACATTTTTTGTCGTTTAACTTTAAGCAACGTTTATAAATAAACTCATAACTAATAGCCTTCAAAATGTTTCTTACTTACTCAATCACACTTAAACGGCTGAACGGATTTGGATGCAATTTGGAAAACAAGAGACCATGACCATACCCTACCTATATTAATAATATCTAGAAATAATCACACAGTTCTTCAGGAATATCTTGTTATTGATAGATATAATAATGTTTTTGAGTACCTTCCCACTTCATTTGCAGTGCAGCAGACGGACGTAAATATAAAGACACTAGCCGCGCCCCGCGGTTCCACCCGCGTAAGTCTAGCACCCGTGGGAATATCGGGATAAAAGTTTCCTATGTCCTATTCGAAGTCATGGTCTACCCATGTGTTAAATTTCATCCAAATCCGTTCAGCCGTTTTAGCGTGAAAGCGTAACAAACAAATAAACGAACTCACTTTCGCATTTATAATATTACTAGCTTCAGCCCGCGGCTTCGCCCGCGTTGTATGTCGTAAAAAGTAGCTTATGTCCTTCCCCGGGATGCCATCTATCTCCTTGCCAAATGCCAAATATTATCGAAATCCGTTCAGTGGTTTAGGCGTGAAAAGGACAGACAGACGGACAGAGTTACTTTCGAATTTGTTAGTATGAATATACTATAGTTAGGATAGGATTAGGATTAGGTTGACTTAATTTGTTATTTAGCATAATTGCATACGTAAACAGAGTCAACGACGTAATCCCTTGCCGTAATAATTTTAATATAATTCAGTTTCCGGAACAGAATCTCCACCTTCCGACCTACTTTTCGGTGATCTACTTTGAAGTCAAAAGCGAGTAAACTTTCCGCCTAGATAGGTAAATGTGTTCCACCTTCGGCTCAGTCTTCGCTTGCCTTCGCGAAATGAGACCAAACTAACCTCGTTTTCATACTGCAAACTTTGCAACGGGTTCGATTTTAAAGATTCTCTACCTACTTAGTTCAAGTTTTTTTAAAACTTTGTTTGTTCTACGTGGGTAGTTTATTGTTTGTTTTATCCATTGTTTATCTTACAATGTATGAGCAAGTGGATTCTACCTACTCGAAACTCGTGTTTAGTAGGCACCAGCTTTGCCCAGAGCTCTACAGACCTGCGTAAAAAGTACTAAGTATATATTTCAAAATCTGCCTAGTCTTTTCCATGTTGGGGTTGGCATCCAGTCTTACCGGATGCAGCTGAATACTTATAATAATATTATCTTACTGAATACGTATTTTACATGAAACGACTGCCTATCTGACCTCCACAACCCAGTAACTGGGTAATACGATACCCCTTGGTAAGACTGGTAGTCAGACTAGATTTTTCAATTAATAACATAACATTACGCCTGTATTCCCCGAAGGGTTAGGGTTTCCCAGAGGTGTAACTACAGTAGGTTCACCCACATTTCGCCAGTTACGTTTAAGACCCATATGTTATAGGAGGCGAACCTTTTGCCAACAACCGGGAACTAATTCTGACCAAGGGCTGCTAGTTCCTAATGGAAAAACCCAATAACACTTTGCCCAACATGGGAATCGAGCCCAGGATCTCATGCTCTGCAGTACCGCTTGCGACCTAGGCAAGTGCTCGCAAGCGGTACTCTGAGCATTTTGTGGTAAGTGCCTCGTTGGGCTAGTGGCACTAGCCCAACGAGGCAATTACCACAAAACGTAATTAAAATCGGTTTATATTCGTTTCGGAGCTACGATGCCAAAAAACAAACAAAACGCGTATCCAAATGGATACGCGCAACCCTTCTCCCAATAGCCCCTATTTAGGTAAATATGAAGAAATTATCCATGTTTACCTCGTTCATTTTATAATTGGGACCCCTAAAAGGGTTTTTTACGCTTGGCTCCTATTGAACAATGAATTGCTTTACACAACACACCATAACATTAAAAATAAAATTAAACTGTTCCGCGCTAAATATTGGGTCAGTACCTATACTTAACTAACTAACCTACAGTATACCTATATATACTTAGACGTAATCATTTTTCAAAGTATAAAATTCTTTGAAAATATTATTAAGTATCTCATTTGGCTGACAGTCTTTAGCGATGCTCCTGCAATCTGCTGAACCCGCCATATCACAGGCAAGCCGATATGCATAAAACCGGTTCAAAGCTGAATTGGGTAACACTCCTGACTCTGCCTGGCTATACTGGCCGAATAGCGCATTGTCTCAGTTGAAATTGTACCCAATAAGTATTCATATTTATCAGATTTAATTCAATTTTAATACCATTACATATTTTATTTATTTATTTTAATTTATTATTATTACATTACATTACGGCATTACACACAGTAAAATAGTTACAGATCTTAAGACATATAAGTATTGAGTACCTACCATGATATCCGTGGTACCTACTAAGGTACAGCAGGCGTAGCATGGCGCTTTCTATCTCTACGAAGAATAGACATAGCTTTTTCTATACAAAGTGACAGTTCGTTTCTTCATTTTTGACATCCACCGTAGAAATCTTTCTACAATCTGTCATTTTATCTTTCATTTCTAACGATCTTTGTGGAGGTCTTTTTATATGTAGACTATTTCGGAAGAAAGTTTTCTATCCTTACTGTCAAAATCACACTGACAACCGATAAATCCTATGATAAAATAAAGAATTCTGAGCCGAATTATGTAAAAGAGTGAATTTCGTAAAAAGTCCAGTTGACTCTTTCTATTTTGCTGCCGTCTCGTACTGTCTACAGGAAACTTCATTTTTGTCTACTCTTCCGTCGACAAAACGGTGCTCATGCTACGCCTGCTGTTGCTGAACGGAAACTGTAGGCACAAGAATAAGTATATTAGGTACTAAAATCATTGAAGTGCAGATTTGTACCTACAGTCGTCATGTTTTCAGCAGCTGTTCTGCGTTGTCTTTGTAAAACAAAATATTTGTGTTTGAAAGCATCTCAGTTATCTATAAACTGTAAGGTTGGTCAAAATTTCTTATTTTTGTCTCATCGGAAGTCACAGCACGTTGCAAACAATGAAAATTACTTTCACTGTTTTTCCTTAAATTTAATTAGACACTCAGACCAACAATTGGTCTGAGATTAGACAGAAATATTTTCCGTTAGCAATTTTCCTCCTTCGCTTACAATAGAACTCATGTTTGTGAGTTGTAACAGTAAATTGCACTTATCTTTTTTAATTAAGTACATGAACAGTTATATTGTGACACGGTATTTCAAAGGTAATACGGTAATTATGTATTTAACTTGTTGTGATTTGATACGCATTATTCCAGAGATGCAAAACCTTAATGTAGGTACACCCATTAAGGTTTTGCATTTATCAGTAGGTATTCTTTACGAGAGCATATTATGTAGGTACACCCATAATATGCTCTCTTAAAGAATACCTACTCCTGACTAAAGAGAGAGGAAAGTTTATTTAAATTGCACGATTTGCCAGCATAAACCGTGATAGAACTGAAGGCCTGACATCAAAAACGTTCAAAATCTAGTCGCAATCACATCACAGTCAAAAACTTGTTAAAAATTTATGTAAATCAGAGGCATTTTTGACAGATTGAGACTGAGATTACATCGTTCTCGGGAATTTAGTATGGATAAAGATTAGTATTAATTACTCAAACTCAAACTCAAACTTAAAGCATTTATTTCAAATAAACCAATTACAGGCACTTTTGAATTGTCAAGGGGTCGGTCAGTCAGAAAGGTGAAGCTAATTGTAGTAGTACTTACCTATAGGTAGGTACCTATAGCTTTTTACAGACTCTCACATTATTATTGTTGAATTTAAACAGCCGCAAATGCAGTGAACACTTAGCATAGGTATTCAGATTAAAGGTGGCTTGGTACTATTTGATGGGGTGTGGTACCTAAAGGTTGGCAAACTCTACTTTGTTGACTTTTAAATCACTATCGTATTTTACCATTTCAGTTTTTACAGAATTCCTTATCATGAAAACACGAATTTGCGGTTTTTTAATTTTGATAAACTATATAAACTGTTCGTATTGCATTTCCAATGAAATAGTGCTACGCGATTTAGGAATTGATCCTGCAGGAATTCTTAAGGAAATTGCAGCAGTCATCGATATTTTAAGTGGTCCAAAACCAGCTTACAATGAAGATGCTGATTTAAATGTAACCCAGTTGATAGTTAAATATGGGTACCCTGTGCAAGAACATCATGTGGAGACGGATGATGGTTACATTCTTACGATGTTCAGGGTCGAGAGCAATGGCCCTGCAGTTCTGCTGATGCATGGGTTGCTAATGAGTGCTGATGATTGGGTGACCGCTGGACCAGACGGCAGCTTGGCATATCTGCTAGCATCAGCAGGCTACGATGTCTGGATGGGCAACGCTAGAGGAAATAAACACTCTCGGCAACACGTCAGCATGTTACCAGACACTCAAAAATTCTGGAACTTCAGTTGGGATGAAATTGGCCGCTATGACTTGCCTGCTATGATCGACTATGTGCTTAATACTACTAGTAAAGAAAAAATGGCGTATATTGGGCATTCACAGGGTACTACAGCTTTCTTTGTCATGTGCTCAGAGAAACCGGATTATAATAAAAAAATTACGACAATGGTTGCACTAGCACCTCTAGCTTGGACGTCGAATATCAAGAGTCCATTAGCCAGGATGGTCGCTCCGTTCAATTACTACGACATGGCACTTGTCAAAATGTTTCAAATCTACGAAATCCTGCCAAGGCCTATTAAGTCCCTTTACTCTAAAACTCCTCTTTGTGAAATAGGTAATGGCATAGTGTGCACCACAATTTTATTTTGTTTCTGTGGATTCGACTATGAACAATTCAATAAGGAGAATTTACCCGTGATTTTTGGGCACATGCCCTCTGGCGCTTCCATAAATCAATTTACACATTATTTACAAAACATGATGTCACGATCATTTAGAAGATATGATTACGGTGAAGACAAGAATCTAGAAGTTTATGGATCCCGTAAGCCTCCGAAATATGCAGTGGGGAACATTACAGCTTCAGTTGCTCTCTTCTTTAGTAGCAACGATTGGTTCTCTGATGTAGAAGACGTTAAAATGTTAAAAGACAAACTGCCGAACGTTATTGATTATTATCAGGTGCCTTTCAAGAAGTTTAATCACATCGACTATTTATGGGCGAAGGATTCTAAACGTCTTGTGTATGGTAGAATTTTAGAATTGCTCAGATTCGAACCCAAAAACCTGAAAACATTCTAAAGAAACACTATGTAATGTTTATTGGTAAAACGTGTTTCTTTAAAAACGTGTGAAATAAATGTGGTGTCTGGTAATGCTACAGACTGATGATAGAAAGGCATAGTATTCTATGCTCTGAGGTTGAAGAACTCATGCAGGATTTTCAGTGCAAAATGGTTTTTTTTATTTTTATTATGTATAAAATTGTAATATTTTATTTACAATTTAACAAGGGATGGCTTTCATTCAACAAACGATTCCCACATCTTAATGGTAAATAATATTAAGTATTCTTATTAAAAATCCGTTACAAAATTCTACTTCAAATAAAGGAAATAATATTATGTCCTTTACTGTGTTAAAAATTGGTATTATTTTCAAGTTCCCACAGAAACAAAACTATGTCCGTTGGTGGAAGGGTCGCAACCTAATTTCTTATTTTATGACCCGTCCGTTCGTAAAGTAGGTATACCTACTAGCATTAGAACGACGCAGCTGTACCTATTGGTATTCTGCCCACTCCTCACTGGCAGAGAAGGAGAGGTCGTTACAATACATTGCCTAAATGACACTTCCGGAACTATTGAACTCCACACCACACAGAACATACAAAAATGTCTTTATGTCGTAAACGGGTAGTTTCAAGAAAATGCTACAGGTACCTACAAAAAATTTTGGTAATGGAATAAAAAGCTTAACCAACTCTTCTGTACTCTGAACCTTGTCTTTCGACTCTCGAATAAAGTCGGCTACGATCCATGAAACTATAATAGCTCCTAAGTAAACAACGCCGGGCAACAAAACTCATTATCCACTTGAACAGCAAACGGTTAACGAGTTTAGTTCCCACTCCCTTGATAGTAGATCTGAAACGTTTTAGATATTTCAGGACTTCACGAGCCACGGTAGGATGTCAGTCACGTAAGTACCTACCCGCCCCCGTGTGACACTCAGCGGAACAGACAATACGAATCTAACGATATCCCATTTTACCAACATGTTCGAGCTCATTTTTCAACCTACCTAGGGTTATGAGCTAGGTAGGTACAGTCAGAGTCAAAAGATGATTAACACTTCAGTTTTTTAGATCTAAATTATTGAGCTAAATATTTAATTACAAGGACAGAAGTAAAATTAAAAGGTTTTTTAATACTATTGTTGTGAAATGCTAGAATACCGTGTACTGACCGTACCTCTGTCTACTTAGTTACCCACCAGAGTAAAGTTCTTTTTCTTTACTCATGTGTAGGTATCTAGTTACCTACTGCCTATTTTAGAATCTACATAATAAATCACAATAACCAAACATGTGCTCATAACAATACTTCCACTAGGTACCTACTTCTATATTCTTCTTCTTATATATTCTTCTTCTTATATACTTCTTGATTGGCATCGGCGCGGCGTCGTAATTGCTCACTGAAGGGGCAAAGCATTCTCATACAAAGGATCGACGAAAAACACATTTTGGTTCATTCCAATGGTTCAACCACTACAATCTTCAGAATATGGGTTAATGAGTAGGTAATCTGGTAGTAATATTCAAATTAGTAACCTAATTTACCTGACCTTTGTCAACGAACCCAAGTCAATCACGTCATATAATGTATAACGTTCCGTTTTCAAATTATAGATTCAGTTAAATTATGAACGGCTTCCAAACAGCCTTCGGAGCCCAGGCTCTCTACTTGTAATTAATTGACATCAACCGTCAAGTTATGCAAATTAATTATTATAAACAATAACGGCACTTCTGCGTGTGACAGCCCCAGTGTCGTGTCACAGAGTCAAAGTATTTTTGTGCCAACACTGGCCAACGTTTGTATTAGCGAACTGTTCCGCTGGCGGTAGTGCTGACAATTCCGCCCGCCGTCGATGTTTGGTAAACTTTTCCTACAAAGCACAACAACCAGTTGGTACAATAGCGGAGTAATAAAACAACAGTATCGTCACAGTATAATAAAGCAACAGTATTATATCTCGACAGTGACCTTGAAATAATTACCTACGGCTGCTCGGTAGATAAACTTCCAAGTCCGTGCGTAACTGCTGCGCGTTCAGTGTATATCAGTACGCAACAGTATTGTATATCAGTCAGTACGCAACAGTATCGAGTAACAATACATGAGATTTCGAACCGCGCCGTTTCGTCCCTTTTCTATGAACACGTAATACTGTTACTGATTTATACTGTGGTATCGTACATACCCATGTACGATACCACAGTATAAATCAGTAGGTACCCACCTACCTATCGACACCTACCACCGAACTACACTAATTGATAGGTAATGATTTCGTTAAAATATTTTTTGGGGTTAACGACCGGAATTAGATAATCTGTTTATTTTTGTTTTACTGGTTTAGATACCGATACCCATCACTTCTGCGGAGTTTCGCTAGCTATTTTTTTGATGGTCAGGCATTAAAGACACGTAGGAACCTAATTGTTATACCTAAACGCAACTAAACGGCCCGGAATTAGGAGCTGTCTGATTTTTGGGTTCCGTACCCAAAGGGTAAAACGGGACCCTAATACTAACTCCGCTGTCTGTCTGTCTGTCCGTCCGTCCGTCTGTCACCAGGCTGTATCTCATGAACCGTGATAGTTAGACAATTGAAATTAGATGATGTATTTCTGTTGCCGCTATAACAACAAAAAATACTAAAAACAGAATATAATAAATATTTAATTTACAATAGTATTTATATTTACAATAAACGTGATTTTTTTGCTCGTTTTTGCTCGATATTGATAACGGCAACCGGTAGACGGTTGAAATATTTATATTGAAATATTCACAGAATATTTAGTTATAATATATATTCACTTTAAAAATAAATAATTAAATTAAAATAAAACAAATATTTATGGGGGGCTCCCATACAGAGACAGACATTTTTTTGCCGTTTTTATAGATAATGGTACGGCGGAACCCTTCGTGCGCGAGTCCGACTCGCACTTGGCCGGTTTTTCAAATTATTATTTTATTACATTCGCTCAAATTCATAATCATTAATCATTTATTAAAGGCCTATTCAGATAACGATATCGCTGTTGCGCTCGGTAGTGTTAATCACTTTGGACCATACCTACGCTACCTAGCGCGACGGCGGCGGCGATATCACATAGCTGACTAGTCCTTTAGTACTGTGAATAACTTTAACGTCCTTCGGTACTGACTCAACTGACTCAACCGACTCAACTCACAACTGACTGACTGATTGACATTATTATTCAAACAACTTATAAATACAGAATAACGAATAACTACTTAATGATTTATAAATACAGAATTGTTTAATGAGATCTTTTGTAAGCAATAGTCACGAATAAACATTGACTTAATTAAACCAAACATAACTAACGATATTCACTTTGTTTTTCAATTTCAAAAAAAGTAAGGCAGTTTCGCGTGCGCAGATGCCCGAGCAAGTTCACTCGATGAAACTGTGAACGTTTCCAGCTGTCAGTGTCAGTCAACGAAACGTCAAGTTAAAGACTGTAGAGTTCATAATGGGTTATCAATAATGATAAAAGTTAACTCATGTTTACGCAAATAAAAACATATTATTTAATATAATCGAAGGAATAGTTGGTTTTGCAATACATTATTATGTCCAAGATACTGGTAAAAACGTGTTTTCGTTCATTACCTAAAAATTTTAGAAGACTTTCATCATTCTGTTTTGTGAATCCAGTGCAAGCGTTTTACGGAAAAATCCACCCTGAGGTATTTGAATTACTATCAATTTGTTTTGTTGTAGTGCCACTTTGTTCCATGCTTTAAAAACTTGTTAAAAGTTTGATAGGTTAAGTGTAGGTTGTGCCCAGGTTTTGTATAATATATTACATTCCGTAAGTACATGCCTTCCGTTTGTGTAACTACTTTTAACAAAGTACGTAGTTTAGTTTCTATTAAGTAGAAGCACTTAGAAATGCACGAGTTTGATACGTACTTATTTGCAACAGCTCTCATGGAAATAAGTATAACCAACTCTTGTTTTTGATTGCATTATCTAGTTATCAGTTTGAGGTCAGCGTTTCTCCTTTATATTACAATTTATCGTTTGATTAAGTTCAGTGTGTATTCTTGTTTTGTAAGGGTACAGTGTCTGTACAAGTTAACAATTTATATAGTTTTAATTAAGCATAGATTAGTAATTAAAAGTTTTTAAAAATCAGTTTTATTTAAAGGCTGTGATAATATTTCAGACTTCCTATTTAAATAGACAAGTACATAGCAGTCCAACCATGAGTAGCACAATTCTGAATGGAAACCTGTGGGATACGGACCCTGAGCTGTTTGAACTCATAAAACATGAGAAGGAACGTCAGAGAGCAGGACTGGAGATGATTGCTTCTGAGAACTTCACTTCCCTGCCAGTATTGCAGTGCCTGAGCACATGTCTGCACAATAAATATTCTGAGGGCATGCCCAACCAGAGGTAAAGTTAAACTGTTAACCATGTCTTTCATGCCATAACTTAATTTAAATAAATAATTAATGAATTTTTACCAAAAAGGTTTAATTTTTGTTACTAAGAAATTATGATTTCATTACAGGTATTATGGAGGCAATGAGTTTATTGATGAAATTGAACTCCTAGCACAAAAGAGGTCTCTTGAGGCTTACAGGGTGAGTGCAGAGGATTGGGGAGTCAATGTGCAACCATACTCAGGTACTACTTGGTTTTTAGAATAAGTATTTACATGAAACTAAATTTAATTAGATAAGTAATAAATTCAAGGTAAACTAAAATTCAAACTATAACTAGCATAAAAATAATTTATTTGTGTGTATTTTCATTGTAGTTTTTTATTTTTTATTTCAGTTTATAACTATAATAATTATAATCATTATTAACAACAAAAATGAAAATTTCCATCCAATTATGTAATTTCCAGCCAGTTAAGACATTAATAGGTACCGAGAAAACAGTATAAAGTTTTTATATAGGTATTTAACTACTGATATCTTGAACTGTGTTGAAAAACAGGATGCCATATCAAATGTTTTGTGTTGGTAGAGATTACATTTATTGAGTACCTACTTTATATTATATTGACTTTTTACTACTTGAGTTTGTATTATGAGGAAATTCTCCTTTATAAATACTTCCATTTGATTGGGAAGCCAGGGGGATCCGGATGTGCCCTCTTAGCAACTAAAACCATTTGGGAGCCATGTTCACCAGTTCTCCTCTTACACTATGTACCTACATTAAATCTCTATGTAGCTACACTACTTTCAGATTACTTTTAGCTATTTACCGCCACCCTATTCATTCCACCCATAGATAATATTTTTTTATATTTCTATGATTTCTCCATTTAGAATGCTTGTACTAAAATATTTACATCAAGATTTTTTTTTTTCCAGGATCACCAGCTAACTTCGCAGTATACACGGGTGTAGTAGAACCGCATGGCAGAATCATGGGATTAGACCTGCCTGATGGTGGCCATCTTACTCACGGCTTCTTCACTGCCACCAAGAAGATATCTGCCACTTCAATCTTCTTTGAAAGCATGCCGTACAAGGTAATGTGAATGATTTTTAATTTATGTGAAGTACTCTTGTCTAATTTCTCTGTTCAAGGTGAATTTATTTCATATTATGTATATCAGTCACCATTCAACTGTAGGTAATCAATCACATATTAAACAAATCGTAACATTTCTTAATTAGCCGTTTGTATGGTAGATTAGGAATCATAGCATGCTTTAATTAAGATCCCAACTACTGCAATCACAAAAATTATACGGGGCAAAGTAACGCATACGCAGTATAGCATTGTTACCAGTTAAACTAGCCAAACATGATTAATCCGTAGTAATATTATAAATTCGAAAGTAACTCTGTCTGTCTGTCTGTATGTTACCTTTTCACGCCTAAACCACTGAACGGATTTCGAAAAAATTTGGCAAGTAGAGAGATGGTATCCCGGGGAAGGACATAGGCTACTTTTTATCGACGTACCACGCGAGCGCCGAGCGAAGCCGCGGGCGGAAGCTAGTACTTAATAAATTTTCAAAGAATAAAAAAATGTATACTATAAAGGCTCTTGCAGGCTAGCGCGACTTGTCGCGTGACGCGACTTTAACAAAACAATTTCTGAGAAAAAATCACGGTAGACATATAGGTACAGTTCGATTCAAACTTAATGGCGGCTCGGAACATGAGGCGAGTCGCTGCGCAGTAACAATTTCATGTGACAGCGGGGGTGAGGGGTGGGGTACTGCGCACCTAAAAGCTAACTTCCGAGCCGCCATTAAGTTTGAATCGATCTGTACCGGTGTCGCTTCGCGCGACAATTCAAGCTAGTCTGCATGAGTCTAAATTGCGCAACATCCCACAACAGTACTTTCAGTTTCTATCGAGTCATGCTATAAGTAATCGAATTGATTCTTGTTATTTTATTGTTGAACTATTTGCAATGATAAGCAAATATACCTAATAAGCAACAGTCGTCGGTCACACCCGCAATCTTGACGTAATCTGGACAAACATTTTCTCTCGCTCATGACGAAGTTACTTTGACCTATGAACTCCAACCAGTTCAATTGATGTTTGCGTTCTGTAGATAAAAATAACGTTATGATGTGACCCTGAGACGCGAGAAAACAGATAAATGGTACCTTTATTAATATTTATTGCCAACAAGGCAACAAAATTACTAATTTTTAAATATTGTCATTTAGACCACATTTTAAGTCACCAGTAAATAAATTTAAGTCTGTGTCTTAAAACATCCGGCTTATAACATTTACCAAGGTTTATTCACATCATCATCATCAGCCTATAGCAGTCCACTGCTGGACATAGGCCTCTCCAATTGCACGCCATTCAGCTCGATTCTCGGCAGCTCTCATCCAGTTGCTACCAGCCACCCTGCGAAGATCGTCGCTCCACCTAGCCTGAGGGCGTCCTACCTTACGTTTTCCGATTCGCGGTCTCCACTCAAGAACACGTCTACCCCAGCGGTCATCGGTTCTACGGCTAATATGGCCGGCCCATTGCCACTTAAGCTTGCTTATTCTGTGAGCTATGTCGACAACTTTGGTTCTCTGCCGGATTACCTCATTCCGGATTCTATCTCTCAGAGATACTCCAAGCATAGCACGTTCCATAGCTCGCTGAGCTACCTTGAATTTATGGACCAGCCGTACCGTGAGTGTCCACGTTTCGGCTCCATAGGTCATCACAGGCAGGACGCACTGATTGAAGACTTTAGTCTTTAGGCTCTGCGGGATACGCGACGAGAAGACTCGACGGAGCTTCCCAAAAGCTGCCCAGCCCAGCTGAATTCTTCTGTTAGCCTCCTTCTCAAAGTTGTTCGTACTAAACTGCAGAGTTTGACCGAGGTAAACGTATTCACGAACAACTTCGAGAGCATCGCCATTAACAGCAATCGGTCCCGGACTAACGTGGTCGTTGACCATAACTTGGGTTTTGTCCAAGTTCATCCGGAGACCAATGCGTACAGAAGAATCAACCAGGCCGTCCAGCATCTGCTGTAAGTCATGCAGCGACTCAGCCATTATGACGATGTCATCTGCAAATCTCAAGTGTGAGATGTACTCGCCGTTGATGTTAATGCCGCGTCCTTCCCAGTTCAGCGTCTTAAACACATCCTCTAAAGCGTTAGAGAACAATTTCGGGGAAATAACGTCCCCTTGCCTCACACCTCGACGCAGGGGGATATGTTCAGTTTGCTGGTTCTGAGTTTGGACGGTCATTGTCGCGTTTTCATAAAGACATCTCAGCACTTGGATGTATCGCCAGTCAACTTGGCATCGCTGCATAGACTCCAAAACAGACCAGGTCTCGATAGAGTCAAAAGCCTTCTCATAGTCCACAAAAGCAAGACATAGGGGCCGATTATACTCTTCGGACTTCTGTATAATTTGCCGCACTGTGTGGATGTGGTCTTATTCACATGGTATTATGTATTTTAATTTCCATCTATTTATTTATTTGGTACCAACACCAATAGCAGTAGGTACATACAAAGAATGAATAGCAAACAATAATAAAATGAAAGTGATGGTAGGTAACTATGACTATTATTATTACACATACGCAGCCCGCATTCAAGGGTCTGACATATTGAAATCATCGTTATAAACACGTGTTTAATTTACAATTTCTGTTCTTAGGTAGACCCTAAGACTGGTCTAATCGACTACGACAAGTTGGCCGAGACAGCGAGGATCTTCAAGCCTCGTTTGATCATCGCTGGCATCAGCTGCTACTCGCGCTGTCTGGATTACAAGCGTTTCCGCCAAATTGCTGACGAGAATGGCGCGTACTTGATGGCTGATATGGCCCATGTCTCTGGACTTGTTGCTGCAGGTATGATAATTTGATTATGAGTTTCTTAATTTACAACTTGGTAACACACCATACCTTCCATAATAATTGGAAAGTTGTCCTTTACAAGCAATAATAGCCCGGCTTAGCGATTTCAGACCATTCTACAACTTCACCAGTACTAAAATTAACATAGAAAATACATTACAAAACAAGTATTTTGTACTCCGTAAAATACAATGTAATGGATGGAATCATTCTAATGTATGAAGACCTTAACTGCATTCCTATATTGATATTAATTTTATTAATCACATTGGTACTGGTAACGAATCTATAATTTAACATCTACTCCATTAGGCTTGTTATTGTTTGAAATAAATTAAAACAAAATAAATTTTCAGGTGTCATTCCAAGCCCATTTGAATACTGTGATATTGTGACGACGACCACCCACAAGACACTGCGTGGGCCGCGCGCCGGCGTGATCTTCTTCCGCAAAGGAGTTCGGTCTGTGAAGGCCAATGGCCAAAAGGTCATGTACGACATCGAGAGCAAGATAAACCAGTCCGTGTTCCCTGGACTGCAGGGCGGCCCGCATAACCATGCTATTGCTGCCATCGCCACCGCTATGAAGCAAGCCACCACCCCCGAATTTGCTGAATATCAGAAACAGGTAAGAAATAAAAGTTATGCATACATAATCAATAACCTAGCAGTCAAAGGCAACTTATACCAAAAAGCCTCTCCAATCGCACTTCATCGAGCTACTACCAGCCACTCTGCGAAAATATTCGCTCCATCCAGCCCAAGTGCGCCCTGGCAGGTTCCTCGTTTCTCAGTCTCCACTCAAGAACACGTCTCATCATCTGCCTAGCCTTGATCCCGACGATTTTGAGGTTGGCTTCCAATCTAACCTGATGCAGCTGAATACCAATTTTTTACATGGAGAGACTGCCTATCTGACATCCACAGGCCCAGTTATTGGGTAACACGATACCCCATGGTAACAATAGTTATCGAGACTTTCTACCATACTTATTTATCTATTTCGGCTATGATTGTCAGTTTAAAGAAGAAACACTTTTATTTTGTGAGTTGCAATATTCACCATTGTTCTTTGATCCAGGTGGTGAAGAACGCCCAACGTCTGTGCAACGGTCTGATGTCCCGTGGTTACACCATCGCAACCGGCGGTACCGAAGTGCACCTAATTCTGGTAGACATGCGCAGTGCCGGCCTGACCGGAGCCCCGGCTGAACGTATCCTGGAGCTCTGCAGTATTGCTTGCAACAAGAACACTGTGCCTGGAGACAAGAGTGCGTTACATCCTAGCGGCATCAGGCTTGGTAAGCTACATCTAATTTCTACCTTTAAAACTGCAACTTGGACTTGATCTCTCATAAAATAAGTGTCTGAGGTAGGCCTCAGACACTTATTTTCTATCTTTGTTTCGGTGTTTCTTCTCAGAGTAGTTGGATAATATACACTGACCTCATCTAGTTTTTTTTAATATTATTGAAGTGTTTGTACAAACTACTTACAGAAAAAACAAATATCATTTACCTATTTGAAAAACAAATTATTTTAGTTGAGTTTGAAAAATATCATCTTTATTTACTTTTTTATTTTTATTTCCAGGTACCCCCGCACTAACCACAAGGGGCATGAAGGAAACCGACATTGACAGGGTAGTGGATTACATTGACAAAGCTCTGAAACTTGCCCAAGAGATCACCAAAGTGTCCGGTCCCAAGGTTGCTGACTTCAACAAAACTATTGAAGGAAGTGCGGACTTCCAGACAAAAATCAAGAACCTCAAAGAAGAAATTGAAAACTACAGTAGGACATTCCCCCTGCCTGGTTTTGAAACCTACTGATTATTTTACTACATTTGTATTGCGTTTTTGCATTTAATATATTGCTTTTTTTTACTTTTTGTTCTGTTAACTATAAGTGCCTTATTCGAATATTAGCATAAAATTATATTTAAGAATATCCTACTATCTTTAAATAAAATGTTGACGTATAATTACTTGTTTTGTATCTTTTCAACGTCGCTTGGCTTTTTGGCATGGTTATTAGAAGTATCACACTCTAAAGTAGGTACTCTAAACTATGGTTAGCTTTTCAAGACGAGATTTCATAGTGAAAAAGTGATTCAATCTGTATCGGTTTCAAACTACAGAAACCGATAGGTACTTATCGCGCACTTGGTCGAGTTGGTCGTTGCGACCAAGTACGCGATTTGCATCGGTTTCTTTTACCTAGGCGCTGCGACCACTGGTCGTGGTCGTGGCCGTCTAGTGTGCGAGATCCCTAATACTTTTGACAGAAAAGAAATGAAAGAGTTTTTGGGTTTATCGAAAATCAACACAAAAAATCAGTACAAATAATGAAAACATCCCAAACGATTATTCAAAATTCCTTCGCTGTGAAAAGAAGGAATAGTATTATGAGCAAATAAAGTTTCCTTCTTCTTCTTTTTATATGATAAATCTTATTCCTTTGGTCTGACAAGATAAAACTTGCCACGATTATTTAACTAAATAAATAATTAAAATCTTCTAAGTAAGTAATTATTTTCAAATTCCAATACCCCTAATATTGGAATTTGTAGAAGAATATAAGAAATTCACGCGAACAAAGTCGTGGGTGAACTTCTAGTTACTTATATGGCACTTGGCAGACGTGTCGGATACGTTTTTTAATCACATGTGATCTATCAAACCATGCTCCAACTGAGAAATTCCTGATGGAAAAGACTCATTAACACTCCCCTTTTTTTTAAGTTTGGGAATTCATCCAGTGACTTCTCCCGCTCTGGGCGGAGCGGAAGGGCGTGTCAGACTTTTACTGACTAAAACCCACCCGTGTTCCTTCAGTTGCCTGTTACCAAGGTCCCGGTATCCCTTTCGGACTAACTCATTAACACTCCCTGACCTAGGAATCAAACCAAGGCCTCGCGTTCAGCATTAACCAGGAAGCCCGCGAAATTCATTTTTTTTTTAATGTTGTAGGTACATAATACTCCCTCATCAGTCCCTTTCAATACGGTTTCAGGCCCGGGCATAGTACCGTTTCAGCTCTCCTTAAAGTGACTGACGATATTAGGCGGGGAATGGAAGACACCAAAGTTACAGTCTTAGTGTTAATTGACTTCTCCAATGCTTTTAATACCGTCAGCCACGAAGTCCTTTTATCCATTCTTTCCTATCTTATGGTCTCTCCGGAGGTATTGGAATGGTTTTCTTCTTATCTTCGGGGGCGTCAGCAGTCTGTTCATGCTGGAGACTCGTCGTCGAGTTGGTGTGATCTTGCGGCTGGTGTCCCTCAAGGCGGTATATTATCTCCTCTTTTGTTCTCCATTTTTATTAATCTCATTACCACCGTGCTTTCCACTGCGTATCATCTTTATGCTGACGATTTGCAGCTTTACTGCCAGGCAAGCGTTGACAACATTTCCAATGCCATCGAGGAGCTGAACCGGGATTTGGATACGGTTAAAAACTGGTCTGATCGATTTGGGGTGGCGGTTAACCCTACCAAGTGTCAGGCCATCATAGTAGGGAGCCCCTATAACATGAGGAAGCTGAATGGCATAACTGTTCCGCCTGTAATTTTCGACAACTCTGTAATTCCATTTAGCTCGGATGTAAAGGATCTTGGTCTGCATGTCGACACTTGTCTTGACTGGCGAAAGCAGGTCATGTCAGTTAGTAAGAAAGTCACTGGAACGTTGCGGTCGCTCTATCGTTTGAAAAACCTTCTCCCATCGCACATAAAGGCAATGCTTGTACAGTCCCTAATCTTTCCCATAATTGACTATGGTGATGTGTGTTACTATGACCTGAATGCCGATCTCCTGAATAAACTAGATCGCCTTCTCAATAATTGCATTCGATTCGTTTTCAATCTTCGTAAATATGACCATGTGTCAGCGCATCGAGTGCTTTTGAAATGGTTACCCATTCGTCAGCGCAGAGAGTTAAGGGCTTTGTCTATGTTGTTTTCTATACTCGACAAACCCACTTCTCCTTCTTACCTGACTTCCCATGTTCAATACTTATGCTCTGCCCATAGTAAAAATCTTCGTTCTACCAACAATCGTCTTCTACGATGTCCTTCTCACCGCTCTGGTTTCATCCACTCTTCTTTCTTCGTCCAAGCGGTTTTTCTTTGGAATGCGCTCCCTCTGGACATCAGGACGGCAACAAGTCGCTTATCCTTTAAAGTGAAGGCACGTGAACATATTCGTAAGAAGTTGGCAGAATCATCCCAGCGTTAATTTGCTGGATTCGTTTTCTCCCCTACCTGTCGTTATTTCTCCCAACTAAGTTTTTTTTTTTTTGTTCATATGTATGTATCTATGTATGTATTAATTATTATTCATTATTTTCAAGTTATATGTATTATCTTATATTGCACCTGCCATGTCTGTCTCTGCATCACCCTAAGGTTGACTGGTAGAAAATGCCTCAGGCATTAAGTCCGCCTTTGTACAGTAGTTTTTACTTGTGCATAAAGTTTCAATAAATAAATAAATAAATAATACATATGTACTTACATCCTAATACTATAAATTCGAAAGTAACTCTGTCTGTCTATAAGTTACCTTTTCACGTCTAAACCACTGAACGGAATTCGACAAAAGACAAGGAGATAGATGGCATCCTGGGGAACGACATAGGTTACTTTTTATCGACATACCGCGCGGACGGAAGCTAGTATATTTGGAGCTGCAATTTGCAATAAAAAGAGAAAATATTTTGCTAGATATTAGAGTCTGGCCAACGAAAGTTGATCCTGAAAACAAGCGCGGAATTTTTAAAAAACAAGACTATTTGTCCCTAAACATAGTGCGATAATTCGTGTTGATAATTGAAATTTCATTTCATTTAAATAAAATAAAATTTCAAGTATCAACACGTTATCGCAGGATAAACAGACTTGTTTTTTTAAACGCGCGTGTTTTCAGGATAACCGATCAACTTTCGTTGGCCAGACTTTATCTCCAAGCACGTCACGGGCTGACCCAAAGATAAAAATATTGGGCACGGAATTAGTATGTACTATACAGAGTGCAGGGACGTCGACGTAAAATTAAAAAAATCCCCTAGCGTAGAAATATAAGAGACTTGAGTGACCCATTAGAAGGACCCAAAAGGGGAAAATGCAATTTTCTCCTTGCAGAATTTTCCCCCACGGTTTTCTTTTATAATATACCTAATACATTTTGTGAAAAAAATTGATACCTATATTTATGCAATTATCAGCTGCGCAAAGGGTGTTATTATAATAATTCGTAAATACAGTAGCTTGTATGTATTCATAGATATCACTATATTACTAAGATAGCAATGCCATGCAGTGAGCAAGTGGCAGTTTGTATCCCCATTGGTTCGAGAATATTAGGGAAACACTCAAAAAACCAGTTACCAAACGTACAAAAACCATAGATTATTTAAAAAAAAAAACAATCATTCGTTCATTTGACTGAAGTAGTTACTCGTCATTCATTCTTTTATTCATGAAAATTGGGTTGTTTTTGTGTCGATATCGCAATTATACGTAATTGAGAAAGCAATAAAAAGGTGAAAATACAAATATATCACCGTTTAAAGTAAAGATAGAATGGAAGAATTAATTAAACTCATTTGAAAACCTCAACAAGCGGCGACCTTGTCTACAAGAACGTATGTTATTTTGGTTGGCAGATTGAAGAAAAAGTGAATTATTTCTTGTTTTGATAAACAGATTATTGCTAGTTGTTCGAATGGCCTTAAGTATTTTATGAAAGTTTATCTTGATGGATCACCGCAAGGGCTAAATTCAGCGGTATTATGTATAAACTTGCGTGTGGAATAGACCACCTGGAGATCAGGCGAGTTACTCCGAGCTCACCATGACTATGTATCCATCGTCTGGAATGGTAGCGACACCACAACAAGGGACTAGTCAAGTCACACAAAATGGAAGTACCACATTACCTCGGTCACATCATCAAAGAACAGGTATATTAGAACTTGTAGATGCGAGCAAGTGTGAACTGTCACTTTCATAATTAAAAAAATGTAAATTACTGGTTCCAATTATTGGTGATTTGAACCAAAGATAACTTACAAGTGTGTTATTATTTACATAAAGAAGGTGAATTCATGTTTGTTTCATATGCTTATTTATCACAATGACAAAAAGCTCAGATAACATGGACAGTCCAATAGGAAATATTATATGACATTGGAATGGACTAAAACAAAACGGAGTGGGTCAAGCTCCAAATAGCCAACATTTATTTATAGCACCCTACCCAGTTTTATCATGTCAATGTAAACTGCTATTCTTACTTAACACAAACATAATAAATAGACCAATTATAGTGATATGCATTTTTAGTGAGCTATATCTTCCCTAAGTTTCAGTAATAAACTACCACAAAAGCAGCCCAAAACAATTTCTGGATACATTGCATAGGATGTAAATTTGCCACTAGCCTAATACAACTGAAATCTTGTTGAGAATTTCTATGCATTGACATGAGAAACATGATACTACTACTATACTGTTTTAATTAAAGTATTTCTATTTCACATTTCAGGACGACCCCCAGCAGCACCTAAATCTTATGACTACTTATTAAAAGTATTGCTGGTTGGTGACTCAGATGTTGGTAAACAGGAGATACTTCAAGACTTGGAGGATGGATCCGCTGACTCACCATTTTGCAGTGGCAGTGGTAAGCTAATATTATTATCTATTCAATATTTATAAGCATAGTCACTATTGTTTTGATGCTAATCTAGTAATGAAGTCACATGGCCTCATTCAATAATGTTATTATCTGAGGTTATTATGGCTCTGTGCCATAACTAACACTTAAGGAGTTCATAATAAATTAAAGCTGATAAATAAAATGCAAGAATTGTACAGACAGAAACAAGTTGTTGGAAAGTTTGTGCTACTTCTCTTTCTCAGCTAAGAAACCTAATGCACTATGCAGGTCCTACCAACTGCAATATTTACTGCAGAAGCTCCAACCAAGAAGAAAGTTTGGCTGCATACCTGGTCATCCAACCAGCAGCTGCCAAACTTTCTTTAAGATTGCAGCCAGTCATGCACCAAGTTGTGGTCATGGCCACATAGTGTCCAATATCCCTAAAATGGGGTGTGGCTTTTGTAATGTATGTCATTTAAAAGTGTTGATTCTCTCTACATTCATTTTTGGTGCCTGGCAATTATGAGTTTGTCAATGTTTTGTATTAAAAACTAGCAGATGCCCGCAGCTTCGCCCGCGTTGATGTCGGTTATTATATACTCAAACCTTCATTGAGAACCATTCTATCCATTGGTGGAAACAGCATGAAAATCGGTGTAGTAGTTTTTGAGATTATTACGAACAAGACGACAGACAGACGCGGCAGAGGACTTTGTTTTATAATATGTAAGGATGTGCTATAACTTATCTTGTATGAACCAATATTGCAGGTATTATGTAATGTAAAGTAATTATCACCAATAAATATTTATATTGGAATTGGGGAAGGCAGCTTAGACTTTCATTTTAAGGTGGAATCCGTGGAATTGAATTTGAACATAATAAATCAATAAACGTCCTGAGCCCATAACTTGATTTTTTGTGTGGTTGACAAAGTATGTCTTTTTCTTTCGTGTATTGCTATCCTCTATCGCCCTTTTCAGTTTTTCCTCCTTTCTTGCCTAGATCATCTTCCACAAAATTCATCTATTGTTTTCTTGGTCTACCTCTATTCATAAAGCCTTCTATATTCATACTCGAAAATTTTTCTCGCTAATTACTCCACATTCCTTCGTATACAATATATAACTGAATTAATACACATTAAATGTAGGTATTAGGTAATTGTTTATCCCAAAAATAAACTACTACGCAAATTAGTCACACTTCCGATGTACAGTCTACGTGCGACTGTGTGCGTGCGTATATTTGTAATGTGACCACAATTTTCTCCAACAATCGTTATAACTAACTAGTTGTGTGTAGTATAGACTAGCTGTGCCCCGCGGTTTCACCCGCGTAGGTCTCGATCCCGTGGGAATATAGGGATAAAACTTATCTTATGTCTTATTCCAGGTCATGGTCTACCCGTGTGCACATCCTCTCCTCTCTTCTCTAGAGTAGGGAACGTCGCGGCGGGGCGGCGGCGGCGTCGAACGGTTCGCGTATTGCATTTTCAATGAACAATTCCATTATACATGGTATTTGCGTAACTTAAACCGTTTACGCAGCGCACGCAACGGAAGCTCTCAAAAAGGAATATTTTTTCCGTTTTTGCAACATATTTCATTTATGCTCCGCTCCTATTGGTCGTAGCGTGATGTTATATAGCCTATAGCCTTCCTCGATAAATGAACTATCCAACACAAAAAGAAATTTTCAATTCCAACCAGTAGTTCCTGAGATTAGCGCGTTCAAACAAACAAACAAACTCTTCAGCTTTATAATATTAGTATAGATTAATAACACACATGACACATCTCTTTCCTTGATGCAGGGGTGTATTTACCCTAGGGCCAAAAGGGCCATGGCCCGGGGCGGTAGGCTGCGAGGGGCGGCGTATTCCGCACCTCGCGCTCAGCTTTGTTAGCCTTTGTTTTTGAAGAAATTTAAAATAAGCCTACTTATCAAAAATTAAAACTCATTTGGTTGTAAATTTGATAGACATCAAGACGTGGGACTATTGTATATAGGCCGAGTCACACCGGAATGGTAGCGGCCGGCAGCGCCGCGGCGAGCACTTTCAGTGGGAAATAATTTTAAACTTTATCTACATACTTAAAATACCAGTATTGCTTGAAAAGCTTGAAAAGGTAGAAACTAAACTAGTCGAGGGGAGACTAGGCGCGTGGGGTCTGGACAGAGGCGGCGGAAGGCGTGGGCAGTGTGGGCGACCGCCTACGGCCTCGCGGTCCGAGGGGTTATGCATTACTTAAAAACACAACCACGACGGTTTATGCATTACTTAAAAACCGTGGACGCGACGAAAAAATTGTACTTTACATAAAACGATAAATATATTGACATGCTTTTATTTAGTTTAGCAACATTTGCTAGCGTTGCGTTGCTATCGTGGGGAGTCCCCGCCGGCCTGAGCTGGGGATTTCCCATTCTGTTTGTTTACGTTACTTTCAACGGCTAGGAAGTCAATCAAAGTATCCGGTGCAGTCCAACCAGGGCCCCTGATTCTGGGGGCCCCCAAATCTTTAGAAATACTTTTTAATCAATTCCCAAAAAATGCCAAAATATGCTCAGTAAGTAAAAGGCAGTATTTGGGGACCCCCTAAATATAAAAGTAGAGTGCAAAAAATTTCGAGCTCGCTTCACTCGCTCTTGCATCCTACTTTGTCTTTTTCTCAGACTTTTCTGTAAAAGCCGACAAAGTAGGTAACTCCTGTTTATGTATGAACGTATTGTCAAAGAAAACCTTACATATTGCTTATACCTTACATCAGGGGCGGGGTCCAAAAATTTTCGAGCTCGCTGCGCTCGCTCTTACATCCTACGTTCCCAAACTATTCTGTAAGGGTCGACAAAGTAATCCTATTTTTATATAAATGTTCAATTCAAACCCTATCCAGAGTGCCCAAATTTTTCGAGCTCGCTTCGCTCGCTCTAGCAACATGTATTCTATTGATTGATTGATTGAATGCTCCAACTTTTTCGTTTAAGGTTGATCGCTGGCGCTAGGGTAGCCCGCGAAATTTAAATTTTCTTACGTTTTTGGGGCGGCAAACCTTTCAGGCCCAGGGCGCTGAATCTTAAAATACGCCTCTGCCTTGAGGCCACAAATTAAGCGAATTCCGTTCTTCTTCAACAGTTTATCAATATTTTTTCTTTTTCCAGCTTACAAGACGACAACAATCTTATTGGATGGCAAGAGAGTGAAGCTGCAACTATGGGACACGTCGGGACAAGGTCGCTTCTGTACCATAATACGATCATACTCCCGGGGGGCCCAGGGCATACTGCTGGTTTATGATATCACCAACAAATGGTCCTTTGACAGCATTGACAGGTGGCTCGAGGAAGTTGAAAAGGTATGTACATTTTAACTAGAAATAAACCAATTTGCAGCTATCAGTTATTTGTTTGAATGCCTTAATGTCAGCTTTTATATTAATAAGATAATCTATCTCAGGAATATTGTTAATACTTCAAATGATTATTGTAATCATATTCTAATAAAAACCAGCCAAATGCGTATTGAACCACGCACAATGAAGGGTTCCGTAGTTGGGATGAATTTATCTGAAGAACAAACTTAACATTGTAGTTGAAAAACTTGTAACTTACAGAATGTATGGGAGACCATGATTTTGCAACTGCAAATGTAAGTTGATCGATTATTACTCGGTAACTTGTGGAGCCTACTTAGCTGTGATAGTTTCCTTTTAATTTCGTTATATATAATATTACCGTGAATGTTTTTACGTGTGAGGGACACTTGACTCTAACAAAAATTAGCACTATATTAAAGCTTAATATTTCGCAAACGGATCCCTGAATCCAAAACTGGTTTTCACAAACATGGGATTGACGAGAAAAAAAATCAATTTGGGTGCATAGAAGCAACCCAAAGAAAAAAAAATTTCATGATTTTATTTTAGCTCTTTGTCGGCGTGATTTATGGGTATACTATACCTATACCAAATTACAGCTTTCTAGTACTAAGAGTCTCTGAGCTAAGCCGCGGACAGACAGACAGACGGACATGGCGGTACTATAAGGGTTCCTTGTTGACTACGGAACCCTAAAAAAGCCTTGTTACTAGATCCAGATCCTGATGGGCTTTAGAAACTAATATCTAGTAAAAAACGTTACTCAGCAAATATAGCCTATAACAAAATTGTGTTGTTTTTCAGCATGCACCAGGTGTTCCGAAGGTTCTAGTGGGTAATCGTCTTCATCTCGCCTTCAAGCGGCAAGTGCAGGAACGCGATGCAGAAACCTATGCCGCTAAGAACCACATGGCGTTCTTCGAAGTGAGCCCCCTGTGTGACTTCAACATCAGAGAGAGCTTCTGCGAACTGTCGCGAATGGCGCTGCATCGGAACGGCATGGAGAGACTATGGAGGAGCAATAAAGGTGAGGGTTACTCAACTTTAAATATTCACTGCAGAATATAGGCCCCCTTTTCATATGCTCGAACGCAAGGCATTTGAATTATTAATGATATTGACATAACATATGTTTTAAATTGCACTGATTGACACGCGCTAGTGAAAAACAATGAATAATCATTGATCACACCCGGTAATCGGATCGCGATATTGTTTGTTGTTACTGGGCTGACGTTTTTATAGAATAACAAGTCAAGGCAAAAATGACCCGCGATTCATTATTTAACCCCTTTACGGGATGAATTTTCAATATTCCTTCCTTAGTTTTCACCTTAGTGCAAAACTTCATGATTCTTTAGGCGGTTTTCGGTTTAGGCTGTGTGTTTATAGCCAGTGACTTAATGTATTTTTTTTATTAAGTAGAATGTCTCTTTGCCTGCAGTACTCAGCCTCCAAGAGCTGTGTTGTCGTGCAATAGTGGCGCGCACGTCTGTGTACGGCCTGGAGCGACTGCCGCTGCCGACGGCGCTGAAGTCCCACCTCAAGTCGTACGCGATCTCCGCCGCGCCCAGCCGACACCGCGCGCGCGCACACAAACACTCCCACCACACGCGACTCAACTGCACCGGACGCAACTCATGCAACATCGCTTGAGAACGAGACACAACCAGCTACTTGTAACATATGACTATTTAAATGTGGCTGACCCTTCATCACTATTGGCATCAAAACATTGTTTTAAACCTCAAAATCTACGCGTAATTCCAACCCGGCAATAACATATTAGCATAGTTTAGCATAACATTTTAGTCCCTAGTCTTAAATCTTTCTTGTAATGTAAAGATTGTATAATCCTCTAATTTTATTATTTCTCGATATTTCAAAGTCACATCCTGCCAATGTTCGCATGACAAGTTTCGTGTCAACACAGATGTTAGGAATCTGCGCCACATTTATGATAATCAGTTTCTGACTGCCAATGGTAATCGTTAAGAATATTATAGAGATGATTTAGAACATAGTTGTCCTAATTATTGTCGCGAAGTTTGACTACATTTAATTGAAACTTCGAACAATATATTGTCCAAACACTGAGTAATCCTAACACAAAATACAGGCTGTAACTGACAACGGATTTGTGACTAGTATATAGAGACTAGGCTAAGATATTGTTACTTAACAGAATATAATGTGAATATTGTGTTATTTAATTGTAATATGTGAATATTTTGACGCGGCATCTAGCCCTATGTTTGTCCATCGTGTAATACCTACATTAACTATGTATCGACTAACATTATTAGTGCCTAGCGATATAATAGGACTATTGTTATACCGTGGTGATATAATTAAATAAGAAATAATACAACATGAGTGCCATCAACAAACATTCGGCACTTCATAATTCACAAATATCTTGAATACACTAACCTACTTGTTAGTCTTGTGTGGTCACCTACTATTTAAAGACATGCTATTATATCCATTTAAGTGACATTGGTACAGTTTCTTAAAAGTATGTTAAGTACAGTTTTTCTATTTCGATGTATGTAATAAATATCAGTCTTGGATAATATAACTTTCGAATTGTACAAGTATCTTATTGTCCATTATTTGTAAGGTATTATACTTCATAAGGTCTCATAATATGTAAATATTTTGGCTATATTTGTATCAACTACGAGAGTTCACTGCATACCAAATGTTCATTCTAATTTATAATGTCGTAAAAATATTGGCTATTTTCAGATATATTATTTACTGTAACTTATTGTTTAGGATGTTAATAAACGGAACTGCTACATTTCATTTATGATACCAATATTTTCAATATTAGATGGTTGTGTATGTATTAGCTTGTAAAATACATAGTTTACTTTGCATTTAATATTTCTGTTTCAGTCACGTCCCTACCACATGCTAACAACGAAAACACAGTGTTTCAATAAATACTTGTTTAGTCCAGTCCGTCCTTAGAAATAAATCAAACCTGGAAAATTCAGTGTCAGTGCTGTTAACATTGCTTGATTTACTACAATTCGTTCGTTTAATGTTTATTTATGACAATACAACCGCATGCTGTATGACCATTACGCTATGTTAAATTTTGTTTATTTGTTAAGTTTTTAGAAATCATTAAAAAAGCTGTATCTATTGTATCAAAATGTAACCTGAACTATCAAAAAACAAAATTACTTTTTATTAAACTAATAATAATGAAGTGACGTGATTATACTTTTGTACATACATACTTACATATTTGTTTCTATATCGAGTTACTTTATGATTTGTCTACTTGTGATAGCTATAGTGGATAATATAACAATCCAAATAAACTAATACCGACTAAAAGTTTGGTTTAGGTTGATTACAGTCATAATTTTATTATTGCTATTATTCATTACGTAAGTCTTGAAATAAAACTAATTTATAATAATCACTTTTGTCTTCTTTACAATCCCATTCTATCATGTCCCTTGTTTTTATATCCTACGATAAATTCATGCGCATTACGCACAAGTTACAAAAAATAAATCAATAGAACACAACATGCGCGTCGCGGTCGCTATATGTAGTTTCTGACTTGGGCATTGTCCAAACAATGTTTGTAATTCTTACTGGCAATGGTTTAATGGTGAAATAATACAAATGTTTGATAGAACTAAGCAATGTAATCTTTCACACAAGATGATGATTCGCCTAAACAATTTTTTGTACGTTTTCAATTTACGACAAGGCACAATTCTTATTGCCGTCCATCAAATCGTGAGTATGACAATATTTCAACGCTTTGTAGAAGGACAGTGGTATGAAGTTCTTGGAAAATGTGGATGTAATGTTTTGTCTTTCGCAGGCACTATCATCTTTTATATTAATAATATTGCTAGTCGGTATATCCCATGTCGGGGAAATGCTGTCAATGTTGCACAACGACATGGAAGATGATGCCGACAGGCGCGGGCTATACGAAGTGGCCTACGGAAATCACCTCAGCTATCACAACGGAGAAGTTATAAGCACTAACAATCAACGCAGATTCGCTAAAGCACAACATCTGGCATCAGGTTAATCATTGTAACCTAAACATTTCTTTATTCATCTTTTAAGGCTTTCCTATCCTGCTCTACTGTACCTAGCTAGTATAACAGCTATTAATTATTCATTCCAATCACCTCAAGAGAAAGTGATGATCGCAGAAAATAAATAGGTTTAGTTAGGTAGGTATGTACATATTACTTCTTCCCATATAGTATAATGTACTCTGTGCGTCTTCCCTCGACCCCTGTAGCCAACCATAATCCAAAAGGCGACCTCTTTCCATTGTTGTTTTTGCGTTTTTATTGCAGGAAGTCTGTTAGAGTAAAACTGAAACTGCAGGGCTGACTGTTTTGTCGACTCTACTTAGTAATGAGAGCCTATTAGCAGTTAGCACATGAATCCAAGCTATTAGTAAAATTTTGAACTAAGTAATAGCATCATGATTAATTAATTCTGTTGAAATTTTCAGTGACAGTAATATTTCTGTATACCAGCACGATGTTGACATCTATTTACTTGATGTGCTGCATCTCGCTGCTGCACGGCGCTGTGAAGTACAAGCGGGAGTATGTGCTTCCTTGGATCCTGGCTGCGTGTATTGGAGTAGTGCTACTCATTGTGGCCATCGTGGTTGGCGATGGCTATCCATGTGTTGTCAACCTTTTTGGAGGGCATAATCTTTATCGTAAGTACCTGTGATCTCAAGAACAAAAACTTATTATTTAAAACCCGAAATCGTACCTAGGTAAATAAGAACTGTCTGATAGAGATCGGGTACAGTCAGCAACGAAAGTGTCCCACACTTGGCTAATATCATTCCCTCTAGGATTTACTCTGCCCCTGTTATCATCACCATATCTAGCCATGTGTCCATGTCCACAAGTGCCCACCGACACGACATTAGAAATGATGTAACTACACGGACATCGATATCCTCCACTCCAGGCGGAAAATTTATAGGAAAATAAGTAATACTTATTGCTAACAATTTTTTTGTTCATTTCAGATTTCGGCTGTGCGCTATTCGTACTAACGTTCATCTACGCCATATGCGCTGTGAGCAGTTTTGCCTTGGAGACCGGCAGCGGCCGGTGTGCTCGCACCGTCCGCGCAGCCAGCGACGAGAGGGGCGAGCGACTACTGCTACTTGACCATGCAGCTCACTCCAGCTTACTTTCTGCAGCACAACTCAACAAATTAAATAGTGGAACTCGATCGCAGTTCGTCTAGAAGCCTTCGCTACATAATGTCCATATGGCTGCTACAAACCTTACCTAGCTAATAGTTACACACCACGCTAGTCGCAAAATTAGATAACAAACGTCACATTGTTTTGTAAGATCTGTTAATTTGATAAAAGCTGTTTACATTTTACATGGTAGGGTAGTTTACAATATTTTTACATTATGTTTTTTAAAGTCTAATATTACGTTTGTATTTGGTGTACTTTATAGGTTTACGTGTTTATTTATTAGTCGGAAGTTCTAAACTATAGATGTTATTAATTCATCTCTTTTGTAATTTTGAATGTCACATTGTATTCGTGCACAAATACAATGTATGTTGGCTTAATCATTATTAAAATTATTATACCTAACTAATTATGAAACACCAGCTGTACTACAAATGTCATTATAAAAAAAATTAAGCTTGCTGGAGTCGCTAGGGATACTTACAATTACAGTTAATAATAGGAATATATTTCCTTATAGTTTATTTTGTAAGAGAGGAAGCTGTATTATAGAGTTTAGAGATTTATGTGATCATATAAAGATCCATTTACGTCCGAAATTTTTCGTGCATTAAGTAGCAAAATCCTTATAATACTCTGTACTAAAATGATGTACTCATTGTGATATTATTTTATAAAAGTGGCATAATATTATTGTATTCATAAATGAAACTTGTTGGTACAAAAAATAATCAGAGATTATATCATTAAAAAACAAATGATAATTATGTTGAGTTTAACCAATTGACAATACTTATATTAATCAATTTTAACATTGTTTTTGAAACCATGTGAATTTTAATGAATAGTAGAAAACTTGCAGCTGTATCTTAAGCATGCCTCTATTAAAATGCTTCAGAATATATGCTAATATAAAAAGAATAAACAAACCATTAATCTTTTAATAAAATTTTGTTTTTTTTTAATTCATAATAAACCATATAATATCAACATAGTTTATTATGAGCCATTTAAGTCTTAAATAATTATAAAACAATATTGTTATCTAAATGAGAATAATATCTATAATGAGTTGATAAGATTTACACTTGACACTTATAATAGTAATGTTTTGCAATGACTATTTATGGAAGACTTTTCTCTACATCTACAACAACATTCTATGGCATTATTTATTTACATATTAAACATATTTCCACTACTAATACATGACAGTAAAAACTGTCCTAACGAATTCGTAAAGATTCCACACTATGTACTTGGTTATAATGTAGTGTCTGCCAATTGATCATTCTTGAATAAGACAGGAAAAAGTATTATGCAGTTCCGTGAGTTCATTTACAGAAGATGTTAACTTGTTACTCCCCCCACCTTCCACGTTGTAATGGTCTCTGAATACCTTTAAACCCTCTAGCTAGTATAAACTTTTCTGAAGACTCTGACCTGCTTGCTTGTGGCTTTAAGATCTTAATATGTTTATAGAATTTTCCTAAATCCATCTCCAATACAGGTACTTCCTTTCCATCCCACACTTTGAACAACAGGCTACCATCAACCTTGCTGACTAGAGCAGCAAATCTTATGGCCATGTAACAAAGGCCTATTATTCTGTCCTTGTCTAGCTCCTTCACTCCAGTGGCACTGGGAGCCATGTCAGATAAAACTAAGTCTACTTTCGCGCCATCAAGAGCTGCTATCACTTTATCATGAGCATCAATAGTGGAGAAGTCCATGTTGCTTATAATTGATGCTCCCTGTTGAAAACAAACATTTTTACATACATCTTTAAAATGTGTATATGCTAAAACATTCTTGCTTATAGATGATGATGAGATGTCTTGCTAAATATAAATTTATTTTAAAGTTATATTTAGCAAAAAGACAACTTCATAATGCTATTATAGTTCCCAAGTCCCAAACTGCTCTAGTGGAAAGACTTCATTGTTGGCAACAAAAAATTAATGGTAGAACAATTTGGCGCCGAAAAGAAATATCTTTAAGTACCTGTATAGGAAATATCTGTAGTTTATCAATGGCAAGAACCCTCCCTCTGGGTTTCGTTGGGTCAGCACCATCAGCATTCGTTTTTTGAACTGCAACTTGTGTCCATGACCCTGGCGACGCACCAAGGTCAATAACTGTTAGTCCTGGAGTCAGAATGTTGGTTCTGTCGTTCATTTCTAATAGTTTGAAAGCACTGCGACATCTACAAATCAATAAAATCAATAAGTTTTTTGAATGAAACTAAACCAATCAAACTAAACATTAGGTCAGTGGGTCGTCTTAGCATTCAAAATAGTCACCTGTAATTATATATCTTTGCCTTTTCAACATAAGGATCAGCCTTTTGGCGACTCAACCATTGTTGCGAACCCTGAAATCTTTTGAGGCAGTTTACGAGAAAACACATCTTTGTATATGTTAAGGGCTTCGGCGCGAATGAGCGTGACAGCACCATTGTTTTAATTTATAATATAGGTTTCTAACCGCAAAGAGAGATAACCTATTTATAAACTTGTCATTTCACGTTAATTGTAATTGCAATGAATTGAAAACAAACATGACGAATAAGAACATGCACATGAAGAAAAGAAATAGAAACATAAAAACTGACAGTCACTGTCAGGCAATGACATTTTTTGACAAAGACAAAAGTCGGAATTTCACAATGACTAATAAATTCAGGACGAGCAAAACACGATTTGACGTTTTTTGATGCTTGTTGTTGTTTGGGTTAAAAAATGAAAACTCACCATAGGTAGCAGACCAATCGTCCGGCTTCAAACCGCCACACAGTGGGCCCATACTGAAAATTAGTGGACATAGGCAACAAAGTTCCAATATCGATGCGATTTTTTTTTGAATGAGTCATCAATCACAATTCGGTGCTACCGATAACATGCAATAATAACTAAATCTCTACCAGAATTACTAGTTGTAAGTACCTATGTGCTATTAAAACTATATATTTAACTAAAAAGAAGGTCAAAACAGCCAAATGAGACAAAAAATATACTTTGAATTTATTTTAAATGGCAAAAAATTTCATACACAATAATTTTTTTTTACCGAATGTTTACTCGCGCGGCCGCGGATGGCTGGCGCTGATTTTTTTTTTCGTGGTTAGAGAATGACCCATAGAGTAAAGTAATATATGGAATGACCCTAGCTATCATATACTCACGCCATACACCCTACATATTATTACAATTGAAGAAAAAAAATTAAACGTGATTCGCTCCATACAAAAAAATCTATTTTTTTTTTTTCAGGCAAACTATCAACTTTTGGAGAAATTTCACGAGAGTAAAAGTTGTCAGGAATATCATAACGCGTCATATAAAAAAAAATCGCATCGATATTGGTACTTTGGTGCCTATGTCCACTAATTTTCAGTATGGGCCCACTGTGCGCCATTGTTGTACATGTTTTCTTTTGTGTCGATCACAAAATTATACGAAAACTAGATAAATATAGCGACTTGGACTATTATAAGACGAGGCAAGGATAGGCGAAGCGTCTACCACCTACCACTGGTAAAAAAGCAGCTTTAGTGGAAAAGTCAACAAATTATGAACGTTTTATATTATATTGGTTATTTTGTTTGTTGACTCTTTTTTTGTCAAAGACTGGAAGCGTACGACAGAAATAACCTGATCAGAGTTGAAAACCAACTTGAGGATGATTTCTTGATTTAAAATCTTCAGAGCTCAGACCAAATAAAAAACCTATTTCGTCTGAGCTTCAGAGATGTTAATTCTACCACTTTTTTTTTTTTTTTTTTTTTTTTTTAGCATCTCATAGTTGATTTTAGATGAAAATCGTAACTATTTAACCGGACTTTCCTGTGGCTGCCTTAAGCTACTACACTCAGGGCCTCCAGCCAGGGGCATATGACTATTCTAAATTAAAACTAAGTGAACGCTCGCTAAGGGCACCCCCTGTGGGGTACGAACCTCGGCTTAGGGCGTCACTGACGGGAGGACAGCAAGATGGGACAGGCTGGATCAATATAGGATCATTATTATTATTATATGGGGAATTTAAAGCTACGTGCTCAGCTACGGCGCGGGCTGGCACATCATCGGACAAGGGACGGGGGGACGAATTTAATCGGGATCGCGGTCGTGCTGGACCTCGGCGGCGAGGTCGGAATGACGGTAGGCGTCTGTTTTTGTGTTTCAGAACTGTACTGGTGGCCCTATTGCTCTCCTGGAGGTGGGTTATGGGATCGTCTGGCTCTACAAGTGCATGCCTCGGACGGCGGACTTTGCTAATCCTAGAGGGGGCATAGTTAGCGGCCTCGACAACCAGAGGGTTGCGATGTTTGACGGCTTTATCGAAGTAACGCTTGGAAAGGCGTTTTAGGAACTGGCGGATGTTCTACCACTGCTCTAATACCTGCCTATATGTAAAGAAAACAGAGTTAGTTCTCTTAGGAGCATCACATAAACACGAATTTCTCCCATAAAAGTCTTCAGGTTTTAAAATAGTCGCGTTGGTCGCGACGAAATATCGAGTTCCAAATTTTTTTTTCGGAGTTCTTTCTTCCCCTATTTTCGTATTCATCTTTGGCAAATACATGGGTCCCCGTATTTTTCAGTTACACAGCTGCGCAAAGGCAGCGTTAATTAGCGTAAAAGAAGTAGCTTGTTTACAAAAAATGTATGGATAGCAATGACTTTGGATAGTGACAGCTAGCAGTCAAATTCTAACACGTTGGGTAGTAGCACATCTGGCAACCCCTGGCCGGACTGTTCTTTGAAGTTTCATGTCATACGTTTCATGTCAATAGTTGTTGCTTTCGTTGATAAGTTGTCAATGTCAATCATTCAATTCAATCTTTAGGCGGGATTGCCGGGATTGTTTATTTATTTTTTGCACTGCTAAAGTTTATTTTGAATTAAAATATACCAATGTATATTGATTAATTTGAGCCTACAGAAAAAAAATTAACATTAATTTTAATATAAAAACAAAGATGATAAGCTAGTAATATGATTTGTTTATTTCGTAGTAGACATAACCTTAAACGAATTTTGTTTATTAAAGCCTATGTTAGACCATTGAGTCATTGTAACGTTGAAACTATGAAGTATTTAAACGTAGCCGAAAAGAATGACGCTGCTAAAAATATTGCACAGCACTTATCTCGAGGCACATCACGAAGAGTAAGTTCCTTCCTTGTTGTTTACAAGAAAGTACTTGTACTAGTTTTTCAGGGTGATTGAGGTAGGTCAGTATGGAAAACTATAAGAGGTAGAGGTGTTTTTCTTCATTCTGAAAAAGACTTGGGTGGTCATGGGACATTAATCTGCCTCTAATAGTTTCAGACGCATGCTTACTGTGATGCTTAGCTCAAATGGGTTCCCTGGTTTAATTAATTTTAGTTTTTAATATTATATTATGTTTATGGTTTTCAGCGTGAAGGACTATCACAGTATAACAAAATCTATGAATTTGAAGGAGAGGTAATGGGACAAAAATGCCAGATGGTAATGACCTCAGTATCTGGACATTTATTAGCTCTTGAATTTGTAGGTGCATTTAAAAACTGGCAGTCTTGCAACCCTTTAACCCTATTTGATGCACCTGTCTTCAAGTACTGTCCTGAGAATTATGAAAAAATTAAGGTAAGGTGTCTGATATGTTTTATAGATTAGTTTCATAAAGCACTAGCTGCGCCCCGCGGTTTCACCCGCGTAAGTCTCGACCCCGTGGGAATATCGGTATAAAAGTTATCCTATGTCCTATTCCAGGTCAAGGTCTAACCCTGTGTCAAATTTCATTTAAATCTGTTCAGTAGTTTTAGCGTGAAAGTGTAACAAACAAACTCACTTTTGCATTTATAATATTAGTTAGGATTTTAATTTACAAAGCTACAAGATCACTTGCTATCACGGGAAGTTCCCTAGCTCTGTCCTGAAAAAAGTCAATTTGAAAATGAATAACAACTTCCATGTGAAAAGTAAGGCTGATTGGTCTGATCAACTACATCTAGTCTATCAAATTAGACAACATGTCCATTCCAAGACCTTCCTTGAACCATCAGCAACAATTATAAAAATATGAACCTACAGCACAAGACAAAATATTAATAAGATAAATAGTACCTAAGTACTGTGTCTTAAATGAATTACTAACAAGTTTTTTTTTTGTATTTTAACTATTCCAATGTAAAAAATAGGTTAGGTTCGAACCCCGACAGGTGCTTTACTTTGTGTAAATAATTTCATCACCACTGCTCTCAAAACGGTGAAGGAAAACATCGTGAGGAAACCGGTATGTTAGAACCAAAAATTCGAAGACATGTGACTTCTACCAACCCGCACTGGGCCCGCGTGGTGGATTATGGCTCACTACGTCTCATAGAGAGGAGGCCTGTGTCCCAGCAGTGGGAACATTATAGGCTGATTATGTATGTATGTTATGTAATGTAAAAAATATTTTCCAAAATCTGGCTTCTACAATTTTGCAGAAAACTTTAGAAAGAGAAATAAGGGGTTGTGCTGGATTGATCATCTGGACGGATTGTGACAGAGAAGGAGAGAACATTGGTTTTGAAATCATTAATGTTTGCACTGCAGTGAAGAGCAACCTCAGAATATTCAGAGCCAAGTTCTCAGAGATCACTGGAGTGTCTGTATCACGAGCTTTACAAAACTTAGAACAACCAAATAAGAATATCAGTGATGCTGTTGATGTTAGGCAGGAGCTGGATTTAAGGATAGGTAAAAAATCATAATATCTACCCAAACCTGACAGAAAAATAGAGCTTCTTGTAAAAAGGTTGTTGATTCTTACAGGTGCAGCATTCACAAGATTCCAAACATTACGCCTGCAAAAGGTTTTTCCAAGGAAGCTAGCAGAAAGTTTAGTTAGCTATGGTTCATGCCAGTTCCCAACACTAGGGTTTGTTGTTGAGAGGTATAGAGCTGTGGAAAATTTTGTATCAGAACCTTTTTGGAAGATAAGAGGTTAGTTTTCTCAACTTTATGTTTTTTTACTTCGGGAAATACTGGATTGATGCTGGTGTTTAAAACTATAGAACTGACACAGAATGATTCTAATGCTTTGCGTTTTTTATTTGATTATAGTAAACCATACAATGAACAATCTAAGTGTAGATTTCATTTGGGAAAGAATACGACTGTTTGACCAAAATGCCTGTCAAATTTTCCATGACATTTGTCTTGAGAACCCACAGGCTAAGGTTTGCGAAGTGAAGACAAAACCTAAGTCCAAGTGGAGACCTCTGCCTCTGGACACAGTGGTGAGTAATGAGAAGTTATCATTGACAATTGTGATGATGTAGTTCAGGGTATTGCCGATATTCTACCGCATTTACAACCCCAGTCAATAATATTAAATCCAGTGCAATATTTTCAAAATCTTGCTTGATAATAACTTCCTCTGTGTCCAGGAACTTGAAAAACTAGCTTCAAGAAAGTTAAAAATCAATGCAAAAGAAACAATGCGATTGGCAGAAAAATTGTACACCCAAGGTTTTATCAGTTACCCACGTACTGAGACAAACGAGTTTCCTAAAGAGATGAACTTGGCCCAACTGGTGGGTCATCAGACTGGTGATCCTAACTGGGGGTCATTTGCACAGAACATCCTTGATACCGGGGGCCCAACGCCGCGGCAAGGAAATAAGAGCGATAAAGCCCATCCGCCTATACACCCAACGAAATATTCAAACAGTAAGATTTTGTTATTTTCGTTGATACCTTGAATACTAAAATATTGTACTAAAATGTTTGCTAGTTTGTTTTGCCTTCGTGTTACCGAATGGTATTGTAATGAATACTTCAATTGCATCCCTGATTCTAGATTAAAACAATTAAATAATTGAAAAGGGCTGCCTTGACTATCTGTAACTACCAACTGTTATGCTTACCAAAGGAATGTTAATAAATAAATATCTTTCTATTTACACAGGTTTATCAGGCAACGAACAGCGACTATACGAATTCATAGTGCGTTCTTTTCTCGCATGTTGTTCGAAGGACGCTCAGGGTCAAGAAACCACTGTGGCTATAGAAATAGCCAACGAAAAGTTTAATGCAAGTGGCCTGATGATCACAGCGAGAAATTACTTGGATGTATACCCTTATGATAAGTGGTCGTCAAAGGAAATTCATGTTTATGAAGTAAGAGTTAAAATTGAATTTTTCATAGCCCTTGTTTGACAAAGAAATAATGTAAATGATTTATAATGATGAATTTGTTTTAGAATGGGCAAACCTTTAATCCAACGAGTATTGATATGTTAGATGGCAACACCTCACCTCCGAATCTATTAACAGAAGCTGATCTCATTGCTCTTATGGAGAAGCATGGAATAGGTAAGATTACATCTCTGGCCGTTCAGAATACCACATAATATTGCTATGTTATTCATTTCGACCCAGATTACAAAAGGTATTTTATGGAAATAGATATAGTAGATCCAGCGACACAGCGATTTCTAAGCAGGCTTAGAGACTTGAGGCCTAATTGGCTCTTGAACATACTATACCAGTCGGCAGTTCTTGGACATTCCAAAGAAGTATTTTCCGGCATAGCTTGAACCAAGTGCTCTAAAGTCTGATTTGGTAATCACAGCATGACGATTCATTTCTTACCAGGAACGGACGCAACACACGCAGAGCACATAGAAACCATAAAGAACAGGTCATACGTGGCTCTAGCAGACGCTATACACTTCGTTCCCGGTTTACTCGGTATGGGACTGGTGGAAGGGTATGATGCGATGGGCCTTACGATATCCAAACCGCATCTGCGCGCGCAGCTTGAAGCAGACCTAAAGGCTATTAGCGAGGGTCGAAAGCAGCCGCAAGTTGTATTAGCTGAGCAGGTAACGAGAATTTAATAAAATTAGAAACCTGAAATCCCATGTCATTTGAAATCAGATTTAATTTAGTAGGGAACGGAATCGGCTTTCAGAAAGCCGCCTGAAGACCTTGTGAAGGCCGCAGGAATCCACTGGATGCGAGAAGCACAGAACTGGTCGATGTGGTGACGCTTAAAGGACGCCTATATCCAGCAGTGGACGTCTTTCGGCTGAAATGATAACGATGACTAAGTTTTTAGAAATCGAGGGAGGTTGACAGTCACATTGGTGTTACAGCTGTTTTTTACCCCTCTGTAAAACTGATATAACAAAATAGCGAAGTGTAATATAACCTATTTAACCTAAGTAGATAGTTTTTCCATACTATTTTGCCTATTCTTCCTTCCGTTCTTTCCGTTTCATACCTGGAGTACTTAACAAAAATTGGTTCTAACATTCTGAGACAAATTCTAAGCATTTATTTTATTGTAGGTAGCGAAGTACAAAGAAGTTTATCAGACAGTGGCTTTGGAAGCGAATAAAATTGACGCAGCGCTCGCTGAAAGGTTTAGTGAACAACCCAATGAGTATATTCCGTCGGCTGAGGCACTACCAGTCCACATGCCTGCAGGTAACTTAATACTAACTGCACAATTTATTAGTAAATATCAAGCAAATATCAACTTTATGAACATAGATACAAGGTTAATTTTAGAACTTCAAAAGCTTTTTAAAACTTTATAAAATCGCAATCAATTGTGCAATGGAGAATTATTATTAACTACGTTAAACTATTGTAATATTTATTCACAATATTTACAAAATTATATATATTTTTTTTAATTTTAATAATTGTATTTCACACCGTGGCATTTTAATCGTCTTACAAAGGTGGTCCACTCAATGTATCCGACATAAAATACCTCCACACACGATTTTTTTTTACCATTAATTAATATAATAGGTACAAAGAAAAATAAATATTGCATTAGAATTCTGAAACATCCTGTTATTAATGTTTACGTATCAAACGGTAGAACATACCTACGCAGCGCACGGGTCGAGTAGATCATTCCAATACCGAAAGCCAATCAAGCATAGTCCACGTGGACTGTCATCCAATGAGGAGCTCTAATGCTATCCTTTGAGTAGAGCCGCGCGTGTCACGCCCCGCCCCTTTCACTCGAAAAATAAGTGAAGGTCAATCTCGCAGCGTCTCAGTTGCGGCCGAATACCGGAAGTGGAAGTGTGCGCGCGCTACCGGATATCAAACGTTGTTCGCGATCGTTACAGTGCAAGAAGTGAATAGTTCCTCATAATCATTGTGAAGTAGGTATTCACAATGATTATGAGGAACTATCGATACTCGAATATCGAGTACCTACAAATGGTGCGCCTGTACGCAGTGAGTGGTGACAATTTACGGGGAGCAAGGAGATTGTACGCTGCGCCAAATAATCTGAAAATGTTACGCAACCGTGGTGTGCCAGGACTGCAATTTCAGTAACTACATTTATCTTTTGTTTGTTATTTGCTAGATTAGTAGACATGAGTCAAATTTCTATCTTCAATAGGGTCGAACGAAGACAAATTGATCAGTTATTGAAATCGGCCGTATGTTTGTAACTTTCTTTTTTATTAATCTGCACTTACTATGTACCTATACCCCATTTGAAATAAGATTAGACATTGAAACAAACCTTTATACAGTCCGTTCAACCGATTTTGACTTCTATTCCGTAGGCATAAGGATGGCATTAAAAGAAAAAAAGGTTACACACATTTGAATGAACTCTGTTAAAAATGGGGGAATGAACTCTGTCCGTGCCGCCTTTGGAACGCAATGCTCGGACCGCGCTCATAACAGGGTGTTTCAAACTACGTCATGCGTCTTACTATTGAATTTTTTTTTTTTTAATTACTCAAATGTTCATAAATACTTATCTTTTTTTTATGAATGTGTAGTAGTCATTGGATACATGAAGTGGGCTGCGGATGAAAGACGATTAAAATGTCACGGTGTATATTACAATTATATTTATGAAATTCCTTTTGTTTCAGCTCTAAAATGTCCAAAATGTGGGTCAGACATGGTGGTACGGCAGAAAAAAAACAACGCAGATGAATTATACATTAGCTGTCTTTCATATCCTAACTGTAAGAACGCGGTGTGGTTGCCGACTCTAGTCAAAACGATTCAAGTTTTATCAGACTCTTGTCCTATTGTAAGTGTCTTTTTAAATTATTCGCAGTAGTAATTACCAAAGGTCTATTGTTGAATTTTCGATTTCGAAGATTGCTTTACACTTGATGAACATGGTCCAGAAACTATGTAATATTTTTTCTTAATTTATACCTCGTTTTCTTGGCAGTGCGGCCCAAACTACAAAATGCTGAAATTTGAATGGAAAAACAACCAACTAAGTCACATATATCCGGCCCCACACACTGGATGTATCGGTGGTTGCGACACAACATTCTTAGAAATGCTAAGAATAAACCCTGTAAGTGTGAGACCAGGCACCGACACCAGAAATCAAGTAACGAATAATACAAGACAACCGACTCTAAATAGTAATAGGACACAGCCCACAAATAATAGATCAAATAGTAATAGCAACAGTAACAGTCCCATCAACACAATTCCTGTCGCACCAGCACGACAAACCCAAAGAAATACTGCCCATACAAACACTGCACCGCCAAGGCAATTTGGACCTCCACAACCTGCGAGTAGAGTTCAAAATACAATGAACAATCACCCGAGGATGCCTGTTCCGGGGAGTAGTGACAATGGCGATAATAATGTGCTCTGTGGTTGTAATAAAGCGGCGATTCTATTAACTGTGCGGAAACAAACTGCGAACCACGGTAAGTTGTTATAAAATGATTACTATGGTCCAAATGGTATCAGAACACTTGGATTGACCTTTCGGGCAAATAGATTCGCGCTAATATACACACCTAATCCATACTATAAATGCGAAATTAACTTTGTCTGTCTGTAATCTTTTCACGCCTTAATTGCTGAATGGATTTCGTTGAAATTTGGCATACAGACCATGGCCTGGTTTCGGGATAGGATACTTTTTATCCCGGTAGTACGTTACCGTGGGGAAATTTCCGACCTCTAAGCGGGCGAAGCCGCGGGCAAAAGCTAGTATTATATTTAAAAAACTGTTGCTTTTCAGGAAAGCAATTCTACAAGTGTCAAGCAGGCAGAGAAAATGGCGGTTGCGACTTTTTCCTTTGGGCGCCCGAGAATGATAGTAGCACAGTGCAAAACCCTTACGATACTCCGCCGACCAGTACTAATTCTTGGGACAGTAACGAAAATTCCAGTAATGCTTCCACGACGAGGGGTTGGGGCGTTGCGCCCAGTCACTCGCGCGACAGTGGTAATACCAACGATGATGTTATGTGTGACTGCGGAATGCCTTGTAAAAAGTAAGTTAAAAAAAGTCTGAATGTGTCGTGAGACACCCGGTTGGATCGAAATTAATACAGATCCATCTAGTATATGTTTTTGGAAGCTAAAAACTTATGCTAGATGGCTCTGTACGAAAAACATTTTTTTTTTAACTTGACACCTTGAGACATTTTCTCGGTCATAACGCTTTTTCGCTACGTGACGATTTCTACTAGTCAACTCCTAATTACTGAAAAAACTCGGCTGCGTCTGAAAAGTTCAGAACAAACTCCCTTATTACAAAGAAGTCTATTCTTTCGTTCGAACGTACTTCGTGGCAGTTATTTTAGTTAAATTTAAGATTCGATGTCGCCAACTGCATCGAGACTGCTTGATGAAAAGTGAGCTTGTTTTGCGGACGATTCGAGCTTCTTGTTGTTATGATGTTATTATAAGTTTGTCGAGATATCCTAATTTGCGACTTCTGTTATAGAATAACGGTGCAAAAGGAAGGTCCTAATAAAGGTCGTCCTTTCTACTGCTGCGTGAAGGATATGGGTGCAAGATGTAACTTCTTTCAATGGGCTGACAGCGGATCTTCCACAGGTAATTAATACCTGATCACATGACATACAATACAGCCGATATAACGTAGCAGTTCCGAACTTCGCGCAGAAGGCTGCATAGTACACTTTTTTAGGTACGAAATGGTGACGTGATGCGAGTGTATGAGAGAACATGCAAGAAAGTTCGTAGAACCTATGCATATGTTCAGACCTGCCAAGTTATATCGGCCGTATTGTACCATAACGCATATATCCCCTAAGGGGGAAGATTGAGGTCTGAGGACACATTTCGCCAATTACTTCTACTTAGAAATAATTGGTAACACTGTTTCCTAAATTGTGTTGCCAATTAAAACAAACAGACAAAAAATTTGACTTTTTGTATGTTTGTGTAATGGATAAACTCAAAAATACTTAATCGATTTTCAATTCTTTCACCTACAGAAAGCTACATTATCAGTGAGTAACATGGGTTGTATTGTATTTCATATTTCAAAAATATTACAGATCCCTACGAAAATTGCAATATTGTAACATTTTCCGGAATATGTTTAAATCCGGGAAAAACTGAACGTCCTTTTTACAAGCTTTATATTAGCTTGCTCTGTTCGTATGTTTCCGGTTACTCCAATTGTCATTCATTTTTCAAGCACTTCCTGGCATCCGATCGAGCTGAAACTTGGCATACTTATATAACTACCGAGACATTTTGAAAAAATGATACCATGGAACTAGTCTGATGATGGAGCCGGAAGGTGGCCCTGGGAAAACCTTTTATAGTTCATTAAAAGCTTGTTTTAAAAAAGATTTTTACTTATATTTTATTTCTATGGGGTTTTTGTATGAGGGAATTCATTTATGTGGAGACTAGTTCCATTTCTGTGTTAAAATAAGTCGGTATAAAAAGTTACCGTGGGTAGATAGACAAAAGTTATTTTGAAAGTCAATTTCAGCCGCTTGGGACCACCTCAGATTGTTTTTGGTTTTGTAGATTGGGGTAGCAGCAGCAGTAGTAGCAGTAACCGCGGCAGAGGGCGCGGGCGGGGCGGCGCGGGGCGCGGGGGCGCCGGCCGGGGCGCGGGCGGGCCCAGGCTGTGCAGTCTGTGCCGACAGCCCGGACACACAAGGGGACGATGCCCTAATGCGGAGTAGAGGCCTCAAGTCAGTAATAGATATCATAGTTTGAGTGAGTAGGCTGCTAAATCGAATTTCATTTTTCTTGTATACGTCTGGTTTCGTCGTTGGTTAAGTTGCAATTAATTTTGTAACTTGACTGGTTGGTTTCGATATGTAAATAAATTTGAACCGAGGGTAGTTATAAAACCCAGACATCTGTGATGTCAAACAAAGCGCTATCCTTATCTTTGTAAATAATGGCGGCAAGAACTGCTGATGTTCTTCATGTTTGTATATTGCGATGAGATTTTTTATTATTTTGTAAGATGTTAAGAGTTCTTACTATGTAAGTAAAGATATTTTTAATACATTTATTTGTTTGTTTTTTTTTCTATTGAATTTAGTTACTTAGTTCAACAACTTTTTTACTAGAGAGTAAATAATATTCCATGTTGTTGGGCTAAGAACAGTTGTCGAACAGAGATAGAGTGTGTGTGAAATGTGTGCTAACCCCGTAATCTTATCAAGCGGATTCCGTAACGAGCAGTCAGAATCGTAGTCTGATTGTGAACGTAGTCATCACGCCTGTATTTCGTGAAGGGACGGCAAAGGTGTATTAGTACACCCACAAGATTAAATTAAATGTAGTTACATACGAATTTACTTACTTAAATCATTTATTTTATTTACACAACAATACAGGAGGCCTTTGCCCAGCAGGGGACATTTAAAACTAATAAAAAAAATACACAATATTTATTCACATCTTAAAATCGAACAGTTTTATGACCATTTCTTTTTACTGCCCTTTTGTTTCAAATTACCTAAACTCTGTGCTCTCTGCAATTCTTGTTGTTCAGCCTCTACTGTTTTATCAGTCATCATGTCTAATAATATTTCGAACTTCAATCTTAGCATATTGTTCTCTTCTTCTAGTCTTTCTAACTCAGTTTTGAGGCGAATGTTCTCTTTGTGAGCTGCGCCGGCTTTGCCAGAAGCTGGGAAAATAAAAATAGTTTGCTAATTATTGTGCGGGCTGATGATGATAAATCATTAATTACGAGCTTAATTATATTGAAAGGATATTGTTATGATACATAAAATAATGACATACTTAAGCCTCATTTGTTACGTAATACCAGGACATGACCAGGAACTGAGTCCTCAAAGCGTAAAAAAAGGCAAACTCATAATCGATTATTCTTTCTCTTTCATCGAGACCAGTAGTCTGGAAGAAAAAGACATGTTGCATCGTCGACCCCAAATAAATGGGGCTAAGGAAGGGCAGGAGAATGATGAGCTGTATGTATATTTACCAGGAATCCATTGTCCATCTTCAAAAGATATTTCGAAGTCCCCCAATTTCAACTTCAATGGGCTCACGTCAAGAGATAATTCTTTCGACGCATAATCACTGCCAAGTTCATTTTTCAGCACCGTAGTATCTTGTTTTCGCACGGGAATAGTTTTTGGTGAGAATTTATTACTAAATAGAGGCATTTTCTCGCAACCACAATATCATATTATGTTGTATTACAATCACATTACAATATCCTGTCATAACAACAAACGGTTGCTTAGCAACACATACACAAACAAAACTCGAGTGCGTGCAAGATTTCTATGGATTTCTGCGTAAAAAACTAATTGAATGGCTTAACATAAATAACTTATCAATAAATCTAAACAACACAAACCATATACGATAAGACGGCGGCATACTTATTAGTTCCGATTTCAGCCGCGAGCAGACATATCTTGCGAGCACACAGAGGGTAATGTTTTTGGAATTTATATTATTTTAAACCATCTCCATCGCATGATGATGATGTTCAAATTCGCCAGCAACTAGATTGTAAATAAAAGACATTTTATTCCGTTATCTCTGTATTTTTAATTTATTAGCAAAGAGGTCGAGGCCCTTTTTTTGTTATTACTAACATCAATGTTTGAGCTCACTTGTGCAACAATTAACGTTATCTCGACTCAAATACATGGACTGCTTAGAGCTAGTGTAATCTAATGACAAACTGCGAGGGTCTAGGTTTGTGGGTTAATTTAATTTGGCCCTGTATACTACATCATTCTAATGGAGGCATGGAGGAGCTCGAGGCTAAGTAATTACAGCCGCAAGGGTCGATCCATCAGGTTAAGCTACTCTTGCCGGGGTTGATCCGTGGATGGGTGACCATGTTTACATACCGAGACTCCTCTGTGCCTCGGAAATCATGCTGTCATTCGTGGATCTTTGACAGTCGTTACGGGTCGTCAGAAGCCCGAAAGTCTGACAACCAGTCTTACCAAGGGGTATCGTATTACCCATTTAGCGTTAGATATTGGGTTGTGGAGGTCAGATAGGCAGTCGCTTCATGTCAAATATTGGTATTCAGCTACAACCGGTTAGACTGGAAGCCGATCCCAAAATAAATGGGAAAAGGCTAGGCAGATTGATTGATAAAGATTAATAAAATTCCTATGGTGGTTATTAAAAAAAAAAACTTTAAAATGAATACATGTAATAATAATTACGTGGAACAGAAGCTTTTCTATTTAATAACAAATATAAAAAATTTGGTCATAATAATGTGACCAAATTTAATTTACACAAACCAAAACAGGGGTAGCTCGGAAAGGAAACGATTAAAATAAGTAGAAAGATTTAATTCTGTTTATCAATTTTGATGAGCCTGGTCACGTATGGGCACTATCTTTATGATACGCAGTGAAATAATTTGCATTGACTTTCAAATAATCATAAAATACTTTATTAGTTTATACGTGTGGATACTCGATATAATATAGTGATACACTAAATTAGTTTAATCCTTACAAGACGCCCATAATTTAAGTTTTACTCAGTGGCAAAAGCCATAATGACTCGACAGTTATTAACACCAAAAACACAATGTATTAATACTGTTTATTCGAGAAATAAAAAAAAAATACAAAAATAAACAAAGTTAAATAAATAATACAGAACAATTGTATAATACTAATAAATAGTAGAATTTCTTAATAAATTATTAAAAAAATTATTGCTTGTTCTTATTGTACATGCAGTGTAAAAGCTGCATTATTATGTTTTCAGTCTAATTAACATCACAGCTGGAATGATAAGAATTATGGAGCCGATGGTGTATGTGATCATCGCGCCCGAACACCAATATACTGTAACAAAACAAGTATTTGTTAATATTGAAGACCCAATGGCCCAGTGGTAATGGCCCCAACTCAAGAATCGTGTGTCGTGTGATGGAACCGAAGCAGTCGCGCACCTTACTTTTTTGTAGTTTGTTTGATCACCACTGTTCAAAAACGGTGGATAAAACAACGCTAGATAATTACATAGAATTAAAATCGAAGACATGACTGTGACATCCACCAGCAGTCCAATCTCCACTAGGTTCGCGTGTTCCTCGTACTCACATTTTATTACGCGCAGTGGATTTTCAACGCACTCTTTAGCGCTGAGACTTGAAAATCCAACAGTGTTTTTTTTTGACGCGCTGGGTTGCACTACAGTGGATTCTCAGTGCTCAGGTCAACACCGAGAGTTTAAAAGTGCGCATTGAAAAATCGCCTGTGCTTACAAAATCATAATATGAAAAACATTATGCATGATTATTGCGCAGGCCATCTTCTTCAGGCGTCTTTACGTACTTTAGTTCATTTCGTACTAGGCGAAACAAAACTGAAGTATAAACAGACGTGGAGAAAAGCTTAACGAACTTATAGGTTCGTTTCGTTCCCAGTGTGGCCTGCGCTTAAAATAACGGAAATTACTTGTAGTAAACACGTACAGCGCGATGAGTATGGGCTATCTATTGATACTTACAATCATATCAAAGATAAGGATATTTTGAATGAAATAACGAGGTCAAGTGCTTCCGCGGCATGCCTTACTAATACCGATACCTGCAATCTTGACTTAGAAAAGATAACATGGAATCTAAGAAATATGCATTTTTTTTGTGACATAATGAAATGAAAACTGTCAGTTCAGACACGGTTTCGGTGACCAAAAGGTCCAAAATCCGGTAGCATCGTCAACTGTACGGGAGCATAGATTCTAGGTACTTTTCCCACCGAGCGGTTCCGACTTTTGAATACCTTTGTTTCCGAAGCAATCGAATGTATAAATTATGTGTAGTCCAGTAGTCACCAGACAAATGAGGTACAAAAGTTCAGATCTTTCCAGAAATTGTCGTAAAGGGTCAGGCCAAGAATGAGGTGGACCATTGAACTAGTCAAGGTAGTAGGGAAAAATAGGATGTTTTCCGATCTTAAGCCTAGCTTCAGATCGGAAAGAATGGCCACGTTCACCATCACTAGGTGTGGCATAGAAGAGAGACCTTCAATTTGGGACTTATGAATGTTGGTGAAAGACTAAGTCAATGCAGAGGTTACAGGTTCAAGAAGAAGAAAAAATAGTTACCTGATGATGCGAGTAGCGGTCCTGCAGCTCGTGCGAGTGCCCCGAGCGAGCGAAGCGTGCCCAGTACTGCGCCGCGCGCTTCGCTCGGCGCCTTGCCCGCCGCCATTGAAGTCATGCAAGACACCGCGAACGCCGTCGCTGTAACAAAGCAAAATAAATCATTATGCCTCATTTACATTTAGCCCCTGCCGTTGCCCCTCGCGCTGCCGGAAATAATTCCCTAAATTCTGCCGCAGCAGGATCGAGAGGAGTGTGTGTTTACATACTGCCCTGCCACTCACTTCGCTTTCAAGTTTCGGCAATGGCAGACGTCGAAATAATTACAGCGGCCGCGCTGTGTCTTTTTGCAATACATAAATATGTTCGATATTTAAAAAGATATCGAATACAAAAAAAGAAAGTTCGTCGTAGACGATGGTGGATGATATCTATCCATAGTACTGAGCGACGGAGCAGAATGTAAACACGCACTGCCGCTCGCGCGGCCAGTCCTTTGACTTCCGCACAAAAAACCGCCTTTTTGGGGAGCGCCGGGCAGCGCGAGTGGCAATGGCAGTGGCATGAGAAGTATGTGTATACACACTCGTCCTGCCCACTTCTCTGCTCACTTCGGCTGAATGTAAATGAGGCATTAGAGGCAAAACATTCTCCAAAAACTTACATCAAAGTCAAGGATGGCTAGACATGTTAGCGATGAGAACAAGAAGTACCAGTTTTAAAATTTGATGCCAATGTTTTTTTTTTTCAAGCATAATAATCATCTTCCATAAAACAGTACAGTGAATATTTTGGCGATAATTCGACACATCACCTAGAAACTCTTGGGGAGTTATATCAAAACAAAGAGTTCTTAAGTATTATACGTGGCACTTACATAATGCGAATAGAACAAGTCCCACCCAGAGCCAGTAAATAGGCGCAAACAAAGGCGGATGCGGTAACGCAGCGAAGGCGACGCTCAAGAAAGAAGCCGGGGTTAATGCTAGCGCCCCCCGTGCAGCGACCTCTGCACCGCGGGCACCTAGCCTACGAGCCGCGCCGCCTTGCAACACCGCCATTATCAGCCCTAGAAATTAGTTTTATTGGACAAACAATGTTGTGTTAACCTATAATACTGATTAATGTATAAAATTAGATGAAATAATTTTATATCAGACAAGGTATCACAATGAAATTGGGAAAGTTACTTCAGAGTATCTATTTTTTCTTCAGTAAATTTTTTTTTCGATCTTTTGTGTTTTGCAAATCGATGAATCATACCTTGAAAACAATCTTCGCATTCATGCAGCACGAATTATTGAAGTCAAACAATGACTAATTACGAATATTCAATCGTTTAATAATAAAAGAAAGATATTAACTTACCCATAACTAAGAACATTTTGCCCTGTTGCATAGCTGTGTACTGGAAGGTGTGATGCGTTAAGAATGTAAGGGTGAACTCGAGACCCGAGTATGTAAATAAATATAGAAAATAGATCAGTCCCAATTTCGACAGTACTTCACTCTGATGAAGTGAAAGATTCTTAACAGCAGTAAACCTTAGTAGATGCCAAGGGGAGACGAAATCCACGGATTTAGACAGACTGAACGACAAAGGTGCTCTTTTATCCTGGAAAATAATTTGTGTTATAGCAGAAGAAACATATAATAATTTAACAAACGAAACGCTAATCAAAGGTAATACTTACTTTAGCCAATGTCTCCGGAATAAAGAATAATACTAGAAGTATATTGGCAAGAGAAAGAGACAGCGCATATAAGGCAGGGCGTTCGCCCCAAGCACCAGAGGATAGGTCACTATTCAAAGCGAACCATGCTCCGGTGACTGGACCAACAATGAATCCGATAGAGAACGCCAAACCTACCAGTGCCTGAAAATAATATAATCAGTTGACACCATTCTAAAAGTTACGTACCACCTAATTAGGTTCATCTTAAGAGCTAATTAACATTGCGGCAGAAGAAAAGGAAGGGAACCGATGTTTTTAAACTGTGTATAAAAGCACGAAATGGAGCATTATCGCGCCTTGCGCATCGAAGCGAAATTTAACGATAAGTTTCCCTTCTCTTCCGTCACGATGTAAATTGACCCGGGTAAAAATTGCTAATTGGAAAGCCTTTTTTATCGTGGCGAATCTTCTCTGGTTAAGATTCACAGATCGCACTTTGACTTTACTAAGTAAAGTAACGTGAACGATGTTAATTTTCGTATAAGCGAATAGGAGTGTGATATGAGTCGATACATTGGAATATGAACATTAACGCTATACGAATAATGTTCACATTCGTATGTGCGCTTACTTTACATAGTAAAGTCAAAATGGGGTGTGTGAATATTGCCCTGTGATAAAAGAAACGAAACGAAGAGTGCCCAATTTCTAAATCACTTATTTCGATGATTTACATGATGCGTATCTGTGTCAGAGCACTGACAAAGGATGCATAGGTACTTAGATGAACATTTACATAACTTCCAAGTTTGCCGTATTAATTAGCCGTCTCCTGATACTTGCCGTATTGCGGCCCTTGTTTTGACAAGTGTTCTCTTGAATAAATAATTACATTGCCTTCATTCAAGGCATTATCAATGTGTTGAAACGGCAAAAAGACGTTTTTTTGAATGAAAAATAATATATTCTTACCATTCCTCTAGCCCTGGTCTTCTCGTTGGAAGCGTCGGTGACTACAGCCATACTTAGGCTCACATTGGCCTTGCTCAATCCGCCAATAAATCGGGCCAGAACAAAAACACTGAATGTACTGGCGCAACTCCATAGTGCATGGGATATTGTTATTCCTACCTGGAAGAAAAAAACAAAGCATTCGTTACGATAACTGCCAGCATGCGTGACATGGTCGTATTTCCCGAATGGTTACATATTACTTAGAACACGTTTCTTTCGGCAACTCTTGATTGCCATTTCAGAACTTTTTCGATACTGGTATCCTAACTAATATTATACAGGGTGTTAGGGTAAACACCGTTATCCTTGCAACCAATGGTTTGGTTTCTTATAAAGAACATAAAATCAATGGAAAATTACAACTTTTATAATATTTTTTTTTAATCTACATTTTACCACAAGAGACGCAAGTTCGTTACCTTATGCGCTAGGGCAACGAACTTGCGTCTCAACACGGGCGGGGGGTGCGGGGTGTGACCTGACCGGCCGCGAGCGCGACCCCTCCCTCAGTCAGTCAGCTATTTCGCTAGCGAGCACGGTGTCGGATAGAAACTTTTAAAAATCTTTTAATGAAAATAACGATTTTTTTTTTGTTGTGTTTGGTCATTTATTTATATATTTAAGTCAACTACCCATGGTTTGAATGACAAGAGTGTTTACCCTTACACCCTGTAAATGCGAAAGTGAGTTTGTTTATTCATTTGCTTTCACGCTAAAACGGCTGAACGTATTTAAATGAAATTTGGTAAATGGGTAGACCATGAACTGGTAAAGGACATAGGATACTTTTTATCCTGATATTCCCACGGGATCAAGACTTAGGCGGATGAAACCGCGGGGCGCAGCTAGTAGATAATAAGGATCGATTATTTATTACGATCCCCAGCTAGATGTACCGACAGTGCCTGGGCCAGACTGGATGCACAAGGCGGAGGACAGGATGTTGGGGCCAGGAAGGAGAGGCCTATGTCCAGCAGTGGACTGCGATAGGCTGAGTTGATTTGATCGATTGCGTTATTTGTCGGGCTATTCGGAACCATGAATCTTTGGGGACATAGGTCGAAGGTATTCGACCTGTCTCCTTATAGATGTATTGGAGGTGAAGTCGCGAACGAGAGTGAAACTCCAATTTACGGTTGATATTATTATAATTCTTACACACGTATTATTGTTAGAGTTTTAGGTACACTGTTAACACATATGTATAGTATAAATAATTAACTACTAGGGACAAAGTAAACTTATGACTAAAACCTAGTCTGTGTCCCGTGACGCCGACGGTAGGGAAGTGCCGAGCGACGCTACATAAGGGACGCTATGGGTAACGCCCCGGATCGTGGCTTAGTGTTGCCACTTGACAAGGGTGCGTTCCTGACTAACCGAAAAATACTTAACTAAACATAATACAGCCGACGCCACGTATACTAATGTGTGATCACAAATCACAATACGTGACGCCACAAATCTATGATCCGGTTCGCATTCATTAATTATGGTGTCCATTAAGTAATTGAAACTATTTTAGAGAGTTGCTATGCAGTTTTTTATCATTTCAAACTAGTTACCTACAATACAACTAATATTCTAAATGAGTAAGTCAGTTTGTTTGTTTGTCACGCTTTCACGCTAAAACGACTGAACGGATTTGGATGAAATTCGGCACAGGGGTAGACCATGACCTGGAATAAGACATAGGATACTTTTTATCCCGATATTCCCACGGGATCGAGACTTACGCGGGTGATACCGCGGGGCGCAGCTAGTGAAGTAAAAAAATAACCAACAGGTACTTAGGTAATAATAGGTATGAGTCAGTCAGTTGGATGGAACAAATAAAACTCGAAGATTTTTTGTTATTTTATTGTGCACTGTGGACACATAATACCTAAAGTAGATTTATTTTAGTCTTAAAGTTTTTCCGAATGTAGCCTTAGCTACCTGCTACAACAATATGATGAGGTGGGAATTCCCATGACTTGACTTTGACTTTGACATGTTATTAATATGCATTATACATGTTGCAAATTCATTTGCTACTCCAAGTGCTTTAAAATTCTATAATCATACTCATAGAATGTAATCACTGTATTGATTATATGACGAGCATATAATTGAGGATATTACGTTTCATCTTTCCTATGAGGAAGTACATTTTCTATAGCCTTGGTAATATAATAACTCCCACCCTTTAGCAAACAACAATGTTTGTACACTTTATTAAGTAATTTTAGCAAAACGCAAATTAGTTTAAATATTACTCAATTATGTTTTTATCATTTTATTAGTGAAACTAGCTGCGCCCCGCGGTTTCACCCGCGTAAGACTCGATCCCGCGGGAATATCGGGATAGAAAGTATCCTATTCCAGGTCATGGTCTACCCCTGTGCCAAATTTCATTCAAATCCGTTCAGCCATTTTAGCGTGAAAGTGTAACTATTTAATAAAGTGCACTAATTAATAATAAATAAATAAATATATAATATAGTTAGGATTTAATGGTACAGTAGGCTGCATGTGAGTGGTAACAAAACACATAAGCTGACCTTTATTCTATTGAAACTCAGCACAACACTGGGTCAGCTCAAGGTCAGTGTCCACAAATATCCAGTCTACTATATGATACTAATATTATTGTAAATTCGAAAGTTACTCTGTTGATCTGTCTGTCTGTATGTTACCTTTTCACACCTAAACCACTGAACTGATTTCGATAAAATTTAACAAGGAGATAGATGGCATCGTGGGGAAGGACATAGGGTACTTTTCCTCGACTTACCACGCGGGCGAAGTCGCGGGCGGAAACTAGTTTAGTTCTATGATCATAATTCTTATGTTACTCTTTTTCAAAAGTTTATTTGAAAAAAAAAATCGTAGTCTCTTTTCTTATTTACTTTATCAGTGTTATGTTGAAATCCAATAGATTATTATCACAATCCAATACTGACAGCATGTCTTGTTGAGAACTAAACCAGATAAACTAACACACTTACATTACTGCACGGTATCAAAAATAAATTTTATGCACTACATTTTTTTTTTGTTTAAAGTCATGGTTGTAGTTCATAATTTTTTATTTATAGGAACTTTAACTTTTTGCCTGCATTATTAAAGTTTTTATTTATTATTTGTCATTAATTCATGTATTGATTCTGTGATTGTTGCTTCAGTATTAGTAACTTTTATTAAAACAACTTGATTATAAATTAAAAACAAAAAGAACAATAATGAGGATGGACGAGATAAAGAGGATTTGAATTTTTTTAAACAAACTCACCAAACAAATTAACAGCATAGGCTTCCTTCCATATGCATCTGAGAGGCTTCCCACTATGGGACTTGTCAGAAATTGTAGGAAGCTATACATCGATCCAAGTGCTCCTCCGAATAAAACTGACGCGAATTGGTCAGGAGCTCCTGTGAATTTCTGGAAACCCTGCACTGCTCTTAATAAAGAAGCATACAAACTGTTCCCTTTGCCTTCTTCTCTGTTATAATAGTCCAGCAGCGATGGCAAAAGAGGTAGAATCATCGTAAAAGCCAACAAATCCAAAAGTAATGACACGAATACCAGTGCGATAGTTTTCGTATTTCCTTTCGTATTTTTAATCTCCACAGTATTGATGTCATTTTTAATCAGTTCGTCTGTATCCACTCCATTTCCAATCCTTTTCCTGATTTCTCCATTCACATGCTGGTAGTTCTAAAACACATACAATTTTTTAAGTAAATTTTTACTGAACCCACTACAATACAATCGACGATTAGAATTGTTTTTTAAATAAAACCATATGTACCATTTTTCATAAAGTACAAAATACACCACGGATAAAAACTTTAATCAAAAAGCAACAAGCCATCTAGCTAAAATAACAATTTCGGACTGCGGCAAAGATAAATTCTTACAAACTTTCACTTTTATGAACTGAACAAGTTGAAGTTGTTGACATTTAAAATATAATCCGACCATGTAAAGTTGTAAATTACTTAGTGTTGCCAATTGTTACCTTTGTTTAGCTAGGCTAACAAACTGTCTACTCGCTGCGAATACCATACAAACGCACAGTTATACAGTGTGCTCAATCTACACTAATATTATAAAGAGGAAAGATTTGTATTTTTGTGTTATGTTTGTAATGAATAAACACAAAAACTCCTGCGCCGATTTCCAAAATTCTTTCACCATTAGAAAGCTATATTCACCCTGAGTAACATAGGTTATAATTTATAAGGATTACACGCGGGCGAAGCCGCTGGCGGCAGCTAGTCATTAATATAGTTAGAATTTAATAAATTATTTATATATTGTAGCGTACTAGATAACAAAAGAAAAAGTGCTAATCCGATACCATCGTTATTATTTCTTTCGGAGGAAATAAACGATGGTATTAAACAAGAATGGTGAAGATGGTAAAAAAGCTTCTTTGGAGATGTGCTAAGGTAGCCCGCGAAATTAAACATTTTCTTACGTTTTTTGCCATTTGCAGGTCAGTGTCAGGGTGTTTGTTGAATATAATTGCGACCGTAACCGTGCCTTTGCACTGGCGAAACATTCAAAACAAAACATGTTGAAATCTCAATTTTCTGTCAATGTTCGATATAATTTTTGACAGGAACTCTAGATTTCAACATGTTTTGTCTTGAATGTTTCGCCAGTGCAAACGCACGGTACAGTTCGATTCAAACTTAATGGCGGCTCGGAACATGAGGCGAGTCGCTGCGCAGTACCAATTTCATGTGACAGCGGGGGTGAGGGGTGGGGTACTGCGCAGCTAAAAGCTAACTTCCGAGCCGCCATTAAGTTTGAATCGATCTGTAACAACATTTAAATCATTAGGATCAGCAATAAAACTCTTTATATTAAGAGCCTGCTACACGGACGTCAATCGCGTCCCGACGGAGGTGACCTTGGTGGTTTACAACCGTGTATGGACGGTTTACTTTACTACCAAATTTGAAACAGCTCTGCCGGTCGCCAACCAAGGTCACCTCTGTCAGGGATGCGGTTGGCAATCGCATAGCAGGCACTTTAGTCCTCAAATGTCATGATTTCATGAAATAGACAAATAGTCATTCATTGAGGTTACATGAATTAATTATTATTATTCTATATTTACGGTCGCGAATCATATTTAGATCAACCACAGAGCACTATTATAATACTGAGATCAACATAAATCCTGATACTGAATTGCAAAAAATGTAAAAAAAAAAAAAATTTCGCGGTCTACCTGAAAATCACTTCTTTCTGAAAATCAGCGGTAACAATCGCAATCGCATCTGTAGTAAAATAAGTCAACCTGGTGTCAACCCATACTATAGTAGTCTTTGTGTCAACCAGTCAACAAAGAGACGAAAGACCGGTGTCCAAACTGAAAATAATTATAATATTTTTTAAATCCGACGCCATTTTGCGAAGAGGTATTTTTGCATCGGCTTGAGTAAACTGTGAAGTTTAGTAATTGGCTCTGAAAGTAACGAATACACAAAATAATATGGGTGAAGACAAAGGTACGTAAAGTATTAGATTTATTTCCCTTATTATGTTAAGTTTAATGATCCAAAATTAACTGTATTACCTTGCTTGCAGACCGCCGACGCAGGTCTCGTTCGAGGGAGAGGCGGCGTTCTAGGTCTCGTTCTAGGGAACGTCGTGAGAAGCCTGCAAGGAGAAGCAGATCTAGGTCACAGAGCAAAAGATCCCGCAGACGCAAGCCTTCTCTGTATTGGGATGTCCCGCCACCGGGATTTGAGCATATCACTCCACTACAATATAAAGCCATGCAAGCTGCTGGACAAATACCAGCCAATATCGTCGCAGATACACCACAAGCAGCTGTACCAGTCGTAGGATCCACGATAACTCGTCAAGCCCGAAGATTGTATGTGGGCAATATACCGTTCGGCGTCACAGAAGAGGAAACCATGGAGTTCTTCAATCAACAGATGCATCTCTCGGGCTTGGCACAAGCTGCAGGGAATCCTGTGTTGGCTTGCCAAATTAACTTGGACAAAAACTTTGCATTCCTTGAATTTAGATCTATAGATGAGACTACACAAGCTATGGCTTTTGATGGTATCAACTTCAAAGGGCAGAGCTTGAAGATTCGACGGCCGCACGACTATCAACCCATGCCTGGCACTGAAAATCCAGCTATTAATGTGCCGGGTGAGTTATAATTTAGTTCTTATAACATTTTCCTTATCCTTTTTAGACATGTGGTTATTTATGAACTTAATATGCTTTTGGGTATTTTTATAACCCTTTTAAAATGTCCATGCACACTAAAAAAAAATGTCTAATTCTTAAATTGTTTGTGTTTACAATAATATTATTTGCTTTCAGCTGGTGTGATTAGCACAGTAGTTCCAGATTCCCCACACAAAATATTTATTGGCGGTTTGCCCAATTATCTAAATGAGGACCAAGTAAGTTGCTGCTATCTGATAATTAGTGTAAAATATATGTCTGTGACACATTGATTGGTTACAAAAATGTAAATAGGATTACTGCACAATATTAGTACTTACCATTTCTTACCAAGTCTTGTAATATCAAATCAATGTTTCATAGTATTTTGTGATACATATTTATATTTAAACCTCATGAAGACTTACTGGATTTAATAAAATCAAATAAGGCTGATATTTATAAATGTTCTAAGTAAATGTAATCTGTTTGTTCAAAGTGCCTGTATTTTATGCAGCTTGTTTGTGCTTTTTTTATGTTTATCAGCCTTATAGTGTGTATATTATATATTATTACACTTCAAGCATTGAAATTAATCACGTAAGTACACCATGAATTCATGAGTGTATAATTTGCCAACTAAGGTATAAAAAATATTCATCTGTTCATACTGATTATACAAAATTATGTTTTGCAGGTCTATACTGCGACTGCCTCTTGTATTCTTACACACAGATTCTTAGGATTTCTATTGTCAAGTGAACTAGATCAACACACCCCTCCTTTCCTTTGTAATTCTTTTGAACCCAAATTATTTTTAGCACTGGTCTTTAAACATGAAGCATATATTATTGTATTTTCGATATCACTTTGGTGTAACGAAAAAAAAACAAACATATGTAAGTCATTCATAGCAATAATAATGAACAAGCTACCCATGTATATTGCACACATGACTGTAGATGTTCCCAATAGGAGATAGTATTAGGTGCCGCAGCCATTTCAGGGCGAGATTCAACAGTTGACAGGGCTACGGTGGAGCCAGCAGTGAGCCGCGTTATGTTTTGGTCAGTTTCAGGTATTTTCACAGGTACCCTAGCGGGATGAGCGTGCGCTTCACGCTCGATATATTCTGAAACAACTCACTGATATAGTTTGCTTTCTGCCCCTCCCTAGCTTAGATTTGGCACATTCGCGGCCCGCGTGTCACTGTTGTCTCTCATTCTCACCTATACGTCTTGTACTTGAATGAGACGTCGGCACTTCAAGGCAAGTCTCCTCCATTCACATCTGATTCTAACATGCGGCTAGACACAGGTCAGATAACATTCATTTAATATTTGCTGCCTTTTGCCTAGCAAATGTAACGGGAACACTAAAAAATTGTGTGTAATGAATGTACAACTGCATAATAGACCAATCATGTACCTAAATATTTATTCAGTGTAATTCAAACCTTATAGAAGCAACTCACTTTCTGATTGAATAATGTGTGAAACAGGTAAAAGAATTGCTGATGTCATTTGGACAACTACGAGCTTTCAATTTGGTGAAGGACTCATCAACTGGACTGAGCAAGGGCTATGCCTTTGCTGAATATGTTGATATTTCAATGACTGATCAGGTAAATAGACATGTTGAAATTATATTCATAACTGATGAGTATAACTTGCCACATTTAATAATATTTAATTTTATTAATAGGCAATAGCAGGTCTTAATGGAATGCAACTGGGTGACAAGAAACTCATCGTTCAACGAGCCAGTATTGGAGCTAAGAACTCAACTTTAGGTACAGTATGCTTAACAACTCGTGACATGCTAACATTTACAGGTGAGATTATTACTGATGTTTTAAAATGTTGTGTAGCAATGACCGGAGCGGCGCCGGTGCAGCTTCAAGTGGCGGGCCTGACGCTGGCGGGTGCCGGGCCGCCTACAGAAGTGCTGTGTCTCCTCAACATGGTCACTCCCGATGAACTGCGCGACGAAGAGGAGTATGAGGACATCCTCGAAGATATCAAGTTAGTGTTCTGTTTCTTTAATTAAATTCGATACAGAGTGGTTTAAAATTAACTTTTCTTTCCTTCTTTCAGACTATAAAGATAGTTAGGATACTATAGTGTTTTATGGTATTTGACTTTAACTAATGCATCTTTTATTTTACAGAGAGGAATGCAACAAATATGGTTGTGTACGCAGTATAGAAATCCCAAGACCAATAGAGGGAGTTGAAGTACCTGGATGTGGAAAAGTATGTTTGTTTAAAACATTTTAAAATGTTTGTTCAACATAGTCAGTATATAATATTAATTCTGTTTATCTTTGTCTACAGGTGTTTGTCGAGTTTAACAGTATTGCTGATTGCCAAAAGGCCCAGCAAACACTCACTGGACGCAAGTTCAGCAATCGTGTGGTTGTTACTTCTTACTTCGACCCTGACAAATACCATCGCAGAGAATTCTAAGTTTTAAATTTATCTCGTCACAAGTAATTCCCTTTGTCTAATACAATCTCAAAAATGCAAAAATGACATATTCATTTTAGAAAATGACTTTCATATAACCATTCAACTCGATTGTATAATTAAAAGATAAAAATAAATTATAATAATATCTATAACGATTTTTATTTTTATAACATCTAAACAAAATATAAACATTTGTTTATTCGTAGAAATGCAATTAATAAAAATATAATTAAATTAGGTGGTATCGTTTTCGTTTAAAACATGACTGATATAAAATGGCTCTCTATAAACAGTACCTAAATCATAAAAACTCTCGTTCGTTCGGAAAACTAAATAATCGCATCACCGTGCAATGAACTTTTTCTTATTATAAAGTTAAGTTACGATAATCTTACGAATAAGCTTAAATCATAAGCAGCTCAAACATCTTGCTGCATTGCCGGTTGGTACGTGTTCAATGAGCCGGTCTCTGAAGAAAGTACAAGCTTCCTCATGACGACATACAGGATGCCACCTACAAGCAGCATGCCGATGCCAGCCATCAAACTAATCGCCCATGCAGGAACAGCGTTACCACCTGAAATTGGAAAAACGATTTCAATTAAGTCGTATTCTCGTGTGGTAAACCGCACGTCTGTGGTAACATTTTGACAGCGATAGCGCCGTAGCGGTAAAGGCGGAAAGGCGGTGTGTGGACTGGCAGACTGTTTACCCGACTGCGGCAGCGGAACCTAAAAGGAGGGTAATGTTTTTGGTGTTGGTTTGTATATTATGTTATTCTTACCACTGACTCTGACGTGCAGTTGGCTGTACGTCAACGAAGGTCAGAAAACAGACAAATGCGAGTCGCTGTTTGCCCACGTAGCACTACTTGTCGTTATGAATACGAGAAATCTACATTTTTTTTGGACTTTCTTCTACCTGTACTGTAGTTGCGTTAAAAAATATAAACATACAAATATGTATTTGTATATTAATATGTAAGTATTTGTTCCGTCCGGAATCGAACCCGTGACAATACGCAGCAAGAACTCTACCACTGCGCCAGCCATTCAATCGTACTTTTCCAAGTTCCTATGTAGCTGTGATGATGTGACGTAGACTCCTGATGTGAAGCCTCAGTGCAGATATTGATTAGCAAAGCTTTCGGTAAATTAAAATCGAACTTACGGTAGTAAGTACGTGTCATAACACGCCTTCCTCGAAGAATTTTTCGCCTGGCTTCGGTTTCTTGAGTCAGTGTACTCAAAATTACTGAAAAAAGAAAAAATTAAAAAGAAAACAAGCAATGTTTTTCTCTGCTAGTACCTTGGCAGGGATCGCATCTGATTAATGATTTTTATATAAGCATGAACTAAAGTTCATGAAATCAACATTTCGTATGCAACAGGCTAGGATTAGTCTATAGTTAAGAGTGGTTAGATTAACTGGTTATGTCAACCATTCTTTTTATTTTATACCTTTCTACTTTCATTTCACCTAAAGTTAACAAGCATAGTAAAGCTAACAGCATAGTAGGTAATATTACAATAGAAGCGATCCATAAGATAACAGCGGAAATCCGGTATGAATAAGTCGTCACATTTTGTCTATAACCAGAAGACTTCCATCCCCTAAATCTCCAATGATCGTAACAATGGACTCTATTCCTAAAGGTACCAGAGGATGAAGCAATAGGTACTTTACTATAATATACTTACTTACTTCAGAACTAGATTTTATAACAACGACACGGCTCACATAATATCCTAGTTATTACTTACAGCTTGCCTAACTAGACCAAAATTCAATTAGGAATCCTATGTATCTCTATCTACATAGGTTTCCCAAGTGAATTTTGGTCATGGTTATCGCAATTGAAACAATCCATTTAGATAGGATATAACAAAGAACACCAAGTGTTGTTTACAAAATACCTCACAGTAGATCTTGTTTTACAGGAATGAATTGCACTCACCCAAAATAACAGCAAAGTAGAACCACAAAGACCTCTTTTGCGCCATTTTGAACACTTTATTTTGTAATTAGGACACTAGTTAGTAGCGAATTAGACAACACTTTGCAATAAAGCAAAACTGATGACACACTGAAACATAGGAGCACATAGGTGTGTTCCTCGGCGCGAGGTCCTTATCAGGCTTAGATAAGATAGCGCGATTCTGATTAGTAATGCGTACACACAGCAATCTTGTACCTACTGACAAACAGGTCCGAATATTGAAAGTGTGAGTCAATATTTTTCTAGCTAAGGTCTGCTCGTCACTTTTCTCAAGTATCCTAGATAAAGCGGTCAGTAAATTAAAACTACTCTCAGGAGTAAGTTCAGTCAATGAACTCGGCCTATTGCAGTTCACTGCTGGATATAGGCTGAGGATGGGCATAGGTTTTTGGACTGCCTCTGGTTAATTGGACGCAACTGCGACTGCCGAGCACGGGGTCGTGTGTTCGAGGCCTGGTCGGCCAATTTCTCAGTAGCAGCCTGGATTTGCGCTCGATTGACGGCAATAAGATCGCCTGCGCCTGCAATTGTATGGGATTCAAATATGTTAAATTTATGTTCCGCTAGTAATGTACTGGTGAAATGTGGCTGTAGGTATACATATAGGTACTTACAGCTTTGCCTAATCCCACGGGAAATACAGGCGTGATGCGTAGTTAGTTTTATGTGGGATTGTGGGTGTTGTGTTGTCGAGCTGTTCCTGATTCATAAAGAGCGGCGCATTCTCTGCAGTCAGCCCGGCTCTCGCCGTCGTAGGTGAGTGTATGTTCCTTGGCCCGGCTTCAACGAAACGACTGCACTATAAGACGAAGTTAAATACTATAATAAACTGCCGGCGCCCCGCGGTTTCACCCGTATAAGTCTCGATCCCTCGGGAATATCGAGATAAAAACTATCCTATGTCCTACGCATGATCCACCCATGTACCAAACATCTAAATCCGTTCAGCCGTTTTAGCGTGAAAGCAAAAAACTCACTTTCGCATTTATAATATTAGCACAATATAAATATGTAATACTATTTAGGATAGCAGAAGACCAACAACTTTATTGAACATCATCTAAATCTAGTTATAAACATAAGCCTAACTTTAATTCTACATTTTCATTTAAATCTATTCACTTTTCGGAGAAAATATTCTTCATATCAATGTCTGATAGAATTTTAGCAGTAACTGAATCTGGGCTTTGTGCGGTAACTTTGGCTTTCGCTGCTTCCAGTTGCCGTTCACTGCCAACTACTGCAGCCGACTTTTCAATGAGTTCCTCTTCTGGCACCCTCTCGGATTTCAGTTTCTCATATTGTTGAATAAGCCTCTTGGTTTGAGTTTCTATTTGACTGATCATACTTATTGCTCCTAAGCCGTGGCCATTTGAGTGAAATTTCCTGTAAGTTAATAATAGGTAGGTTGTGAGTGTGATATCAGAAAAGATCTTTTAATATTATGTAGGTTTCATTCACAACTGACGGCGGTACATTGGCAAGCGAACCGTAAAACTTAACAGATTGGGGCAGGCCGTGCGGCCGCGTCGCAAAGCATCGCATTGTTGCAAAAATCCTTATCACTTTCGTACATTTGCTATGAACCAGCACAACCTACAGGCGGGCCGCACCGCGCTTTGTTATGAAAATGCGTTGTCCTGCGCCTCGTTTCGGCTGTAATGTGCGTTTGGCTTTATAAAACACTAGCTTACGCCCGCGGCTTCACCCGCGTGGTATGTCGATAAAAAGTAGTCTAAGTCCTTTCTCAGACTATCTGTGTACCAAATTTTATTTAAATCGGTTCAGTAGTTTTGCGTGACGAAAGTGCGACAGACAGACAGAGTTACTTTCGCATTTATAATATTAGTAAGGATTTACTTACGCTCTGACCGTATCTTCGGGATAAAGAATTTGTCTGATAGGTTTGATTTCAGGTTTAGGTTTGGCAAACTTAGGTTCTGCAAGAGGTGGAAAAGCTCTATACACATCAAACCACAAGGGTCTGTCATCAGCTCTCATTGCTCCTTTTGTGAGTAGTCCCTCCACTCTGTAGATTCAGAAATTAATAAACTTAACTTAAGGTGCTAGTGTTAGGTGTGGTGGCGGTTTAGCTGTGTTACTTCAAATGCCAAACCAGGTGGTTATGTTCTGTAAACTCCCTAATATACGAGTATGCTCGTGGCAGGGGTGATTTCAAGTCAATATTGACTCAGTTTACTGGTTGATTATTCATAACTCTCAAACTCGGATGTCGCCATTCCGTGTGTAGTAAAATTTGCTAGTGGTGAAGGATAGTAGCCCGCCGTATTCTTAGTTTCAATCGGAGACGCACATGCTTCGGCTATAAGAATATGAATAGTGATAATAAACGCTAAGAATGAGGCTTGGGCTTAAAGGCTCAAAGCTTGCCTGCCATGAGGCAAGCTTTTGTTTTGCTAGATCCAGATCGGAAAGATATTCAGTTTCAGGTAAGTTAATTAAAAATGCTTAGTAACATAACATACTTGAAGTTTTATTGAATTAAAATAGTAATAAAATTAAAAGCAAATACAGTTAAATTAAAAATCATTTTGCATAGCGTGAAAAATTGTTCTGCGCAAGTTTTCCCAACCACTTTTCTTGGTCTCTGAAATTAATTTCTGTTGAAGTGTTTTAATGTCATCTTCCAACTCTTCTGCTAATTTGTCAGTTTCGGTTTTGTGGTCTGTTTCCATTTGTTCACATCTAAAAGTAGAAGGGAAATATTAAAAACAAAATTGCAGTGACAGTGAAAACTAAATTTCTTGATACTCTGCTAATTTATCCAATGAGTTGTAGCTGCTGCAATATCAGAGTTAGCCCAACCTACTTTAATTTCACTTATAAACAAAAATGAATTACTGTTTTTTAAAGGAAGCATGAATATCTTTTAGTGCTTTTAGTTTTTGTTTATGAGCTGTGGTTGTCTGCTGCATGCACTTTACAACTGCTGCAGTTAAATGTTCCAACTTTTTCTCATTATCTTTCATTGCATTACAGTCTGCTTCCAATTGTAGCATGACTTCTGATAGATTTTCAAGCAGGGTGTCACTTTTTTCTTTCCTGAAAATTATTAGTTATGTAGAGTAATATTATATAATTATATTAGTTACCTGTAGGTATTGTTCAGTTGTATGTATTTTTAAACAGTAATCAATGTGGTTATCAAATAGGAATTGTAAGTTTACAAACCTTGTTTCCAGTTGATGGCTCATAACATCCAATATCTTTTGGCGTGATTCTTTACAAGCTTCTACATTGACCTCCAATTTCTTTTTCTTAGAATTTGTTTGATATTGCCCTATCAATTTGGCAATGCTATCCTCTTCAGTCACATCATTTCTTTGGCGTTTTTGATTTTTTTTATTGTTAGGAGAATCTTTAAGAAACTGTGATTCATTTAGTAATTCATTTATATCTACTGATAAATGTTTAGCTTTTCCTCCTTTTTTAGAAGTCATTATTGTAATGCAGAAAAGTTGATTGACAAAAACTACGATTCTAACGACGAACGCACTAGAAATCAACTGGATTTTTTGGTTTCCCGCCAATTTATGCCTGGTTTGCCGCGTGAAAATACGTATTCCATTTCCAAATTGAAATAAAAATTCAAAGACATTAAAAAATATCTTACCATAGCAAAGGGAAATAAGTTCTTACCGTGTGTAAATAGTTCCAATTCTTTCCAAGCGACTACTTGCCATTTTGGTTTATATTACTGGAATCTATTTTATGATTAAATGGTTAATGTTATTATCTGCTGTCGAGGCTAGAAATAAGAATAATTATTATTAGACTATTGGAATTTATTGGATGTAGGTTAGGTTTTTGTTTCTCTTTGAAATTGACATAATTACTTGACATTGACAGCTGACTGCTCCCGAAAATTGCCAAACGAAACTGTTGACAAGACAACGCTTTTGAACGATCAATAACGTTTCACATGGTGGTGGGTATGGGTGTGTGTTTTTGAAGTGAAAACTTCTTCAGGCGCGTTGAGCGATTTTTGGTACAGGGTGAACATAATAATGGATTCGCGAACTGCTTTACTATAGAATAAAGATAGTGCTAATACCAGTACTAAATGTTTACTTCTGTCGGGTGTATTATGATTTTTTTTTGTGTCGAGAACTCGTGACGAGACGCGTTAAAAAATATATTTGAACATTACTGTGCGTTTGCACAGCTCAGTCAGTTTGCAGGAGCTCGTGGCTAAGTAATAACAGCCGCACGGGTCGGTCCATCAGGTTGCCAGGCTCGGTCCCTAGATGAGTGACCATCTTTACTTAGCGAGACTCCTCCGTGGCTCGGAAAGCACGATACGCCGTTGGCCCCGGCTGTCATTCGGGCATCTTTGACAGTCGTTACGGGTCATCAGAAGCCCGAAAGTCTGACAACCAGTTTTACCAAGGGGTATCGTATTACCCAGCTACTGGGTTGTGGAGGTTAGATAGGCTGTTGCTCCATGTAAAATACTGGTATTCAGCTGCATCCGGTTAGACTGGAAGCTGACCCCAACATAGTTGGGAAAAGGCTAGGCAGATTGATTGACTGTGCGTTTGCACTAGCGAAACATTCACAACAAAACATGTTGAAATCTCTATTTTCTGTCAATGTATGACAGGAGCTAGAGATTTCAACATGTTTTGTTTTGTAATAGCAGAATAGCTTTAGATGCTTATGCCAAAAGTAAGGAATTTTAGTGACAGTTTAGTTCGGTGTACAGTCACGAGCACCAATATGTATACACTTAGCAACTTTTAAACGTGATTTTCTCCTACTGTATTGATTGTAATTTTATATTTTAAGGAATATAGTATTTTTGAACCCATATTATTATGAAATACATATCATCTCAAAGTTGCAATCGTTATTCCACGAGAAAATCGTTATTGAATTTTGCTGAGTGTATACATATTTTTGCTCGTGACTGTACAAGAGAATCGGCACCAAATTCTCGGTATGTTGTGTTGTGAGCGTTATGCTGGATACACACGCAGCGAATTTACTCGCCTCCAAATTCACACACGTCCAGGGCCCCGAGCCGGCGACGGAGCTTCCGTGCCTGCCTTGTGTGAGTGGCACGATACCCTATATAAAAATGTACTTTTTGGTGGCACGGCTCCGTCACGTCCCGGGCACGGATGTGTAGATAGACCTCTAGATTTATCCCCAAGGAACATATACTCACCTACGGAGCTGCATCGGCTTATTTGTAAAATTCAATGTTTATAAGGAATGGAAAACGACTTACTATATAATTATAAATCATTTATTTTCTAAATTAAGTCCCAAAACAACACAACTCATTCAAGGCATTCTTTTCTCAACTTAAATAATATTTCATTGCTTAACATACACTTAAATCTATTTACAAGTTTAGAACCTCAATATATTCTCGGAAAAATCACTTTTTCGATAAATACTCCCGTACAAGCCTTAATATTGCACTTGCTGCCTTACTCAACCTCACGAGTTCGTATACTTTGAGCTTTATGAGGTTTACCAGCAGTAATATTATGCATTGTTACTGTAGTCATTTAAGTTTGAAAGTGGCATATTGATGTGAGTAAGGCCAAAGTCCGTGTGAGCCTTATACAATCACAAGAAAATACTGACTATTTTTTTTATTCGAGATTCCACTGTCGGCTATGATTGCGACCGGTGTTTTCTGAAGCACCGCTTGTCTGCTTGTCTCGTCAGAATGTCTGAGACGAAGTTTCTGTGCGTAAATACTCGAAGTATGTCCTCACGAGCTTCCTGTATGCCCTCACATACGATTTTACTCCTTTGTATATTTCCCTGAAATTAAACATACTTTACAGTCATGCCACAGGTCTACCTGTAAATTCAAAGTAAATGCTAGGTAAGTCACGAGCGAAGAGGATAGTTTCAATTCAAATATCGAACTATTCTAGTTGAAGTTATTGTTACGCACCGGGGGACCGGGGTTGTAGTAATTTTTTAACATACCTTGAGTAGCTCAAGTATCGTGTGTGAATGTGGCTGCAGAGCGGATAGCGCGCGTCCTGAAGCCGTCTCTAGTGCTCGCAGTAAGCCCGCTAACTGCTCCCCGACGTCAGATTCTAAAGACATCTAGACAAAACAACAAAAAATAAATATTAATAACTAAATAATACCTTCGGCCACCGCAACATTGCCAAGTATAACGGTTTTAGAAGGCCTTTGTTTACTACATCTTGACTCCCTGAGATTGTTCAACTGTTGTCCAGGAGGGTAAAATTAATATAGTTGTAGAGTAAATTTGATAGCTATTGTTGGCAAATGCAACCCAAAAAAAAATGTTTAAAGAAACCTAGCAATGATCAGATTGTGTTGTTACCAAGTCATCCATTTGCGCAGTAAGATGATGCACCTTCCAGCCTTCGGCGCTAGTGAGCACATGTTTCTGACTGGCGATGGCAACGATGTCACGCGTCCGCGGCTCCCGCCGTCGTACGTCAGACGGACGTGTGAAGTGCAACGCCGTACTGCGCCAACCGCAGACATAACTCGAACTTAAAAGTGGACCTGTGTACAATTAGAGTTATTTTTCCGTCAGTTTATTTAAGATCATCTACACGACTCCAGTTTTTAGAATTGTGACCATTCATGATTACACAATTTCAATGAATTCGAACGGCGAAAACAAGCAAAACGTAATACACAATTGCGACAGCTATGTGCGCCATATTCGAGTCACTGAACTTTGAGTAACCAAAGAGCTCTATCCTAAAAACCAGAGACGTGTTTAGCAACATTTTAATGTATGTATGGGTTTGAGAGAATGTTGAAATGATAATTTATGGTTGTCTGCATTATTTTTTAACGTTTCCCCACACTAGAAATCTTTTATATTGTGTGTGCGACCAGGGCCACAAAACGTCATATGACCAAACGCTACAACCTGGAACTACTATCCAAATGTTTTGTTTGGGAATTGAACCCATGGATCAATTAATCGATCGTACCGCAGAAGCCGTGAGCACAGCCACGACTCCAACTTTAGCGGGTTTTTTAAAGTATTGTTACGCCATTGGTTTTCTTTATCTTGATTGTAGGCTCAATTTTCTTCCACTGCATCTTGCTCGGAGAATTTGAAAGTCATTCTGGAGTCCAGCATTTTCTAATTGAAAAAATATCTAACCCTTAACGCTCGCAGGGACGACCTTCCGTATCCTTTTCTTCCACTTTGGTTTATCTTCCTCATCTGCATCGAAAACGTTGATTTTCAAAACTCATTGTTGAATAAAACGCACAATAAAGTGCCACATATCCATTTATGGAGATTAGGCTATAAATATAGTAATTTAAATCGAGAGCTTAGCTTTAAGTATAGTTGCAAATCACGATCGCGCGTTTTTGACTTTTACGCCATTGACATAAGGTGCAATAATTGACACGCGTGAAATGCAAGAACTATGCTAGCATGCTCTTGATAAAGTTACTGAGACACATCGAGAAATACTCACGTTTCGGAGGGTTGAATGCGACAGGAGGCGGTGTGGGTGGTGGCTCTTCTCCTTGATAGTCGCACTGTCTCACTTCGTTGCTTAATCTATAAGTAGCAGATCATAGGTTCCATCACGTACTTTTAATAATCACAACTGGCAATTTGCTTCCTATTTCACCATTAACCAGCAAAAAGTTTTTTAGCAAAAATTGGCAATATTGATACCAATTTTAGGACAACATGATGCTCAAGTGTACATACCATTTGTCAGATCGATTGGTCGGTCCGATCGATCCATGGAGCCCCAGATACACGCAAGTATCTAGCCTGAGGCATACAATTTAAATAGAAGCAACAAATGACTTACATCGTCAAGCTTTAAGTTATGGTACGCCACAGGAACTTAAATCGCATCAGGCATTCCGGACATTACCCGCAAACTTGCTAAACCAAAATGGCAATGGGTTGCTGATGGGGGGAAAAGTAAGAGTAGGTGAATCCATATTATAAATGCAAAAGTAGCTCTGTCTGTCTGTTACCTTTTCACGCATAAAGCACTGAATCGATAGCCATGAAATTTTAATTTTGTATTTCGTAATTTTTCATCAACAAGTACATACATCTGTTTCCGTGGCTTCTTGCGCGGGCTGAGGTCGGGCTCGTGGCGCTCGGCGCGCGGCGCGTCGAGCTCGTCGTCGGGCGCCGGCGACGACGACGCGCTCATGGTGGTGGAGCCGCCCGACGCGCCGCCCACGGGCACGTCCTCCCAGCCCGAGCGCCCGTAGCCCGCTTTACTTGGGGACCTGCGAGAATAAAATATACAATACAAGAAAAAAATACCTTAGAAGGACTGTCGCATATGATATGACAACTCTACAACACAACACAACTCTATAATCAGTTTAGTTATTTATTACCATCGACTGGGCACAAATCCAGACTTCGGGCTGCTACTGAGAAATTCTAGATGGAAAATATGAAAAATCCGATAACACTTTGCCTGACCCGGGTATCGAACCCAGGACCTCTTTGTCAGCAGTAGTGCTTGCGACCACTAGACTAACGAGGCAGTTAAAATGTTCGTGGGACATAAAAGTTGCGAAACATGCTATTGTATTGCTCACAACATCGAATGAAGTTTTTATTTGTACCGGTGACGGTTGCACTGGCGAGGTACAAAAATGACGGACTTTTTCACTGTTCATAGTGAATTAATCTTGAGTGCAAAATGTATAAGGCACAGTTGTACACATGTTGCTGCACTAATGTTGAGCAAAGTTTACCAGGAATATGAGGCTTAACCTGCTATGCTATGCCTACGCTTTCTTCTTCTGTACCCATTATAATATGAAACTGTCTATTTAGCATTAATATTATTGACAATAATCGCCTGAGTCAGCAGTAAAAATTATGAATTAGTTAAATTAAAACAGCTTTTAAATCTTACCCATCAAGATCTCTTTTCCTGAGTATGGATGGTCTGGGTAAGACCGGCTGAGCTTGGACGGAAGACAGACACGCGGTAGAGTGCACGCGGGTTTCTGGCACCGAAGGTACAGCGTTCACCACCGTTACTACAAATAGTATAGGAAAAATCAATTTTATTTTATATCCATCAACCTTTCAGATAGGAAAACGACGATAAGCTGTCAATGTAGTACCTGGAGCCTGCGGCGGCTGCGCGGGCGCCTGCAGGTAGGGCGCGCGCGCGCGCGGCACCTCGTAGTACAGCTGCGCGGGCGCACTGTTGCCCACCACCCCGCGCACACCCACACTTGCAACACCGACCACCTGACGAATTCAATTTCGACGTTCAAATTTTTCTGTTATAATCTCTTATCATGTTCGAATTATTCCACGATAAATTTAGGAGTAATCCATCCACACTATAACACGTTTGTTACCTTAGCAGGTTGGTAGTTCCTCTGCAGTAGTGGTAACGGCCTCGGCGCGGCCGCCACCGGGGTGGGCGTGAGGGCGCGTGGCGGTGCGCTTCGCCCTGCACCTGATATTACACCACTTGCTACAAATGAGAATAATTTTAAATGCATATTGATTGCAAAACATGAGTCATTTAAATAATGTTATTAATATAGAAATAGACATACATAGCTTAAATCATATTATATTTAGAGGGTTTTTCATTAAATGCTACTTCATGCAGTAGGAAGTGGTGAAAGGCAACCTTTTGGGGACTGTTTTTTCTAACTGTTGAGCTAATTAATTCTCAGTCTAATTTGAATAGATGATGATTTTGATATGGGTACTTACACGTAAGTACTGATGTAGTAGGCAGGGTAACGACGGTGGAGTGAGTCGGTTGTGACGGTTGCACGGGCGACGAGGACGGCGCGGGCGCGCGCGCTCCCCGCTGGCCGTACACCAGTGTGCTGCGGGGGCCGCGCGTCGCACTCGACCACGCACCACCTGCTGATAAGAGTATCATTGTAGACACATAAAACATCTTAACAGGTTGCTTATACTATTTTAGTATAACAAGCTTTCTTGTCTGTGTATTTTTTTCTTTGCTCTCTCTTTTTTCTTATCTGTCACACATTTAGTCATTTTTATGTGTACCATACCATAGCAAAGAAAAGATCACACCCGGAAAGACTAGATGTCTTTTCTGTGTATAAAAGAAAATTTCTTATAGCAGCCTTGTGACCAAATACAACCACATTCAATGAAGTGGTTGTTTTACTATTTACTAAACAAACACTTCATGTACTTCATAGGGCAGGGTTGACATTAAATATAGCATTAAATCAAAGAATTTCGCACCTGAAGCTGCCGAGTTAGATGCAGGGGTGACAGGTCGGACGGCGAGTGAGGCACCGGCGGCGAGGCCGCGCGGTACGTGGCTCACGTGGCTCGTCACTCCAACACCCACACCTTTACTCACTAGTACCCCACTTGTACTGCTCACATTCACACTTGACAGTACAGCTGAGAAGAATTGATTGATTGATTGATTGATCACTTTAGGTTTAATACTTCATATTATGAGAAAAAAACAGAGAACAAATTAGAATCTGCATTTGTTTCATATATTTGTTATTGTTAGAATACCTTAAAAAAAAATTACAGATAAATTAAAGAATTCTTGAAATATTATTTTAAGAATTCTTTGTGGATGATTAACCCTTACCTGGCCTGTTATTTTGGTGAGGCAATGGAGGCAGCACCCTCACAGTAGGTGGTAGTGTGCGCACAGATGAATTAACCACCAAGTTACCAGCACCACTAACAAGCTGCCCTCCAACATTCAAGACTTGTGTACCACTCACAGAAGTCACATTTGCCTGAACATTTGTTGACCCTGCATTATTTGAACTGGACACTTGTGCAGACAACTGTGTTCCTTGACTTATGATCTGTGTACCAGGACTTATAATAGGGCCAGGTGAGATCAACTGTGACTGGGACATTATCTGTGAGTTCTGACCAATAAGCTGTGTCCCTTGGCTGACAATCTGAGCTCCTTGCAAGATTGGTGATCCACTTATTATCATCTGAGGCTGAAAGTTTTGAAACATGACTTTTATATTATTATGGTTATCTAAATAGAATTCATTTCCATGTAATAGAATGGTAAATATGGGGCTGCATAGTATATGACATCTGGCCATGTTAGAACAATAAACAGTTACAATTTCAGTGTTAACTTTATACAATGCTATTGCAATTATGTTTTGTTGATGGTTCTTTGTAGTTAAAACGAGGACATTATAAAATTCATTGAAACATACCTGTGAAGCAACATTTGAGGAAATAATTTGTGCAAGCCCTGGACGCATCAAGCCAGTTGCGGGGCTAGCGTGGGCTATTATTTGACTTGAACCAGTTGTTTTAGCTTGTCCCGGGATCAAATGAGCCATTTTCATCTCTGAATTAGTAACACTTTTAACTATAGTAATTTTTTGGGGTGCTAAATCTATTGGATGCATTTTACTACTGAGTGATCTATCATTATCCAAATTGCTGCTCATTGTGACACTAGCCTACATCAAATGTACATTTTAATATAATAATACAATTGCTTACGAAATTTTCCGAACACTTATCACTAATGCAGTATGAGTTGGTATGATTATTGGACGAAAAGCTGTAAAAAATACCAATAAATATTCGATATTGAATGACACAAACAACAGCGGACGAAACGAAACCACAGTGGCATGAACAAGGATGCACAGCACAGACTAATATGCACAGAGACCCACAGAACATTAAAGGAGTGAGGCGTATTTATCGTCACAGATAGAAATCACAGATATAAAAAATAGTACATAGCAATGATAAAAAATATCTGTTACTTAAAATCACAGATCCTCAAGACTGTTACTGTTAAAACTTCGGATACGATTTTCAACCGAAAAGAAATAAAGAAGATATTCAATTGAGTTAAATACGTATTTATCATCCGTACAAAAATAATAGGCTGTTATTTTATAACAGATAGATACGATTTTCGACTTTAAATCATAAGAAATAAAGATGATATTCGATTGAGATACGTATTTATCGTCCGTACAAAAATCACAGGCTGTGATTTAATAACAGATATTTGGACCTGTAATTTTTTTGTCACAGTCACAGTGATCACAGATATCGTGTTTCACCTGTTACAACCCATCTCTAATTAATACTCAAGAGCAGAGACCACAGACCACAGAGACTCACGAGTAGAAGAGTCCCTCTTGATATAATGTACTCTTGAATAAGTTCTGTGCCAGAGTCAGAGTATTCCTGTACTAGTACAGGAATGAATGAATGTTTATTCTGAAAGTCAAAACTCAAACTCAAAACCATAGAGGAAAATAGAAAGCTGAAGTTATTTACAGTGTGTACAACTCATTGACTTATAAATCATATCATTGGTATGTACAACTAGACTAGATCTACACAAGCTGATTATTATCACTAAAACGGCTGCTACATGGTTGCCAACCGCGTCCCCGACAGAGGTGACCTTGGTTGGCGACCGGCAGAGCTGTTCTGTTTCAACTACATACATGGTCTTTGTTGTTAAACAGATACCTACCCTGTCTGTGGGATATCAGCTGCGAACCGTACAAAGACAACCATTAAAAGGGCCTAGTCTGGGAGGTTTTGGTTTCCAAATGGAAAACATATTGATCCAAACGCAAATCAGGCATTGGTAAAAAAATTCGCCATGACGTCTTTAGGACTCCTCGAATATCACGCACGACAGAATGGCATGTTAGCGACCATGTATGTAGTTGAAACAGCTGTGTCGGTCGCCAACCAAGGTGACCTCTGTCGGGGATGCGGTTGGCAACCGTGTAGCAGGCACTTAAACGTGGGGCGTCCAACCGCTGCATAAAAAGTTTCTTCAAACATTTTTGACTTATTTCCCGATTCCGCCCATGTACACGCTTCTTAACCATAACCCATGGATCTACTCCAGCCTGTTCGCCGCCGTCAAATAAATCGAACAAGTAACAAAAAGTTGTTTGTTTTGTTTATGGTACGCCATGGCGGATCGAGTTGGTGACGGTGATTTTTTGGACGAAAATATACAGAAATTTAACAATGAAAGGCGGAGCAGTAAACAGTGGCTTAAGCTTAATGTTGGTGGAACATATTTCCTGACAACAAAAACAACGTTATCTAAAGATCCTAATTCATTTTTGTATCGATTGGTTCAAGAGGACAGCGACTTGATTTCAGACAGGGTTTGTAGAATTTCTTTTTGTATGTAAATGAGTTTTACTTTATTTGTCACATCAAAATCATCAATAATGTATGTCTGTTTCCAGGACGAAACTGGCGCTTATTTAATAGACAGAGATCCCACGTATTTTTCACCAATCCTCAATTATCTTCGTCACGGTAAACTGGTTATTAACAATGACATCGCCGAAGAGGGTGTGTTGGAAGAAGCCGAGTTTTATAATATAACTGAACTTATAAGATTAGTTAAGGAAAGAATATGTTTAAGAGAAAGGAGGCCCTTGAAAGATTCTAAGAAGCATGTGTACAGAGTGCTACAGTTTCATGAAGAAGAGTTGACACAAATGGTGTCCACCATGTCAGATGGCTGGAAATTTGAACAGCTGATAAACATTGGCTCCCAATATAACTATGGAAATGAAGAACATGCAGAGTTCCTTTGTGTTGTAAGCAGAGAGTGTGGCAGTTCCCTTAACAGCAATGACATAGAACCTACAGATCGTGCCAAGGTGCTTCAACAAAAAGGCTCACGTATGTGAGCTCCTCATCTAATGATTTAAACATTTTTTGAGACTGTCAGCTCTGTGTGAGAAATGTGTACATATTTTTAGAGTGTAAACAGTCTGTTTATCTTCTTTTTCTTTCTATATTTTTAATGTAAAAATTGTCTAGAGTCCCACAATAACATTTGTATTAAGTCAATTGAGTGGTAACTGTATCTTTGGTCTTCTACTTCATTAAATTATAAATATTAGACAAATACTCAATTTGAAAGGAAGTGTGAAAAATTTTAATAGATTTTAGAAAATGTTAAGTTACAAATGGGTGCACCAAAATATATGGAAGTTACAAAAAAATATTGTAAATAATGGTTGTTGCAAATTCCCTTAGGTTTGCCAAGGGCAATTATTATATCTATAACATTTTAGAATTGTATACATTTTGGTGCAGTCAGATGTATATTCCTAAAAAAACATTATTTTGACTGGATCCTGAGAGATCATAATTAGTTTATGCTATTATTTCTCTTCTGTCATATGTTGGTGGAAACTGATTATTGTATGTGTATGGTTTAACATTGAGTTTTAGTTAAAAGCTTGTATGATCCTCTTATATTTCCTTACCCACAGCCTAACAAACTAACTGCTGTACTCAGGGATGTCACTTAAAAATAATCAATACTTAACTTTAATAGCTAGTAGCGACTAGCTAATTATTAGTATTGGAATGCTGGCAGTCAAAAATACATTTCAATTTCGTTAACATAATATATGCTTAGGGTTATGCATTCTGATAAGTCCTGACAAAACGCCAGACATTTGCTGCGATAAGTCAGAACATTTAAATCTTTCTTTTTTCAGTATTATCTTTTTAAATTTTCCCAAAGAAATCTCCCAAAGTCGAAAAGTCCGCAAGGCGGGACCAAAAAACCGGACACGTTTGGACAAATCCGGATGGATGGTAACCCTAAATATGCTAAGATATTATGCTGGTCAAAGTTAATGATTCACTGAATGATTATTAAATGACGTATCTGAGTCTGGCAGTTATACTCAGTTTCTGGAAGGCTTTTCAGCACAAAATTGCCAACAGATTCAAACTCATGTTGACTGCTGTAATTGGCCGACTGAAATAATTGCAGCCAATCAAAACACTGTTTTGTTACAATTTAGTTTTATAAATTCATGCAGGCCATAGACGTTCAAGTAATTTGATCAAACGGGCTGGTTCAAACAGTTTGATAAAATAGAAATATGGAATTTCATATTTCTTCATGCCATTTGATAACTTATTTTGATCAAATATTCCCACATATTCATGCTGATTTGATAAAACTGTTTGAACCAGGCTGATCAACGTCTATTGCCCGCATATGAGCGAATTTCGTGTCAAACTCGTTACAAGTAAATGCTGACATGCTATGAAGATTTTGTCGTATGGTCAGGTCAGTGCTCTGCATTACATGGCTCTTACAAAGACGGGAAGAGGGGTCGAGTTATGCAGGTCGTACCGTCGAGCATTCGCAATATAATAATAATATTGCGATTGAAATTATTGTGGATCTATGATTCACAAGAACATTATAGAAATGCCTTTCAGAAATTAGGTGTATAAAGACCATATTTAGTTTATAAAATGACGTTTTCCTTTGGATCATTAATCAATTCCAGATAATATGCTCATTTACCAAATGTAATATTAGAAACTTACAATTCCAAAGCAGTTGTTTTATTTTTTTTCAAAAATACTCAAGTTGTTGTAGTAGATAAATAAAGATGTATGTTGGTGATACCTTTATTTTACTGAATACAATTGACTGAAAACGTAATATTGATTTGACACGCCTTCACTTATAATTATTATTAGTATCTAAGTTAATTTCATAACTACACTATATAAATCTATAACACATCGTTTTAAAAAAATAAACATTAGCACTATTTAAGAACATTAAATTATACAGCTTATTATAAAATATTGCATTTAACTGCATTAAATACAAGTTAACAAGAGAATCTATATTATTAGAAACTCTTTTGTATAGATAACAGTGTTATTATCAAAATACAGAAATCTTCACACGCTTTGTAAGGCAATGGGGGTTTTCTAGTCGTCTAATATCATGAAATTATAATCTAAATTCAAGTTGGTTGAAACAATTGTAAACTAGCACCAATCTGCCATATAGGTAAAGTCATGGAACAACTTGTGATCTGTGGCAGAGAGCGGCCGTGGTTCTTTGGGTGGCGTCAGCACTGCTGCCTCCGATGTAAATTCACTGTCAAAGTTGCTGACGTCTTCTAAATTATTTATTGTTGGCACAAATGGTGGTTTCACCTTACGCAAGAGCAATTGCTCCCAATTAACATTTCGGAAGAAAGCCTGTTTCTTCACATCTTCGGCGTCTCTCTCCGACGATCCTAACCGTCTTTCAGGATTCTTTCTAAGCAAACGACGCATGAGCGCGATGGCTTCTAAAGACAGAGTTCTAGGGTAACGAACTTCGTCGTTAACAATAGAGTCAAAAACTTCACCCTCATCCTCTCCAGGGAAAGGCGATTCGCCAACTAACATTTCAAATATTAAGACGCCGAGACCCCACCAGTCTACAGCCCGAGTATACGAAGTTTCGGTTAAAACTTCAGGGGCAAGAAATTCAGGAGTGCCGCAAAATGTACCAGTACGGTCTCCCCATCCCATACCTTCTTTGCAGAGACCAAAATCAGCTATTTTAACATACCCCTCAGTATCTAAAAGTAAGTTATCTAACTTTAAATCTCTATATATAATGTTATTTTCATGTAAATACTGTAGGCCTAATACTACACAAGCTGCATAAAAAACTGCTCTAGGTTCAGTGAACACATCAGCATGAATGTGCATCATCAGATCACCTCCTGCTGCATATTCCATCACAAAACACACATGTTGTTCAGTCTGGAAACATGCAAACAGGTTAACCAAAAACGGATGTCTGATTGCATTAGCTACCTCAAAAATTCTCTTTTCAGATAGCAGTGAGTCTACTTCATCTCTTGCTATTATATCACCTTTCTTTAAAGCTTTTATTGCGAAATATTCATTAGTGGGTCTGTATTGAGCAAGAATTACTTTGCCAAAGTGTCCTCTACCAAGAACACTCAATAATCTGAAACTTTCCATCGACATTTCACCAGATTGTCTTCTGGTATCCAGTTCTTTGCCTAAAGTATCAATGACTGATGATGAACGAGAAGATGATATTCTCATGTTGCTGGTAATCTCAACTATTTGATCCTCATTACTTGGGAATTCTAGAACCAATTTAGGTGATGGTGAAGGTGGATACTCTACTAATGGTGTATCACATGATGGGGTTTGCGGTTCTTTTGTGACATAGTTATCTCTTGTATAAGAGTCTTCTAAGAATGCAAATGCTTCCTGTAATTCTTTCTCCATTCTTAGAGTAGAAACATTAGGAGGCGGTTGAATAGGCAATGTTGGTTGAGGAGGAGGTGTGATCGGCAATTGAGGTGTAACAGGTGTGGAAGGTAAACCTAAAGGTCTTATACCAGCCATACCACCCAATGTTACATTTGGATTTTCAATTTCTCTGTTATCAATGGAAGCAGACTCAAAGCTATGTTGCTGGGACTGATTCATATGAGCAGTTTGAATGTTTTGGATGGAGGGAGAAGAGCGTTTCAGAAGTCTGCCTAGCACAACAGCTGGAATGTGCATTTCGCCATAAGATGGCCGAGGTATATTCTTGCCTTGTTGCTTGATAATTTTTCTTTGACGCTGTAGCTTAGGTTTCCTTGATATGATGGGATTTAAGAACTTTATCTCTGCAAATAGAAGGCCTTGTGGTTCAAGTTCCAATGCCATACCATGTCGTATATCATCAATGAATTCTTCCAATCTTAAAACTTTAACAGCACACAATCCACGCCAATCCTTCCAATGAATGCCAATTTCAAGTTCTCTTGATTTGTCTAGTTTGATGGTGAATCTGAAATTTTTTAAAAACATGCTCTTAAAAACCAAGATAACAAAAGACATCTTCTTTCTAGTGATATTTTGTGGTTTTCGACTAATGAACAAAAGCAGCAATTATTAGAATATTATTTGAAATGAACGTAGAACATGTAACTTAAAAAAAATCTTGAAAAAGTTTAATGTACTCTATTTTTTAAACCAATAGGATGGTCTGTTTACATAGACATTTTTGTCTAGTGATGGAAGAGTACAGCAGTATTTATATAGTACAACTTTTAGTCATAGTACAAATATGTGTACGGCATGTAGATAAGATATGAGTAATAGCAAGGAATTATAAAGATTATAATTCAAGGAAGCCAAGATACAAAGATAAATTCAATTAATATTTTATTTTGTTATATAATGTAGGAATTTATCTTATGAGTAGTACAATCATACTTTATTATTTATGAAGTACATACAATCAGAGATAATAATTGACCTCTTAAAACTTACCATATTGCTACCACTTACATATTATTGGTTTGTGTATAAAGCTTTTTGATATGTTATATACATGCTATTTTTTCATTGAATGGAACAAAATTGCAGAGTTAGAATTTAGCCAACGCACCTTTGATCCCATGCTTGTTGTGAACACGGCCTCCAACTGGTCTGTGCTACATTATGGTTGTCCAGTTTTAAAACAGCCATTATTTCATTGCTTGTGTCTTCCTTAATGCTGTATGTGTACTTCATAGAATTACGTATTGTAACTCCTTTAACAAATGACTTCAAGTCTGAAGGGCTAGCCGTAGGGTCACGACGACTTCTACCAGGAACATCTTCTAGCAGATCCTGGCAGCCCATCAATCTTACTTCTAATGTTCCAGTCACTTGAACACAAGGACTGATCAAAGGAGCTGGAGATAGAAACTGAGCCCTTGACCCACTACCACCAGTTAAACTTACATATCCAGGGCTCGATCCTGTACTACGCAATTCATGTCCTAATTCTATAAATGCAGGGCTCTCAGAAGGAAGCTCCTGTCTACGCATATCTAAAGATCTGCGCAACAAATCTAACTTCTGTGATGATTCTAAAAGGCTTGTCTGAGCTTCTTGTAAAGCTTTCTTGTCAGTTACTTTCTTGTCACTTTGCAAAAGTCTTATGGCATTTTTTGAGCCTTCCACCACAGCTGCCTCAATTCTTAAACGGTTTCTCAGTTCAGCAATTCTTTCATCTAATAATGCAGCTATGCCACTCTCAGATGTTTTTCCATCACCATTAGCTCCTGCATTATCACCTTTTTGTTGTTTGGTCAGCTTAGAAATACGTAACTTTAAATATTCAATCTTGTCTTTAGAATCTGCTAACATTTGGTGAGCTTCAGCAAGTAACTTTTTGTCTCTGGATTGATTGCTGCTAGTGATACTTTGTATCATATTTTCAGCCCCTTGCTTGACTTTAAGCTCAATGTTCAACTGTTTTTCAAGTGATGCCAGTTTTCGGTCTGTTGTTGCTTCACCAAGTTGCCTCTGTTGCTGGGCTGCTTCAGAAGCCAGAATAATCTCTTCATCGTAAGAGAGGTCTTCAGGTGAAGTGGGAGTAGACTGACCACGAGACAAAAGAAGTTGGGACTCCAGTTCTTGGAGATCTGATTTGAGTTCATTGAGCTTTATGTTGGCTTTTTTCACAATATTAGCGACATCGGACAGTGATCTTCTGTCAGTGGCCACCTCCCGTAATTTCTCGGCTCCTTCTTTTATTTTAAGTTCTTTACGTATTTCTCTACGTATGACATCCTTGAGCTCCTCCAACTTAGACGGCAATGCTATTTCTGGAATACACTCAGTTTTAATTCCATACTTGACACCAAGCTCGTGGAGAACTGGGTGTCGAACGTAATCACTGTGGTAATAACCTGGCTCTGCCATAATTGAGGATGCACAGTCTAACGTCAGTTAACCATAATTATGTGGGAAAATATCACTACTATTGCTTGAGGATCACAAAACGTAGATCGAACCGTAATGTTTCTCAGCGGGAATAACGCTTGATATTTTAAACGAAATCATAATAAATAAATGACTTGATCGTTTTTATTAAATTAATCACAAAACAAAACAATCATTACAAGTGAATCGGTCAACGAAACCAACGAAACGATGAAACCCTACCATTATTCCATAGACAAATGATGATCTTTTTATGAAAATTGAAATACCATAAATAAAGTATCTTGGCTTTTGGCGTAATGGAGCGCTCACACCACACGAATAATGGTATTCAGCTGCATCCGGTTAGACTGGAAACCACAGATTACTATAAAAGTGGAAGCCGACCCCAATATTTTTGGGAAAAGATTGATTGCTTATTGATTCATTGATTGATTGGAGCGCTCACACAACAAGTCCACATCAGGATAGCAAACAAGTATGTTTTTATCAAACAAAGATATTTATAAACAAAGATACTTCGTTTTGTTTTACCCGAATAATGTGAAAGATAGGTAGCAGCACTGCTATTAGTCCATGGAGTTACAGTTATAAACATTAGAATCAGCAATACAACTCTCTAAAGTTTGTTTTTTAAACTCGTAGACTAATTTGACATTACAAGTGATTGTTGTTTGTTTTACAATTTGGGATTTGACATTTGCACATGTCAAATTAGTTTGCGAGATTATAAAACAGACTTTTCGTATAAGAACTCTAAAGGAGTTGTATTGCTGATTCTAATGAATATAATTCTGTAAAGCCATATTTGTTACGGTCGCGAATCATATTTCAACATACAACCTGACACTAACTTGCTAATTGCAAAACACGTAAGTAGCGCAGCGCTTCCCCTTAAAAGCTTTTAATACTGTTATCCGAGTGAATGAGCATAAATATGCTTATGTGCAAGTTCAATTCAATCGGGCGGGTGGGCTGAAAAGTTCGTCCATAATAAATTAAAAGAGAGTGAGGGCGAGGAGGTTTCAGTAGTTTTAAGTGGGATATAGTTTATGAAATTTGCAATTTATTGACCTTCTTTGCCAATGCTGTGAGACCAAATGATATCTCCAATGTGTAATCACAATTAAGCCTTTTGTTCCTGTTCGTTTCGTTGATAGATCGTTGCTAGTTTTCCAAACCGTCTTAATTTTATTGTCTGCTGATTTGTTGTACGGTTTCTTTACGGTACGCTTTTTTTCTATGGCGCGGTTTACATATTGGGCGATTTATATAAACTGCGCCGTAGAATAAAAGCGTGTGTCAACAAGCTTTATCTAACTTAACGACCGTGCCTACACGGCGAATAAATCTTAGTTCACTACCAGAAAAGCGTGTGTGTACAAAGAGCCTAGGCTTAAGGCTTAGGCTTTGACTGAGACAGTGAGACCGAACTACCGAAGAGTTTTATAGTGTAAAACATTCGTTTTATTTTAGTAATTTATTTGTAATCTGTGGGATACTCCGTTGTAAGTAAAGTATTTACTAATTCCATGGATGCACCTCGATGTGTACTGTCAGTGTCACGAGATGCCAAATGGATATTTTTTATCTGTCTGCGAGTTCCGAAAACCAATCAAGCCGTAACTTTCACTTCCTTTTTAGAAAAATGTACAAGTAAAATAGTTTTCAAATAACACGAAACAGTTAATTTATAAAAAAAATACTTTATTTGAGCTTAATATTGTAAATCGTTTAAGTTTTAATTCATAGAATTTGCTGGAAAAACGACGACCTGTCAAAAGGCGCCAGTTGTTGAAGAGAACAACCCATCATCTGTCATACTTACGAAAGCTTGGTCATCCGTTTTAATGGAAAAATAATGCCCGTTAAAGTTGATATAACTCCACCACCTCCAGCGAATTCCAAACAGCCTGGAGTAACAAAATCTCTGCTCTATAACGGTTCCAAATTTCAAGGGCACCAAAAAAGCAAAGGCAACTCATATGAGGTCGAAGTGGTTTTACAGGTTAGTAACAAAAACAAAGTACGCAATATCGATAAAATTAGAAATTATTCTAAGTGTATGTATTAAATTTCAGTGCATAAATACACATATCTATTAATTGAGACATACACCGACATGTCAAAAGTATTGTTCGACGAAGAAATTACGTGATATAGTTGTATAATGAAACAACTATGATAAGCAATTTATATAAACATTATATTTACAGCATGTAGATGAGGAAAATTCATACCTTTGTGGGTATTTAAAAATAAAAGGTTTAACTGAGGAGTTTCCCACTTTAACAACGTTTTTCGATGGAGAAATCATATCTGCCAAATACCCCTTTCTCACAAGAAAGTGGGATGCTGATGAGGATGTGGATAGGAAACATTGGGTGAGTGTTATTTACTATGTTTTATTATTGTCTATTGTGTTTAAGCGCTAATAATAATAATACTTACAAATATTTTATTATTTTCAGAGCAAATTTGATTTGTTTGTACCTTACTTAAAAACATTCAATTCGGATTCGTTTGACTATGACTCTCTTGAAAAGGCTGACTATGTGTTTATGAGGTGGAAAGAACACTTTTTAGTGCCAGATCATACAATAAAGGACATAAACGGTGCTTCTTTTGCTGGTTTTTACTATATATGCTTCCATAAGTCTGCGGCCACAATAGAAGGCTATTATTATCATCGGAGTTCTGAATGGTGAGTACTGTTTTATTTAATTCAATGATAACAATTTCAAAATGTTATTCTATAAAATTATAATTCATTCGAAATGTATTGCAAAGCCCCCTAATTGTAGTGTGAACTAAACATTACTAAATAAAGTCCACTCATAAGTATACTTTCTAAGGATATTTTGGAGTCAAGGAACTGTGTTGTTTATCAAAGTATGGCTGTTATCACTCGCTCAGGTTAAGTTGTTATTGTTGCTGTTGGGTACCTACAATATTTTATCTAGTAATTTGTATTGCTTGGTTTAAAGTTTATGTAGCATTGAAGTATTTAACAGCTAACATACTTTTTGAACTGGAGTGATTTAATCATTACAAGCTTTTGGCAATAAATAGGACTTGCAGCAATGCTAATCACTTATCCACAAGACTGGGGTTAAAGATCACAGTAGTTCAGAGTGATTAGTGATATCATAACTTCAATACTCAAAAGAACTAACTATTTACTGTCCTGATTTAACTTTGTTAACACACTATTTAGCTAGGATATAAGCCCCTTGTGTGCCCCTAATTTATCTAATTAGTTATACTTTGGTTTCTAGAAACTCCAGTCTGGCTTACTGCCATTGCTTATTCATATGCTATAAGATTAGAATAGAAATTAATTATTTTGTACATACTTTTACTTTGTGCATTTTGGTGATTTTGATTAAATAATAACTAGTGAATTTTGTGTTGATTTTCAGGTATCAATCTTTGACCTTAAGCCATGTACCGGAACACAGCATCCAAATTTATGAGTTTAGATGAAATCAACATGTGAAAACTTAAAAATTTGGATTGGTATTTTTGTGTCCGCTAGTACTTACTTGTTCATTAAGTGTTAACTTCAGTCAGTATCCAAAATGTGTAAAGATTGCCAATGTTGTGTTTCTCCAGTAATTTAAGATAAAGATGTCAGGGCTAATAATAGACATTCATTCAGAACAAAGTAATTCAGAAATGTAATTTTACAAAATGATTCATGAACAACATTGTGTCATATTCTGTTTTTGCACATACTTCAGTAGTCAAGGAGCTCCAAATGTTGTGTAGTATAATAGGAATGATGCTTTATTAATTATCAATGAATAAATATAATTATTTTATAGATTTAGAGAAAGGAAATGAGTTGTTGATGTCTTTATGTTGTCACCTCCTGTTCACACCATTTTTGTAGTAGTGATTCAGAAACTTAAATACCATCAAAGAATAATCATAATTATATGGGTTGGCAGGGACATGAAGCACAACCTGTTACCATGGATTCAGTTCCTGATTCTGGACCGCCTGCATTGAAATTTCCTACAAAAGATATTTCCTACAAAAATGCAATCAAGGTGGTCAAAATGTATGGAACAAGAATGATTTTTTTAAAATAACCTGTGGAAAAATTCCAACCCAGGGGTCCAGAATCATGTACTGAATACATGGTAGGTAACAGGTTGCGTGTTGATGTCCCTTCCACCCTGAATAATTTGTTAAGTTTCTTAATAATACTATGTTATTGTGATATTTTGTACAAATGACTTGCATGTAAGTTGTTTCTATTATTTGATCATCATTTTGTTATGAATATTGAATATACAATAGTCAGTTAAAGTTACCTACTTCATGTAGATTGAAGTATGTGCAAGTACAGGGAATCTCGTTATACTGAACAAGTTAATATATCATTCGGCACCTACTAGTAGTACTAGTAGGAACTATTATCAATGTTATTGATAAAATTGAATATTTTTTTTCAATAAAACATCTTACAGTAAAATTTGGTTTTATTATTTTCCATTCAGAAATAAAAATGCGCTTATCAATTTGATTTCCGTTTTAATGTAACACATTTACTATTTACAATAAAATACTGGCATTGATAAATTTATAGTTTTATATTTCATCAAATAACATCCAGTGAATAAGCAATTTCTTTAATTTTAAAAATAACGTTTAACTCGGCATTTTGATGATATATATATTCTATTGACTAAAATCTTACAATATTTGTACAATAGTCCTCCTGAAATATTATTTTTATTTAAAAATTGTTATTAATTTTAGAATTTATGTAAGTATAAGCATTTCGCGTAGTACAAAAACAGGCTTTTTGAAGAAAACCAATATACTTACTTGGATAATACTTGAAAATTTAGGTACATTACTTCTTTGACTTTAAATATAATTATGAATTCAGGCCGTTTTTGTACTTTTAATACATGCTTTATACATGGTTAGTTTCAGTGTTAAAAATAAATATCTAACCATACTTATATTTTTTAATACACTGGTTTTTAGATAATGAAATAATTGTTAAGTAATTGTAGTCAAAAGTTTATCTTATAAACGATTAGGTATAATGAATGACTCAAATTAAAATAATCGTTGTTTTCGAATACCTACTCATCTGTAAGTAGATATCAGACGCTAACTTTTAAAATTACGTTAAACGTGGTAAATAGGGATGCAGTGGTGAATCGTGACGAAACTTGAAAGGGAGTCTAACGTTGAATTAGTAAAGCTTTATTTATTCAATAAATTATAGTCTATGTTACTCAGTGATAATATAGCATTAGGTACTTATATTGATGTTTTTTTTTTTTTAATTGGTTCAGTAGTTTTTCAGTTTATTAATTACAAACACAAATACAAATATTTTCTTTTTATAAAATTAGTGAATGAAAGATTGTGTAAATTCAACGTTAAATCTTTTTAAAAGTTGTCCCAATGTTGTCCCTGCATCCCTATTCGCACGTTTTACCCGGTACTTTTTGTTTGACATTTGTTTAGGTAAGTAAATATAAAACTGCCTGATAAACCTCTGACTTACTAGCAAGTGTTCAGAAATAACAAGTGATAGGCTCAAAGTTTAAGAATAACCCTCCTTGAGTGAAAATAACTAACAACCACAAAGGGGCTAGGTAGTTAGTTCATTGAAAAAAAAAAGAATCCCAAATAATCAGGCGATCAACAAAAAAATTACACTTGAAAAACGAATTTATCATATTATTGTTAAAGGGGATGTAAAAATCGTTGAATTGAGTAACACCTCATGCAAAGCTCATTTTGGCACGTTTTATTGCGCTGTGTTTGCAGTTATCTACCTGCCACAATAATCACTTGAGCCCAACACATTTATTTCTCGATAATTTTCTTCTCTAAACATTATTTGATTATAAAAATACATTTAATTCATCTACCTTCTAGATAGTTTCAAATACATTGTAAATTATTATGTGACAAGAAAACTAAATACTTAAACTAAGCTTTGGTGGGATCGTTAATGTGTAATAATGTAATAGTTCGGTAATGCAGGTATTACGCCCTTACGAAAGCACAGAGATGTGAATGTATTTCGAAATGCGAGTGCTCTCGAATCATGGCTTTCACTTAGCATTATATGTCGCAAGTTACACAGTTATCCTGAAGATTCGAGAAAAGAAAACTTATACATATTAATAATTGATTATACTTACTCCTAATGTGGCAAGTATACACGTGACCAAGTTTAAAACATAAAAAGTTACATAATGCTTTTGCGGAAGTACATGTTTTGGTGGGTTTCAAGTGTCCGATTTTGCATTTAGATTGTTTGGAACTAATAATACGAACAAATACCTACTAGCTATATCTACACCCATAAACACAAAACATCGAATTAGGTTACAACATATCAACTGCAACGAATACTTAGTTTCTTGAAAAAATGGTGGCAAGACCGTGCCACTTCTTTTTGATCTTACTATTAACAATTATATTTTGCGATACAAAACAGCAAACACCTAAAGACAAATACATTCACAACGAAAAAATTATATAAAAATATACATCGAATAAATATTTATAAATCGAAAATTATCATCAATAGAACAATTTACATTAACATAATATAAAACAACGATAATACTATGTGAACAATTTATCAGTAGCAAAATAAAACACTTAAATTAGAAGATATTTACAGAACTTAAAATTTCTAACAAAAAATAATAACTTAATTATGACTGTAATATTTGGCTTTGAAATAAATAGGCTAATATATTGAAAGCTATGGACAGAAATGACTTTCAATGAATAAGACTCAAAAAAAGTTTTGTAGATATCAATATTGTTGCTGTTCTTGATTAGTGGACTAACTTATTTGATTAACTTAGGTTAAAAATAGGGAAGGTACCTAATGAAAGTGTATTCTGATGTTTAGTCTACATTATAGTGCATGTTCATTTTTCCCATAGCTTCCATTATACGTCGTCGGGTAACATCGAATTGTCTAATATAGCAGAAAGCAAGCTATCTTTTTGACGTCCCTTCACTACTGAACCAATGTCTTAGGCCGAGGAGGCTGTAAAGGTCCTGGTTATTAGCGTGAGGTCGCATCGGGTCGGCATGGTGTTGGACTGCTCGGTGGATATATCCCTTCAGTTGTTCCGGGTATGCTGGAGGTACGCCCGCGTATCCTGCATGAGGGTAGGAGTGTAGCCGGAAGTTGTGGGGATAAGAATGATGATGACGCCGTGGATTCTCGTGTGTGTTATACACACCTCCTATTTGGTTACGACCAGGCCAGTAGTCCTGCAAATGCCGGAACGGGTAGTCTGGTGGAGGCGCCTGTGAATGTTGACTCTGCCAGGGATATCTGTAGTAAACCTCATACTTTGGATAAGCATTATGCGTAGCGGTTTTATCATTGTAAGCCAAACTAAGAGGTGTATTAACTGGTACGGATTCCATATTTTGTTCTTTTGGCTTGTTGCGACGGTACTGAAGTTTAGTACGTGTACCCAAAACGCTGTCCTCATTCATCTCGTTATTCTTTTGTTCTTTGGTAAAATTGTCATCAGTAGTTACGTCAGCATAGCGACTGATTAATTTAATAGCTTCTCCTATATCGGAGTAGTCGTTTTCTGGATTAAGTTTACTTTGATCTCCATCTTTTTTTAACATTTCAGCAGTTGAATTAAAAGTATGTTCAGTTTCTGAAGTGGAAATAATAGACGAATTCTGTTGGGCGACATTAACAGAGGTTGCAATATTTTCAATCTCTGTTAAGCTGCTTGGATCAGAATCTTCTGCACTATCCGTTAGATTTTCTGTATTATAAAGAATGGGGTCAACATTAACATGTCCATAAACTAATTCTTTTTGTCCTTCGTCGGTGACATTACTTTTCGATTCAATTTCAGTAACGTTAACAATTGGACTATCGCGTTTGGGTTTGTCGGGATAGTTTTGTGTGTTTGTCAGAATATTCTGGTTCACCATGTATGAACTATCAAGTACAGTGTTGTTTGGATTAAGTGTATTTTGAAGTTTTAATAGTTCTAGTTCAGCTTCTATGCTGGCGTCGCCATCCGGTTTATCTTTCTTGTCAACTTTCACGTAGTTTGCTTGAAGCTCTTGAGCCTGGAATAATAAAAGCGTTATGTAATGGTTTTCTAGTATGAAATCCCAAAGAAAATCCCATCGGCTTGAGAGAATCTTCTATGAAAGTTCGTTATCTTTGTGACATTTAGGTATTCGAATTTCTTACCTGTGAAGATGGCTCTTGGCCCTGAAGTGGCGCTGCTTGAGGATCGAAGCCAATGGGTATATTAAGTTGCAGCGGTCCTGGTTCAGCATCGCCGTAGTCGTACAATACGTCTCCACCGGGAGCCGAAGTCACGAAAAATGCATTGAGATGTTCCAGTAGGATACGTTCGTGTTCGTCTTTGTTTACTGTTACCACCTGGAAATGTAATGACATTTATTTAACAAGGTATTTAGGTTGTTTGTATCACTTTACGAAAAAAAACTTAAATTTAATTTGTAATTGAACTGTCTTTGAAGTACCCACCTGAACGCAGCCATTCCGATCGAGTCTCTGTCCCTCAGGGCAATTTAGGGGCGTTATGAACAGGGACTTAGTGGTTATTCTACGCGGTGGTGCATTCTGGTTGCCGCTTTCGGGGCTCTGGAGCCAGGATTTCCATGCGAGCTCAGCCGCCTTCCGGTCGAGGGTGCGGGGTGGCGCGCGGGTTGTCGCCACGGGCGCTGGCGCCGGTCCCTCCGCCGGACCCTCCGCCCCAGTCTCCGCCTTCACTAGTGCACACGACACCAGCAGTAACGTCGTCCACGTGTACCACATCGCAAACACCTGAAAAACCAGAAAATATTACTAAGCTGGCTTAAGGTTTCTGTAAGCCGGCTGGCGTGGTCAGTTTATGGCAGTCCATTGACATGTCTACCACAAAAAAGGTAGGCATAGCCGGTAGTTACCATGCCACACAAGCGAGTTGGTGACCGCAAAGTCAGTCCTCTCGCACCAGGGCCGTACTAATCACTATTGTTTTCGGATAGTAAGTAGGAAATGGTGCAGCGTTTCATTATTCATTACACGAAGATTAATTACAGTTTCTTGCAGTTTTACACTACACTATGGTCACTATGTGAATCACGTTCAGCATTACTTCGAAACAATATTTCGTATTATCTAGGTACGACGTTTTAATTTATTTAGGTACTATCAAGAGTTGCCATTGGAACAGCCGATCACGGTCAGCAAATGCAGGCAACGATTTCTTTATCGAAGGATCTAAGAGATTGCTCATGGAACTCGATGTGATGTCAACTGGATCAAGGTACGACCTCATCCATTAGTTCAATAGCTTGAGCACGAATCGCTTGTATTCATATTTGCATAATACGTTTTTCCGTGTATCTGGATCTCGCTAATAAAGGTGATCGAACCTACTTATTCCGACTTAGGAAGATATGCATAAAACTAAATATCGAACTAATGCCTCTTATTATAATTTTCCTTCGCATTTATCTTGAATGTTAAATATTATATTATGGCCCGGGTATAACATTTATTGCTGTTCTAGTTTCATTATGATTAACTATCACAAACAGAAACTAGGTTATAGATGCTTGGTACAAGGGAGTTAGGAGTTGCCCAGATCTCAAGAAATTACGACTTATTGTGTTTGAAAGTAGAAATTTAAAGAAATCTGTTGGTGTCAATAATTAAAAACAATCCATCAACCTTAATTAGTCTTGGAATCAAGTAGATTCGTGATGTAGTCCAAATATCTTCTGCGAGCGACCTTGAGGCCCTTTATCATTGGGAAAGTGAAAGTGTGTTAATCATAGACTATTATGTAGGGGCACTTACGGTGCCTTCACTTTTAAGTCGCATTAAATTATCGATAGGCACGTCCCTTCATAAGTTGAAATTCCGAACTGATAAATAAATTAAGTGTTTATAATTGATGCTAATGAGTTGTGGTCACTTACTTAGTACCAGACTACCCAAACGCTAAATTCTGGGGGAGATAATAACGAAACAACGTTGTTTGCGACATTTGTTGTAAGTATCTCATGTCCGGTATCAAGTAGGCCAGTCCTCTTCCTCGTAGGTCACTATCGGAGATTATGACATTCTGGTGATGTCAGCCGATCATCGTCATTTGATAATTTATGGTTATGGTGTCAACTGACCACGTCAGTTTTGATAACGACGGGAAGGTCATGAGCGTCAGCTGCGCTACGTATAAAGGCTCCTGCAAAAAGGCGCGACGCGACTTTAGTAAAACAATTTCTGAGAAAACTTCACGGTAGAACAATTACCGGTGTCGCGCTAGTCTGCAGGAGCCTTAATAGTAGAGTAAGTAGATACGGAATTCAGTTTTACATAACTAATGCCTAAATTGACATTTGCAGCACTGTCAATGTTAAGGTTTATATACCGATCATTTGCATCTCCATAATACCTAAGTGATAGTAATGCATCAACGTGTTTTACGTAAGTAATGAGAAAGCGAAAGAAATTACATGATAGATACATTTAGTTGAAAGCCACACAGAATGGTGGGTATGTTTTTTGTACCTACGAACAAATTGAGTTAAAATTTCTAAACAAACATTTCTGAGGTGGCAACGACAAATGTAGGTATTGCAGCTACTTTCTTCGAACGTCTATCTGTCTTTTTATCATCACTAACCGATTAATTATAATCAGTGAAGTAGATTTGATTGTCATGGATTTAAAACAATCCTATTTTTATACATTTTACACCTGGTCTTCAAAGAGGTGTCTATGAAAGGTTAGGCACCATAGAGTTATCTTTAAGAAAATATTCCCATTTGAATCAACTGCGACGATGACATGATGAGTTATTAAATACCTACCTAATGTACATGAGCTTAACTGTCACTAACTAAACGCAATAGAACTTTATTGTTATCGACTTTAAAGGCAAATCGACAGTTGAGCGAATAATTATAAAAACAAACATTGATCCAGTGTCTAATGTCCATAAGAATGACACGTTTTATAAACAAGATGAGTTATTTACAAACAGATTTAATGATGTTTCATGTTCCAGTAGGTAGGAACCTACCATTTTTCTTCAGAAGCGTCCAGACATCGGATTATGTAGGATAAAATATGACAATAATAAACAAGTTAGTAGATACTTATAAACTTGAACTTACGTAAAGGTTATGTGAGATAAATCGCCAAGGTTTTTAACTCCTTTCACTAAAACACTTAATATTGAGGTGTGATGTAGTTTTAAAAGTAAGAATTCATGCAGATTCATGCACCTAGGTACTGAGCACTTGATTCTGAAATATTTTCCTACCCGGTCTATACAGGCTTAAAAATTCAATTGGCTAGCTAAACTCAGCATCATACTGAACACGATAAAATAAAAAAAAAACAAAAAGATTTGATGTGTTTTTGGGTGGTCAACGACCGCTGTTAGTTACTCTTACTTGAAATATGAGTTGAGAAAAACGGTTTTCTTAGGTTTTATCGTGTTAAGATATCGATACCCATCACGTTTATGAAGTTTACACAAAAAACACAGATTTTTTTAAACTGATATTTCAAGTGACTACAATAAAATTGCAGTCGATGAAAAGAAATAACAACAAAATATATATTTTTGTGTCATAATGTTTAGAATACTAGATATCGATCGATAGGTACCCATCGCGTCTGCGTGGTTTATAGTTAAGTAGCTATTATTATGATGAATCAGTCATGTTTAGAATACTACCTAAATGTTGGTTGACTACCGTTCAACGTAGACTACCTACGTTCTTTCATCTATTGTGAAAATCGATTTGTTAATTAACTATTGTGTTCGATATAGAGCTCTTGATTAGTATCATTGTGTTTGTGGGATGGGAACTTGAAAAGTATCACCCGCTTAGTTTGAATACGTTAAAGAAACAGGCAGCGTACTTAAGTATCTACTTGCAGATCTACGTTTAGGTACCCATGGATGCCTCTAAGCTAACCACTGCGGTATTGTGATGTCGTCCCCAACTCAACAGACGCGTTCTTTGATGCTATAACTTGTTTGCAATATATTATGCGCAGTTTAATTACTTACTCGTTCGTTTTGTAAGAACAACACGTGCGGCAAAGAAGTATTGTTTGCAAGATAACTTCAAAGCTCATTATTTCAGGTAGGTACAATAATAAACGCGTAAGTATTTAGAATTACCTACTTGTACGTTTTACTTTATTCCCGTCCGTCCTGAGGTTAAACGTGGAGTAATATCTAATTCTATTTCGCCCTCTGCTGTAACTCAGTGGAAAACTGAACTTTACCTTTTACGATTCGCTACAAATGTTTCATTCATATGTAAAACCTTAGTGTAAAACATATTATTATATAACACTTGTATGTAAATAACGCTTTTTGTTTATTGTCAGCGACAATGTTGCACAGTGTTAGTTCCCTTGACCCCGGTTGAGTGAAACGCGCGTTATGGTGGATCTGCTATACACTCGAGTAAATAATTTAGTGCGCAAAACAAGGGCAATGGCTGTTGACCCCGTCGCGATCTATTGGCGGCATCTGGCAATGATCTCGCATCAGGCGCCGCACGCGCACGCGGAAGCTTCTCGCGGGAATTGACCGTGTTTCAATGGTGCTTGATTGAAGCATACTCTATACTGCATTCTCTAGTGTGAAAAGGATTAGAAAGCGGGATTAAACTCGTTGAATGCTACTTGGGCTTTTCTCCCGACAAATCTTCGGTGCGACTAAAGAATGCAGTGTGTGCTGGGATTATGAAGTTATGTGCGTCTCTGACTGCGTCTGACCTAATGAGAACATTCTGTTTACATAAAACAGATACACGTCGGGTATTCCGATTGGATGTATTATTATCTGCACGGACCAAATCCTCGAATGTTGAACCCTACCTTGACATGCATGCGAGAGCGAGACAAGGCAGTTGCGGAACAGAGGTGCGTCGGCGCAGGGTTGCACACAAATAGCTTTCCAGTCAGAACTCCGAGTCGAGTGCTTCTGACAAACATTTGTGCGTGTATGGATGAATTAATTACTTACATTTTTATTCAGACTTCAAAAATAGAATTCTTATTACTTAATGTAACTTGGAGTTATCAATGAATTGTACCTATTCAATTTAACTGCATTTGCGTTCAAACATTTTGATAGTTGAAAGGGGAAGTGGCTCTGCTCAGTGCTCTGTCACGGTTGGTGCACCACCCTCCAAATAAACGGCAGGTGTTTCTTCAATAGACTTTGTAAGGCTGAGTAGGTTGGTAACTAACAAAGTTGAGATTTAAAACCGAGATAACTACTAGTCGGTAACTAAATAATATAACATTGTTACTTGGATTGTAAAGAAACGGCTGTGTTATCTACACCTGCTGTTTGACAGGTTTTTGGTTACAAAATTAAAAAAATAGGTGTGATCGGTAGATGACGGAAATAGATAAAGTCTTTAAGTAATAAAGATAACATACGTAGATGCTCTTATGATAAGATAATTCCTTGCCTATCTGACTCTTTTGTTGAATTTGGTAAACTTTTTACCTTCATAACTAGACCACCGGTACCTACCCTACCTATTGTACTTAGGTATATAAAGAAACCTTCCTATGATTATTCATAATTATTATGAAATTATGACTAGACAAGATCCACTGCGATATTCGTGACAATGTGACCACGTGTGGCTTGATATTATCCATAATGAGCATTGTTTAATAATGGCCATACGTCGGCGTCGCCGAGAAAGTGTGCCCGCTAACTGGTCAGACACGATGTCGGCAAAATTTGCATATTAGGTAACTGATTGATATTCCTCGCGAACAGGATATAGGGATAATGATTTCTGACATTTACATTTACATTTACCGCGAATTTTATACCCCAGTGTCCCCAGTACAAACCGAGGATAATGTATGTAATGACCATGAAAGTGTAAAGAACTCGTATTGAAAAATATAAAACGTATTTATCGTATAAAGCTATTGAAATTGAAACAAAGCCTATTCATTCATAATATAAAAATACATTTATTGGATATCAGTTAATTAACGTCCGGTTAGGTTGAATGGCAGCAATTAAGAGCTGGTTATTAAATTTTCCTATGCCACAAATTCGTGTCAAACTAAAAACAGGCTTTTACGTTGAATACAAGCGTAGGGAGGAGATTTCTTGCTTTAAGGCAATTAGGTAAATCTTTTATATAGTTATCGTTGTAGGAAGGTAGGTACTCAAGCACCGCCACTACTCAGTAGGTTAAAATGAATATTTTCTGCATTATCTGTTAATTACAGTAATTAAATATATTGTTACCTGTTGCTTATCGTTATTCGTCTTCGTTATTGGAACAAACTTTGTTGCCACAATCGTCTATCGTTTGTATAAGGTAAATTCTGTCATTTCCGGTCGTTGAAAATGTTGAATCGGTTTTTGTTTGCGGAAAAGTTACGGAACATTCACGGAACATCGGTCAGTGTACCTAATGATTAGACACCACTGTTATTCAAGTGCTAGACACAGACGCTGACATAGAGACATAAATTATCTGTAATAGTTACTTGTAAACCTGTAACAGTGCGTTAGAACAAAGACACAAAGCATCCTAAACAGCTCGTACATTTTCTTCTTTATTGTGCAAATATTTTCCTTTTGATACAATGTTGCGCGGTTATTTGGAAGGATCCAGGTCTACGTTTTTCATTACATCATTCCGTTTTATAATGCCCCTTTTGTTGGACCATGGAAGCTTTTGACACCACTAACTCACCGTTATAATCGTTGAGTTAAACTGTCACCAGTCACGACTAAGTAGCTAACATACTACTAATGAGCGTGAGTTTCCTACGGCTCATAATGACCATGTCAACTGTGAACAATGATAGAAATATTTAGATAAGTATAGAGACGCTTGTACGGCAGTGGCATCAGGTGGAACATGGAATTAGCCTTTTTGACTTTCAAGTAGGTAGAAAGGTAGGTAGGATTTCAAAACCAATGAATATAATTACGGGTTTTGTTGTTTTTAAAAGCAACTTGTTCTCAATGTCAATGTAACAACAATTAATTAATTCCACGCAGCGTTTAAAACAAGGAAAGTAAATTGGTCAAAGTTGTCCATATGCACAGTGAGTCAGGTCAAGTGCATTTACCTACAGTAGGTAATCAACAAAATTTAACACGAGAACGAGAACTCCGTGCTAATACATCTGATGCTTAATAATGATAGTAGAAAGTCCATCGATTTAACTTATTTACCTATAGTTTTTTAAAGAGTACCTACTTTTCTTAGTGTAAGTGTGCCAATTATTACAAAGTTAGCTCGATTCGTGTTCCTTCAATTATTAGAGTTAACTATCGTGTTATATTATATAATTTTGTAAAGCTCTATTAATGCTTCTTATCTGTTGCCAACACCCGACTTATCAGTTTCTTTATCTTAGTTATTCTCATCTATAATATATCATACAGCTTCAGACCTTGGTGGCTAATCTTTCTACCACGGGTGAACTATTTTTGTATAGACCGTGCTGACATGGAAATCAGATTAAAAAAAATACCGGTTATATGCGATTTCTAGGTCTATTACAAGGCATGAGCGACAAAAACCTTTTTGCACCTACCTATGCCATCAGAATCAAGTGCGTGTGTTGGTCCTGTTTGGTGCCATGTCCAGTCCTCGAGCACCTAATATTGAGTGTCACGAGCAAACCCATGACTAGCCACGACACTAAATGCACTACGTATATATCTCGCGTCTCTATAGGCGACTAATAGCCGTATTAGATTTGTTTGAACGTTTCGGCACACAACAATATACTCGTAGCTCGCCAACAATATCCATTCATCTCGATCCTTTTTTTTGTAATTAAATGTGTACGGTCACGCTCAATCGTTTGGCCTATAAAGTCGCTTGTAATAATAAATTGAGGTTCGGTTTTGCAGCTGCAAGTTTTGTCACTCTCATGGGCAAGTGTGTCGGTAGTTGAGAGCGACCTACTGACTGCGTGGTTAGCATGTGCCGCGACATTTCACTATCATTCCTACATCTCGGCTACATTTTGGGTATTGCTGCAAGGTCAACGTATCTATTAGACGTGACCGTATATTGGTGTTGTTTTTTATTGTTTTGAATATAGTTGCGTTTGGATTTGTTGCCAGGCAAAGTTCTTGTCACGATTTTACTCTATCGATGATTTTATCAGGGAAAGTGTGTCTTGTATGCCTATTCGTTTACGAGAATCAAGTATTTAGGTTTATCACTATCGTAATGAGCTGCATCCTAGATACCCTGCTCATTGACTTTTACAACTTGTTGTTTGTTGATAATCTAAGATAGATAGGTTTGCTCAGATTCCCAGTTCAGCACTAGATTTATGTTTGCACGTATCTATAAACATATCTTTTTCATTTTAATTGCTAGCAAGTCACGTGAACAATGCGCCATGTGATACAAAGCCATAAAATACTGTAAATGACACATTTTACTGGATATAATTGTGAAACGTCTGTTGTTTGAAACGTTATATTACCACCAGAATAGAACGTCCATTTAATTACCTATTATATGATCGTAGGATTAGCTATAGCTCCAGGTTTCTACAATGAGTTGGACCTTGGACATACTCATTTCAAAAGTTTTTAGCCGTACCTACACGTCCTACACCTTGTGCGTGCTTTCTTTTATTTATTTCTTTAAGATTTGGACAATTATTAAAAGAGACTTTTTTTAAATTAAGTGTTGTTCCGCCCCGGGTCTTTGTTTATCTGTTTCTACATTCCGTATTAAAGAGCAAATGTATCTCCTCAATGTCCAATACAATTAAGTGCACCTAAACCAAGCTGCGCCGTTGCGTACTACGCGACGGCCTCAGGCGCACAGCCGGCGATGTTTATTTATAAAAACGGTCCATTCATCTCCCTTTAATATTCAACTCTCAGTTTAGAGTCGATACTTTATGAACGGCAGGTCACAATTTTTTTTAGTTTACTACTTTTTGTCGACTTTTGTGCCTTTTCCATCAGCACTTATTATTACTAGTTTGGCTTCAGACATGTTATTTGCATTGACCCGTACAAAATAATAAGCAATTCTCGATTTAAAATCAATACGTTGAAAGTTCTTAAAATATCGAAAACATTAATGATCTTATTTATAAAATAAAGCTTGTAACGACCGCCGCACTTGTAGCTTAAAACTTTTACAACTTTCTCTGTCGGACTCCAGGATTTAAAGGGCGTTCAACAAGTTTCATTAATAAAGTCGCTTCCACTTGCCGCTCTAATTTTTCTCCCGCCTCCATTATCTGCTATATTAGTGCTGTGATCAGCTTTTTATACTAGTTCGCGTCAGTGTAGGGCAGCATAGCCTTAGCGATATAGCGTTCTAATTAGTGGTACTGAATTTCTTAAACGGTCGGATGGACGTTTTTAACGAGCGTGTACGAAACGAAATCGCATTCAGCGTACCGAGACGGATGCGTTCGGAATATAATCTTTGTATTTTTGGAAGGGAAACGGTCTGCTTTGACGGAAGCCGGCGGCGGGGACAGATTTCGCTCGTGAATAACAAATAATATATCATGCTCGGATTCATGGCCGTCGGTGATGCCGCGCCCTGCACAATGAGTAGGCAGACAGCCGGGCCCGTAAAGGTTACCCGAATGCGTTGCCATAAGACTCGTTTTAATAATATCATCTTGATATGTGTCTTTGGTCCGGCTAGCTATATGTATATTTAAAGCCCCTTTAGCGTTCTGGTTCTTTATTTTAAGATCATATCCATAAATCACAAGGGAGCAAGTGAAACCATAAATATTTTGTCGTAGTAAGGCTGGCAGGCGCGACGCGACACAAGTAGAACAATTTTTAAAAAATTAATGGAAATTGTTCTATCAGAATCGCGTCGCACGGTCGCGACTCGCCCGTCTGCGGGGGCTTTTCAAATATGATGAGGTACAGTCAACAGCAACAGTTGATGAATAATTTAAGGGGTCAAAGATTTGCATCTATGAAACTATTGAAATTGAAACCTATAAATGGCATTTCTTATTGTGTTGTCTGGACATGCCTGCGGCCTGCCTCAATGATCGCCTTAATCCTAGCCTATAAAACGTAGAATTGAGTCGAAAATTGAGGGATGTCCCCTTTGACCGGTCTTCAGGTAGATAAACGTAATTCTATCGACGTCACATTTAGCTTTTGTACTGGTAACGTTGTAGAGGTGGAACAGGAGAGAGGAAGCTTACCTTGAGGAGAGACGCGCGTCGTCGTGCGCCGGTCACATTATAACGGGCGCTCCAACCCGACACCCGCAGCCCTGCAACGAGAAAACTGGTTAAATGATGGTCTCCACTATTACTATGTATTTGGGAGAATTTGCAATCATTGTATATCTAAACTGGCTAAGAAGAGAGTAACATGAGTCTACAAAAAAAGTCAGTAGGGACGGGAGCACGCCTTTTGCCGTAAAAACCAGCATATTTTAATTTCCTAACACGTGCTAATTGGTGAAATAAGCGGACGAGAGAGGAGGCCTATATTCAGCAGTCATTTTAATTTTAACAAGGCTCCCGATGATGAATTTTCTCGAGCAAAAGTTGTTTCCTTCGCAAGTTCACATTACATCTCAAGCCCAAAATCGACACCAATTATTTTAAGATGAAATCTTTCTGTGTTCTTTATTTATTTATGTATGTATTTATATCAGACACAGTGATCCATATTTATGTTAGTACCTAAACTTAAAACTATGTTAGTATTTAATAATTTAATTAATTCTTTAGGTACGTCAGAAACTTTATGCTAAAAGTAAGTTTATGCTAAACTAGCAGATCATAGATTTTGCTGCTGCCTCTACATTGGGAATGGCCTGATACCTACAGTCTAACTAAATTAAGGATGTTACGATAAAAGCTCATCACTAAGTGTATAATAAATTCAATGATACAGCTTCAGTCAGAGATTGCAATAATAATTTAATTAATAATGTTGTTTCGGTTTTCACTGACATTTTATGTTCCTAAAGATCAAAGAGTACGATCTGAGTGTTTGGATATTACAGTGACGATGCCGTTGATAAAACATTTACATTATCATTCATCAGTGATGTTACCACTTCGACGTCAGTTTTAAACCACCACACTCACTTTATTTCGATGAAACATGAATGCTTTCATAGTTATACTAATTAATTACAGTGCGAAAATAAATTAAAGATTCTCAGACCCAACGGGAATTACTCAGCTATTTGATGGCCAGAAAATGTTCCGTATTGAAGATGGGATTGGTTTTTATTGTATGGGTAACAGTAATTCGGCATTTCGAATTCGGGTTACACTACCTACCTCTATCTTTTAACGTGCGTCGTGAACGTGGTCGGTAACTATTGATAGAAAACTGACAGCTTTGTTGGCCCTCTTGCATTCAAATGGGGCGATGGACCGATGGACGTAATTCACTAGGTAGCGTTATGTTTGGTTATTATGGAGGAGCAGTTCCCATTTCTTCCCAGAGACACGGATCGTCTCGGAAGCTTTCTAGCAATATCTGTCCTGTACGCTGAGCGCAGAATGTCGCTGCGCCGGCGCCGCCGTCGCGTCGCGCCGCTGCGCCGCCCGGCACACAAACTGCATGAAAGTGGACCGGCCGAGCCCACGTACTTCTTAAGTAGGTATAGCCCAAACTAGTCCCTTTATGAGCTTTTATGAAATATTGTTCTATTCGATGTGATCATTGCCATGAATCAAAGAGGTTGGGTTACTTAGCCGTCTCAAGTATCAAAGTTTCTAACAAATATTAAGCTAATGGCATGGCGGGAGACAAGCGACCTATTCAAAACCACAGTGAAATTATAGTTGTTTTAGCTGTTGCTGTGTTTTCCCAGTGGTAGGTATAAATGGGATATTTAATTTTATGAATATACGCGATACCTACCTACACTTAAGCCATAGAAACACGTTGATATGGATTACACAAAAGAATATCCCATACAAAGAGATTAGCCGTCAGTTAGTAGACAAAGAGAATGTCAATATTGGTTTGTATGGACGGTAAACAGTGGACGTCTCGGGCAACCGACTCCCGAGAATCCGACCATGTTCCGTTCTATATGTACTCATTTATTATGGTCTCTCAATTGTTTCAGGAACAAAGACTGTCTTTCTTTAAGCTTCTATGGTACAGACTAAATACGAGCTCTTACTTGGTCGTTCATGAGAAATGTTAGAACATAAGATAGGAATATAATCAGAAGTGCAAGAACATGTACGTTGGATCATTCTAAACCTTTGTTGGATAAAAGCTAATCGTTCACCAAACAATGAATATCTAACGATTGATTCGCAACGTTCCTTTAGAATAAAAATAAGTGAATAATTCATACGTAAGTAATAACAGTACAATCATTCTCAGGCATGAGTCGTGAAAGCAAAACATTGATGCCGTTTGTTTCTAAACATTGTGTGCAAATTTCTGTCGATAAAAGCAAACACGCGAACTCTGGTCGCGGGTCCATGCGGTTTGTGGGATCATTGTTACTGTCTCCTACCTGGAGCATTTCTTTAGTTTTGTGACGTCATATGCACACGCATTAAGTCCATCAATATACTCCAAGATGCGTGACTCGATTCTTAACTAATATAATATGTTGAATTTAATTACTATGATATGAACACAAAGCTTACGTAGAGCTACAGAATTTAAACACTTGCTTAGATACGATTCCAAATACAGAACAAGAAGGGAATGAGCTACATATAAAGTAAGATTATGCTAATAAATATCTGCACAATTACTCACGTTTGTTTACAGTGGAATACATTTTGTATCACGTTCTGTTGTAAGTAATCAAAGCACGTACCATTGGAAGAAAACATCCACAAACTTCGTATTTTGGCGAAACTGAACGCACTCACTCAGCACGAGATAATTTTTGTAAAATATATGGGACTGTAGAAAACTAGTGTCTGTCTTCTTGATGTTATACAGTAACACAGGTTATTTGCAATAACAATTTGTTATGTCCACATTCAGTAAACAGTTCCTTCCGTTAGACATACACTTGTACACACTAGTGTTTACCCTGTTTATCATTGTGAATATAAATAAGTATTGTTCTTATTTTCGCTTCTAATTCTAATATTGTACGGTTTAACAGACTAATGTGTCCGCACACGTCACGCGAAGAGGAGCAGTATGGGTGGCTGTTGGATACAAAAATTTTAATTGTCAGAAAATAATTAATTAAATGATAAGACTTTATGAGAGCAAAAGGTTGGACGATAACGCCGTTTATTGAATAAATCAAGAAAAATATGTAGCAGTAAAACTGAACCAGTATTGTATTGAAATGAATGCAGCTATGTATGCTAATGATACGCACTAGGGAAGCTCTAACCTTAAGGAATAATTATTGCAGTCGATAAGATCGGTTCTACATTCTAGAGTTGTGTCCTCAACATAATAGACGACAGTTAACCGTGTTTTTCGATAAAATAACTCCTAAACGTTGCGGAGATGTACGGTTCTGACTCGTACCTTTATCACTTGACCCAAACATTTGTGACTGATGTGTGTTTGTCGTCTTGTTATCATCGTGGAATCCTTACTCAATGTTTTCGATTTCGATTACAAAATATGGACCACCTTCACGTACTTAATACTTGGTTTTAAGTTTTTGTTTTTTGTTACATAGCTATCACTTAGTATTGTGATCACCTAGACATTGGACCATAAAAATATTTCATAAAATTTTATTTTGCTCTTGGAATCGTTGAGAGGGGTGTAAACGTTTTATGGAGTGAGATATGTCGCATAAATTCCATGTACAATTTTTTACAATGTTCTTTTGATAGCCAGGTAAGGTTTGATAAAGAAATAAGACAAATTGTGACTATATAAGTACACTCCCGGACTCCTAAATCGAGCCCTTGCATATTATCAATGAAAGGCATACAAAAAGTCTTTATGCAATTTTGAAGTTTACATTCTGGCTATCATATCCGTACCATTAAATTCACGAATTTGAAAAAGAGCAGAAAATCGATATTTTGGTCTCTCTTAAAGAAGCAAGAATAGAGCAAACTATAGGTAAATCAATAGTTATTTCGATATTTATTTGTTTTGTTTTTCATAAAACGAGTATCGAAATGGCTTAAAACATAAGGAAAAACATCCTTATTTTTTAATCTATTCTGACCTTCAAATTATGGATATTCCACCTGGAGTAGCCGCGCAAGCTGTGGAACTTTTGCGGTCTGGGCTTAGTCAGCGAAACGTAAGTACACAACTTCATGTAAGCCATTCTGCCGTTCAAAGAACCACCATCTCTGGAGACTGGCGGCTTCGTGCGCTGCTAGAAGAACCACGAAACCAGGTCACTACAGCATGACAAAAAAAGAAATAGGCAAGCTCGATTCAGGTGTCCGGGAATGTATATGCAGCAACAGATAATATTGGTCTAGACAAATGTTTTGAAGTTGCGTGTTCAATGTTTTACACGGTAACAAAATTGTAAGATATTATCTGAGCTATCAGTTAGTTTGTACGACACGGTTTTCAATTGATTGTTGTGTTAATTGTCTCTTGTAGCTTGGAAGGTACCGTTGCGTTCTATACAATCAAAGTAACTTATCGAGTTAGTCTAAACTGAGTACATTAGCTTTAGAGCTCATTAATTGAGCTTAGTAGGTAGTTGGTTGCATTCAAGTTAAATCCTGTTAGTAATTAGAAAATGAGAAATATAACTTTTGCTGTTCTTTCTCTGAATTACTATGATATAGTCCATGTGAAGATGTAAATCGGTTTTAAGTGATTTCAGACGCGCAAAAACCTTAGAACTTGTGACAACTTTTTGGGAGCACCCTTTTACCGCTCGACTGTAGACTTAGGCTATTTCTCACAGGACTCGATACTGATATTGGAGAAGACGGTCGTATATGAATCAAACATTGTATATCTACATTCCAAACAGATACGTAAAGTGCTGCATGTTTATTTAAAACGCGACGTTGTATCGAACAGTATTTACTTTGCAAAGCGCGATCCTATGCTAGAACTAAAACTAGTCAGTTAACTATTCATGAAAGTTGCTCCTGGCCGAGACAAGAATGCCAGCTGGCGCCACCTCGCCCCGCTAAGGACTTGCTACAAATACTAACTATATAAAATCTCGTCTAGCATTACATCGTATCAGTACTTTTCAAAGAAATGGAGTACTGACTTTGTTTTTGTTTTAAAAGAGCCATGTCTTGTGTTTGTGATAGCTTTAGAAACTGAAAATTATCAAAGAGAAACTGGCAGCTCGAATAACGGTTTAACGCACACTTATAGTGGTAAAAATAGACCCCTAAAGGTGTTATGACTGCATAGGTACACACGAAATGTGTGAAGTATCACGCACTTTATAACCCCTGTCACGTCACCTATCACGTCAATGCAATAAAGATGGAAACATTTTTCGTCGGCATTTTATGATTCTAGCGTGACTATGATAAAATAGTTGTAGAAACGACCTATTATAAACCACCACTGCCAAGGTGAGGATGCTCGAGGGGTAGCTCCGGCAGCTAATAATAGAGCAACAATAGATGACGTCGATATTTACTGATCATAGCCCCCTTCAAGCGTATTAAATTTTAAAGGAAACGCTACAATCAATCTGCCTAGCCTTTCCCCAACTATGTTGGGGTCGGCTTCCAGTCTAACCGTATGCAACTGAATACCAGTATTTTACATGGAGCGACTGCCTATCCGACCTCCACAACCCAGTAACTGAGTAATACGATACCCCTTGGTAAGACTGGTTGTCAGACTTTCGGACTTCTGACGACTGTCAAAGATCCATGTACGAATGACAAACGGTTTAACGTGCTTTCCGACGCACGGAGGAGTGCGTTAGTCCGTGGGTCCGATGGGTATCCACGGACTAACCCCGGCAAACGTAGCTTAACCTACTGGATCGACCCTTGCGGCTGTTATTACTTAGCGACGAGCTAGGAAACGCTATATTATGATGTTATTATAAATAACGATTAACGGAAATAACGCTAATAACAGGAAAATTTCAATAAAAAAGGAAAAACGGAACTAAACGATCCCACAACGCCATTTTGCACAAAGCAAAATGCTCAGACGCAATTTTATGATAATATTAAGTGGTTAAATAAAAAAAGCTATTATAATAGAAATTAGAAGAATAAGTAGTTACAGTAAGTTTTCACTTCGGAGTATAACGTCAGTGTGATTTTAATGAATTTGTGAATAGCAAATAGCAATCATTGTTATACATACTATGAATTTAAAAAATAACTGTTCGTTTCGCGGTTGTCTATATGTTAATGATTGGATGTGATAAAAATCTACGCTGTTCAACACCCAAAATGAAGTACTTGTAAGTTGTATGATTCATGTTTCGCTAGACATGGTTTGAGGAACCTACTTATGAAAATAACGACATTTGTGACCCTCATTAGGATATATGCAATTTGAATACAGGCATTTGTCATTTATAGGTAGGTATTTGCGATTCTTGTCATTAGTCACGATCATGGACGTGACCATGAACGACGTTCTCGGCTTGTACGTTAGTAAAAACCGTAAAAACCTATCTATTTCATCTGTCTTCAGTGTCATCAGCATCACTTTTCATCAATGGTAGAATCTTAGGTAGAATCTGTTAATTTATTTATTTAAAGGGATATAAAATGTTGGTAACCTATCTCACTAAGGAATCTCTGATTCGCCGACTCGTTTATCTAATACATCATCGTTAGGTTAAAACTATTAGGTAGGTGGGTAGGTACCTACTTGAAAATTCGAATTTTAGTGTATCTGTGACACGGTATGAAGGTCCCAAACAATTTATTTTATTAGCGTCATTCATTTATATTAAAGTTGTATATAGGTACCGAATTAACAAGTTTATTTTTGGTACCTAATCATCTCTTGAAAACTGAATAGTACAGAGGTAAATTACCAGAGTATATAGATCCAGAATATAATATTACAACCCGTTGACACCTTTGCGGCATGCGTTAATTATGTCAAGTAAAATTAGATATTCTACACCTACTGAAATACTGAATTTCACCGAGTGTGGATCCCAATGTAGGGATTTATTATGCTTATGGGAATATATTGTTATACAATTTCTTCTTTGCGACACCTGTGTGATTTATGTTTGTTTATAATACTTGTTAAGGCCGCAGGAATCCACTGGATGCGGGAAGCACATAACCGGTCGAAGTAGCGCTGTTTGGGGGATGCCTATGTCCAGCCATGGACGTCTTTTGGCTGAAATTAAGATAGCATTTTCCCACGATCATGGCTAGGCTATAACGTGTCATTTTTATTTTTTATTTTTTTATATGCCTTTGTTACTTGTAGTTTACTAGCGACCCACCCTGCAATTACATGTGAAGACAGTATTCTGTTCACGATACATTGTGCCCAAAGTTCTGAGCAGTACCCGAACAAAAAGTACCTACTAGGCTTGCATGAATTCAAGATATAAGTATTTCATTTGTATCATTACTTACGTACTTTTTGCATATATTTACATAATAATTTCTATATGGAAAAAAAGTACCTTTCAAATGGTGAAAGATTTTTTCAAATAGCAGCTTTGTTTCCGAGGTTCCGGAGATTACCCTCCATTTATACACAGACTCATAAAATTCTCTCTCTCTCCTTATATAATATGTTTTAGTACAGATATTGTTTTGTAGTAAGTATAGGTATATTAGTTTCTCATTAAAATCTCAGACACGTCAAATAGTCTGCTCCATAGCTGCAGCCATAAGGGGCGGAGCTATTACCGCACTCCGATACAATGGTGTTCACTTTTACTCGTCCATGTTGCCACACAATGCTAATGTTATGTCACAATTTAATATTACAATTGCTGATGATGTCGTTCGTCAGATTGTCAATCAATTCTAGAAAAAAAACATGATCAATATGCTACGAGTTATCAAACTGTCTACTGTCTATTTCTTGTTCTTCTGTTAGGCAATTGGTAAAAGGGCTGGTATCCGCAACTCGACGTCAAAGCGCGTATTTTGCGTACGGGTAGGAAAATCGGTTATAAATCAGTTATTCGAGCCACATTGTTCTTGTTTCTGTTCTATGAGATAGGAAATGAAATTCCTATCTATTTTGCAATACTAAAAAGTCCAAATTAGATAATTAAATAATTGTAAGCCATTTGCCACCAAAAAAACGTGAACAAAAAATCAATCCTACACATAGGTAATTGTACCATTAAAAAAAACATAAAGACGCATTCACAATTGTATTATTTACACAGTAGCAGTTTTCACTTTCGTCTGCAATGATAAATGAGGCGATTAACAATTCTGCCCGCGGGCAGGACGGCACGTCTATCGCTGCGCCGGCGCAGCTTCCGCATTAGCATCGCCGTCCTCACGGGACAATGCTGTGTGTACGAGCCTTTACTTTCTATTCTTTCTGCAAACATAATGACTGCACTGCGACACTAATTAATGTTTGGTGCTTATTTTAAATATTTTATGCCATTACCTTACGCGAGTGGGAGACCACTTTCACTTAATTTTGTCATCGCATGATCTAATGATATGCTAATTATTTAGGTATAATCTGTACAAAGAGGATAAATAAATGGCAAGTTCAGGAAGTGTCATGGTGGTTTTAAAATAATCATTGATATACGTGCTTAGTGTAGTAGGTGCTGTATCTATGTCAATAGTTATGTGCTTATTAAGTATTCTGCAGTTGAACAGTGCTTCCTTCCTCGCTCTGTTCCGGGCACTTCGTCGTAACTTCAGAGTGGTATCTAAGAACTTTTGTGTGACTGGAACGTTATATGATTTATTAATTTGACTCATTGAACATTGAACAATACTTAGCCGAGAAAATTTAGAAATTTTGATTTGTTCGATTTATCCAAGCGTGAAAGCTCCAAATGTCCAACGGTGTCTATATTCTTGCAAAAGATTTCCATTAAATGTGGTGCAAGATGAAGATACTTATAGCATAATTGATATAAGGTAGTTACTGCGTTACTGAGTAAAAGCTTTTACAACAATTCAAGATATAATATTTTAAAATAAGTGCATGAGTGTATTATAAAATATATCATAGGTACCTCTGATTTTTATACTAGAGACAACAATGTAAAGTTGCGTCGACAAAAAAAAAAAAAAAAACATAAAATATTGAATTGTGAATTAGAATGGTTTTTTTTATCAAGTAGTAATGCGTACATCATTGACTATACAATAACATGATAAGACAAATTACGTCGACTGAAATCTCTAGGAAGTAGCTACGTACAAGTAAAAAAATAACAAGAAAACAGCTTCTGTATCATAAATTCATAATAGAAGATAAGTACACGTGAACTGATAATTATTTACTTGCTTCCCACGTGTTCGTGTTCTTGTCAAAATATCAACATAAATTATGGAAAAAAGAACGTGTATCGTCCTTGAACGTGAGTCGAGTCCTTGCGTACCTTAATGGTAAGTGCTCACTCTACCAACCCCCTATAGGTGCAATTACGGTTCACATAACAGACGCCTGCATTAATTGGGTACCTCTCACGCAAATACTACCTATCTGTATTCAATCAGACAGACGTCATCACCTACCTAAATGACGTTACATCTGCAACGTCTTGCTGGAAAATGGGAAAACGCACGGTATAGATATCACAATTGTAGAGACATGTTTATAATGTTTATGCATGCACACTTAGCCATTTCTCGATCCAGCGCGAGATAAAGGGATGACAAAATTTGTCGCGCTGTGCATGTTTGCCTGCGTACCGAAAATCCTGGATCACAACTCTACTGGAAACTAGAAACTGTGAGATTGCTGTTATGCAGGCACTCTTAATGAAACCGCTCTTAGTGCTGTGTGTGTCATTCATTAGTGACTGACTGTTTAAACTTTAAAAGCAGTTGTCATTAGGAGAAATTGTTTCTCGGAACGTCAGGTAGCGATGATGACTGATTGATAACCTACTACGTAAGTACTACATTGCATTAAGATACGCCAGTGTATGACGAGAATTAATTATAATAGGTTTCCAGATAAGAAAACATGTTTGATGTTTCAATAAATCTGTCATGTTGTTTTGTTTTGTTTGTATTTTAATTAGCATAATTAAAATAAAATATCTTTCTTGATTATTATTTTGTAGATTTATTGGACGCACGTTGCGTTTTCTTTAAAAGTTTTCAGTTTTAAGAAGTATGGACACTTTCAACGTTCAGTAACTTTATTTGTAAAATCATTTTGCGAGAGATCGACTTGATTGCTTGTTGGACTTACAATCCAACTGTTGTTTTGACAAAGACTTGCGATTGGAGTAAGTAGATACATGGCTTGAATATACTTTAAAAAAAAAACGTTTGCATTGGGTGAGCCCCGTCAGGTGGTCTACTACCTGAGCACGAAATCCGTAGTTTCTTACGAAGTTACGGGTACGGTTCCTGCTCCGTATTGCCTACGGACATAAGATTAGTTTGGTGCCCGACCTAAGAATTAATGACACACGATTCAAAAGTTGACTCAGTAACACATTTTTGTACCTCTTCGCTTCCTTTTATCATTTTTAACTATGTCCAGCAACCGCTGCTATACGGTGAACTGATTGATAGATTTATTAATATCCTGTCCTCAATCGGGGGACCGTGCTCGATAGTACACTAATGACAGTCTTTCTACCAATGCCTATTCCTAAGGGGATGATAGACGTCACTGTCGCATGGCCATCATAATAATATTAAGTGGAAAGTTTTTATCATCAGGTTGGTACAAAAACCGCGAAGGGCCTATTGGCAGCGAGATTACGAGCATTAAGGTGCGGTCACACAGTAGCCGAACCACATTCATTAATATTGCATTAGATCGATAAGGCAGCCGGTTTCTTGACCGGTCACGTCAAAATTTTACGTCATTATGTGTTGTTACATTAACGAGTGTTTGTTTTCTAATTATCGTGTCGTGTTTATAGAAAAAGTTGTTTAAGTATTACTACGTATACGTACGTAAACAGAAAAGTAGACTGAAATTTGAATTTTGCTCGTCTTGGCGGCAGAGAACTGTGCGTACTGACTTAACGACGACCGCGACGTGATGATTAACTGAATGAGTATTAGATTACAAGAAAAAAATCAATGCCAAGGACAATTGACTATTTACATTTATTGATTTACGCAAAAAGAAGGAAAAAACGCACCTTTTAGGTCACAAAAAAACCCGAAACATTACATTTAAACAAAAACGGTTCAAATTAGTCACGTAAATATTTAGGGCGTCGGTAATTATCAAACTGGTAGGGTAACGACTATCTAACTACAGCTGTGCGGTGACCAGAGATTAAGTGGTCAGTAATGATTACTTGTTGACCATAGAGTAGGTGCGACGGCGACGGTACCTACGACATAGTAAACGAAATAGGACGAATAGTTAAGATAGCGCTAGGCGTCAGAACAACATACAGTAATGGTTGTAGATAAATTTAAAATTAGTTGTGGGTAGGTAGGTATAATCATAGAGACCTATAAAGATGTCAAACCTCGTGAATGTCAGATATTAAAGAACTTTATGATGATGAGTCCTACCTTTAACTACAGGCGGGTTTTTTTAGTATGTCTGATAAGTTTCGTAATTTGTCGGAGTTTAATTCACCATGTAAAATGTGTGGTGATAATATATGAATAAAGCTTGATTAAAACTAATTCAAGTGTTTTAACATACGAGAATTTGGCTGAAGATTATTTTAACCAGATGTTAGTACAAACATTTTATAAGACAGAGAGACGCCTCGAAGACTCAACAATTTTCTTAACAGAAAATAAAACTGTTTGATATAATAAATTTATGAGTTCATGACGTCACTATATAGTAAACTGTTGCTTTATATTATTAGCAGTTTGACGCAGTTATCGCGAAAGTTGGTATTTTTGGCAAGAATCCACGTTAATGAGACCGTCGTTACTACGTCCCATAACAGACAAAAGAAGCGTTTTGTTTCGCAATACCTTGATAATGTTATAATTAAATTTACTTGCTTGGACTGCCTCGTTGGTCTAGTGGCCGCAAGTATTGGGCCTAGGGTTAAATTCTCAGCCTGCCAGGGTTGCGGGTTAGGCCGAAAGGGATACCGGGACCTTGGCAACAGGTAACTGAAGGAACACGGGTGGGTTTTAGTCAGTAAAAGTCTGACACGCCCTTCCGCTCCACCCAGAGCGGGAGAACTCATTGGAAGATTTCCGACACACAAAAAAAAAAATGGGTTCAATTCTCAGGTCGATAAAAATGTTACCTATTGGGTTTTTCTTTTGGAGTATTTCGCAGTATCTAGAGGCCTGGAGTTTGAGTTTTTGCTCCGTAGGCTCCCGCCATAAGACCTCAACATAAGTGGCAAAATCCGTGCTGCTTTGTGTTAAGTTATTTACTTGCTTTTTATATACTATGGAATGGAGTGTGATTTAATATCACTGGTACTTAACTACTTACCAGTACGGACACACAACACTGATGACATCATGCTGTGATCATCAAAGAGCTTACTACGCGTATTGATTAGGGCATTATCCTCCTAAAAAGCATTGCAATGATCTATCAAGGAGAGAAAATGATTTAGTTGGCTTTACTTACTCATATTAGACAGAAATCATTAATTTAAATACTCTAACACCCGTTTTTATTTCGTAAGAATTTTTTCGCAAGCTACCTTAAGTAATATAAATGTAGAAGTTTGACAATTTTTCAACTCCAAATTCTTCAGGGGGCCTACTATCCAAGTCCGTGAATGAAGATACCGGTCCGTCCGAAAGTAATTCGAAACTAAGGAATGAAACCCCGCACCCGAATAATTAACCTTTTTAGACGGGCAAGAACACATCGAGAGTTGAATCGACACAACTGTTGGACGGAATCATCAGTAACTTCGGGAGAAACTACGGAATTCGTGATTAGGGAGTAAATCTCCAGAAACGGGGTGTTAAACTTTCGTAAAACCAAAGTATTACCCGTAAAACTTATATTCGTGTTAATCGATTCTACCAAGAAAGTGGCTAAGGAATTCTGCACTTACATATAAACACTCCGGCGACCGGCTAGTTTACTGTAATACATACATGCATTTTGTAAGCAAACTCAGTATCTGCAGTACCGGTAGTAGTACAGCCTCCTAGTGCAAATACAGCTAACTAACTAGTCACTGTAAACCAGGTACATCTAAGTAAGTATTTTAATGTTTACAGACAATTATAATAGGTACATTGAATAGCCCAGGGTTAGCATCGATATCTTATTACTTCTGTTATGTTATTGCGGTCTAAAATAGGTTATATTATGTTACTTCCACTACTTATGGAATGTTTGTACTTCTTTATACCAGCTTAATTAGTAGGATTTTTGATGCTCACCGTCTGGTTGGTCTCACTTGAAATATTTGTTAATTAAGGGAGACTTGTTCGAGTTATTTGAACCCAAGGCCCACATCTCTGACTTTTCGGATTTATGTTATTCTTGTATAATTATCACTTGCTTCAGAAACGGTGAAGGAAATTGTTTCTTCAAAATTGTATGGTTGCCCCAACGCAAAACTCAGGCGCTTGAGTACAGTCTAGTAAAGGTTTCATGTTGCTCATCATAGTAGAGACCGTAAAGGATATAATACATATACCGGTTCCATAAGTTATTGTCTGTTCAACGATGTACAAAGAGAGTCAGCTATAGGTACCTACAGACGCTTGCAGTAGAAACTGTCTTTCTAGTGTCTGAATACAATTTACATTAATATTATTGTAGTACCTCGTTGGGTACTTTACCGGAACAGCGTTATTATGAAAATTCGCTCAAGCACACCATTCGACAAAAGGGAAAGCACGGAATCAAATAGGCATCGATTCCATTGTTTGCTGGCACTTTTACCTCGCGAAACACGTTTGCACTATTGTCGGGTGGCTCCTTGGCAATCGGAACAATGGTGGCGATTGTTTGAACGCGCCTCTCGGTGGACAATTAGTAAGAAGCCGATCACGAGATAATTTCATACACAACGTTGTTCACATGGTCAATACCACAGGCCCACTCAAAAGGTATTCCTCGTATTCATCATAAAACGTTTATTACATTTGCCGTTTCTAAGAGATATTGTGCCTGAAATTATACACGGATAATTTCTATAATCTGCACACTGTTTTTCGCCTTGACCTATACAGACTAGCCAATCTCGGTAACGTATAATATTTGCTGCAAAAATGTTAGTAAGAAAATAAATGAGTGATTTAACAAATTATACAGCTTGAGCGTCGTTTTGTTTTTGTCAGATCAAGTTGGTGCGAAACAGACTTGTTTTGTATCGTGTATTCGTATCCTCCTTGCATTAAAATTAAACATTAATAAAAAACTATCGCTCTTTATAGAACACTAGCTGTTGCCCGTGACTTCGTCTTCGATCCAGGATGAAAAGTAGCAGATGTCCTACTCCAGGTCAAGGCCTATCCTTGTGCCAAATTTCATCTAAATCCGTTCAGCTGTTTTAGCGTGAAAGCGTAACAAACAAACAAACTCACTTTCGCATTTATAATATTAGTTAGGATTAGGATAACTTTTGAGGAGCTCGTGGCTAAGTAATAACAGCCGCTCGGGTCGATCTATCAGGTTAAGTTACGCTTGCCGGGGTTGGTCCGTGGATGGGTGACCATTTTCACATATCGAGACTCCTCCGTGCCTCGGAAAGCACGTTAAGCCGTTGGTCCCGGCTGTCATTTGTGGATCTTTGACAGTCGTTACGAGTCGTCAGAAGCACGAAAGTCTGACAACCAGTCTAACCAAGGGGTATCGTACTCGTATTACCCAGTTACTGGGTTGTGGAGGTCAGATAGGCAGTCGCTCCATGTAAAATACTGGTATTCAGCTGCATCCGGTTAGACTGGAAGCCGACCCCAACATAGTTGGGAAAAGGCTAGGCAGATGATTAGGATAACTTTTGAACGGTCTCTGAAAGTCTGATCAACTTTCTGATGAGTAAGTATAATCTGTTCATGATAGCTATTAGGTATGATTGACTGACCGAAAGGACAATAGTTAATAAAATAACTTGATAAGGGATTTGACATCAGAATAAGGCTTTCAGAAACACGGCTTCAGGTTTTGAATGACTTTAAATTGCTCTACTTACGCTCATTTAGGCCCGCTTGTGCCACAAATCACTAAATAAATACAGCACTGAACATATTTCTGAAAAACATCATTCTTTCTCTGTCAACTTCAAACAATTGAAAGAAAAAGGACTTTTTAATCTAAACGTATTTAGTGATCTGTGATGCAAGTGGTTTGTAGAGTCCGAACTCAGCTACTTTATGCAAAAAAATTGCATATTGCTAAGAGGTCAACGGTTATCAATAAACAATGTAAACTGCAGGCCTACGTTTGCCTCCATAATGGCTGATGATTGACTCGTGGGCATGTAATTGTGTGGCCACACAGCAACATCAAATTAGTTAGTTGTACCGGTAGATCGATTTTCCAGCAGCCAACTTCGCGTTAGTCATCTATAACCACTATGAAGATTTAATGATATATTATATGTTTTGGCTGTAATATTGGTTGGTATGTTTACCACTTTTTTTGTAAAATGTTATCTGTTTATCTGAATCCCAGTGCGTCTTTAAAATTTATAATCTCAAAAGGAAATTTTACGGTCCCTGTCGCTTGTTTCATGGCCACTAATTGAAACGTGCGAAGTGCCCGTACCTGCATGATTGTAAGATGACAACAGACATGTCTTTCTATTGACGAAGGTCCAATGTGGGCTTAGACACTAAACCAATATCAAATTGGTTCTCGCTACAGTTTCAACCCAAACAATCCGGTGTCCTCCAAATAACTTTCTCTTGTCAACTGGTCAATTTACTTAGTGATTGAAATAGTTTTACTTTGGTTGAGCATCAAGATAAAATTAGCCTTTCGCTTGAAGAAACAAACAGATTGAAAATCTTTAGTTTCACTTTGATATGATTAAATACAGGATTGTTCTTTGAAGGGCACTTTTGGACTTGGACTTGAAAACCAGAGTTATAGCAACATTATTGTCACCAATTCAGAAATATGTGTCACGGTTGCTGTCAACAAAACTGTTTGTTATTGTGCAATAGTTCAATTGATAAATGACAAGCTTATTGTTGCTAACTATGGTTTTAGGACCCGAAAGGTAATTTAAAATAAATGCAATATAAACCATAGTTTTTCGCTCCAAATCGGTTCTTATAATTTTATTGTCAGAGTTTGGTTCTCTCAATACAGACAATAATGAAGAATAGTGTACGTGTATTAATTAGTTACCTTGTAATCTTGAGGTACAATTTGCCTGGTTTTCTATGCTCGTTGTAGCCATGATTGGAAGACTAATAAGCAGTTGCGATATCATTCGCTCCAGGTTTCCTTGTACGGTTAGATTCGCGTTTATTGAAAGGTTACGAAGAATACCGGACTTTGATCTTAGTGCGTACTGCTCGCACTATATCCGTGTAAGTTAGTTCACTGTGCGACTACTACAGTGTACAAAGGACTTTCAAGGTAAAAGTCTCGCTGGTCATTGTATATTTTTAGTTTTAGTTTATTTTTATTGTTAATTGACAAACCAGAGTGTAAAAAACCGAGTGTGTGGTTGTGGTCAGTTGTGGTATAGCATATATTATGTAGTACTTGATGTGACGTAACAGGACGTGGGATTTTCTTCAATAGTATCACATGACATTAGCATTTACAGTAATAAAAAAAATAAAAGGTCCATTTAACTTTCTGTAAAAGAATTGTAACTGTATTAGAATTACATTCGTCCAGAATGTTGTATTTTTACAGTGAGATTGGGTTTACTACGTCCAATGTAAACAATTTTGGACGGTGTCTACTACTGAAAATTGATCTCGTTAATAGGTACCTACTACCCGGTGGGTTGTAGGATGCAACAGTTGAAAAAGTTTATAAGTAAATGGATGAACAATTTGAATAATCATTCATAAATGCTCTATCGTCATTTTAAGATTACAGTCTATTATTAGGTTAGTTTAAATAACTGGGCCAGCCATCGTTCAGAGAGATTCCCAAAAAGATGAATGAATAATATTATGAATTTCAGTCAACTAATGGAGCCACAATGTACGTTAGTATGTAAACGAGAATGAAATGTGATGCCATTGTTGGCACAGCCGATATAACGGCGACCGGATATTTGCAATTCAATTGCAAATTGAACTATCGTGTAATTTCAATACGAAAATTCCGACGTATTCAATGGTCCATTTAAAAATTTATGATGAACTTTTCACGTTTGGATCTACCCGGTATCCGTCCATACTTGATTGAATTTGGGATGTTTGTTGAACAACAAGTCAATTTTGCCGCATGAAAGGGAATTTGAAATATTCGATTTAGATAGCCAACAGTAGCGGTGCAACCAAAGGTTTGTAAATATCTGGCTTTGCCGATTGTGACAATATGTTTGTACTTTCATGGGCAACTGTTTTTGCGTTTGGCGGCACAATTACAGTGTATTCACCTCACCTTAGATGCTTTCCTGTCTCGTTGGTTGCCCCGTCGCCCATTAAACGAAGGGAAGGATCTCGGAGGATGGGGGAGAACTGAGAAATGTTCCCCTAGGGAGGAAACGTCCGTGTACTCACAAGTTATCTGTTGCATAAGGTTCTATTCTAAAAATTCTGTCCAAATGTCTTGTCTTCTTAAATAGTTGAAGTTTGAAATAAAATAATGAGTATCGACTAATTCTTGACCTTTCATTACAATATTGTACAATATCGCTACCATGATCGCAACCGAGCGCCACAGCGATATCGATTATATCTGAATAGGCCATAATATAAATATCTATTGATTTAAACATTATATCGTTAGCTAAACCATGCTGTTGTTCCTGTATTTCCTGTATTACAAATAATTTATCCTATTCTAAAGAGGTTTAATGTAGAAGATTTTATTTGTATGTGAGATGAGCACCTGCGGCCCGACCCTTCTGTAAACAGGTAGAAACTCACATGCGTGTATGTATGTGTGTTTATGTCTAGGAGGGTGACTGCAGTCACGGTCTCGAAATAATTAAAGCAAACCTTCTTGGTATACCAATCTTTGTGAACCTACCTCTAACTAATTAAGTAAATACCCTAATCATGGTACACGATAGCTCCATTAGTTGTTATTAAGTAGGTAAGTACGTCAAATCATATTTTGTGGCTTTTTTTACGCACTTTAGACCTTCAGTATTGTTTAAGAGCATTGGTGATCCAGTGGTAACTGCCCCGACTTACGAGATGTAGGTCGTGGGTTCGAATCCAGTCAGCCGCTTTACTTTGTGTAAATAACTTCATCACCATCAAAACGGTGAAGGTCGGTGTCGTTACTGAGAATTTGTCAATTGCCTTGGCCAATTCCGCAAATAGCGGTTTGGTTGCAAAGGAACCTTATTTAATCTTAATAAATTCAAGTCTAAACTTCGGAATTATTATACAAGTTAGGATTAAACAATCCAATAGGGAGTTTGTTTGGAACGCTTTCACGCTAAAACGGTTGAACTGATTTGGATGTAGCATATGGGTAGACCATGACCTGGGTTAGGACATAGAATACTTTTCATCTTGGATCGCAGACGACGCGGGCGGGTAAAGTATATTTTAGTAATGGTGTGTATGCATCCAATCGTATAACTATTAACGTATCTTACTTTTTATACAGAAATATGAATTTTCCAAGTGTGTTACTCCAATTTCTCAAAAATCTAATGATTCCGTTTTAGTTTTCATCAATGTCGGCCCGAGAGAGTATTTCATGCTAGTGGCGGATCTGGCCTTCCACGTGCACTTGGATAATTCACCCTGTATATTCTCTTTTGCTCTTATAATTAGTACTGAACACATTAAACAAACATAATTATAATAGGTATGTAGGTATATATTTTAAACTCACGATGAAATTGGAAATGAAGCGGTTCCGTGTGTGTGAAATTGAATTGGTTACGTTTAAAATTAACTTTATTGCTGTAGTACATAAGACCTACTTTTTGTTTTTTTTTTTTTTTTTGGGTGGGAAATAATCAAATGACTTCTCCCGCTCTGGGCGGAGCGGAAGGGCGTGTCAGACTCTTACTGACTAAAACCCACCCGTGTTCCTTCAGTTGCCTGTTGCCAGGGTCCCGGTATCCCTTTCGGACTATTCCGCAACCCTGGCAGGACATAAGACCTACTTAAGGAGGTGACCAACCACAGAGTAGATAGCTATACAAAGGGAATTTTCCATAAACCGCAGAAAGAATTTATAAAATATTGAATGTTTTATGTCAATTGATTCATTTAAAAACATTAGCAATCTATAACAATCATAAAATTATTTGAAAATATAGTCCGTAACCAAAGGAAATAACTTTGATTTAAATCTATATCATATAGAGTCGATTGTACCTAAGTGTTGTAACATCCAATGGCTGCCGACGAGTTCATTGAGCACACATATATTAATAACTTCAATTGCTTGTCATAAGTTTCGCCGTACCAGATTTATGTTTTTCCTTTATTCTGAGATCAGTAGTTGTAACGTGCAGCCATGATGTACCTCTTTGTAGCGAACTTACAGTCCAACATAAATATAATAGACTTATCTCGGGAACATTTAATTGCTCCAGGAATGTCAACTTCCGCGTTTGTTGGTGTTGCTATCATTTGCTAGACAATTAAAAGTCTAGGTTACACCATTGACAAGGTGCCAAGTATCTCTGATAATAAGACATCCATCTTATTCGTGATTAGCTGTTATACAATATATGCAGGCACGTATATGATCGTTTATCCTTATCGGAAACCAACAAACTCTAAAAGCCACGTGCGGCTAAATCGATTAACTGGGTTGCCACTTCAAACAAAAGCATTTAAAAGCAAGCAAGTAAAACGTTTCCGATATGCTTCGTTTTACCTTTTAATCAACCTGGAGCTTTGTTTGAGATGTTAGGGTTTTTTGAATTGCGAGTTCCTGTAGTAAATAGTTTGAGGTTTCTGTTTAATGAGCAATTATTTTGTGTCAACTTATGCACAAGGTGATGTTTCTTCTAGAAAGTCTCGTGACAAATACGCACTAGCGGCCTATGTTCTGTATGTAGGCCCCTGCAATAAGTCAAACGCAGCTAGTCGCAGTCTCGCCGGTGTCGCGAACAGGTTCCCGGCTGAAGCAGCATCAGCAACTTGTTAACATCACCGCTATACAAACCCACCTATCAAAACATTCTTACTTTCTATAAAAGGAAATCGAAATTATCTCACTACTTGGGACATTCCATTTCTCTCTCGGTAGTTTTGATAATTGAACTTCGCTCATTCGTTTTTACTTTTATCGAGCAGTTAAAAAAATACTATCATCAACATTCTCACAGAGTTATATCGACCAGTTCCTCTTCCAAATGGTACACGTAATAGAACTTAACCGTCAATCACATTTGTGTTGCATTTCGATATCAAGAATATTTTTCCGTCGCTTCGCCCCTTCCATCATATTGAGTGCCATATCCGATTGTATTAGGTACACACTCAATTGGGCGCTCTCACTCACTGGCGCGACTCAATCACTGAATCATTACCAGCTGCTCCATTTACAGGGTTATTGTTTCGAGTCTGACCTGATGTACTCGAACATCCCACTTTATCGGTTTGGCTTATATAGCAGGTCCGGGGTCACAGACGCGAAATTCGATTTCCTGTTTCTATTAGTGTAGTATGGGTTACATCTCAGAACCGGCACTTTTATCCTTACCCTCCACATAAGTAGAAGGGAGACTAGACATGAATTATTATTGTAAATGTGTAAACCTTCACCAAAAACACACCCCAACCCTTAAATCCCATGGCATTGTTTACGAACCGCCGGAACACTAAAAGGTTCGACGACCTCACGTAAAATGAATCGCTACGTCGTGTGTAAGCACTTGAGAAAAGTCAGAAACGGTGACCAGCAATTAATTCGATGCAAAGAAATGGAATAAAAATGTCTCAATGGACAAAACACGCGGTTAATTGGCGTGTTGCGCTGAGCACATTCTAGTTTGCCATAGAAGGAGGCAGATCTCCGCCTGGAGCGATATAAATAGCGAAGCGGACGGGGCCACAGACGTAAAGTGGACACCAGTTTTAGAAGTGATCGCGTCTATTTCGAACAAGTGTAAATAAATCTAGCGAGTCACTTTCGTACACAGTTGTCACTTTCATTGCCCGCGCCCGCTTCGCCTCGTCCTGCCGCCGCCTATTCGCGTGGCCGCCTCCTCTATGAATATATTCAGCCGAATTATACCTAGCGTAGAATGTGTTAAATATGTATTGCACACCGACACTCCTCCACTGGCACTATGATGTGACTAAATCGTAAAACGTTTGCTTCACAATTTGCATAAGCCAGGCGTGGTTTAAAAAGCTTTGGCTCCGCAAACATCAAGACAACGTTAGTCATGATGAAAAAGCAATTAAAATTATAAATAAGCTCGATTGGTGGGTGGTAGATTCTTGATCACGATGTTATGATTCATTAGCAATACACGATAGAAACAATTTTGATTTATTGAGGAAGAAGCCTTCTTATGTAACTATGAAAACAGTCGTTCTTTCAGAGGATAAAGGACATCATTCTGTGTAATGTTATTGATAACCTCAGCGAAAGTTAATTGAATGTCAGACTTTCCACGTGGTAGGTATTCAATTTATGAGTCGTTCATTAGATTCATGAATGATTGTATCGCGGCCATCATTGATGAATTTACGTTGTTGTGTCAGTGATTAATTTACTTAAATCAGAAAAGGTGCAAAGGTATGGTACTTTTTTTTTGCCAATACCCTCTCAAACTTTTCCTAGCTTCAGACAACACAAGACCAGTCTCAGTTATTATTCGTAGACGATTTACTATTGTTATGTTACATAAAAAAACCAAAGAGAAGTCATTTTCAGAGACAATGGAACTATCTAGGTACCTAGTACCTATATTACCATGAAAACCATCATCAATGTAAGCAAAACTTTGAACTTGCTACGTGGGTAAGTTATGATAAGTGTCAATTGCTATATGTGGAACACCCGAAACAATGGGTGATTTTTTTTTTATAACACAAAAAACGTGATATTTAGTTATACACATCTTGTATCATGGGAAAGAGGTGTGATTTTATGGCCCCGTTTATGAAAAAATATATTTTAAATAAACTATAAGTACGAGTGAGTATACCTATTTGTGCCTACTGCCTATTGGTCTACGAAGTTGTACATTCATGCGTAAGAACTAGGCAAGCACGTGTTGTGGACAGGTCAGATTTCACTTGTGTTGGTCCATTCCTCGCGCGTCAGCCTAATCTGTTCCCACGGTGTTGCATTCTTTGCACAACAATTAACAAATAAACTGCTCCACTTCGAGCATAATGTTACTAAGCAGACATTATGCTCAAAATTCAAAGGCACGAGATGATTCATTTAAATTTGAGTGGAGAATACTATCTAGAGTAAATTGCATGAATTTAGGATAAGAAAATCTACCAATCTGATTTTCGGCCATTACTTTCTTTATAATATTTAAGCTGCATTAATTTGATTTCACAATTGAAATGAATAACACTGAAATGTGACCACATGCTTGCAACAGAAAGTCCAAGTGAAGAGCGATGATATAAGACATGGTTTTATGCAAAGGCAATGGCGCGCCGGGACTCAGGCGCACGTCGCTCCGCCGAACCAAAACAAATGGAGGCGACACCGTTACACCACTTCGCGGAATTAAATAAAGTAAAAAATGACAGTAACCAACGGTAATCTTTGTTCTTGTAAGGTCGAAACCCCGTCTTCACGGTAAGGCACCGTCGACTCGCAATCTAAGAGCGCAGCGATAATTTTTCGGTAATTAAAATCAAACTGAGGAGAACTGATTTCGTTGTCCGATGATAAATATGGCCCGCAGCATCCGCAACTATCTGCCAAGTAAACTGAGCGAACATATGTGCGCAAAACCCGCCGAGTAGTACCTCGTGTTTTAAAAGGGCAATAAATAATGCCAAGTCGGCCGGTTGTCACCTTTAGTGCACCCATATGGCACAGTTCCCAGTGAAAACAGTTTTGGAATCTCTAAACGAATTTAAAAACCCAACATGAGACAAACGTCGCCGTTTACATTTAGGGAAGCCACTTATAAACCTTTCTGAAGTGGGTACGTGGAGGATAGTTGTTACTAAAGTGCATCATGTAAGTTGTTGTAATACTATCGTGGTGTTCCACATTTGAATTGGAACAGGCCGAGGCCGGTCCCGAAGCACTGGTATCGCTATCGTGTAGACGCTCACGGCAAAAAATTGATACGCGGAAGCTATCTCGCTTCTACAGAACATCAGAAAAAGACAAGTTTCACTTCCAGGAATGCCTGGTGCACGTTAATGATTAATGTAAACAACAAAGCTGGAGAAAAAATAAGCAGTAATGTAGCTATTGTGTGTCCATGAGGTGAAGACGGAAGACTGGTGGCGTGGGAGTGAGCGCGGGAGTCGACCTGCACGGCGCGGGAAAATGTCGCTCTGTGTGCGCGTTCACATCGACGACAATCTGCACAAAAACAATCAAGTTGTGCGCGGTCTTAGCGATGAAGATAATTAAAACACTCGTAGGAGGCTCACATGATCCCAGCTGCCCGTTAAGTATGAAAATCTATTTAATGACTATGTACAGGCGCTGTTTATTGCCATTCGATACTATTAGCTACTGAATTAATTAAAGGAAGTATGTTTTCATGCGAATCGGAGCAATCGCAGACGGCTTTTACGCAGCTTTGATGCTGTCTCAGTTTACGACTCGTTTCCAAATGTTATTGGGAGGTGGGAGGATCATTAAACCTGAGTTCATGCACATGTCTGTTCTTAGGTGGAACCTATTCAGAATAAGTAATATTTAATCAGAGAATAAGAGTATCCATCAACGGGTACTGTACTGTTACATTAAACCATAAATTAACGTAATTAATTTGCACCCAATGAAAAATTAAAAATTTGTTCTGTAACATAATTAACATCACGCCTGTTTTCCCCGAAGGGTTAGGCAGAAGTGTACCTAACTATAGTACACCAGCACTTCCCTCGACCCTTATTGTAACTAGTTCTAAATAGGTTACCAGCTAGAAAGGGGGAATTATCTTAAATGAAACCTTTTATTGATGTCAAAAACGTCTCCAATAATTTTCAAGGCCTTAAGAGGAAATTCAATTCCACTTCACCCAAGTTAATTGCAATGGAAGCCGAAGAGCATTCGGTTTGTGGGTCGACCAGGTGGGTGGTTGTGATTTTGCTATAGGCACCAACGGACATTTTTAGATTTCCATTTCTTTATATAACTCAAACCAGAATTGGCGTTGATAAAGCCATGAAAAAGATATCTTGCTATGGAAGAGCGGAATCTCCTAATTCAGGCACTATCGGCCTAAAAGGAGGATCCAATCAAAAAATTGTTAATACCTATACAATATACATGTTTTACGAATAAACTATTTTTATTATTATATTTATTATCTCATAGGCACTAAGAGATAAATACATAGGTAAAAAGTGGGTTCCTGGGAAAAATCTACTATAAATGGTGTTTACAGGGTGGTTACAACGACAGCTGAGTTTCTTTCGTGTTAGTTTGATGATCGTAAAGATCCTGGTTGAATCGCAACTCGTAAGTAACTACGCTTGTTCACAAAGCCGACGGCAAAGCACACATCTATGATAGTAAGAATATATAGATTATAGATATCTCACGTTTATTTAAATTTGTATTTTGTCAGTACAAAAATTCGACGTTTGTGCGTAACCAGTTTTTCTATTAAAAGTTTGTGTGTGTGAAAATGAGTTTCCTTTCATAATTATAAATATTAATTAACGAGTTTGCCTTGATCCTTTAAAGTCAATAGCTCCATCTATTTGTGTGGTTTCTTTTAACTATTTCTATAATAATTATATTTTCTTATCATTATTTCCAAGTTGTGATTCTGATTTACTATAGTATGTTTTGGGTACATACTCAATTTCTCATTATTTTCAAAGTGTAAACCATAGCTGGAAGAGTGACCACTGCGGCCAGCGAACAATGTTCATATTCTCATTTATCTGGTAAGTTTCTGTAACTTAATCTGCGATTATGCGCCGGCGGCACGCACGTTAGTTTACATTACGGGTCACTGTAGACGCTATTGTGTCCGTTGAGAATCGTACTAAACACTCGGACATGCGCATAAACACGAGCTCAAATCCAGAATATTGGACGACTTTTTCGAATAATTGTAGAGCAGTTTTGTTTCTGCTAAGGAGATGTGACTTCCTAAATGTGGACTGGTGACTGATCATCGTTATCATCATCCTGCCCTTATCTCAATTTATTTGGAGTAGGCGCAGCACGTCTTTTCTACTATACACCTCTATTCATAATTCTGGTGATTAATGATCGAATAAATGATTGTGCTGATTATAAGTTCGATTGTTCGTGTATAGTTCAACAATGTTATCGACTCAATTTATGCATTTCTCACAGACATCGAGACAATTTTTTTATGAAAATGCATATATTTGTTTTTCTCATGAGACAATACACATTATTGGCAGTAATATTATAATATCATGTTGAGAATTTAAGTGCCATGTAGGAATTCAAATCAGTTCCTCTTATCTTAAATTGTCTTGTTTTGTCTTGTGAACTAGCATACCGATGTTACACAATTTAAGCTGTCACACAAGCTGTCCGGTTGTTGTGCTAAGCTGTGACAAACTGGGCAGTGCATGTCAGAGCCACATGATTAGGCGCTGTTTACACGATACGACAAAAACAGGTCAACATGACTGCAGGAACTTGGTACTCCGACGGAATTTAAGCGACGCGTTAATTAGGATTTATATTCGGAATAAAGATAGAATTTGTTACTGTGTAGATATACGTAGTGACTGTGGTGTAGACTGTAAATGGTTAAGGGATGAGCAGTCTGATTTAGATTTGTGGAATGCAATCGCAGCGATGATGCGTGGCAAGAATGAAAAAATCTCTGATGAAAAGGATATTTCCACAGAAAAATATATACTTACTTGGTATGTTACGTTATTATTAGCATGAAGAAGCTATACTCAATTATTTAAGTACATACTAAAAAAATTAAATGATGTTTTAAGACTCGATCGCTTTAGGAAGCCACTGCTTTCGAAACAGTTATATCCATAAATATAATCTTCAAAAGCGGAATTAGAAATAACGTGTAAACGTGGTTTATAGTTGTTTTACTAAATACGATCAAAAGGAACGAATGATGAAGCTTGCACGGAGCGAATCGGAATGTTACACTGGGCCCATGTCATGTGCAGGTTGAAGTTCTTGCAAATAAATAATTTTGCACAATTTCCACTACATTTGTCATGGTAACCGATAGTATAAGTACACATAAGAAGGGCCAAAGTTTGTAAACTACTAACACAACAGAAGATAAGACGTATCATAATATTTACGTTAGTTTTGATCCATTGCGGACAATAATAACTTGGGACTTGACAATTAGGACTTGCATACGGGTACAATCTAACTTTTTTCGTCCTTTCTAACGTGTAATAAAAGTGAAGGACTCTGTCTTTCCGTCCGTTAATGTGCTTATTCTTAACTGAAAAAGTTTTGTGTTTTAATTCCTTACTTTTGATCGCTTCGTTACAAAAGGTCTAAGTAAACATTAGTCGGAACTATCGGCACAATTATTGATATTTTCCATATAATTAGGTAAATATGTAATCGAAGGAACCTCATTAAGGTATTTATACGTAGTAATCTTTTATTTTTGTGCTTTCGGGGTTCTTGTCATAGGCGATAGTGATTACAGTCAACTGATCAAGTATTAATCATTGTACTCTTCTATTAAAGTCATTTAGTTCAGTTTGAGTCCACTGTCACAGTTGTTGAAGGTATTCCATACAAAAACCACTTCCTCAACGAGTTCTTTGCTGACTTGTCATGATACTGATACCTACTGAAGGCATGTGACAATCCCAAGTACTTTAAAATAAAACTTATTATCAAAGTTCCAATGTGTTGTCAAAATATTGGCAGCGGTGAATTGCGAATTTAGGTATTTAGATTTCGTCAGATTTTTTGTTTTGTAGCGTTGCTTGCAAAAGACTTCAACGCACGCTTTTACCTATAGTTCAAAAATTCTATGCTTGAAGAATAGTTAAAGTTTTAATTATTACAAGTTTATACTGATTGTATAGTAAGAATACAATTTGTTAAGGTACATTAAACAATCTAATGTAATAATTAATTAACACGTCGCATTCATTAAGTAGGTACTGACAACTGATTGGCTATTGTTCAATAGTTCTTATACACTCAAATGTACCAGTTTCTCGGTTACTATCCATAATATTGCTATTAGCTTTGCATGCGGATATTGACCTAATCGGCTAATCACGTTAAACCGTAACTCTTTGTACCGCAGTATTCGTGCGTAATAAATTAAGTAATTAGGCAAGTGATGAATCAATTAATTTCAATTACTTTATAATGGCGGTACACCAGGATGTTCAAAGCTTTCCTTGTCAATTATGGAAAGCTTTTAAAGCCCATAAGGTAACATAATGAAATAGAATGTGATTGAACACCGGCCAGGCGACCTTAGTAGGTACAGTAATCCGCGTTCATGGCGCGATCTCTTGGTGCATAAATCAGCTGTGCGAGGCTCCTACGTAAATAAATTAAAACACAAACACGTACTCACCGTAAACAGACGGCCGTATTGAAAATAAACCGATCACCTCCAATGTGGTCACAAAAACAAACATAAACAACACAAAACCAAAACTGTCAGTTTTCAAAGTATCGGGGGTACATAAAACTTGAGGAACAGAGGAACAGCACTTGATTCACTTTGCGTCGAACGAGTAAAGTTTCGCTGTGCGAGCGCGCGCGGTGCGTGCGATGTGCTCGGAGGGCTCGAGTCGAATGGTGCTGGCGCGGTAAGCCGCTCGCCGCTGTCACCGCCACCGCGTGCTTCTCGTCCGCCCGCTTCCGTGCACCACTCAGTATGCGTTCGTGCCAATATGCATTATAATCGCTGATCTGTCCACATCCTGCGGATCCTGCGCTCAACAATACAGCACGAGGACGATACTGTCACTTTTATTTTATCGGTTGGAGGGTATTTTATTTAGACCCAGAATGTAAATCAACAGTAGCTTATTGAAAAGCTCTTTTTATTTGGGTAAAGTCAGCTTGATATTCCTATGTGTTTACGTTGTGTTGATATATATAGAAATCATTGGTTGTGGTTTTGTTCTTACGATTACTTATGCCCACATTTGTAAGCGAACCACCTACCCAGGTAGGTTTATTTTAATAGTTTTGTTACAGTAATATTGCAGGTTTTTTAAATACAATTTTTGGTCCTCTCACTTGAACCTGTCGATCGATGCCATAATATAAATTACTAGCTGCGCCACGCAGTTTCACCCGCATATGTCTCGATCCCGTGGGAATATCGTCATAAAAAGTATACTATGTCATGTCTACCAATGTGCCAAATTGTATCCAAATCTGTTCAGCCGATTTAGCGTGAAAGTGTACCAAACTCACTTTCGTATTTATAATATATGTATATAATAAACTAGCTTCGGCCCGCGGCTTCGCCCGCGTGGTATGTCGATAAAAAGTATGCCTATGTCCTTCCCCGGGATGCCATCTATCTCTTTGCCAAATTTTATCGAAATCCGTTCGGTGGTTTAGGCGTGAAAAGGTAATATACAGACAGACAGACAGAGTTACTTTCGAATTTATAATATTAGTATGGATAACATAATATGTATATATATATAATATATACTTACGATACAGGACAAAAACAAACAGAAACAATAAGTGACAAAGGGAACTTGAATAGGTAGACTATAACATTGCTAGACACCTAACTATTACAAATATTATCCTATCAAACCACATTACGCTACAGCGGAAACCAGACTTAAAACATCTGATAAGCTAGGCAAGTCACCGGAAGGCGGAAACTGTAAAAAAGAGAACTAGGTGTTTTTGCATTGTGTTAAAGTCTGCGATGCGCGTAAGTACTTGCTAGACTTCAAAACAATCCATAATAATATCCATACTATATTACTATATAATATTATATAATGTATAATATTATATAATATATATAATATAATATAATATATATAATATAATATATAATATTATAATATATAATATCCATACTAATATTATAAATTCGAAAGTAACTCTGTCTGTCTGTCGGTCTGTCTGTCTGTATGTTACCTTTTCACGCCTAAACCACTAACCGGATTTCGACAACATTTGGCAAGGAGATAGATGGCATCCCGGGGAAGGACATAGGCTACTTTTTATCGACATACCACATTAGCAAAACCACCAGCACAAGCTAGTATATTCTAAAGGGGAAAATATTACTTAATAACTTTCGTTGTTTCATAGAAAAATACAATAGGACTTTAGGGGTATGAGGAACAGGGTGTAAAGTTCACTCATCCCCCATAGAAAAGGGAGGATCCTCCTACCAGACGGGTGTTGTGTCTGGCGGGCAACTGCCCAATGATTGATATTGGGTTTTTGTATATATGTTCACTGCACGGTAAACTCTAATTGCGCGATGCAGGATTTATGTGACGTCAGGTCTTCGATGCGTAGTTCGCATGTGGCGATGTAGATACCGCCACAGGACCTACCAATTTTTTCACAACTTTGGTCCCATTATCCCATATCAAATCTTGTGCTTAAAATTATTAAGTTAAAGTTAAAAACATTCGTATGTAGGTTATGCACCGAACTATCCAAAAATGTTTATTGGTAGTTGGGGCTTTCTCAATTGCTAAATTGGCCTATCGCCCGTGTAAATATGATCTTAGCTGGTGATTCACACTAACTGTCACTACATACACTGTAGGATCTCAACAAAACAACAGTTTTTGCATCATACATCAGCCGCATAATATTAGAAACGTTTCGCCTCGCTAGAAAGAATTTGAAGTTATTTGGGGGTTCTAGAGGGTCTCCTGCACCCTAATTGCGTAATACACGATCAATCGAAATTGGAAGCGGTTCGAAACAAGTGTCTAATCCATTGCTTCATAAGATCGTAAGTTACGTTGTTGAGTAGATTTTTTTTCGAACTTATGAAGCAATGGATTAGACATATTTTGTTTCAAACCGATTCCAAATCTGATTGATCGTGCATTTCGCAATTAAGGTGCTGAACCCTCCACTCCACAACATTTTTTTTTTGCAGGTGAAGCATTTTTTTAAATAAAAAGATGAAGTAATGCACATTACCTACATCTCTGCCTTTTCCTTTTCGGAATACAGCGTGATATTATTTAAATGCACAACTTCCAATATTCTAGTTATCGTAAGTTCTGTACAATACAATCGATTCATATTAAAACTTTTAATGGTCTCTTCCGCACCGGATGCACCTCCTAGGTTTGCAATTTGTACTGCATGTGCACTTATGTGCTATTGATTGTAGATATGAGTTGAACTAGACTTATAAGATGAGCTATAGAAGTCTAGTTCTACACTTCACTAACCGTTGGTATAGCTGGTATACCAACGGTTAGTTAAGTGCTGTTCTCGCCTTCTCGGGAATACGGGGAACATTTTAATTCCGATGGTGCATTTTGACAAGATAAGGACAAGAAGAAATATTGGTGTTGATGGTTAACCTTCAGTCATTGAAGAGGCACCGAATGAAGAAGAGGAATACGCGTTAAAAATGGTTGGTTATTAGCTTTCATTAAATTTTTGGGTTCCGTATCTAAAGCCTGCCAACGGGTCCAGCTATTGTAGCTTACGTCGTCTGTCTGTTTGTCGATCTGTTTGTATGGCTCTTTATTTTCGGGTGTGTTTAGGTGTCAATAAAATTCTGTTATTTAACAGAGAAGGTAGACTATAATAATTTTGTTGCTACCTTAATCCAGAAACCCTAAGGCCGCGTTTACACTAAACATATAGCCTGTCGACTTGTCGTTAATATGTATAAGAAACAAAAGAAAACAGTCAGTGCCGCAGTAGACGTTGTTTTTTCATACATTTTAAACTTAACGCTCACAGTCGCGAACGACTATACGTTTGGTGCGGCTCGCCTTAGTGCCCGAGTGTGACTCGCTCTACGCCTGCTTTTCATTCACTTTTTCTTTTACGTTCAAGGGCTTTTCAACACTTTTACCGTTATAATATATTCGTCATAAGCCGTCGCCACTTTAAGCACGTGTTTCTAACCGTCTAGTAGTTTGGCACGTGGCGCCACGCGTCGGAACAGCAAGTGCACAAGGTGGTGTGCGCGTACTAATATTTGGGTCCTGGGAAGTTTTGTGTCTCGAAGTCCCGGGACATATTGTACATTTAGTAGTATCGGGTCCCGAAACTTTCGGGTCGACACTCGAGACACGATTGATGAAATTGTATTGTAATCATTTTATTTTCAAAAGGTCCTGATAAACTTTATAGCTTCTCGCACTCTGTCATTGAAAGAGCCATCTATAGCTTAAAAAATAATTACTTGATGCTACTATTACTCAACTATCGAAATTCTCCACATCCAAAAACTGCCAAGGAGTGTCTCATATTGTTTTCCGGAAACATGATGCAGGTTCTCCGAAACACCTACAATGGTGATTACTGAGTATGATTCCTATAATGTAAGTCTGTTTTATATTTAGAAGATTTTATTACCAAACAAATTAATATTCGATTATTGACCAATGAATAGATTCTAATTATTCTATGTTTGCTAAGTTTGTTTTTTTAATTACAAGATTTTACTGTGACACTGAAACTTTTCCAGTTTTTCTTTCCATGAATTATTTCGAACTATTACGAACATTAGAAAACAAAAAAAAAATAGCCAAATCGGTCCAGCCGTTCTCAAGTGATGCGCTTACCAACAAACAGCTTTTCTTTTTTTTTATTTATACAGAAGATAGATAAATGTTGATTTTTATTAATTTTTTTTTATTGATACACCTGGCCCGAAATTAACTCGATTCTAATTTTATTCTGAGAAGTCTCGAAGTCCCGGGACGTCCCGGGACTTTGATCGTGGGTTGTCTCATGTCCCGAGGCTTTGAGACTTTCGAGACTTCTCAAACATTTGCGCGTACGCATATCCTTACAGGATTGTTTTTATATTGGATTGTACTGAATATTAGGTGTTATTAACCGAAATCAACGCAATAATTGACATTATTGTGTTGATTTTGGTGCTTCTGATATTGCAGGAAGGTTACGATAATGTTATGAATTCATGATTTATCAAAGATGAAAGAACAGCGGTAGAAATGAAGTATTGACAGAACGTATAAATTTCTGAAAAAATAATCGATATAATGTAAACAAAAATACCTAAGCTTTACTTACACGTTTCTCTAAATAAAAAATGTTTATCCAATCCCAAATACATTAGCAGTAGCATAGTTTCTGTCTGCCAAGAGCTGCTGAGTAATAACAGACAATTAATGAGTATCAATCACATCTTAGCTCAATTCTTCAGCTTCAGACAAAGAATTAACACTTTACAAATCGTCGTCGATTGATGAGTAAGAGAGATGAAACGTTCATAGAACGGTAGACTGGGGAGAGATACATGTAAACAGAGCTGTGAAAGCTCTACCCGTCGGTACTTCATAGATAAAAATAAAATAAAAAAGCCTTTTATTTCTTACAGAAAATGATAGTTAATAAGTTAATTACTTTTGTTAGTATTATTATGATAGTTTTTTTTTGGTTATTATTTAATGGTTAGTAGTTTCAGTCTTACATAAAGAGTCTTGGATATCTATTTTGAATAAGATTATTCTGTAAGAACCCCTCTGCAGGTAAAGGCCTCCTCCAAATTAAGCCAGTTTTCACTGGATTGTGCTGTTTGTGTCCAGTTTGGACCCGCTATGCGTTTGATTTCGTCCTCCCATTTGCTGGAAGGTCTCCCTTTCTTTCTTCTGCCTACTGGCCCCCTCCATTCTGTCACTCTTATTGTCCACCTTTGGTTTTGCAGGCGTGCTATGTGTCCGGCCCACTTCCATTTTAATGCAAGAGCTTGTGCTAAACCGTACTTCATAATGATCTAAATAAATTAATATACATAATCAACGAGAATCGACGTATCCTTTGAACAGTCATGTTACTCGTGTCGTGTCATGTTTCATGTCACCACGTATCGGCAATAGTAGTGTGGGACAACCCCCAGCTAAATGGTCCGACGACCTTAAAAAGGTAGCTGGGGCAGACTGGATGCGGAAGGCGTAGAACAGGGTGTTGTGGCGCAGCCTGTGAGAGGCCTATGTCCAGCAGTGGACTGGATAATTGATGTTGGCCGAGTTGATTGATTGATGTGTTATGTCATGTGTCAAATTGGAAACAGATTCAAGAATTCCTTTATACGGAAGCAGAAGTGGCAGTTGATCGGTAGTCTGATTCAAATCCTAGGATTGTGTTGGTACCGCATGGTTGGTAATTGAAGTATGTCCGTTGAGAATGTACGCTTGACACACTCCCTTATGTCCATTGTCTATTTGAAACAGAGCATCTTGGATAGAAACAATTCAAAATGCTGGGTCCCCTATGTAAGACTATGAAAATTATATCCTGACATTTTCGAAGTCGCTCGAGAACCTAGTTTTAAGTGCCGTTCATGGTTGGTTTGTTTAATTTCAATATTAAACCTCTCTAATTGAAAAACTATGATTAATCATTCTGTAAATAATGCATAATTAAGCTCTGTTTATATTTTTGTCCCACTGGCAAAGTTATTAATTTTTGAATTTGTTTGTGTAAATGATAGCTGGTTTCAAATGTTAATTAAAAACTATAAATAAACATCCCGTTTAATTGCTAAAGTGGAGATGAAATAATAATTAGTAATACCAACAAGCCTGTAAACAAACATGTTTTTCCATCGGTAGGTACTTATTAATTATTGGCGAAAATTAAAATAATTTCTAGGTACAGTCACGGACTTTAATTGATGAGCCACCTTCAAACTTTTCAATTTTGCAGTTTCATACATTCACGAGATTACACGATTAAACACGAACTCAAATCGCAAGCTCGTAAACAAGATGACAAATAAATTACTTTTAATCGGAAATATCCATAGAGGTTGACTTTACTAGTCAACCTCTATGGATATTTCCGATTAACTTATAGTGTAACTTTTAACAAATTTCATAGTGTGACTTTTAATCGGAAATATCCATAGAGGTTGACTTTATTAGTCAACCTCTATGGATATTTCCGATTAAAAGTAATTTATTTGTCATCTTGTTTACCTACTTTCATAAATTCACGAGATTACACGATTAAACACGAACTCAAATCGCAAGCTCGTAAACAAGATGACAAATAAATTACTTTTAATCGGAAATATCCATAGAGGTTGACTAATAAGTTCTCAATGATAAAAATAAATACAATGATGCATTAAGTTTATCCAATCTATTTGATACCGACCTCCTTTGAATCATAGCTCATTAACTCGATAATTATGAAAACATAACTGAAGACAGTGACAGTTGAAATATCGATGTCAGAGAATTTCTCCGTACGCAACAATTGTTTATCGTTGCTAGGTTACTGCTGCTAGACCTGCAATTGTTTGACTTTGAGTAGTTACTCTGCTGTCAAGTTTGTAGTTCTGGCTCTCAGGTTAGCCAACCGGTAAAGATATAATTTTCTTCGTCTAATACGAAGACATATGACTTTGCGTGTCGGGAACCGAATAAACCCGATTTGCATTACACGGCTAAAATACGAACAGTGCCAGGTGGTTCATCAATTAAAGTCCGTGACTGTACATAGTAGATACCTAGCTACCAAACTAATAATTTAAAAATTAATTCGACTGTAATGAGCATTTCCATAATTCCAAACATTTACCTAAATGTTAAAACCTATAGGTTTGCAAAATTTTCTCAACTCATAATTCAAATAACAACAATACCAGAGGTCGTTGACCCCCAGGAAAACAACTTCAAATATATTTTATTTTATCGTGTTCAGATATCGATACCCATCACGTCTGCAGAGTTTCGCTAGCTTATTTATTTTGACCTTGTATATGGGGTAGGTAATAGGCGCTACATAAGAAAGTAAGAAGATACTACTACGAATACTGATTTTTCCCTTACAGTATAGATACCTACTGACAGGCAGTCTGTAAAACTGCCTAAGCATCTGGGGACAGGAAACCCTAAAAGCGAATGGGATGGAGATCGCACGATAATGGATAAATACAATCGATAATCAGCAGGCATGAATTATAACAGTTAGTTTTCCATTTAAGGTGTTATAATAATAATAATAAATCAACCAACATATATGGAGGCTCTCGTTGGGCAGCTGGATTAAGGGTACTCCTGGACACGGCTTGCTTTGTTAGGAGGTTCCTCTCTCTGGAGCCCTGACCGCTGCATCGGTAGCTTGGACCCTGTTCCCGATACCGGTGGGCTACTACTTTTTATATGTTTAAATGTTTTTATATATTTTTTATTCTAATATTTAAAAATATAATTTGGATATATTAAAAATGAAATAAAGAACATAATAAATAACGTAAACGCAAACACTGTTTAACCTAAACACGGTTCTGTGGATAACAGAGAACGTTAAAAATCATAACCATCCTTTTTGCTTCGCCGCAGTCGGATAAAAGTGACCACACACCTACTCACTCAATTATTACACATAGTTACGAACCGACCATAAACGTGTATTTCAGTAATGAATGAGTGTTATCGCGAAACAGCTTACAGGTTCATTTACAAATCATTTTCACATTTCTTTACGAGTGTTTGGTTTAACTGTAATAACACCGGAATTCTCGTCGTTAATAAATTACTACCACGCTAAGTACATACACGAGCTAAACCTCATAGTTGTCGCGTGGCCAATGTTTGTTAAACACAGAAGTTTTAACCCTTTGACTGCCGACTAACCGGAAATGATGGGTGAATATAAATTTATTTAGGTACCTACATATAAATTATAAACTTACGCCTTCTTCCAATAGGGGTAGACAAAAACTACGGAACGCCAGCAGTTCCTAACACACTCCTTTTGATTCGTTTACGTTCTGCAAGCCAGTTGCGAGTACGACGCACCTGACCTCTTTGAAGAAAATCACCAATAAAGTCACTAAAAAACTGTGTATTTTTAACTATTCATGTAGGTATATTTAGAAAAGTATTAAATGTTTACGTTTTTTTATAAATTGTTTTCATTGACAGTCAGGCAACCTTAACTTCACGTTTTAGTTCAACTGAAAGACTTCATGAATTTAATAAAAAATGACAAAATAAGTTGGAGGAGATCGATGATATCGTTTATCTTACCTGTGCTGCATACATCGAATAGACCTGCTCGATAAATTAAGCATTAAAATGCATTACGAAGGGGTTTTACATATATAGTACATATATACATAAACTCATACCTTCTTCTCATTGGGGTAGGCAGAAATTACAGAACGCCAGCTGCTACGATCCTTACATACTCCTTTTGGCTCAAGGGTTTTATTGTTATATTAAATCATCATCGAATTTTGAAGGGTTAATCAACGTGATGCAAGCGTGACTAAAGCGCGTGCTAGCATCTTATTCTTTACGACTGTGTTTTCTTTCAAAAAGCTATAAACTGTTTATGATTTCATATCCCCCTATTTCGGTTCGAGCATAATGTTTGATCTTGAAACGTAAACACACTCAAAGTCATTAGCGATACGTCATAATAAAGGGTTGTTGTGACGAATCTGTAATGGTCGGTGAGTACATTGTAATGTATCTTTGTAGTTTCAAGAATTTAAATTAAGATAATAAGTGTACACTAGTGCACCTATTATGTGTGTCGTGCAACCTTCTAAGTTCTGTAATGGGTTTAAAAAGAATGATACTTTTAATGTTATTCTGCTAATATATATACACCTAGGTATGCCTAATTAACATTAAAATTACGTACCTGAGTGCTCGCAAGATGAGTCTGCACGCGGCTGAAATCGGAACAAATAAGTATACCGTCGTCTTGTCGATTATATAAGGTCAAATTAAGAATAGAATTATGTACTTTATAAATTAATATAAATATAAGATGAATTCTAGTTATATAAAGATTAATTATGAATACTTTAAGCACACAAATACAACTATTTACTGACTTAATTATAATATCTATATTCAATTAAAAATATTTAACAATGAAAAAAAAAAATTAATATACTTAGATTTCATATTTTAAATATTACAGTATAGAATTAAACACGCCAGCGCGAGCGCTACCAGTCACGCGCACACTTGCGCCCACTCTACATACCTGCTGATCTATTCTGCAAACATCTCAACGTGAAAACTTAGGTGAAGTGAGCTTGAATTGACTTTTTTTTGTACCAGGATGGAATATCCTCATGGATGTCCTCAGGGAGGGGTTTAAGAATAAATCAGCTGTTTAAAAAAATATTTTTATTTGATATTTAAACATGCATTTTGTACTCTAGGGTGCATGAGCTAAAAAAACAACACTTTATAATATAAATATTCTAGATTCAAAATACCAAATTCCAGTAGAAAAAATAAATTCTACGTTATAAATGGTATGATTTTAATTTAAAATAAATATCTAGGTTTTCTGAAAATACATTTTTCACAATACCAAATAAACCTGCAAGATGTATTATTCACATAAAAATCTAATAAGAATACGACTTTCTATGTCGTAGTAAACGTCTTGAGCAGGCACGGCAAAGCCGCGGCCACACGGCGGAGGCACGGTTGTACGTAAGTCTCGCGTAGGTACAGGTGGACTGAGCACGTGACAGCCGGGCCTCGTGATCACTTCAGATGCACTTCAAGATGTGCTCAGAGGCACGAAACTGACCTCTTTAAGTGCTCGGGAAAGTTCTATCTCTCATCTCATCAAGTAGCCTACCCTAAGGGCCTGTGGGCGACTAGGTAATCATTATTTACATCTAATACTTCTGATGGATTGGAAAAAAGCTGCGTTGCCGATGTTCGTTTGACAAAGCAGTAGGTAACGGAATAGAAGATTTTAAGTATTTTATTATAAGTTTGCTAGATAGTGTTTATATGAATCTAAACTGGTATTAACTTTTGAAGGCAAGTGTAGGTGGTCTAACAAATATATTACGTAAAACACAAAATATACTTAATCTTAAACTTGACATAAAATATCACGTAGCCACCTTTAATTTTATTACAAAACCTAACGTGTAATTAATAATGACCAAGTACCGGTTTATTAAAAGATTAGGGCTCCTGTGATAATCGTATTACACTTGTTTAATATGAGAGGGCAATAAATCAACAAGACATGAACTGGGTCACGGCCCATGAGATCTAAGCTCACCTGTTGCTACAGTTTGGCTACGTACTGTATACGTAAATGGATGCTCAGAGGACGCCGGACAAAAGTTTGGTCCCACAGATTATATCTAAGTTTTGCATGATTAATAGTTTATTACGCTGGTAACACGTTGATTGGTGTTGAATGAAAGTGAAATGTTAAACAAGATGAAATGAAAATTATGAATTGTCTGTCATTCTGTCCGTCCGTCCAGATGTTGCACAGCCAGTTCACTCGGATACTATTTGCATTATATGGATACAAAGAAGGTGTTCTGTGCGCTGCTAAATAATTAGGGGTGGCGCGGCCCATACACGTAACCGAGGGATACAAAAAAAATCAGTGCACATAAGCCTGGGGGTATCGTTGGATCCCAGAATTAAAAATATTATGATGATTATAGGCGACTTTATAATTTTAATCAATAGTTTTGAGGTATTGACATTAAGCTTTCAGTAAATTACGGCTTCGACGGAACCCTTCACTGTTCGTGGTCCAACACGCACTTGGCCGGTTTTTTTTACGTGTTAAATGATCGTAGGCAGTTGGTAGACTGTAACCAACTAACCACATTACGACAGAATGACGTGTCCGTACCCAATCCCAGGTGACGACGATGACGCACCTCTCACGAGGTCCTTAGCATGCAGCGTCATCAAGTGACTACAGTATGGTTGATAAGAAATGCATATATGGGGCAATAGGTAGAAATGTCCCGTTAGGTTTTACTAATATTTACAAGTGACGTATTTTACAAACTTTTGTTATCCTATTGCTTTTTTAATTTTTTTTGTGCTGATATTTTATTTTAGTACGGTATATACCTTGACAGAGTACACGGCATAAAAGATGAAGTACTACGGTTGTATTCTTAGTTGACCATGTACAGCCCAGACGCAGCGTAGAGACCGCGTTGAAGCCTCGTAGACGCTGAATAGCAATTGCGTATGTGCCTTGTAGACGCGTTACTACGTAGAACCCGCGTTGAAGCCTCGTAGACGCTGAATAGCAATTGCGTATGTGCCTTGTAGACGCGTTACTACGTAGAACCCGCGTTGAAGCCTCGTAGACGCTGAATAGCAATTGCGTATGTGCCTTGTAGACGCGTTACTACGTAGAACCCGCGTTGAAACCTCGTAGACGCTGAATAGCAATTGCGTATGTGCCTTGTAGACGCGTTACTACGTAGAACCCGCGTTGAAGCCTCGTAGACGCTGAATAGCAATTGCGTATGTGCCTTGTAGACGCGTTACTACGTAGAACCCGCGTTGAAGCCTCGTAGACGCTGCATAGAACCTGCAAAGCCATGTGGACGTTACGTATATGTCGTGTTCGTGTGTGACTTTTTGTGTGTGACTATTGGTGTTAGATTCATCCTAAGTGTAACTAAATTGAAAATATATTACATACACATTAGCCGTCTTGTTTTGATCAGGATTGTTAAAATTTCATAATGTTTTAAAATGTATGTGTCACTTATTATCGTGTCTTTGGTAAAACCTGTAAATTAAGGTCAAGAAGAAAGTGGACTTCGCGTCGCGTAGAATTGGAAAACTATATTTTATTTATTTGTATACACCTCCTCATTTTCTTTTATGTTTAAAAAAATCTGATGTAGAATGGGTAGGTAATTATGATTTATTATAACCATTAATAATGTTAAAGGTTTACAAACTAATACAATGAAATTGAACGACATTGTATGAGAGATTTTTAGTTTGCAAACTGTCATACATACTTTACATCATTATATTGTCTGTCTACCTCTAGCTAGAAGATGCATGCCGCTTTTTCTCATTATGATCAGTATTTTAGTTGTCACGTTTACAAATCCTCCTTTATCATAATTTTTTTCATATACTGTTGTCAGTTTTCGTAAAATTAGAAGTGAATAACCACAATTTCCTTATATCTGTGGCCTTATAATTAAACTTTAAAACCATCAAGAAAAAAGAAAGAGAAAGAAAATACATTATTTAACACAGACTAAAAGGTACAAAATATATTTTACGGCAGATAAAAAACAAAAAAAAAGTGTAAAAGTGCGTTATAAGAAATTATCAGGAGAGTGTGCCTCAAGTCTGCGCCAAAAAGGTCCAGTCATCATTATCAACTTCATAAAGCGAAAACGTTTCCTGTGTCTCGGAGTCAGAATCTACAGCGATACACATATTAATAGCCTATTATAAATTAGTTTTACCGGGAGAAGCTTGTAAATGTCACGAACGTCTTACTAACTGGGTGTCCGAGACAAGAAAATTCTAAGAAATCACGACAGCTGATAGTTGCGCAAGTAAAATCACTCAAGTTAAACCTAAGTTAAACCCGGTGAAAATGGGATTCAATTAGACATGACTGGATTTTAGACGCTTTATAGAGACACAAAAGCGATGAAAGTGTACCATGGGACAATGTACTTTCTTTCCATGTTTTCTTCATAGGAAACGCTTTGGAAAAGTTTCAACTTTCTGAGTAACTGATCGACTCGGACAAATCAATAGTACCTGCTTATTTGACCTGTTTATTTGAACTAAATGCTTTGGGATTGAATCTAATATAAACCTACTAGAAAGTGAAAAACAGGTATTAAACTACACAATTTCAATATCACTGGTATCAACAGTTTACATAATCTGTTAGTATCCAGAAAAAATATAAACATGATGTTTGATGGTACTTCTCACCCGAGCACACTATAACGGATTAGCATAACATTATTTTAATGTCAGACAGTGGCCAGTTCTTTTATTGTAATGTTTATTTTCTCCACCAATAAGTTCTCCGAAGCTGACTCACCTGTGGTGTGTTGCAGACATTTCTTTCCCATAATATTGTGTTGGGGTCCCTATTAAAGCGGTGGTTACAAAATATCATTGAAATGTAATTTTGAATAATAGGTATATTTATTTAACTTGATGGAACGTAACTAGGTATACTTCAGGATTCTCTACAGTAGGCGTAGCATGAGCACCGTTTTGTCGCCGGAAGAGTAGACAAAAATGACGTTTCCTGTAGACAGTATGACGGCAGCAAAGTAGAAAGAGTCAACGGCACTTTTTACGAAATTCACTCTTTTACATAATTCGACTTAGAATTCTTTGTTTTGTCATAGAATTTATCGGTTGTCAGTGTGATTTTGACAGTAAGGATAGAAAACTTTCTTCCGAAATAGTCTACCTAACAAAAAGAGCTAGACATAGATCGTTAGAAATGAAAGACAAAATGACAGAGTGTAGGAGGATTTCTACGGTGCGATGTCAAAAATGAAGAAACGAACTGTCACTTTGTATAGAAAAAGCAATGTCTATTCTTCGTAGAGATAGAAAGCGCCATGCTACGCCTGCTGGTCAACTAAGGGTAGTTATAACTTTTATCCTGTTTTGGTATGTCAGCCCAGCATGGAGTATTCGTGTGATATTTCACCTCAAGCATGTTTAGCCATACTAAACCATGCAACACCACGTCCGAAGGAATTTCACAGGCTACAAGGTAACTCCGATATTATGGTGCCCTAAACATTACAGCCCGGAACTCTGTGGAAAAGGGTCAAGGTTACTTTTTTCGCCTATACTGCAGTAAAGATTAAGTTTCCATGGCTGGTAACAGTCGTATCGTGTGTGGATGAATAGGTTAGTTCATAGTTACGTAGATACTGATGACTGAATGTTAAACGACGAAAACCACTTGCTTATAGTCGTTTGACATTCAGTCATCAGTGTTGCAGTTGTTCAGGCCTAACCTCACCTGGCATTTCGCTACTAATGATATTAAGTTGAAGAAAAAAACTTTTCTCACTGACTCACGACCGTAGTAACCGCAAATCGGCGCATAAAACTCGTTTTTATCCAAAACAGATAGCTATTTATTCAAAGTACGAATCCTGACTCATGATCTGAGTTCATGATCCGAGAGAACCGTCTTCAATATGCGTGAAATGCTCATTGTTCTCTTCTGTAGGCATTTTTTAGAAAGTTTCTGAAAATAATAAGAAAATGAGAGCGAATTATTAACTTAATGTTTCTATGATTCTTTTATAATTACGACTATCTAGACCCTACGTAATAGATACGACAGTGACGCTGTTACGTTCGACATTATGACGTAGTACTTTAAATCTCTTTGTAAAGGAGCTCGTCCGTACTACAATCGTACCTAGCGTTGCTATGTTCCGGTTCGAAGGCTATGGGTACCGGTGTAATTACAGGAACATGACTCATTTCAGCTTTGTCTACAACTACCCAACGCAAAACGTCTATGTCCATAGGTGTCAATGACCAATAGTAGGTACAATCATTAGATGCAGGCAGCCTGATGACAGATTTTCCACGTTATGTTGGTCTTGCGAAAAGTTTACCTACATTTTTTGTCTAAGAAAGACTAATTAATTCCCAGTCTCCGAAAGCCTTATTTCCTGATAATCAGGCGAGCTGCTGTCAAATCGTATGCTTCTGTGAATATTTGACTTCAACAAGTCAAATATTCACTTTCACAAATAGGAGTGCGCTTTTTAAATGAATGCTGGCCGACCAAAAAACATTGTGTTTAATCATTGTTGACCTCTTGTGTTTTTTATTAAAAAATATGATTACTATGGCAAAATAATCGAGATTTATGTAACAGGAGTGCTCTAGTGACCTAAATAAGCTATTGGGTCGGCATAACATCGCATCGGTTATATACTGCAATTACTGGAATATTGTAACTTAATAAAGGTTCCTTTAATGCATCGAATGTGCGCAGCAGCAGCAGTTTAGGCTATAAATGGCTGTCACGTAGAGCACTTCACCAAAGAGGCTTAATTATGAGGTTCACAGGACACTCTTTGGGTTGGTATTGCATTATTCCGGTCAGCACCTAAATTGCAATCAGAATTGGTATCGGTTCGAAACAAATGTCTAATCCATTGCTTCATAAGTTCGTAAGTTACGTTGTTGAGCAGATTTTTTTTCGAACTTATTAAGCAATGGATTAGACATTTGTTTCAAACTGATTCCAATTCTGACAGATCGTGCATTACGCAATTAGGGTGCCGTTGTCTAGTTCAATACTGCTGCAATAGTACTTACCTATAACTTTTAATTTTGGAGCTACATAAAGTAACAGCTGTCTGAAGGATATGGCGTGACAAGTTTGACTCCTGCCTAAAGGATTAGGCTCTATTACAAAAGAAACAGAAAAGTTAAAAGACCGAAGGGAGGCCTTTGCTCTCCAGTGGGACAAAAAAGGAGTATAATAATAATAATAATGACGGGAACCTCGTGAAAACGGTAGGTACTCCTGGACACGGCTCGCATTGTTAGGAGGTTCCTTTCTCTGGAGCCTTGACCGCCGGTAGCTTGGACCCTGTTCCCGATACCAATGGGCTACTACTTTTTATATATTTTTTTATTCTAATATTTAAAAATATAATTTGTATGTATAGAAATAAAGATAATAATAAAATAATCACAGTTGTCTGCAGTTTTGAAAAGGGCAAATAGCACTGCAAATAGAACTTTTTCCTAAACACATCGATCGAAAACCAGAGAGCAAACTAATATCTCTAATCCATTTCAGATCAAGGCCAACTTCCCAAAGATCATAAGTGTCTCTGGTACCTCATGGTCAAGGTGATACATATCTCGATTGCCAATAGACACAAAAGCTCAGATGATTAATGCGGGTCTGAAACGCATGCGTCAGCCATGTTGACTCATTTCAAAGAAGCTGCGATCTAAACAGGTTAACTGGCTGTATGTTCGCTACTTCCGGCGAAGGCATTTCCACTGAACTGAGGCTCTCATAGGGTTGCAGGAGTTCCCAGGTGATTAAACACGGATATTATACTCGTATTTGCTTAGGAAAAGATCTTCAGATTCGCTGTCTATCGTTGAAAGCCTGCGCTGAGGCTGTCTCGCAGTGTCACAGCATTATGTTCAGCGATGGCCGTTTTGCGTGGACGGACGCATATTTTCTCCCAACTTGTTCTTTTTTGTGTTTGTGTTCTTTCTTTGCGTCATGTTTACCGCAAATATGCGTATTTTCTTTCTTTTTCTTCTTACCTTGGTCTACCAATCTGGTAGACAATATCATTTAAATTCTGCTCCAGTTTTTATTTTACTATTTGGTTTAAGAAATTGGGTTTTCTATTTATAACTTCTAAATCGCAATTGCGATTGTCTCAATATTGTCCGCTTAGTTAATAATTGGTCATTTGAAGGTTAGTCAAGCGTACCTGATGTAACACAGCATGTTCACTGATTTTCTGTACATAATCAACTGTGCTTCAAATCTATTAGTAGTATTCTGTAGTATTGTACGCGTATGTATATGTATATGTATAATATTCATTGTACGCGTATGCTATCAAGAAGCCCTGTATTACTGAATTATCTTACGACGCCGCCAATATACCGACATTATACTTACAATCCATATAGTTAACCCGATCTGTCGCGATAAATGGTTTATCACATTAGGTTTATATGCAAAAAACCTAAACATTTTCTATAGATAGCTGATTTTGTTTGATATTCATTTTGCATGTAAAAACGTGTGTGAATTTCTTTATCAATAGATTACATTACTGGCGGAGGTATGGATATCAGATTTAATATATAAAAAAACCCCTTCGTAACCATGAGCAATCTTTTTAATACCAACTAAAGGAAATATCATTTATTACAAAAACGAAACTTTTCACACCATCACCTCATCAAAATCTTGAACTAAATTGGGATATCAATTCCAAATGTTTGTCCATTCTTGATAATGTTGACCAATGAGAATTCCACACTACATTCCAGAGCAGTGGAAGTGTTCGGAGCCATGACTTCCGTTCATACAGGTATAGAATGCATAATCTACGTGCATCTGGCGCCACGACCTCACATATTTGGACCAACATTCCAATACATTGGCTGATGATCCGACGGTTATATCAGTTCCTGTGGTCGTAGACATCAGGGCCACTGTTACAAATTGTTTGACCAGGTAGGTCAGTAATTGTTACGTCATCTGTAGCCGGTACTGATTTGCTAGTAGTCTGAACTTGACTGAAGGCACGTAACTATCGTGCGATTATATAATCGCAAGTTCCTTGACCTAGAAGAATAATTATGCAGTTTTCCTTTTAACTCACGTATTTTTTGTTATTATGATTTATTTTTCTTAAAAAGGCTGCTGATGCTTGTTTTAACTTCATCAATATAGCTACTTAGTTAGCCACAGGCCCTTCCGGCTTGTGGGTAAGTAATAACAGCCGCACGGGCCGCGGTTGGTCTGCGGATGGTTGACCATCTTTACATACCAAGACCCCTCCGTGTCTCGGATAGCACGTAACGCCGTTGGTCCCTGCTGTCATTTGTAGATCTTTGACAGTCGTTACGGGTAGTTAGAAGCCCAAAAGTCTGACAACCAGTCTTACCAAGGGGTATCGTGTTACCCAGTAACTGGGTAGTGGAGGTCAGATAGACAGTCGCTCCATGTAAAATACTGGTATTCGGCTGCATCCGGTTAGACTGGAAGAAGATCCCCAACATAGTTGGGAAAAGGCTAGGCAGATGATGATGACCATAGCTCCTTATAACTTTTCTGCTTACAAGCTAACGGTGGCAAGTTCTAAATTGACCCATCTATGTTTTAGGCTATAAAGTATTTTTAAGTGCGTTTTTAATAACTACGGCTTAGAACATTATTTTGTTCATACAATCTTCCTTTAAAAGGTTTTAATACTACGTAATGGTATTTGGCAAACATGTCAAAGGGATTATCATGTTTATTGGTGAAACTTACATCGCGGAGATAATGCATGTCACATGCCAAGATAATAGAGAGTAGAAAGTGCCCTTGAATTCTTTTATCGACACACGCGAACACTTTAACTCTCCTACGGAATATTGTATGCCACAAATTTTAATATTCCTCATTTGTCAGATTTTAAATCTCGCTCATATAATATGGTGGTTTACGGTAGTAGCATAAGTAATTTGCTGTTTCCGACGTTAGCGTGCGACTGCTCCAAACCATTTCGAACATGAAATGGCCATATTCCGGTGTTGATTTATACAGGAAACGAGGTGTTTCATGTGATCAATGGATTCTGCATTATGCAAATCAAGCGGACGAATTGACGGGAGCTGTGAATGCTGTGATCGAACTTCCGTCGATTAACAGTTGTTAATTTGATGGATTTATCCAATTATACACCGATTTTAGGTTCTACTTATATCATTCACGTAACATATTCGGTATATTTATGTTTTTGTTTATATTTTAATCGGCATGGTTATCAAGTTAATGGTTTTCTTGGTTGCTTAAATTGGGATGATTATCTTTTTATACAGTTTTTTTAAAGGCTAGTATGGTAATGCGTATATTGTTTGCACGGAACGGACCGGATGTGTATGTGATTTACTTTTATAACCATAGGTATTATTACGTAAAACTTCTTTTTTTCTTATATGCAAATATGTGATGTGTAGGTAAAGAAAACAAAATCTCCTTGAATGGAATATATGTTTGGCGTTAGGCTTGATTAAACGGGCTTGTGCATTAGGCAGTAGGAAGTAGTGTTAGATGTAAGTAATCGTCAGGATCTGGGTCGCGAGAGATGGCGCGTGTAAGCGCGGGAGTGGAGACGCCTTCCTGGCGCCCGCGCATGCTTCATCGTACTGTTACGTAGGTAGGTCGGTAGGCACTAAGCAATACTAGAAAACAAGTCAATGTTTGTTATGTTTTGTTATTTAGAAAATATGATTTATTATGATCTGAGTCTATTTTGGATTATAACCTAATTATAAAGAAAAGAAAAAGATTATACTATGATGATTTTGTTATTAATTGGCGAAATTTCACAGACATGATGGGGATGATATCTAAAACAATACAAAACAAAAAAAAAAGGAAAATAGCTGATTACACATTGTTAAAATCGAGGGTAGAACCTGGATGAGACTGGCCCAGGAGCGTGGGGATAGGCATGAAAAGAGAGGCCTATGCTCAGCAGTGGGTGAAGTCGGGCTGTGGCTGATGATGATGATGAAACAGCTGAGACCCATCTGTGTCGTCTGTGAAGTTTCGTCAATTAATTCGAAAAAGCTATTATCAGTAGGTAGGTTTATCATGCAAAGCTGTGAAATGGGAAGCTGAAATACAAATACCTACCTATTCTAAATTATGTATTATTCGATTCGTAAATTCATAAGGAAATACAAAACGAAAACGTTTAACACGAATCTCCGAAAACAGGAGAAGATTGATTTACTGTTAACCGCCATAACGTTATTATTTACATCTGGATATGTGTAATTTATCTTCTTTAATTTATAAATAATGGTTCCAGCTCACCATGACGAACGATGACTTATTCGAACATTATGTCGGTGTAATATTCTATTAACGGTACTCCAGCGTCAGATATAATAACTTATCCCAATTTATGGGACTGGTGTCTATTTGCATAGATGCTTCGTTTGTGATTCGGTGTGCATAGATCCAATTGACCAGATAGGGAGAATTACTGTTGCCGAGGATAATTACGGGGCAGGAATTAAACCCGTATCGCGTGATGATATCTGAATACGTTTTATTGATCAGGGAAATGTACGTGTGAATGGAAATTGTTTGCCATTTTGGATAGTGCTGGGTGGGAATTTTTGGTCGTTCTATAAGTACCGCGTATTGAGGATTATTATCTGTGAAATGACAACAATTAGGTACTTAGGAAAGAAAGAAAGAAAAATATTATAAAAGTAAAAAAAAGGAACAAAAGTATTTTTTTCGAATTGACAAACAAATAAAAAATAAATAAAAAGACGTTGGTAAGTATGCACATTGCACGAATGTAGGTATAGCCTTCAATTCAAATTCCAAATATACGTAAATACAGACCTTTCTAAAATACGAAAATTTTACCTTTTTCAGTTTGATCAGTCATTGTTTAATATTGGCTCCACATACGAGCCCCGCCTGCATGAAAGTTAGTTTGAACGGTTTTCGTAAATTGGGTGTGAAAACTGAATGACTTTCCCGTGGGCCAGAAAGTTTTAAGCCGGACGTAAATAACTCAAATACTACTGTGGTGAAGATCACATGTGTCAGTCTGGTTCTCAAATATGGATAAACTATAAAGCTAGGTAGATTTTTTGACAGAATTACAAACGATGATACAGGATGGTTTGGAGGCTTCTTTGTTTGTTTTGCTTTATTACTTAAGAGTATCTAAGAATAAAATAAACACGCCCCGAGGGCTGATACATGTGGTTCAAGAAGAAATATAGTGGGTGATATATACCTATAGTTCACCCACTATATTTCTTCTTGTCTAACCTTTCGGTGATTACAGGCGTGTTATGTTAATTAAACAATCATGAACGTTTGCTTATTAGGAATTAAAGAAAAGTACTTTTTCTAATTAGTCTGTCAACTGTTGACAGACTAATTAGAAAAAGAACTTTGCTTTGCTTACGCTTTGCTTTCTTGACAGTCAAGAATGCATAAGCGAGGACGTACAAACGCGAAATAAACAAATAGTTTATGCTCATAATTTAGCGTCTAATCAATGTTACCTACACTCATAGATAAAAATCGAAAAATCTTTTAATCTAATATATTGCTGACTATCGTAGAAAGTTTTACAATCATTGCCTCGGGGGCCATATTTCGGAATGATTCCGAGTATTTCTGCGTACTCATTAGTGAAATTGGTCAGTATATTCATCCGAATCGGATCCGAGAGGTCTTGACGTGGCACGGCTTGATGAAGTGGTTCTACTCATCAGGCACCTACTAGGTATATCGTTAGCCACTCAAAATGACGTCAAGTGTTATTAACTTATTAAGTTTTATTAAATTTAAGCTACTAAATAGCTTAAATAAATATTGAATAGTATTATTTTATAACATTGCGATAAGGTCTGATAGCCTTGCGATGAATCTCTGGGAATACCTATGATTTGAATGTATTTTTGGTAAATAAAAATTCTTATTGTGATTGATGAAAGCATTCTTAATTACAAACCTACGCCCGTGCAGTGGATATACAACAACTTTTTGATTTAATTAGAGGCTATTCACACGGGGCGCATTTACGGTACCGAGATCACGGTCAATCCTCATTATTGAAATTAATCAAAAATGCACAACGGTCGACCTTCGACGGGCAACAAATGTGTGGCGTGTGATGAGGCAATGCGCGTCAAATCGCCGGCATTCCGGATCGTTCGCGCACCGTTACGGTACCCGGACACTGCGCTTGCGCAACGGAACGCATTCGCTTGCCGGTTATGTAACGCCTGTTGCATCGTCTGTCCACACTATGCGACGGGGAATTTGGAAGGTCACGGAAAGGAAATGATTTTAAAATCCGGGCCGTAACGATAATTTTGGATAATTTAGGCTAACTACAGTCGAGGCGTGTTTAAAAGACGAGTTTTAAAATAAAATAAGACTTGCTTTAGAAATTGCTGCGGATTGAATTTTGCTACATTGATTGTTTGGAAGACTGTTTTAGTTGCGTCAAATATTTTGTGATTCGAGTTAATAGAGCTAGCTTTGATGAATAAATAAAAACAATAAAATTGCCATGTATTACAATCATGATTTTAATACAAAAAATAATTATAAAAGGTATGCTCAAAATCTTGCCACAACGAAAACAATTTTAGAATTATAACAAAGTCATCTGCCTAGCCTTTTCAATTCCTTTCTTTTCAATTTTAGAATTAAAACAAAGTAAGATTGTTAATTATGTTGCTTTACTTGCTAAATAAACCTAATATTTTATGAAATCACTCTGTACCTTTGTATTTTTTCCGTTATACAAACTAAAAATATTTTCATGACACCCTAACGAATTAGAAGCTAAAGTTGCTCCAGTAATGTGTGTAAAGTGCTTTCATGAATTAAAAAAGAAACAAAAAATAAGCAACACTGGCTGATATGAAATAGCCGTGTGTGTATCGAGCGTATGCGTGCAGAAGAGAAGCGCACGCGCCTCGCGCGGCCTTGACAATGTTGTCGCCGGCGCCGCCGTGACCGCAGCAACAACGTGCACCTTTCATTTTGTTACAAATAAAACACCAATTAAGGCTACGCATGTATAAAAGTAATTTGTTTTTGTAATTACGATAGAGACCATGAATTGTATTGTTAAAATCTGACTGGAACTAGACGGGGAATCCCACAAAACAATAACAGATGTCCCTTTGTTAGTGAAAATGGAAATGATGCCTGTTTATACTAACAGCAGGGGACATAAGTAAATTAGTATGGTACAATTTCAGCAAACTACGATCGATTAGATTCTGGATTCCTGTGAAATAGTTCGGCAAATTGACTGAACGGATAAAATTTATTGACGGATAAAATGACACTGCACAACATACCACATATGCTACAATATGGCATTCAAAATATTCTACTTGGTGAACGTTAAATGTGGGCGTGGTTTGCATTTCAACCGTATATCGAAAATGATTGGCTCTACAAAATTAAATTGGCTACTCAATTACAAAATTTTGATAACTTTTAAATTTTGATATATTTTATGTATGGTGCTCACTCTCTGTAAACGGTATTTAAAGCGCTGCTAATGTTATTTATTTATCAGTTCAACTTCTAATTCTTGAGTCATAAAACATACTCGTAGAAGATTGCATATCATAGGTTCTTCATGGAAACGAGATGAAATTAATATTCATTTTAATTCCCGATTACTGTCCCAGCCGTAATAATATGCTGCCAACACCTGTCTCTTTTATTTTGGTAGTGATGTTGAAGAGGTGGTCAGAGAAGCGCAAAATGACCTATCATCACTTAAGGGGGATGCGCTAGGGTGGCCCGCGAAATTCAAATTTTCTTACGTTTTTTGCAATTTGCAGGTCACTATCAGGTTGTATGTTGATCTAAATATTATTAGCGCTCGTAACAAATATGGATTTACGGAATTATAAACATTAGAATCAGCAATACAACTCTCTAAGTGCATGAAAGTGCCAAATGTCATGATTTCATGAAATATAGTCATTCAATACACTTTCATGAGCTTAGAGAGCTGTATTGCTGATTTAAATGTTTATAATTCTGTTAATCCATATTTCGCATCAACCTTGACACAATCAATAAAACAACCGTCAAACTAATTCATTTCAGCAAATGAGTTTGTTCCGAAATCTCCGCGACGTCTACGTGGTGGCTAACATCTATATCCTTAGCGTAGCGTCTGTGTACCCTCTACGTAGCGACTACGCTACTCTGACTAACGTATCCACTGGAAACATACTCAGTGCAAAGACGTTCGTATGTAGCTATGATGTATGATTTGTAATTTTCGTAGCTTGTTATATCATTTTCGTGTCAACTCGTCGCCGGCGCCAACGCAGTTTGTGGTGTCAAGGCGATCCCGCTCACGATCAAACAGTTGTCATCATTCATTGTTCTGTTGTTATAAATTTTGATTGTCAATTGTTAGGAACATGTAAGTGGTCGAGTAGCTTCTTCCTTACCTTTATTTGCTAAGAAAGAAGAAATGTTGTGTTAATTATTCTAATTACACTGTAAGGGCAGACGAATAATTATTATTTATTGAATTTTACAATAATTTACTAAATAGTTATACTATAAAGGGTCGCGCCTGTCTGCTACTATTAGCCATGCTTTTGCACACCATTCAACTCATTTACTCATTGACAGCATGAAGATGAAAATTTGAATCATAAATACGATATTTTTGTTTTGTGAGTGCTATGTTTTCATGAAAAAATCATAATATTATTAAATTTTACAAAGACGGTTTAAGTCTTGAAAATGACGGTTCTTTATATTTTTACGTTTACACAGGTTTCTTTTCGCAGACTGTACGATGTTGATTCAGATTATGTTTTGGAACAATTTGTTTCATAAATTGCGACAGGCTTATCGAAAATAATATCATCATCTGCCTAGCCTTTTCCCAACTATGTTGGGGTCGGCTTCCCGTCTAACCGGATGCTGCTGTATATTATTTATCGAAAATAATATACAAATTGGATTAATGTTATATTTGTACGCACAATAACATGTTAAAATATTGAAGTATATGAAGATATTTCCCAGTGCGTGAGGCATACGATTTTGGGAATATTTGAAAATAGTAAGTAGAAGTATTGTTATAAATTACATTCCTGTCATATTGATATAATTTCTGGTTCCGTTTAATACCATAACATCATAAAATGATCGATTTATATAGCATATAATGATAATACTTACTTACATTATTGATTGCATTCGGATTTAAAAATATGTACTTACGTTAGTCAAGTAATTTTTGTAACCAATTCCATGAGAAAACAAAGTTCAACAAAAAAAAACGGAATAGACGCCAAAAGTATAATCGTTTTACCAAGTTTGTTACACTAAAGAGTAATTTGTAAAACATCACACAAATGTATAGACTTGTATACTTTAATTTTCAGTGAATCTTACGATGCACACGATGTTTAATCATTTGTCCAATCAACCTAACGTAATCAGCTTCACATAACCCAAGTCTCAGCAGATGACTCATGCAACTTTATCAACGTCCAAAACTTATTAAACTGCTTAATTAAAGTCCAAACCACGACTAAATCCAATAACTTATATGTCAATATGTTTAAAATATAGGCCGAGATTAAAATCGATCGTACTTCTCTGTCAATACGGAGAGGTAAATATTGTATTGTTAACAGGTGTACATTATGTATGTGTATGAGTATGTAAAAACTGAGTTCAAACAAACAAAACCAAAGAAACAGTTAATATACATCAAATGAAATAAGAACTGTACATAAAAAAGCGAGTCTGGATGTGTTTCAATAAATTTTACATTTGTTTATATACTTTAATTCGTTACGCCTGATTGTTTTATTGGAGATGTGCCAAAAAGCCCGGTACTATACTACTCCACTATAATATCCATTTGTTGGTACTCCTGGTACATGTGTTCGTAAGATTACGTATGGAAAGTTTGTATTATTTCAGTAGTTGTTTAGTTCAAACTTCAGGGATTCACAACCTTTGTTTTACCAGGTCGCGTACAAGCGTACATACTATAGTATGCAGTGTGTTGCAACGTTGATTTCCACTTCCCAACTACACTTCAGTGTCGCATCTTCGCCCTAGCTAAAGCAATAGGAAGTGGTGAAAGGCGGGCGTTTTGGGGGACTGTCTTATATAATTTTGACATTTATTCGAAAAGTTGTGATTCTTAGTTGAGTTTGAATAAATTACTTTTGATTTTGATTTCTTTTTGTGAATCGTACTGTGCTGCAAGTTACCCTTGAAAACACGAGCTTTAAACTTCAACTAATTTTTTTTTTCAGTGAGTGCTTTCCAGCCTTTGTTTTTGACAAGATATAGCTGTATTTAATAGCTACTTCTCAAGCTTCACAGAAAATTATGAGTTGAGACCATGTAGGTTGAGCACCAATGGTTTCGTTCAACTGTATACCTTTCGGAAGACAGATAAAGAAAAACAAACAGTTTCGGTCGGTTTTACCGCGCAGTTCCTTTAACTCATTAGTTCAGGAATATTGCGATCTTGAAATCCGATACGTAAATGTTATTCTCGCACATGGAAACCCAACTTCTACGTCGTCAATTAAAAATTATAGTGTGAAAATTCAATGTATTTTCTTCTTCAGGAAATTAAACTGATTATAGTACGATACATGTTATAGTTTCGTTTACGTTAACTATAAACATAGTGCGTTGGAAGAAATCTTTTCTAGAACGGTTTTCTAGATTTAATAATAAGAAAATTTAAAGAGGAGAGAGGACTACGAAGCATAGCTTTTCCTGAACAGGAAAATATTTGTATTGTTAGTTATACAAGAATTTGAGGAAGTAAGAGAGACGGACAAATCTCCAAAAAATTGTGGTCTACGATCAATCAAAAGCCCAAAGGCAAAATACCGGACCTTTGTCAGTCCTGAGTGCTCGTGATTTTTTTTTCCAGGAACACCGCATATAGCCCGTGGCTTTTTCTGTTTCAGAAATTGCATGTCGGACACTGGACAAAGTAACTGCGTTTTTACGTTAGATTTTCAGTCACGGATACAATATGATAATTACGGGTACTTATGTGTTGTCACCAACTTTTTAATATTGACAACAAGAAAATATTACCTACTATAATCCTACTATAGGCATAAATTAATATTATAAATGGGAAAGTTTGTATGTTTGTGACTCCAACACGCAAAAACGGCTGAAAGAATTTGGAGTAGTTTAAAACCGGAAGTATCTCCCTGTGGGATAATTTCCGACGTCAAAGCGGGCAAAACCTATTACTACATTTTTTTTTGGGGAAAGTATTTTCTGGCGTTTTGGTGGACTGTCTTAAATGTAATTTTGACGTTCGAAAAGTGCTGATTCTCAGCCTAGTTTGAATAAATGACTTTTGATTGATTTAATTGTGCTTAGGTTTCAACCTTAGAGAAGGAAACCACCAGCATAACTCATCATAACGCGTGTTTAATGATCTTTGCGTGTTCCAGATGCTTTTCAGACTATCATAAGTCCAGGGGACCAAGTCTACTAATTTACAAACGTGTCAGTGGTTTCACAATGATGAGTTTTTGACAGATTTTGTATGGAATATCTGTCAAAAACTGATCATTGTGAGACCACTGACACGTTTGTAAATTCGTAGACTTGGCCCCCAGGTTTTCTCGTGAGGTTTTTCTTCACTTTGAGTCATGCCCAAGTTGACATTGTGAGGCGCATAACTACATACATACAAACCTATGACACATTTTATATCATCGGCATTATATGAAGCTACACCTCCTGTCCACCACCGCGTGTTTAGTCGTATCTCATATTTAAATGTAAATTGAAGATGTTTTATTATAAAAGTTTTTTTTTATTGATTCATACACAAGTGTGACAATATTTAGATATGACATTGGATCCCGCACTAGGATACCTTGTGTCGCAGAATCCAGTCTCTTTCGACAGGTAATAATATGAAATATGTAAAGGATAGGTTAACAAATGCACCGGTTTCAGTATAATTAATCAAACTTAGAACTTAAAGGTAACCAATTGAATGTATGTATGTTATTAGTGTAAGTATGTACTTGATGAATGTAAGTGTAAATGTGATGAGTGTATGTATACATGTGATGAGTGTTAGTGTGTATGAGATGAAAGTATCAAAATATTTGTGATTGTATGATTGTAGAACTGTATGAATCACGTTTAATGTAACGTTTTGAAGATAACGTCTTGTTTAGAGACAAGTGTTAGCGGTGATACTGAGCAGTACAAATGCTGACAGACAGACAGCTTCGAGAAGAGCAACATTCACAAGTTTATCTAAATATTGACTAGTTCCCGGAGCAGCAAGTAAGGCAATTGATTAAATGGATATTTTTCCATCTATATGCTTAAACACGTTTAAATCTACAATGGATTAAAGGACACAGCGGATCCCTAGGTAACGACGCAGCTGACGAACTTGCCAGAAGAGGTTCTAGCACGGCAGTCTGTGGACCCGAACCTATTGTACCCATCCCCTTCAACCAAATACGCAGGTGGCTACAGGAGCTCACCCACACACAGGCAGAGAGCTGGTGGACCTCGGCATCGGCTGCAGGCAGTCCAGGGAAGCTATGCCATCTTTGGATAGCAGGCTGACCAGGCGTTTATTACGCCTAGACAGGTACGGCCTGCGCCTGGTGTCGGGGACCATCACGGGGCACTGCTCGCTAAATAAACATTTCCACACAATAGGCATTACAGACAGTCCTCTGTGCAGGGCATGCATGGAGGCCGAGGAAACTGTCGCGCACGTGCTCTTCGAATGCACCGGTGTAACCCAGATCAGAACAGAAACCCTCGGGGCACCCAGATCCTTCACAGATGTTCTGAACAGACCAGGAGCTTTAATTAGCTTCTGGAGGGAGGGCTGGTTGGAGTAACCACGATAGCCGCCATGGCTCACGCACAATGGTCCACCTTTTAAGGACTAAGTGCGGAAACCAAACTCCATAACGAACGAACGAACACGTTTAAATCCAATTACTTATAAAGACATAAATTAAGTCCTTGGTAAGTGAAAATTGACTAAAGAGAAAACCCGATTCGACGCAATGCAAAAACATCAAACGGCACCGGTTCATAAATGATAGATTAACATTGTTTTCAAAATCCGCAAGCATCAAAGTACAGTGTGAATATATTTCACATAGCAATTACCGCTCAAGTAGGACGAAGTGTGCATCGATGGATGGGAGAGGCGGTGAGGCCAAGTGACTCAGATGGAAACATGGCAAACTTTGTGGCATTAAACGTGTCATCGCAGTATTTCAGTGGGGTGCTCATAATGACTTGATGTATGGTTTTGAGCCATCAATTTGGGTCGGCGCTAGTGTGATGTGCGCCCGCGCACTGGGCCGAAGGTCGTCGCTCGCTCCCGCTGGACAGCGTGTCGGCTACGCGAAATGTTTGCCAGCCATCTTGACTAGTGGTAGTAACAGGAATGTAACATTATTATTATTTTACTGTTAGATACAGTACATTATTTATAATGAATGGATGATATGAAATACATCTATAGCTTCTTTCTAGCCTTTTCCTAACTTGCAAACAAATAATTTGGTATGAAAAAGAAAAAAAATATTAGACATTTGTTTAAAGGATTATTAATTTAATTTCAGGTTAGAGCGGTATTTAATTTAATGGATGTATAACGCACAGTCATCTCGTGCAATTCTGCTGGATATTATGATCACTCACTCATTATGATGATCATAAATGTGGTAATGGATAAAATAAAAATAAATAAAAAATCACTGAATTTAGCTGCTTTGTTTCCAAATGATGCTGATTATTATTAAGAACCTTCTCCGGCACATAAACACTTACCAAAGTCGAGCCGTTTTCGAGTTTTTGCAAAGCACGGGGATTGATTTTTTATAAAAATAAATGTTGGTATTTGAATAATATCTATGGTCGGTATTATTTAAAATCATTAGGTGTTCGTTTTGAACGTTGTTAGTAATATTCAATTTTTTTTACAATATTTAGAGACAGTTTTATATTTAGACTTATGGAAATCCCTTAACAGAATTTCCTGCCGACCTACTCTGTAAAAGTCTCACCGTGAAAATGTAGGTGAAGTGAGCTTCAAAAGAGCTGTCATCCTATACTACCCGGTCGATTCTGTTAAAATATCCCCGTGAAAACTTAGGTGAAGTGAGCTGTCAATCGTTCAATCCCTAGTATCAGTCGACCGATTCTGTATGAGCTCGCTGTGAAAACTTGGGTGAAGTGAGCTTGAAGTGAGCTGTCAATAGTGTCTATCCCAAGCATCAGTTGGAAAGAAAGCTCACTTCAAACTCACTTCACCTAAGTTTTCACGGTGAGATTTTTACAGAATTGACCGACAGGTGGAATGACAGCTCACTTCACCTATTTTTCACGGTGAGATTTTTACCGAATAGACCGGCTGATGCTAGAAATTGACACTATTGACAGCTCACTTCACCAAGTTTTTACGGTGAGATTTTTACAGAATAGGTCGGCTGGTTACAGGTGCCCTGAATTCCCAGCAGTGTTGGCTGTTGCCTGTTACTTGAGAAAACATTAGGAGAACGTCAAATGGAAACCATTTCAATTACCTACCTACGTAGTTACAGTAACTAGGCCGTTGGTTTGCGGTACTTGTGTAGGTACTTCCTATAGCCTATTAGATAAGTACTTAATGCTGAGGTTGATAGCCGCAGACGCTATAATAGCATGGTTTGTACCACCTTTAAGTAATTGAAATGAAAGAAAAAGTTATTTTGTCAAGTTAAATTGTGCTGAAAGCTGCAATGATTGGAGAGCTATAAGGGCTATTTTCCTTAAATTTTACTTGACGACACTTATGGAAAGGCTCATATATCTATATCTATACTAATCTATACTTCTATATCTATACTAATGTTATAAAGCTGAAGAGTTTGTTTGTTTGTTTGTTTGAACGCGCTAATCTCAGGAACTACTAGTTGGAATTGAAAAATTCTTGTGTTGGATAGTCACAGCTAGTGTAGCTATATAATTATACAGCTCATCTACAGTAGCGACAAGGCAGTCAATCAATTATTATAGTGGTCGTTCGTTTAATCATCATCTGCCTAGCCTTTTCCCAACTATGTTGGGGTCGTCTTCCAGTCTAACCGGATGCAGCTGAATACCAGTATTTTACATGGAGCGACTGCCTATCTGACCTCCACAATCCAGTAACTGGGTAATACGATACCCATGGGTAAGACTGGTTGTCAGACTTTCGGGCTTCTGACGACCCGTAACGACTGGCAAAGATCCACAAATGACAACCGGGACCAACGGCATAACGTGCTTTCCGAGGCACGGAGGAGTCTCGATATGTAAAGATGGTCACACATCCACGGACCAACCCCGGCAAGCGTAGCTTAACCTCATGGATCGACCCGTGCGGCTGTTATTACTTAGTCACGAGCTCCTCCGTTCCTCCTCAGTTTTCGTTCGTTTAATGTCCAAGGTAAACGACTGAACATAATGGGGTTCCTACTCTTATGTTACAGTGGGTGCAAGCGCTATTGCTGAGCATAAGATCCTGGGTTCGATCTCTAGGTCGGGCAAAATGTTATTGGATTTTGCATCTGGAATTTCCCAGTAGCAGCCCCGAGTCTGGATTTGCGCCCGATTGATGGCAATAGGCTCGCCCCCTTTTACATGGGATTTAAACATAACTGGCGATATGTGGTTCTCTTCTGCAATCGATCGGATCGATCAATTTATCCTAAATGCATTTGAAAACCTACTTCTAAAATTTTCGTGCAGCAAATCGCTCAAAATGTTCAAATAACCAATGTATTTTTTCAGGCGGTATAAAATAAATAATTGTTTTACTGTCTGATTGTTACTGTTTTTAACTATTTTACTAGTATTATTTCTTTCACGCACATTTGTTGCGTATAATGACAAGCATTACCAACTTATTTAAATGCTCATAAGCAGCCCAACAAACATTTTTGTCATATAATCAAACTTTTATATGACCTTAAGTCTTTTTAAAGTTATTTTATAGTCATTATTTTAACTCTTCGTCATGTACTGGTGTATTATATGTCCGAATAGTCATAAACATTTTTTGTCGTATAATAATGTCATATGACGTTATTTCGACATTTATAAAACTTACTTATACAACTTTTCGTCCTCTAAACGTTTTCGTAGTATAAACGTCATAAAACTGTACATTTTGTCATATAATTACCTTTTAAACATCTGCTAAACGGATAATAATTGTATACACGTAGTATTTGTTACCATTATATATAAGTCGAATAAGTATTACGAGTGCGACCTGTATACATCCTAAAGTATCACAAACATGATAATACGACCGCTACTTAATTAATACTCATATAAAAGGTTTATAATTACCTTGTATACAATTTTCGCGTTACACTTTAATACAAAGTAATAGAGCTCAAGCTGAGAGTGAGCAAAATAAGAAAGGTTCCGTATCACATTTAAATGCAAATTTAACTAATCAATTTAACCAAAATACTACAAGTGTGCCCCGCAGTTCATTTTCCAAAGTTCAGGACTCTTGTTGATTTTTCGAAGTTGAAGTCATCCGAAAATGAAGATAATGTTGATAAAGAAGACACTTCAACCAACAATGATGACTTCAGAGACGATTAAAAAAGTGGGCTATTGATTTTAATATTCCACAAGTTGCATTAAAGCCAAATAAATCTATATGAAGGAGGTAATAAAAAAAGGCGGTCAAGTCAGGTCAAGTCAGGTCAAGTCAGGTCAAGTCAGGTCAAGTCAGGTCAAGTCAGGTCAAGTCAGGTCAAGTCAGGTCAAGTCAGGTCAAGTCAGGTCAAGTCAGGTCAAGTCAGGTCAAGTCAGGTCAAGTCAGGTCAAGTCAGGTCAAGTCAGGTCAAGTCAGGTCAAGTCAGGTCAAGTCAGGTCAAGTCAGGTCAAGTCAGGTCAAGTCAGGTCAAGTCAGGTCAAGTCAGGTCAAGTCAGGTCAAGTCAGGTCAAGTCAGGTCAAGTCAGGTCAAGTCAGGTCAAGTCAGGTCAAGTCAGGTCAAGTCAGGTCAAGTCAGGTCAAGTCAGGTCAAGTCAGGTCAAGTCAGGTCAAGTCAGGTCAAGTCAGGTCAAGTCAGGTCAAGTCAGGTCAAGTCTCGGCCAACAGCTCCACCGAGCCTTTGGCGTCCAGTGTCTTCCCTTCCTTTTGCAGCGGCAGATCCTCCTCTCTCTTTGCGATTCTTCCCATCACCCTATAAATCCCCTCCCAGACCCCTTCTCTGTCCTGCTTCCCACAAAACTTCTTCCAGCTCTCTGCTTGGGCTTTTATCACTGCTAACTCATACTCTTCTTTTGCTTTCAGGTACAAGCTGACCACCAACGCTCTTCGGACTGGCGCTGCGTTCCTGACTCTCAGTCAGGTCAAGTCAGGTCAAGTCAGGTCAAGTCAGGTCAAGTCAGGTCAAGTCAGGTCAAGTCAGGTCAAGTCAGGTCAAGTCAGGTCAAGTCAGGTCAAGTCAGGTCAAGTCAGGTCAAGTCAGGTCAAGTCAGGTCAAGTCAGGTCACGTCAGGTCAAGTCAGGTCAAGTCAAGGCATTTTAAACGGTTTTTATCCATTTGTATTAACCAGTCAGGTCAAGTCAGGTCTGTCAGTGATTAATGATAACATTACCACAGATATTATAATACTACACAGATAACATTACTATGTAGTTGAAAGAAAAAATTGTTTCATTTTTTTAATTATCCCAGGAACGTAATTAACATTTCAAGTTTTCCATTTCAAATGTGCGCATATCATTTCAATGAGGTCCATCTTTGATAAAAACTTATCAACATCCGCATAATTAGAGATCACTGTGGGGTTTACCTAAAACAAAAATATTATTTAGACTTAACCGCTTGAGTCCTAATGATGCACGCGATGCATCAATCGGAAATATCCTTCAAGCCCCACTGATGAATAAAATGCATCAGTCGATGCCACGCAACTTAGGTCTCTATTTCTACTGAAATACGGGTTAATAGTGTCTATGGGCAGTAGCTCTCTACAGTTGGATGATATTCACGTCAAATTAATCTACTAAATGCTTAATCTGTGCATGGAACGTTTGACAGTGTCATCTGTCAGAGCGCCTGCGCGGGTGTGCGCGGACGGTCTCCGTGCATATTTTAATAATTATTTCGTGTTTTTACTGCCGTAATCGTCGTGAAGTGATATTAAATCAAATTAATAATAGTTTATACATCGTGTGTGATAATAATATTACCAAAATACATAAGTTGAGTGTGCAAAATTAGCGTATCAAAAAAATGCCGTGAAAGTACTGAATGTGGTGGTAATTATGTGAATAGTGTTTGTTTTATGATGTTTACAGCGTGGGAAGCTACTATAAAATATTAATTAGTGTAATTGAATCAATTTGTAAGTGATTTTCACTACTATAACGTCATAATAACAACATTTTGTCGTCAAAACACGGTCCTTGAAATCAAGGTCAAGATGACCTCTAGTTACGCAATAATTTTGTTTTTTATTTTCTGTTATTATCTCAAACTGTTATTTTTTTAGATTCGTTATCTATTCATAATACTGCCTGTAAAATTTTATAACAATAGAAACAGTATTTTTAACAGAAATCGTCAAAACATAAGAACAAATAAACTACCACGCACTTTACGATAATATTGTAAATCCTATTGTATTCATCCGTTCACCGTATATAGATAAGTATGTGGTCTGTTTATTCAAGAATCCAAATTACTTTACGTTATCGAGCTACGATAAGTATAACTCAAGATATTGAGGTTTTACCCGGAGCCGCTGACACGCGGCTGGCCTCCGGGGCGCGATGTCGGGCGAGCAGCGGGCCCTAAAAGAATTACGCGTTCCAGCAAGGAACCTGAGTTAACTAAGTTATAAGTCACGCAAACAAATATTCTATTTTTTTAATATAAATTCTTTGAACTAAGTTAGCTAAGCGTTTTTAATTTTATCACTGATCCCTAAATCAACTGTAATGGCGTAAACATTTACAATGAACACGCAGTTTATAGGTCGGGAAGTTATGTAGTTGTCATATAACGCAGTCACTTAATAAAATTATTAATAAAATATGTGAAAACGTTAGAGTTTTAAAAGCGCATAAAAAAATTGTTCCAAACCTACCTCACATTAATCAGTAAACTTGATTGCACAATGGTTTACGACTGATGAAATGGTTTTATCACCTCAAATAACAAAGAAAAAATGCAATATTAACTCAGCTGTCAAAAACACCGCCATATTAAATTAACGTGATATAATCTGTTACAATATAATTTCGTTCAATATGAGCATCATCTTTAAATGACAATAACACAACGATTACATTATATAAAAGTCGTATTGTGTACCATAAGTCGACCCGAAGTCGAATACACGCCGCCACAGCTATCATTACATGATATTTAGTCAAATCGCCGACGTGTATATGACTACTATGCGACTAAGTAGGTATTTATATGACTGTTACACGAAACTCTTAGCAACTTAAGTTGAATAAAATGGGCCCTAATGCCGTAGAGTAAACGTCCTTATGACATTTATACGATTATACTGAATAACATTAAGTTGCCACCAAAACGTCTACTCAACGTCGTAAATGTTTGTTGGGAGGTCCATAAGCAATGAATGGTTAGTCACATTATTTTCTGTAATTAGGAGAAAAATTTGAGCTTTCCACGTTATATAATCTGTGTCTGAGTGAACAAACTACCTAATCCAGTTCTGTTAGGTAAGGCTTAGTTTTCACTGTTTCCCGCACAGCATCCGGTATCCGAACACTATCGGATGTGGTCGGGATAAATCTGAAGGTCTGACATGTCGAATACGTCTTGAATTCTGAGTATTATTTGGTTTGGCAAGAAATCATTTTGAGGTTATTGTGGAGAACTACCTATACCCTTCTGCAAATGCTGACCTGTGTTGTAATAATAATTTATTTCCTGAATGACGAAGCGACTCGTTTATACTATCAGTCGTAGGTATTCCGCACTTGTGAAAAACGAGTCGTTTCTATAACGGTAGAGGAACGTCGATAAGTTATAGGAACCCAGCTTAAGCTTCGTTACTAAGAGCAGATTTTCATTAGTCAAATAACTTTTATCTGAAGAATAAATAGTAGGTATGACAGTTTGACATAAACATGGTCTGTAGAAATAAAAGGCTTTTTTATTTATTTTATTTTATGGACTGTACAAAAACTGTTAAACCCCGACATTTATTCATCAGATAAAAGGTGAAGTATAGGAGATCTGACTGTTGAAAAATCAGCCTTAAATAAACAAGGCGTTTGATTTTCCCAAATAACATATTAGTGAAATAACCATCATGTGCGTCAGACAACATCGTTTGTCCGCCGCTAAACCATCCACACGCGATGTTCGATTAGGAATTTTATTTTATTACCTCGTTGTTCAGCTTTGGCAAAGTGCCTGGTGAATAAATTCGCATCAACAAACATGTACTGTAAGCCTCAGTAAGTGAAGCTCTGGTGCTGTATATTGGGTTTGTACTCATCGCAAGTGAATCATGAAGATGGGATGGATACGAAGATACGGAACACCCTTCGTTTTTAAATCCATCGAAAGGTTCTAAAAAACGGTAAATCTTTAAAATAAAATATCGTTTTTAGCGATAAGACATTACGTCACCTTATGTATTTCTAAGTACATTTATAATTATCATATAACTGTAATTTGTATGGTGTGCAAAATAAATAATAGATATCCAATTTTATTCTATTCCACGTCGGCCATTGTCGGTTCCCTTCTGGCGCTTTATGTATCTATCTACTAAAGGCACATGTATGTTGAGGCAGGCGGAAATAGGAAATTCAATTGTAATGTACTGAATTTTAGATATTGTTGAGATTTGCAGTTGCAGCGCCTTCATGAATTGATAAGATGTAGGTACTATGTGCATGCCTATTTATTGTATAAGTAAATAAAAGAGTATACTAAGAGAATTCCCAATTACCTGGGATAAGAGAAACTAAAAAGCCTCGTTTGAAAAACAGTAGAACCAGGCTACTAGCTATTAAGAGACATGGCGAATTTTTTTCGGGCTTTTAGGCGCACGCTGAGCAGACGATGGATAATTTGTCCGCGGACAATTCGGAGTCGTATGGAAATACCTACTATGGGTGCTCCACGTAACCCTTTGGTGAAACAAAGCATGATTTATGATGTAATAATAGATCATAACCTACCAAAACGCTTGATCTTTTCAAAAGTACCTACCAATCTGTCTATCGGCTTTAAGAATGGAAAAGGCGCCAATTGTTTTTTTTTTAATTGGCGCCTTGCTGGTTGAACTTGGAGGTTGTCGGCTGCAGTGGGCCTCAATAAATGAAGACTTATGTCTGACTCGTCTAACGAGGCCACAGCGCGGTATAACTAGATCACAATGCCATCTATCGAGCTAACAGGCAGCTCTGTCATCAACGGAGATGTAGAAACGTTTTGTTTTGTGATAAAAAATAAATAATATATACTACTTATATAATATATTAAATAAATAATATATAATAAATAATATATTGTTTTAATAAATATTTTCTTTTACGATGTTTAAAAAAATATGATAATAAAGTGTAGCTGTTGTTCGTGATTTTGTTATACTTACCTATTTCTATACTTGTAGTAGTGCAAGGGTGTTATTCTGCCGTAGGTTAAATGATGTAGGTGAAATGGTTTATATAATTGGAAAATATCCTTTCACAAAAACCCTTTTATACCTTTTGTCTAAATCCAAGCTTTCTTTTTTACGTCATTACGTCATACAAATTCGTCAAACCCTTAGAGATCGAGAGTCCATTAGAGTCGAAACATCTGTATCCCGTTTTTATAATAGTACTAGGTATGCTGGTATACTTAAAGAATACCTACGTTATGATATGGAACACAACTAACAATACCGAGGTAGCGATACTTTACCTACACTATTCTATAGACAGGGTGTAGATAATATTATGTGACGAGAGATAGTCGAGTATTGTCGAGGAACACGTTGATATCGACATTCACGTGACAGCCACTGTTGTAAATAGTTTTGGAGGTAACAAGTTTCTATTCATAAGGACGAAGATATCATCATAATAATATTGCCAATTAGTTCTCTTAATTTTAGATTATGACTTTGCTTTGATTTTGGAACTTGGCTGCCCATACCGTTCCTCCATAGTGTAGTTACTGGCAAGGTTTGCAGATTGCTCATAAAAATGTAGAAAAAAAATAAGTTTTTTACTTTCCGACCATCATAGTGGATGGGAAAACGGCTATTTAGCAGGCAGCACCTGCACCTTTATTGCATAATACACGATCAATCGCAATCTCAATCGGTTTGAAACAAATTTCCAATCCACTGCTTCATATGTTGGAGAAGATAATCTGCTCAACAACGTAAATAAAGCAATAAATGTTGTTAAATGGTCAAAATGTAACAGATTAGTCTTAATCGGTTACAAAAATAAGTTACGCAATTAGATATCTGGTCCTGGTGAAAGTATTCGTGCTGGGATGTGATCATGTGAGGGATATTTCTACTAGTAGCTAAGCAGGATTTTATAGTCCCAATTCAAAGGGAATTTTAATTAGGACCGTCTGCTATTTCCGCCGTTCCACTGCTTTTCCTATCTTAGCAAAGGTAACTGAAAGAGACATATTTGCTATCATGACAAAATCTATACTTAATCATGTTGTCCCACATAGAACGTAAACAAACCAGTCACATATTTTTATCAACAGAATAAAAATAGATCCTGTTTAAAAACAGGGGTCGTATTATGACCGCCGATGACGTGCGTACGACATGACACCTCTGATTCACCTTTCACTGCTCATTAACCTGCATGACGTAATTTTGTTACTTGATTACCAGAGGGACTCGTGGCCAATTAATAACAGCCGCAGGGGTCGGCTATGCTTGCTTTTGCTGAGTGACCATCCATTCCTATGGAGACCCCTCCGTGCCTCGGAAAGCACGTCAAACCGTTGGTCCCGGCTGCCATTTGTAGGTCTTTGACAGTCGTTACGGGTAGTCAGAGGCCCCAACCAATCTTACCAAGGGATCGCATATTACCCAGTTATAGGAACCCAGCTTAAGCTTCAATACTAAGAGCAGATTTTTCATTAGTCAAATAACTTTTATCTGAAGAATAAATAGGTATGACATAAATATATTCAGTATATGTAGTATTCAGCTGCATCCCGTTAGACTGGAAGCTATGATGCAGATGATGAAGTTTAAATATTGCCAAACTTCCTTCGTGAAACACACGGCATATAATATCATGCCTAAACGTATCCATACAGATTCACATTCCATTACACGATAAGGATAAACGCCTATAAACAAACAGATACAAATATTCAGCGAATGTTAAATTATACAAGATCCAAATCGTTGGCATGAGCGGCGCATTAATATTGCGTTTTGAATTCAACTCTTGATATGTGAGTTAGACAAATACGTTTGTGAAGGTAAACGATCCTTTGTGTATTTCACTATTGAGATGTAAGGCTTCATTTGTTTTCCTTCGCTCAGCTCAGTAGATGAACAGTGAAAAGAAAAACATTGGTACTATCCACTTTTCTTTAGCACTAGCACACGTTACTGTGGTACCGCTAAAAAGAAATAGGTTAGTTCTTTGTTAGCTATCCTGTGTTAATTCGTTAATTCATTCGAACTATATCGACGATTTATCTACTTATAATATCGATATAAAAAGTATCCTATGACCTTTTTCCCATGTGTCGAATTTCATTTTAATCCGTTCAGCCGGTTGAACAGTGTTGACAGCAGCAATACCTCGCAGCGTTCAATCCCAACCCAACTTGCAGTTTTGACATGATTAACATAATAACACTAGCTGCGCCCCGCGGTTTCACTAGCATAAGTCTCGATCCTTTGGGAATATCGGGATAAAAGGTCCTATGTCCTTCTCCAGTTCATGGTCTACCTATGTGCCAAATTTCATCCAAATCCGTTCAGCCGTTCACTCGTGATGGCGTGACCAAGGGAAATAGGGATTCATTTTTATAAATATAGATTTGCCATAATTACTTTACAACCTCTAAAACAAAGTTTTTAAATTACTAGCTGTTGCCCGCGAATTCGTCTGCAATCCAGGAGAGAAGTCAACACGAATATGTCATGTAAAACCACAAAGCAATATAAAAATAATCCACTGCTCGGGGCTCCTCGGGTTAATCTCGTAAAGTCTAGTAGGACTGTGTGCACCTGACGTTGGTGGTTTTACATCGTGCATCGGTCAGATAAAAGGAAGACAATTAATTTTCCTATTTCCGTCTGCTTCGCTTAGCTCTCAATGTTACCTCGACTATTTGTATTGCTACGTCAATGGTATAAATGTATACAGATGTAAGTACATAAATTCGGATGAGCGAAAGGCCTTTGTCCGATATTGAGATGTTATGTAAAGTATAATAAAATAACATAATATTAATCTGTGTTTTGTCTTGGTAGTAAGGTAATTTTCCAATGAAACGAGTCGGAAATAACGATAGGTTTTATTTAAATTACAATCATAAAAACAGAAATAATATAATATTTTATGGTGCTTGGCTCCATATTTTATAGAATTTACAAAAATATACCGATAAAAAGCCTTCCTTAAATTGAGTTATTTCGGCAGTAAAGCCTCGGAGTATTTGTTTTTATGAACTGTTTAATAAGTCGTGTTTTTAGGATAGTAAACGTTGTTATATTATATCTGATTTAGTTTATATTGTAAAGTTAGGGGCGTGGTGGACCATCTCGGCACTTGTGCGCAAAATATTTTGCACAGGATGTCGTGCAATTCATAGGAGGTAGCGGATTTCGTTTTATTTCAGGAAGAATTTGTGAAATCTCCTTTTTCCTCTTATGACAAAACATTAGTATATCAAATCCGGTTCCGATATAAAAATGTAGACCAAATGAGCATATCACTCGATTCACTTATGTAGATAGATAAATAAGGAAAACAATCAGTATAATAATAAATGTTTACTTACTAGTAACGGTGTTAACGTTATCCTATATGGTTACACATTTTCATTATTCTAGATTTATAATCTAGGATTTAGATAAAAAGTATTTTTATCTAATTACTCCTGTTTATCTAAATCCTGTGAAATTATCCGGTTATCGGTTCCGCATAAAAATGAAAGTGTAGTAGAGTGTTAGATAAAAAAACTTTTCCACCTGAAAGATCCCTGCGAGTAACATGATTTAGTATCGAGTATTGAATATCACAAACATACCAAAATAAAATAGATGTTTTATCTTCTTCTTCACCGAGTTGTCTTCCCGAACCTGAATTTCCGTAAGTTCTAATGAACATTATATGAATAATTCAATATCTAATAAGTGTGATCTAAATTGTGATTATCATGATATTCATTATTCTCTTATAAGGTGAGAGTCCTACTCATGACTTCCTTAAATTCCCCAGAAAAGGCACTTTCACTCATAGAGTCGTGTATAGGGTCTTACGTTAACTATTACAGGAAAATCCCATCTAGGGCAAATATAATGTGTATCGTTAGCAATGTCAATGACCCCAATATTCTATAGATTTCCCGGCATTTACTTACTATTAAGTCATTAGACAGGCCATTAATATTTGTTTGGAAAAATATTTGGCTGTAAGTTATCAACTATCTTTTGATAGGTTCCCATAAAATTAATGTATCGTAATCAGATTAATTCGAAGCTATTTAGTTAGGTACGAATTGTCATGCTTTCATTATGTATCCTATTATAATTTTAAAACTAACATCAGTTGAAAAAGGCAGTAGGTAGGTAGATGAATTTCCTGATGTAATAAAGTGTTGCTTCTTTAATATTTTTCAGGCTGGAACTATTGAGAAATTAGTCAGGATTGTGTTCCTTGTATCCAACATCAGGAAGAGGTAGAAACAAACAAAATTAGGCATGCTTTCGCAAAAAAAGCTGGAATATTATGGCCTCAGGAACTGCTTATGTCCTCATTTCAATATTAGGTAATAGCTTAGGAGATTGTCGAAGGATATGTATATAAGTATAGGTATATCTAAATATATTGTTGCTGTTAGGTATTCCTTGTATATGTGTCGTTTCGAATGAAGGACCAATAGAAACTGGGTAAATGGTTCCTTGACTTCTGTTGTACAGGTGGCCTTGTATCTAGATTCGTATGTCTTTCAATGAACTGGTTCTAGATACACTTGTCCTCCAATTTCCTCTTCGAGGTTCTAACTTCGTTTAACATAACATAGTTTCCCTCATGGATTTTCTTCTCTTTGTTTTTATCTATAAATATGTACAAATCAAAGATCTTTCAGGCAGCCAAGGCAGAGTCAGTGTTTTCGGAATTGCTAATGGTGACGATAAACATTTCTGTAGTTATGCGAAAAACTCATCAGTTTATGTGAAAAAAGTATCGTTCAGATTTCAATTTCAAAATGCTATGCCATACACCACCAATAAACATGACAAGTTCCATAGATCATACATAGCATAGCTGACCTCTCGTAATTTGCGCCCGGCCCGCCTAAACAACAATACGAGCAAGGTGAAGCAACCTGCGGAAAGGGCAAACTACGCAGATATAAAACGTGAACATCCCTGCGATCCGTATTCCGACTCCGGCGCCGGTTCAGACAATATCGACACGAACCATCTCACTCACTATGACGAAACTGGTAAGGAATTGGCTTTTGTTGTGGGCTTTTCGTTTGGCATGACCTTAAATGGTATTTCGCGGCTTCACCTTTAAGTAGTAATGATAAGAGGAATCCTTTTGGAGTTTATCAGATGACGGGCATGCTAAAATTGGCCTAGACATGAGTGTACTGCTAACAATAACGTGACTGAAGGTGGATTTTGAGTTCTGATTACAAGGCATGGCTTATTAAGCTTTTGGAAAAAAAAAATGCTTTGAAGTTGCCCCTTTTCTGCACATGTCCACATGTAATTTATAGTTCAAATTTTGCCTATTTTCCTATTTTTAACCGTTTGAATTTTATTGTAGCTACGAAAGAAAATGATCCGTAAATTGTCTTGTTCTGAATCAATAGCTTTAATATTCCAATTTTAGCCATGACGAATTGGGGTGATTAATCAAATTGCTATTACTTATACCTTCAGCAAAGTTCACACAAGATATTAATATCTATGTTTCCTAGTGTCACCTCGAATTGGGGCCACTTGGGACTAGGACATTAATTTATTGTTCTATTTAGCCCTAATTTAACAATTGCTTCCTTGGCTGTACCTAACTACAAATGTGAGACTTTTAACAAATTGATTAAACCAACTAACTACTTTTAACAAAAAATAACAATTTGCACCCAGTGTAAAATTGAATGCAATTTTGCAATGGGTGGGGACATGTAGGTACCTATAGTATACTATAGGCAGACATGTAGGTACCTATAGTACACTACTCACATAGTACACATGTCTGCCTAAGCTTTCGTGGCATAGAGGCGTGATGTTATGTTTTGTTTTCACTGGGGAAGCCAAAATGTCTGTATCAATGTCCGATACCATTAACGTAATCGATGTTAAATCATTTATCTTCAACAGAAAACAAACAAATCTAACACTTTCACATAAATTATTGTGACTGCTTCGATTTTGATTCATTTCATTATAGAGAAACACTAGCAAAGGTACATATTTGTACGCTGAAGTCTCCATACATAAAGCTCTTGATTCTATATCGCATGATAAGATTATTCGATTCAACTCGATTAAACTCAAATCGAAATTGGATACTAACAAATTGCTAACAGCAGGTATCGTTGTACTAATTACCATGAATAAATGTTTCAGTTGTTCGTGTGCGTAGCAGTAGTGCTTGGGTGCGTGGGCGCAGCTCGGCTAGATCATCTAGTGCCTTCAGGCTACGCCGGAGGCCGCGCAGGATACGATGCCACGCCCTACCGCTACGAAAATGTTAACAACGGCGATGGGAACTATCGATTCAGGTAATGTCAAGTTTGCATTGAATGGTAATTTTAGTCTTACTTATGTTATTTGTGGTCGAAACTGCAAAATGTTTTACTTTTTGTCCTTTGGTCTATGTACCTAATGGAAACTTATTAGCTTGGTCTGAGGCCCTAACACGAACGCGTGACATTAACGTAACGTTACTTCGTAAGATTTTTAAACCAAATTGGAACTATCCTATTGAGTTTTGGTTTAATTTTTTTAGGTCCATCAACTGGCGGTGGACAAAAAACTATTTTGAAGTTTTTGTGAAAAATGGCAAATGTACCTGTTTTGCTGTGTCTCAGGTTCCTAAAGCTTCGGCTGCGCTCAAATTGTAGAAAATTTTGTATACTTTGGTGACTTTTCCGTATATGATGTACTTGTATAAATAAAAAACTGAAAGAAGTCTGAAAAGTCACAGGACTTTCGAAGCTGAAAACTTGGTTTAACACTATTCCCTTGCAAACTTGGTTTTTATATGGCCTAGGTTTTGAAACGGTCTGTGCCAAAATTATCTAACAGAATACGTAACAGTAGGTGCTAATTTGTAGTGCCAGTTAAATAACAATTTAACCTGAACAGGGTTCGTTATCAGTTTCATCTGATACTTTTGGAACAGACTATAAATAATTAAGTTGCGAGTACTAATAGGTACAGTCGAACAAGCCATTTGGTATACAGGCAAAATATATATTCATTTTCTGTTACATGACTGCCAAAATTCGTTTTGATTATGTGTATAATTTAAATTTAGCTTTATGGCTGAGAGTGACGTAAAAGGATTGTTGACTAATGAAAACAGTCACAAAATTGTTTAAAGTAGTTTCAAGTTATCTTGCCTGTATACCAAATAGCTCGTTCGACTGTGCACACTGATAATAAGTAATGTGCCGTTCTGGCTACATATAACCTGACTGCGATGCTTCTCGATAGTGGCAGATATAGATAGCATTCTTAGGTACCGTGGGAAACTCTTAACTTATACGAAGTCATTAAAATTCTAGTGCAATGCATGTGACTGATGTTTTTGCGAGAAGTCCTATAATGTCAACCAGAATAGAAAATCGATCGATCGATAGCATCGAAATATCGTAAACGTTATAAATTCAAGCCAAAATAACGCATGTGAACATTGGAACCAGGGTTTAATGAAGTTTGGTGTGGTTCAGGCGCGGTCCGAGGGGGTCATGACCCCCCCAAAATCGTTCAAGCTGTCGAGAGACTGAATGATTAACGAATTTACTTATCAATTAGCCATTTCCCTAAAAATATTCCTGGGCACCAATGGAGACCCCCCCAAAATCTTGGGCTGCGACCGCGCCTGGTGAGGCTTTCAGTAGTAAGGGTTGCATGTTCGGTTCCCTACAGAAACACATCTTGAGCACAAGAAAGTAAAATATGGTTTTTGTAAGTGTGTGTATTTAACTGTGATTTTTGAAGTATTAACGCCAACAAAAATCGCGAACGATTATAGATGAACTTGTACAACCATACTCAATTCACAATCATTCTCATTCCAGTTACGACACTCCTGAAGGAACATCGGCCCATGAGAGCGGTTCCCCACGAGCCCAGGGCCCCGAAGGCCCCGCAGTGACCGCCGAAGGAGGCTTCTCATTCCGCACTCCCGACGGCCAGCAGGTCTCGCTCACTTACACCGCCGACGAGAACGGTTTCCACCCTACCGGCTCGCACATCCCCACGCCGCCACCCATCCCGGAGGCCATCCTCCGCTCCATTGAGTTCAACAGGCAGCATCCTTCATCGTGAGTTTTTGTTATAGTTAATGATTATCAGGAAACTGCTTTTGCAAATGAACTGACAGCTTCGTTGGGTCGCAAACGCTACTGCTGAGCATGAGGTCTTGGGTTCTATTCCCAGGCCGGGCAAAGTGAAACTCAGGATTTTCTCAATAGCAGGCCAGAGCCTGGATTCGAGCCCTCAAGAGTGTCTGATTCTAGAATCCCAATCTCAGTTTGGTCTCTTTTGGATTAAAAAGAGATTTATCAGCATCAAACTGTTGTTATGCAATACTTCCTCATCCAAGAAATAACAAGCGCGACTTTTTCAGGCACCATCTGTAATAACAACACGATGTTTTATCAACACAAGATGCTAACAAGTTTTATTCAATTTTCAGTGATGGCGGCTCCTACAACGGCGGCGGTGGCGGACGCAACTACTACTAAAAATGTTTGTGAAAAACCCGTACCATATAAGAATAAAGACGTATTCTTATCCCGTACCTCAAACCGTGGACTGTGATATCGAAATAACGTATTATAACAATGTTGCTATTTATTAAATGGTGTATTTTATGTAATGTTAATGAAACGCCAGATGTATTTTAAATAAAGAAAGTGATGCTCCAATATTTTACAATATTTATTTTGTTGTTCGCAAATACTGCTTTTTGTTAAACATAATATTAATTTTCACGTTCATGTCACGATTTCCCTGCAGACGATATAATAATATTTACCTCAAATGAATGTTTGTATTTATGCGTAATGCAGTTCGTGTGGGTGATAAACAGTGATCGGATAATCGGATGCATATTTACCTAAAGTTCATTTTTGGTTAGGAAATTATGGAAGCGGCTTCTTAAAACATATTTTTTTAAATATAAATCCCAGGATTCCCGAAAATTCGGGAATGCAAAACTAGTCTGTAACATGATGAGGAAACATCGTCTTTAGAATGTAGCATTTATTAAAAAAAAAACAGGGGGATTACATAATTATTAATGTGTATTTACTTGAAGTTAATTTTAAGCTATCAATTTATGACTATGTTGAGTGTAAGAGGAATTTATGACTATGTATGTTGAGTGTCAGAGACGAATGTCTTAAAATGAACATTTTTGATTCCGAAATCCCGGGAATTTTTCGATACACAAGTGCATTCCATAATAGTAGCCAACACCTTAAACTAAAATATTCCTACACCCGATTTGATTCCATACTAAAAAAAAAAATTTGTTGATTCCGAATTCCCGGGATTTTTTCGCTACAAAAGTGCATTCCATAATAGCCAACACTTACACTTTAGGTAAATATGCATCCGATTATCCGATCACTGGTGATAAATGATAAATAATAACAATAGTTAATCTTTGGCGAATAAATAATTAAGTTCAAGTCGATTGAATTATACAAAAGAAGAAAAGAATATATGAATGGGCTTTGTATTCATGGGGTCCCACCGGCCTGACTTGCAAAACCCTTCACAAAAAATCTACAATATTTCTGTGATACCTAGTCCGATGCGTCTAGGAAGACGAGCCCTCAAATATGATATGTGCTCTCATACTTACAAAGACATCAACCCGCACCACGAGTGCTTCAGTACTTTTATACGTATGCCACACGTGAAAACTGACAGCAAAACCTGAAAAAAATCATTTCATTTGTTGCTGTTAATACATTATTGTGAGTCGTCCAACAAACGACTGAATTTTAAACAAAATAAATTATTTAATGAATTCGGGCGAATTTCATTGTGATATTATACGGTATTGTTGCCATTGTATTTCATAATAAAACAAAGTAATACAATCATAAACAGAATTTAATGTATACTTCTATTTTTAGGCATACTTACGCTTTGCAGGGGATATGAGGAATCATGTTATTAAACGGCACGCATGTTATTAATCATGTTATTAACTTCTAATTTACCAATTAGCTATATAAGTTAAAGAAAATTTGAAGAAATTCATAGATACACTCATCTCTCAGAACTCCAGAGGCCAATATTCCGATAAAGATACTTCTGCAGAGGCCAATTATGATACAGAGAAAGAGAAGGAATTTTAAAAAGTTTCCTTAGTTTGCTTTTCTATACCTAATGTTAGTCTAACCAGTATGTTTAAGACTGACAGGAACATAAATTTTGGCTCTTGTGATACAGGAACTCCTAGTACAAGAGCCAGAGCTACACAGCTATGTTTGTGACTTTGAAGTGTACATAAATAAATTATAAAAATTAAGGACTTCATAGTAATACTAGTCATATCTGAACCCACAACCTCAACCTTGAGAAGCGAGCTTCTTAGACTCAGTATTGATATATACTAAAGCGCAGATCGGACTCGAGATGGTAGATTTCAGTGGACACGATGCGAGCAAGAGTTGTTTTATGAGATGAAAAGAGATGTTTGTTTGGCGTAATCAAAGCAGAGATGTCAGGACTAGTGAGCTGCGTGTCTCGCAAGCTGGTGGCGCTGCTGAGTCGAGAACAGTGGGCCTAGCGCAAACGCGAGGAGTAAATTTAAACGATTTTAACCTTGAAAATACTAGTCTCGAACATAACATTTACTTAGTTTTAAACCCAAGATAGTGACCTGATAGTGTGGGGGTGATAGATACCAACTATTTGTAGTTGTCGCAATTTAAGCCAAAATGCTATTGGATAGTAATTGTATTTTCGATTCAAATAGGTTTGAATTTACGTTACGTCTAAAGTCTGATTTCGTAGACTAATTTGACAGGTGCAAATGTCAAACTCCAAATTGAAAAAAACAATCACTTGAAATGTCAAAAGTCTACGAGATGAAAAAATAGATTTCACAGCACGTTCGTGCTAGGGCCTCTGGAGAAGCGCACATCTCCGCTCGGTGTGCAGCATCAGAAGTTACTCCCTAGCTATTAAACCTCTCCTTTCATATTCACCCAAAAACTACAAATTCAAATTCAATTACATTTACGATTATTTCAAATAATTGAATACAATATATAGGAATTTATATAGGTAACAAGGAAATCATAGTTTCATTGAATTATTCATATATGCTCCCGATATACCTATTCTGTATAGCTATGATAATTCAGACTTTGAGAAAATAAATACATTACATTACATAAGTAAATATATTACAATAAACATTTGATTGTATTCTCGAAGTGAATACCTACTGAGGTTGATAATAATATAATTGTAGTAAAATATAGAACTTCATTCTCAGTTGTATTTGGATTCTTTCCAAAAAGTCTGATTATATCTATATTCACCCAATTTATCTCATAAGAACATGGAAATAATTCAACATTTTTTTTACATGGGGGTGATTCGGATACCCTACGACAAGAGGGACCAAAAATTTTGTTTTGGACTATAACTTTCCGGCTATCCTGTATATGGAATTTTAAGGTACTCGCATCAGGCGTGCGTGTATGACCAGATATGTATGAACGTAAACGAGGCAAAAGGAATATGTAAGGATCGTAGCAAGTGACGTTTTACAGTTTCTGCCTACCCCAATGGGAAGAAGGCGTGAGTATATGTATGTGTATTTATATTAAAATCTTAACACCCCCACCTTCCTGTTATCATGAAATATACTCTTCTACGTCATATTCTTGGAGTTTTGTCTATCCTTTTAATGTGTTACGTTCTACAGAAATCACTGAAAACAATAAATAAACTTATCAAAGTCTATCACGTAGAGAAGGAAATAGGTAATTATGGCGTGCTCTTGTTTCGAAGGCCTATATTTTGGATTGCTAAGCTGACGGTAATTAAGTAAATAGGTTAAGCTGAGTAAAGTATAAATAATACTAGTACTACTAGTAAAAAATACTGGTGTTCAGCTGCATCCGGTTAGACTGGAAGCCGACCCTAACATAGTTGGGAAAAGGCTAGGCAGATTGATAAGATGAGTAAAGGCTGTTAGCGCAAAGCAACTTCACCGGAGTGAAATATATCAAAGTTCTCATCAACCTGCTTGCACGTATTTGTAACAATGATCGCGCCAGCACAGCAGGAGGTAGCTTCATTGAAATGCCAAATACCAGTGTCAAATTTACACTGAATACGCCCTGGCTGATCTCGTGCAAGGTTTTTCGAGGGTATCATTAATATAAAAACACTGTAATTCTATCCAGATAGCATTCAGTCAAGAGCCTTCAACAGAACAGCATCTCTAAAAAATAATAAAAATTGATCAATCGTAATGGCTGGCCTAAAGGTAAGTAAATCAAGTTCTTTTGTTTTGCAATCCCCGTTACAATATCAATTTTTTCGTGCTCAATGTGATTTTATTCACAATATGAAGATGCTTTGGTAAAGCAACTATTTAACATACCAGTAATTGGGACCATGTTTCAGGGATGTAGCATAGGATTCCTAAAATAAAATTTCTCATTGAAAACAGCGTGAGTTTATGAGGATTGCAGGCGCATCAACATCACACACAAAAAAAAAACCTATAAAAATACACCGTTTGGATAATATTGAAGCCTGTCTTTCTACCGTTCTTCTTTCATCCTCAGATCGTTTCAACCCTCGCCCTACTATCAGCGGTGTCAGCCGGACATTTGGGCCACTTTCAACCCTCTACCGGGTACAGTGCGTTCGGCACAAATGCATACAGTTCTGCTAGGGCTTCGGCGTCGGCGTCAGCCTACACGAGCAGCTACGGCGCACATATACCAATATTAAGTTATGAAAACGTGAACAATGGTGATGGAAATTATAGATACAGGTGAGAAAAACGGAAAAATGTGGAAATGCAGAAGTTTGGTTTCAATTGAGTACAAAATTCAATCATGATTAAGTTTCACAACTCTAATGCAGTTAACAAAGAATTTAAGTATTCTTTTATCGTTATTTTATCCATAGCTATGAGACTGGCAACGGCATATCAGCACATGAGAGCGGGGCCCCGCGCGCCGCCGGCCCCGAGGGACCCGCGGTGACCGCCGAGGGAGGGTTCTCGTACCGGGCCGCCGACGGCCAGCAGGTCTCGCTCACCTACACCGCCGACGAGAATGGCTTCCATCCCACCGGCTCGCACATCCCCACGCCACCACCCATTCCAGAGGCCATCCTTCGCTCCATACAACTGAACAGGCAAAGCCCATCATCGTAAGTTTTTGTAGACAATTTTTATCATCTTATGTGTAACAGGCATCTAGGAGCCTTTAACTTATCACTGGATCATGGTGTATTTGAAGCAATACTATTTATAGCTTAGACCACTTTTGGCAGAAAGTTCCATCGCCCTTTATGTATGACATTTATTATATGGGTCATTACCATTTTTTTCCATTCCACCCGCTACAGCAACTAGTTCATTAGTTAAATGTTTTCACATGACTTTTAAACCCTGCATTCTTCATTCACATCTGTTACAATGGTGTAGTGGTGTCGTTACCGCCCGAGGCTCTGCGTACCCCGTAAGGCATGTATGATGGGATCCAATTACAACAACGTGCTCATACCATTCCATAACAATCAAAATTGGTTTCACTATTTTCAGCCTTTCACTCTTAGATATTGGGGTGTTTTAGATTTATGGATTGCAAAAATCCATGTCACGTACTGATTGCCACAATGAACACTGGAGTTTGAAAAATCTTGAAAATCTTGAGAATTTGAAACTGCAATGGTGCAGTTTCACTATTTTCAGCCATTCACTCTAAGATATTGTGGAGTTGGATTTATTAAATATATTATACTTAAATGAGAAACTGCTATCGTTGAGGTTTCCGTTTCACGTTATAGTTTTTCTGATTATACGGCTTCCAATAACATACTTGTAGGTACTAAAACGCATGTTCTCATTTGTTTTGCTCAATATTTTCAGCGGTGATGGTTCTTACAACGGCCACTTCAACAATGGATACAACTACTAACTGGCAAATGATGGCTAAGTGACATCGACTAGCACAACAACGACTGACCGCGGCTATTATTACAGAGGGACCTGTGAACTATTACTTGCATTGTTATTATTTTCATGAGCATCACTTTTTATTAAACATTTTTATTTGTTTGTATAGGTACGTTGTAAATAAAGATTTAAGTGTGAACAAAAGTTTTCTTTTTCATTATTATGACAAAACTATTATACCCATCACGCCTGAAACTTACCTTAAGCAGAGGTGTAGCGCATCAAATCGCTCACCTTAAAACGCTCGTTAATATAAACCAGTCTTCATTGCCTTAAAATCTTATCGGATTATTTCTAGTCAGCTTGTAATATTTTGGCTTCATAGGATAATAGCAGTTATTTTCAAGGACTCACTGAAGAAAACAGCCGCTTATAGTAGGTTTGTTTTTCTCGATGCAATTCCCACGACCATTTTTGTGTTCAACATATAAAATCAAGATCAAAATGGACTGAAATAAAAATTTGACAATCAGTTTATAATGCTAATCAAACGCGATTGTCGCGCAGATGCGATCTCGTATTCGTTCGATGTTAAAATGTGTGTCCGATCGTATGCGATTGAATGGATGGTCGCATCGCGTATTCGCTTCAAAGTCACATTTCAATTCACGTCAGAAAAGCGCAGGTAAATAGAAGATTTTCAAGCAGTTACCAACATTTATATACAGAAAAAGTTTTTATAACTTTTGTTTCCCAGAAACAACGAGCCTCTGTACTCCATTTTTTGTTTTATTTGAGGGTGGGAAATCATCAAATGACTTCTCCCGCTCTAGGCGGAGCGGGAGGGCGTGTCAGACTTTTACCGACCCACCCGTGTTCCTTCAGTTGCCTGTTGCCAAGGGTCCCGGTATCCCTTTCGGACTTTCCCGCAACCTCTGTACTCCTGCGTTCCCGATTGGTATCAGCATGTTTGATCGCGCATTCGTACGAATTAAGTTCGCGCGAATAGTAATCAAACATTTTATTTGCGCGAATTTTAATTGGACACCAGTTCGACTACGGTAGGCGTTTGAGCGCTAGTTCGGAATAAGTTCGTGAAACAGCGGCATTTTCTGTTATTTGGACCCCCTGTTGTACCTATGGTTGAGGCCGTTATAACGCGAGATTCATTTATACATCTGCCTAGCCCCACTATTTTTTTCCCAACCATCTTGAGGTCTGCCTTATCAGATGCAGCTGAATACCAGTATTTCACACAGAGCGACTGCTGCTATTGCAAAATGCTTAGCCCTATGATGATACCTTTAGCCGAAAGATACGAAGAGCAGGTACCTACACTATGTCAATAATTTTACCAAATATTAAAAGTAATTTACACCTAGTGGAGCTGTCTCCACTTTGTTGGCAACGTTAAAACTTATTAACTTAAAAACAGTATTGCAAACAACATTCTTTTTGCAAAAAAATAAATACATTCATCTGCATACCTATTGCTATGTGCAGAAGTCATAACAATTTTGTATTCTTCTTCTACACGAGTAATGTTAAGTTATAAATACCAAAGCCTCCTAAAAACATGTTGCTGAAGACTGAAACAATTTTGCGCATTTTTAATTTGATTACCGTGGGTACGAGGGTTAGTACTGTAGGGCCTACAGGGTCACCTGCATGCCATGCTGTAGCCTGAAATTCGTAAAACGCTTCCAATTAAATGAAATGATGGAGATTAGTCATGAAAAATGTATGACAATGATGCTGATTTTAAAATTGCTTGGGAAAATCATTATTTGACGATATGTGGGAATCTGTGTCAGCTCTCCCCAGTGAGTAACTGTCGACAAAAACGTTTTCTTATATTTAATTTAATGAAATTCATTCCCAATCAGATTGTTAATAAAGGTGATTTTGTAAATATTTTCTCACGATACGCTGGTGGCTTTTGTTTTGAAAACCGTAATAGCAGTAGATGTTTTTAATTCCAATCCACGATATATTATATATAATACTGGCTTCCGCCCTCGACTTCGCCCGCGCGGTATGTCGATAAAAAGTAGCTTAGGTCCTTCCTCAGGTTGCTATCTATCTCCTTGTATAAATTCAGAACAACAGATAGACAGACAGACATAGTTATTAGTATGGATAATATTATTAAAAATACGAAAGTGTTTATTTTTTGTTTGTTTTCACGCTCAAACGGCTGAACAGATTTGGATTAAATTTGGCACATGGGTAGACTATGACCTGAAGGACGTAGGCTACTTTTCGTCCTGGACCGCAGACGAATTCGCGGGCACCAGCTAGTTTTATATAAAAAAATCTTATACATAAATAAAGGGACAATTGAAAAAAAAATTGTTCATTCTTAAAACTTTATTTTAAAGCCCATAAAAACAAGTAACAGTTAATACTGGAATAAATAGAGATGCTTATAAAACAATACGTTTCTGTAAGTGCTGGTTCGTTCCGTCGTCAGCTGCAGTCAGTCGTCGATGGCATTAGTAGTTGTAGCCTTGGTTGTAGCGACCGTGGTTGTATGAACCCTCGCCGCTGAAAATATTTTACAAAAGATTAGAAATCTGTATAAATATGCAAGATGTTTTAGTTAGATTAGTCCTTAGAATCTTTTTTAACCAAATAGCATGAATGAGGAGTACATTAAAGACAGTAGACAGTCGAAGACTAACGTTTCGCTAGTTATATTTAGGTCCCAACCTAAATATATCATTGGTTTACAGAGGGCATTAGGTTTCATTTGCACTGGTTCACAGTCTTGGTTAGCAACAGAAGAATAAAGAAATATAAATGATGGAAATGGAATTACAGTTACATGTCCTTGCGATGACACTAAAAGCTGTATCACAAGTCGTAGCAAAATTTCAGGAAAAACTCACGATGAAGGATGTTGCCTGTTAAACTCAATGGAGCGGAGGATGGCTTCTGGGATGGGGGGCGGCGTGGGGATGTGCGAGCCGGTCGGGTGGAAACCGTTCTCGTCGGCGGTGTAGGTGAGCGAGACCTGCTGGCCGTCGGGGGCGCGGTACGAGAACCCTCCCTCGGCGGTCACTGCTAGACCCTCAGGGCCTGGGGCACGCGGGGCCCCGCTTTCGTGCGCTGATATGCCGTTGCCAGTTTCGTAGCTGTGGATAACAGAGGATCAGATGAATGACACACATATTACAGTGACGGTACACTTTAGTTCTTCTTTTATGTACTGTGAACAGGTTAACTAGAATTAGAAGTCCTCACAAATTAATCTATAACCGGTAATAATACATAATGTAAACATTTATAAAAATAATAATAAATAATTGATTTTTTTTCACAAGTTATGTACTACATCTAGTGGTTGAAGTGACATTTTAGACAAAAATTGCCTGTGTTGGGACACTTCGCTCTTCCGAAGCTTAAAGTTACGTGGTGTACCAACAATTTTGAATCCGTTACCTATGAATAAAAGTAAAGATGGCTTTTTTATACTGTGGTAGTCACTGGTGTCAAAGCTGTAGTTCATAATACTGTTATTTTTCCTTACTTGTATCTGTAGGTCCCATCACCGTTGTTCACATTCTCGTATCGCAGTATAGGAATATGTGCTCCTCCGTAACCACCGGTGTATGCCGACGCCGAACCGAATGCCGCACCACCGCTGTATGCGTTTGCGCCGAACGCGTTGTACCCCGTGGAGGGTTGGAAGTGACCCAGGTGACCCGCTGACACCGCGGACAGCAGGGCAAGGGTTGACACGATCTGAGGAACAATAATTATGTTTGAAGAGTGTTGATACTACCTGTATTTTACAAATTAAATCTTGATTTTTTTTTACCAGAAAACCTTTATTTAGAAAGATCGTAATTAAGTGCAGGTATTGTGGAAAGCTAGAAATAAAACTTAAAAAAAAAATCCAAGGCAAATCATGCTAACTATTTTTTTTAACAAATTCGCAAACTGATTAATCTACTTACCTTTAATCCAGCCATTTCTTTGATTCTTTTCGTTGAGTTGCTATTCCGTAGGATGCTATTGTCTGAATGATATCTGCATAGACTAACAGTGTTTTTATATTGATGTTACCCTTCCAAGAACCTTGCACGATATCAGTCAGGGCGTATTCAGTTTTGTGAAGAGTTTGATACATTCGGCATTCCATTGAGGCCACCCCCCGCCGTTGCGATGATTGTACCAACACCAAATTCAGACAATGATTTTGTTGACGTTTATGTCAGCCTCAAGGATGGTTCGATTACACATGTAATTTAGAACTCTGTGCCGAGAGCACAAGGTCAGAGTTCGATTGGCTAGACAGTTAGACGCTGCGTATCACTGACCTGTAATAAATCTTAGGATGCTAGACTATTTTTTGAGTAGGTATAAATAGAGACACCTTGATTAAGAACATCGGAGTCTGTTTTGAATACGGTGATAGAAGAAGTCGATATTAAAATATTGACTGTGTTACAAAAAAGTCAATGTTAGTATCTTAAAACTTAATATAATTATGTAATTTGCTGACCCATATCAAGTGAAGTTTTTCAACGCGCGGAGCTCAGGTTGACCCACGCAATAAAAATTGTTTGCATTGTCTGCGAAACTTGGCTTAAAAGGGTATCTGGTATAGGTAATCTGTTTTAGCAAACAGAAAGGACGGTACAGGAGAAATTGAATTAAAAAGTAAAAGATTCCGACGAACTGAGTACTTCCTTTTTTTTAAATAGACCTACCTATGCAATCTAAGTGCCCAGTTTATTTATAACTCATATAACTTGGTGTCTGTCGACGATATCTGCTACTTAGTGCTAAGTATCAACACCTGACATTACTTAATGGCTTTAGCCGGTTTTACTCTCCCTGGGGCACAAAAAAGCGAGCATCTCATGTGGCTTTACTTAATCACAAACATCAAACGACGATGCAGAAAACTAATCTTAGAAGCCCCGTCTAAATTGCAACTAAACGTACGTCTAAAGTGTATCTTACAAAATAACAGACTACTGGAGATTAGCTCACAGATACTGTATAATCAGATTACATAATTGGCCGCAATCAACAATGCCTGATGCTCTCGTGGGCGCCATATTCCGCCGGATCGCGCATTTCACAAGATAAAAACATTTTAATGTGTAGTTTACGGGCATGAACGTTCTGGACCATTTAGGAATGAAATGTTTCTACTAGCAGCGTGGAATTAGCAAAATATTCATATATTCGGAGATCTATTCAATTACTTAATTTACGCGTACATGGACGGACGCATCACCGTGAAGCAGTAATTTGTGAAAAAAATTTTGAACAAGTAATTAAAACGTATGTTAACATTGTGTTGCTGTAAATATTTTGTATTTGCATACCTATTGCATACAAATTTAGGGCGATAATCATTAACTAATTCATGCCTTTTTGCAAACGAATTGGTGAACGCTATTTCTTGTTAGGACCAGACAAGAGGACTTTCTGCCTTTTCTTTTGACGCCATTCGCTTAGTCCCATTTCATGACGCCCACGGAAAAGATAGGGTTAAGTAAAACTAACGTTCGCGACGTCTCCTGGAAACCTGATACTATTGTAATACAATCATGCTTCAGAAGCTCTAAAGTTTTGTAATTACTTTTGTTTGTTTAGCCCTATTTTCGAGATTTTAACTAAATCATCTTGGCTACAATGAAATTAACCAACTTTTGCAAGCTTCAATAAGTTTGTAAGTACCAACTTTATTTTATAGGCGATTGTATGACTTTTCTAAAAGGGTTAATGTTACTCCTCTTCACCGGAACTAATTACATGTTTGATAGTAATTTAGGAGTATGAGGAGCAGGGTGTAAAGTTCACTCATCCACCATAGAAAAGGGAGGATTCTCCGACCAGACGGGTGTTGTGTCTGGCGGGCAACTGTCCAACGATTGATGTCGGGTTCTTGTATATAATATTATGTCCATTGCACGGTAAGCTTTAATTGCGCGATGCTGGATTTATGTGACGTCAGGATTATTGTGTGACGTCAGATCTTTTGATGCGTAGTTCACATTTGGCGATGTAGATACCGCCATAGTAACACAATTTACTACATAGTTGGTCTAGTTAGTCTGCTGAGCGTGATGTCCTAGGTTTGTTCTCCAGGTGGGGTCAAGTGGTATTGGGTTTTCAATACGAAATTCTTAACAGTCTGGATATGTGCCTGGTTACAGGTAATAGGCATAATGTTGTGTACTTCTTCAACCACGCGGTATTTTACAACAATTTATATACCAACGGTGTAGACAATAAACATTCAAATTGGCCTGTGAAGGCCACAGAAAAAGAGAGTTAATGATAAAGTTAAATAAATTTAACTAATTAGGTTATTATTGCTTGAAGACTTGTTTTTGAACTAGTAACCTTTCGAAAATAAAGTCCTGGAATAAAATACAGTACAGTAAATACAGTAAATAATGGCTTAAAGTTTGTAATATACAGAGTTTGGGACTATCTGCATCCGAACTAGGTGATAAACCTGTATCTCGGATTAAAATATAAACTGTTTCAAAAATTTATTGCGCTCGAACTTTAAACTATTTTCAAATTACATTATATTAGTTACATTATATAATAGTGTTTGGAACAATAAAATTATTTGTTTGCTCTCTAGCAAACAAATTATTGTTCCGAACACTAATACCTACGTCTAGTAAATACGTTTGTTCATACATAGATGTCGTTATTTCTATGATAATTCTTTTGCTCACTTTGTGCATTTGGACACTCTTACCAAGGAGTTTGAGTTGAATAATGGGGACCTGGAAGCTGTAGGTACCCCTATACAACATTATTTTTTGGTTATGCTAAACCCGAAAAGGGGTCATTGTACTCATCATTTTGAACAACTTTTTCTATGGGACCAAACTTGAAATCGCGAAAAAAAAATCAGCTGTTCCATACATTTGTGTTCACTTAACCGTATAGTTCGGAACCGCCCCCGAAAGGACCCGAACACACGAACCTCCGCCGGCTCGGTAGCGGGTCCTTTGGGACCCCAGAATTACCACATGCGACACCCTATCTCGATTATGGAAATATTTAATATGCTACCCATCAAATCTTATGAATGTGCGTTAATTATGAGAGTTAGATAAAAACTCATTATGTTTACGCCATTAAATCTTTCATATCAGCGTGCAAGTTAATTAATTCACCTATATAAAATTCAAGACTGTAAATACCATAATTGCCATTTTGATGACAGTGGTGGTCAAGGCTAAAAAACATAAAAATTGGCGATTTTGAACATCCATATCCCACCACAGGGGCAGTGAATAATACATCATTTAATTATTTGACGAATTCATCCATTGTTCATTATATTGAAACCTATAAATTCTATAACTCAATAGACAGGACCTTATGGCCGGGCTAGGTACCTCATCTTTTGAATTTCGCGCCGGAATGTTTCTATAATTGAATTTAAAAACGGAATGCGCTCGCTGTTCAAAATTATTTTAATAATATATTGGACAATTATTTATAGTGGATTTTATTTTTTATACTCTTTTCTGATAGTTTGCTACAGAATGCCCAGTATACTTTTTAGGTAGGCTTAACAAAATTTTGTTTGGTAATGGTGATAAAATTAATTCCGCAAACGCTTTTACTTAACGTTAATATTTTATTTTAGTTGTATGAGCTTGATAGTTTTTGTTTTTATTAGGTTACTTTAGTAGGTACTAGAAATTGTTTTTTTTTTGTGGTAGTTTCCCAAAGAAAAAGAAACTGACCAAGTCTTTGTCGGACCACGCACAGAAGGGTTCCGTAGTTGGGATGAACATATACGCATGCACATTGCACCTCAGACACATTGCACGGCATTAATTTTTCGACTGCAAAAATAAGTTTGTATTTCTAGAAAAAACTACGAAAAGCAAAGTTAATTCTGCAGTTGTAACCGAAAATAATCCATAACTCATTGTTGAAATACGGGTTATTTTCGGTTTCAATGGGTTATTCACTTTAAAAAGCAGTCACTTAGAAGCATCTTATCATTTTCATTATAAGATCCAACAATGCTACATGCTTATGTGCATAGATCGTTTTTTCATCCCTCGATTGCATGTATGGGGAATGACACCCCTAATTATGTTTATGGTAATTTTTGGCGGTGTAAAGAATACACCTCCTTCCAAATTTTCAACGGTATAGTATTATGTAAATAGGTGTCCGAGTAAAATGCCTGTATGACATCCGAACCCATGGACGAACGGACGTGACGAAATAATTAAGAGGTCCTTTTTTTTACGGATTTTGGCTATCGAGTTTACAATCGACAGCGACTGATGTCTATGATAATTTATTTACAATATAATTATAATTTCATCTATCATTTGCTATCAAATTAGAAGAAGACCGTCGCAGGTATGAACGCTTTTTCGAAAACTTTTTTTTTCAATTTTCTGGTTTGGCCCCCCAAAAGTGACTATTTGCAAAATCCATTTATTTACGTTACACTTCCATGTTTGGGTCACCAAAATGTATGTGTACCAAATTTCAACCTAATCGGTCCAGTAGATTCGAAGCAAATTGCAGTAATGCAGAACAGACACAAGACTCGTGTGACACGAGTGATCCTATATAAGTTCCGTTTTTTCATTTGGTCGTACGGAACCCTAAAACGTTACACCTCTATCCACAGTGTACGTGTATGTACTTATTACTAAAATTAATTTTCAAAATAAAATAAATAATGAAAAATATACCAAAGAGTTTTTATTCAGTTTCTACAATTTTTAATGAAGTTTGATTATATCGAATATCGATTAGGCTGAGTGCAACATTTGAATCGAAAAATTGGGTGAACGGTAAGCATTAAGAAGTGTTACGTCGCACCACAATTTTTGTTAATTTTTGTTCATATTTAATCGTGTTTTTTATCTAGTTTAAGTATGAATAATGGTAAAAGTAAGAATGCAGAAAGAATGATAATATCTTTATTTGGTCCTTTTGCATATTTTCAGCAAGAGAGAAGATTGTTTATGTACACGTTTTCAGGGAATCTGAGTTGCCTACCTTTTGAATAGGTGTATTTATACGTATTTTAAACAACTTACGCAGTCGACTGACGCGGTTTGTCCACCTCAACATATAATTTATGATATTTGCCAAAAACTTATTGTATTTCTATTGCCAAAAACTTATTAATTCAAATGCTGAAAGTTCATGTAAATTCCTGATTTTCATGACGGAATTCGCAACACCCTGTCGAGTTAGCTGATGTGTCACGTGTCAAAGTCTTGTCGAGCAGAGAGGTTAAATCGACAAAATGTAGGGAACAGCTGATTATTTTTCGCGATTACAAGTTTGGTCCCATAGAAAAAGTTGTTCAAAATGATGAGTACAATGACCCCTTTTCGGATTTAGCATAAACAAAAAATAATGTTGTATATATTCTAAATCGATGTTCTTGGGTAGTTCTCAACGCCGTTTTTTTGTATATTGTAGGACATAGCTTCTTGACAAAGCTTTGGGCCTGATATATTCCGCCATTGTTATTGATATAGTAATTATGTTTGGTCATAGCTATATTCTAGCCGTACTCCTATGTCCTACTTGTCGCATCGCGTCGCGTTGTCGCATTGCGTCTGTCTGCGGGAAGCCTTTAAGGTTTAGGATTCAATATCTACGACACTCGCTGAATTATACCAATAATTTCCATTCACTAGTACTTAGGTACTTGCAATTACATCGCGATGAATTTTGCAAATTGCACGCTTATCCCGAAATATTATTAGCCATAATATGTACCTAGTAAACCAGCATGTATCTGACAATTCGTAATAGTTTGAAAGCTACGAGTATAACATGGCCAGGTTCCAGTTTAGGATTAATAATTATATTTATTATCTTAGCTTCCAAGCTTCCACCATTAAGTGTGGCATTTATGATATAATTGAGGCGAAATATAACTGCACTAAACTTGTACATTAGGTTGAAAGCAAGACATTTATAGCACTGCAGTGAGTGGCCGCTTGTTCAACTTAGGTATTTACTTATGCAAACGAACTTTGATCTAATTACGTATTACGTTCTAATACATTAATAACATGGCACATTTACAGAAACTATTTCGGTGTTATATTGATTTAGCAGGATTATGTTTATGTGATAAATTCCAGTCTTACCAAGGGGTTACCCACTAACTGAGTTGTGGAGGTCAGATAGGCAGTTGCTCTATGTAAAATATTGGTATTCAGCTGCATCCGGTTAGACTGGACCCCAACATAGTTGGGAAAAGGCTGAAAGGTTGGTTGATGTTCATGCGGTAAATTGCAATGGCGTGTCTTGATCATTAATTTTTACGACCTGTACATAGTATGAACCCTTACTTATATTGTGATAAATCATGAATTAAGAACCAATTGGTGGAGTGTCCTAAGTGCCTAATCACATGCACTAAAGAAGACCTAATGAACGCCACTGATGCTGCAATCAACGTGGCCACCTACTAGGCTCAAACAATACAAAAACAAAGTACTGTTCGATTCAAATTTAATGGCGGCTCGGAAGTTAGCTACTCGCTGCGCAGTACCCACCCCTCACCCCCGCTGACACAAGAAATTGTTACTGCGCAGCGACTCGCCTCATGTTCCGAGCCGCCATTAAGTTTGAACCGAACTGTACTATGTACCGTATGTATGTAAAAGAAGAAGATCGCGATTATTATTCATTTTTACAATTTATGTCCAGTAATTCCTACATTTACATACTTTTAAGCAAAAAGGTACTTACCGTAACTGACTGTTTTACCGCTATTCATCCAAATCGCTATTCGTTTATTGGTTTCATAATATCTACTTTTTGAGTGAAGAGTTCATCACAATACTCGATGGGGGTACGCTTTGAACCCTTGACCTTTGACAGTTTATACCCAGTCTGTTGTGGTACTATTACTTGCTTAAACAATATTTATATTTTAATATGTAGAAAATCAGAACAATAATAAAGATAATTATAAAAAAATGGTGAAAAAGGGACAAGTAGAAAAATTGAAATATTCTCATAAACATACGTTTATTCATACACCATGCCTATTTACATTGAAAGACTACAATTATTTACTAAATAAATAAACAGTGCGAGTTTCGTCGTGGTATCACAGTCCTCCCCAGTTCAAGCGGTCATTATCGTCGGATCGATGTCTCATTAGCTAAAATTGCTTTGAAATCGCAAGCGAACGCACTACATGATTGCGGTCAGCTGGACTACCCTTCTAAAGGTAACCTTTAACATTCATTGTGCTTGTTTTCACCTGTTTCTTTGGGTAAGTTCAATAGCAACCGTTGTTTTATACTGATGAACCTTCATTTGTTTGCCATCGTTCGTGACCTTTGAATAGCCAGAGCATTGGTATTCTCATTACAACTGGTAGGTATTCTAATTTATCACATAATCACACACACACGATCCAGCCTATTCCCAGATTGAAATAGGCTTCCAAAAGAACGAAACGCCATAAAAAACTCAGAACTGAAGCCATAGCCATTCACAACCCAATACAGATCCATTTCAGCTTATCTATTCCACTTTGGTGCCATTCTGCTTCTATGATCACTGTTTCTCTTAACTATTTTACGGTAAATCCCTGTGTGTTTGCTTGCGAGTTCTAAGCGATTAACTAAGTGAGTATAGAGTGAGATCAGTAGTGGTAGCCGTTTCCATTGCCGCCGCTGCCTGAACCGGATCCACCGGAGCCGGAACCGCCGCCGCCGCCATTGTAGGAGCCCTCACTGAAATATAAGAAAAATACAATTAGTGTGTGCGGTCATGTAATCCACGTGCATTTTTATCCGCACCTAAGTAGCGGTGTGAAAATATTTTGCCTTTAGAGTATTGATTTAAATGGAAAACTTTCATAAAATGTATGTAGCAACAATGACGTAAAATGCAGATACTAGTATGATCTTGAAATTTTTCTCTCTAGTCTTTTGAATCTTCCTGTTTCATTATGAAAAAATTAAATAGGTAGGTATGCCTTTAATCATAACATGCCGTTTGGTGTTGAAACACTAGGGCCGTGAGGTCCGATCCGGTCATCAAGTATTTCGGGACATCGTCAAGCGGTTGGTTGACTCTTCACGTGACCAGAGGGCTGGTCAATTTTAAGGTCAAAGAATTAGCATTGCCATCCAACATGGCAACGTTGCCAGCCTTTTGGGCACTTTTCCCACTGACAGCGATGCGGAAGAATTTTTTGATGCCCAATGAGTTCTACCTTTATTTTTGTTGTTTTTCCTTTTTATACTTCTAGGTACATAATGTATATAGTGTTAAATGTATATTATATTTAAGATGAATTAATGAAATAAACAAAGTAATAATCATAAGATGCAGATTTAAAATGTTCACTAAAATTACTTCTTCTAGCTGGTAAACACTTGTTTGCGAGTACTTTGGTGTAAGAAGGTAGTCAATTGTTTTTTTTAATATCAGTATAATCAGTACTGCGACTCGCACCATTTTATTTCACTTTTGAGACAACTGCAACTTTCAGGTCCAGTGAAGTTTTATAGCCCTTGACGAAGTTTAAGAAGTCCGAAGCTCATCTCTTTGTTACTGTTACAGTCGCTCTTATTAGATAAGTTAGTCTTTAAGAATGACTTTCCTTTACTTTTCTTGTTCCTGTCTTTTTGAGTCGCCTTCTCTTACAAAAAGGCGACACAAAAATTGTGTATTTTTTGTGGTCTTGGTCGAGAAATTAGTATTTATTTAAATTCTTTTTCTGATCAAAATAAGTTTAGTTAACGATTTTATGAAGCATAGTCGGTGTGCATAGTCTTTAGCACAAAGCTTAGGTACACGTGGAAATATAATACTCATAACAGCCATCACTGTACAAGCCATCAAACTAACAAAACAAGATTAAATTGCTACTTACGATCCGGGGTTACGCTTGTTGAACTCAATGGAGCGGAGGATTTCTTCGGGGATGGGAGGGGGGGTGGGTAGGTGGGGTCCCACGGGGTGGAAGCCGTTCTCGTCGGCGGTGTAGGTGAGCGAGATCTGCTGGCCGTCGGGGGTCTTGAACGAGAAGCCACCTTCAGCAGTCACGGCGGGACCTTCGGGACCCTGCGCACTAGGGGATCCGCTCTCATGCGCTGATATGCCGTTGCCGGTTTCGTAACTTAAAAGAGAAGGTAAAAAGAGTTAGGTTAACGTTGGCTGCATCTATGATTATTACTGGTAGAATTTTTCTTGGTTTTACTATTATGTTGAATACCATAGTGGTACTTAAAACGGTGCCTTGAGGCGTTTCTATAATTTACGATTCTTTGTGTTATCGGTCAGATAGATGGTGTAACTTTCTCCACAAAGATTTATGTGAAGTTAAAGCCTTCTAATATAACGAATTGAACTAGCACGTTTTAAAAACTGTATTCAAAATAGAAAAAAAGTCTCACTCAAAGTGGTAAGTTCCATCGCCATTGTTGACATTCTCAAACTTGGTGATGGGTATTTGATTGCCGCCGCCGCTTCCACCGCCAAAAGATCCGCCGGATCCGCCCGATCCTCCAAATCCGCCTCCGGCGCCACCTCCCGCTCCGCCACCGGCGCCAAATCCACCGCCTGCGCCACCACCTCCGCCATTACCGGCGCCTCCGCCAAACCCACCACCAGGCCGCGGGGGAAGGTACTGAGGCTCTAGACGACCACATGATCCGATTGCTACCAGCGCCATGGAGAAGATCAACTGAAAAGAATAGAATAATTCGTTATCAAGCTCGTAATTCGTAGTTTAAGTGCGCAGACACAACTTTTAAGTGCGCTGAATTTATCAAGCTAATTCCTTCGAAGGCAATGTAAAGTAAGATTTAATTTGAAAAGCTTCCTACAAAAAAGTACATGTTGGAATAAAATTAATAAAAACGAATGGAAATAAAGGACCACGGGCACGGATGTATGGAGTCTGGAGCAAAAATTACACGTATTTTCAGGACCATCTTAGGTAATCCACAACAGAATCATTACTTATTTGAAATGTTTGACTTCAGGGAAAAGGATTTCCTGGTTAATTCAGGATTGAATCCGTTGATGAATTTATCCGGGATTTAAATATCGTTGTTTTAAAAAAGGATCACTACAAGCAGGAGCACCGTATCTTCATGGACTTACCAGTGAAGTAGTCATGTCTGATGGTTTTAATTATTTTGTACAAGTGAACAGGCGCTCTTTGCTCTTCAGCTGTTTGCTGAATACTGTTAGCGAGGATGTGCCTCGTTTTATATTGCTCCGGTTTGCCCTTTCTCGGTTGCTTCACCTTGTGCGTGCTCCGCCGATATCGCGAGTGAATCCGCGCCTCGTTGCCCCACGCCTCAAGCTCACAAACATTTAGCTAACCTGGAATTCCCTTTACGGATGTATTCCTTAACAAAAGCCTTTCAATTCCACTAAGGTGTTTTCCATAAATCGATTCGTTCCTCCACGTGGATACCTATATATGGGTCATTGTAATGAGTTTACTCGTTGCAGCACCCCGCTACTTCGCACTTGCGAAAGCTTACAACTTCATGATTAAGTTGCGTTAGCTATTTCCATTAAGATTTTCTTAATACGAATATGATGTGTGAGTGTTCTAATAAGTTGGAGTTTGATCGACTGTATGCTAACATGGGAAAACATTTACGTCACGATTTATGACAAACATCAGACCGTGAGACGCTTGTAAAATATTCAAACAGATGCTTGAAATACACAATAGTCTAACATTTATATGTTTTTTGTTGTATATCGGTGTGCTTAGATCTAGTTTCTAGTTAAACTTGACTGCATTGCAAACAAACATTTGTTACATTCCTTTGGATGAACTTAACTTTTGCAATAAGGACAGCAATGCAAACGCAAAGTTAGCGCCTTATCTGAACTCTATAAAAGTTTGATAATGAATCCAGAAGCTTTTTAGTTTCAACTTCATTATAAATAGGTATCTTTATTATTTTCTTCGAAAGCTTTTCTTTCGTGTCTATTAGTTACTTGCTTTGTAATTCCTAACATACTTAAATTAAACAGGTACCTACCTACTTTTCAATATTGTGTTTCTACTATCTTCAGGAATAGGTACATAGTTATTTAAGTTAATTTCAATCGGTGACAGATAACTGCTTCCTGTGACCCGAATAACTGCAAAGACGAGCTCTGAATAACTGGACATTATTTACTTTTTCAGGAGGGCCCAGCACATGAAAGGTCTCAAGAGGCTAAGGCACTTGGTATAAAATTACTGCCGAGTTTAGAATATTATGTCAGATAGGACCAAAGTGACCAAAGCCAAAAAACTATAAATCAAAGTGACCAACGCCGAAAAATAGCTTTAATCTCAATCTAAACCCTCACCACGCTTAGCCTAGCGAACTTTACAGCCGTACCTTGATTCCCATTTCCCAATAAATGAAAGTAGGTGTACCTATTCATTGTTGGTTTTGCCGATGGGAACTTTCAATTTCAAACTAGTGGGTGGTAAAACGTTGGTTTTGTGTAAATGTCACATAGCATTGAAGTTCGAGTCCGTGACCGTAGTGCGCCTGCGCTCCTCTCGCGTCAACGACTATTACTTGAAAATGATCTTGTTCCGATCCTGCGGCGGAGTCGGTAGCTTCTTGCGAAATAATAGCCTTTTTTGTATGAACGGAAAATAATGAACAAGGATTATTTTTATTTGTACTTTTGTAGTTTGGTTAGGTGCGTTTTATTATATAATAACAATAATATAATTATTATCGGGTAGATACAGGTTTTTCGCATTGGTATTTCTTTTTGCGTGAAGATTAACCTAATTTATTTTCAAATTAATGTTTAAAATATGGTATGTAGGTACCCTAGGTAATATTTTTTTGGTATACATAATCACTTACGAGGAAAAATGTCTCGAAAACTGTATCACAGAAAGTTCCACTGAAGAGCATCACATGTTTGGTTGAAGATCACAAATCCACAATTCACAAAATCAGGACAGTGTAGCACAAATAAACAAATAGAGATGTTTCTATAAATTTTAATTGATATCATCAATTTTAATTGGAAACGTGTAAAACCCAAGAAGCCATACGGTATTATAGATATTAAACGCTGTGCTGCCCAGATTTTAATTGGTTATTAGTTACAAGCTCGCAAGGGGACGGCTGGTGTAAACGAAGCTAAGCATGATTGATGATGATGAGACTTTTAGCTTATATTAATTAACGTGACATATACGAACGACCTATAAAACAGCTAGTTGACTTCACTTAGAAGGTAAACAGAACATTCTTAAAGTTCATACGTTTTCTGTAGCACGTCTATGATGTAAAGCGGATTAAATTGGAAGAATCGAAACACCCACTCTGCTCGAGAGCGTTTTTAGAAGCCCCGAATTCAAACCTGTTGATTTAATATTTTAGAAAGTGAAAAAGAAAATAAGGATAAAAATTAAACCGAAAACAGCAAAACTAAGCTACGCGCGCTTTTCCCAGGCGGTCAGCCATCCAAGTACTGACCGCGCCTGATGTTGCTTTAACTTTGGTGACGGGACGAGAACCAGTGTTTCCAATATGGTAAGGACGTTAACGACTACATGGCTAAATTAGTGCACCAGTATCAAAGAACTTTATATTGTCATGATATGGCATGTTGTTGCAAAGTATGAGGTGACGTGAGAAATGTGTGTTGTATAGGATGTCGAGTGCAAAATAAGAGTGGGGGAAAAAGAAATTATGGATGGATTGTGTGAAATGTATGACTAGAAAGGGGTGACTAATATCAAAATGACGGTGTAGTTATAGCAGGAACAGGGAAGAAGAATGACATGTGGCTTCGACCGCAAATAAATGAGGATTAAGACAGGCGGATGATGATTATACAAGCACTGAAATAATGTTTCCCACATTATTTCATTTTAATATTCTTTTAAACAAGGAAATTGTATTACCGCACAGTATTACGGTACTCATACGGTCCACCCACGCAGGTATTAGGCGCAAATAAACTTAGGTAATTATTTCTTTTTTTAAGATCTTACTAAGTAAGCCAGAAAATATTTAGATGTTTGCCCCAAACACCCTCAGGTTGTGATTCACCTATTGCATCACCTGTAAATGGCCACCTCTATCTAATATCTTCGAGATAATAAGATCGGCCTCGATCACCGCTAGCATTTGACATGATCTGTATTATAAGAATATTACTAAGATTACCTACGGTCGACTGTCATTATCACAAAGTGGAAACACCTACTGAGTTTATTATAGCAAAGAGGAAACCTTTTTAAACACGGAAATTCATTCCAAAATGTTATTGCGGTAAAGAAACACAAAAATGTCCGAAAATAAAATAAAGGCTACTCTTTTAAGGTTTTTAGAGACTATTCAGACTACATTTTGGTGGCTACATCACATAGTCTTGAAATAAGATTAATGTCGGTAACTGTTTGTCTACGACTGCGTGAGTCTGTGAATAAAGGAGCAATGTAGGTAAAAGATATTATCGAGACACTCGTCTCAACCAATCAAGGAGTATAAGCCTGCTGAATCAATCTATAGACCCAGAAGAGCTAGAATTGAAACTACAGATATTAAAATATCAATCGATTAAAGGTCTCAAATGTGTCTTGTAGATAAAATCTTCATTGGAACCGATAGAACATAAAATATTAGGTTCATCATTACATCTTATCGCACTTCAATATATCATGGCAAAGAGTCTGAAATATCTGAGGTGAGAGGGTTTAGGCATCGCCCGCGGCAGCTGAGTATTTGTGCAATTTAAATGTAATGCCTGATGAGAAATATCAATAGATAAATCTAAGTATATGAGTGCTAAATGTCTAAATAATAATCAATAAGATTAAGTACCTATATCCAACAAAATCGGTACATTTTGATGTTCACTAGCTTGGTTACTGTGTAGATAGTGCCTAATAAACTGTAGGCTGAGTAAGAGTATCTAAAGCGTCTTCCTTTTATAAAGTGCAAGAAACTATTTTACGCAAACTAAATATGTAATTACGTATTTAAGATTTTTTTTTGTTCTTTTCATCTTTACGGTAAATAGTATTTAAGTAAACTAGGTATACATTATATAATTAAAAGTCATTATTTCAAGACTTCTCTAATGTTAAATATTGTTAGGAATTTTATTGTCCTACAATTACCATAAAGTGTGAGGCTCTTTGTAACATTATAATACCTTTGTAAATTATTTCTAAGATTTTAATACTGAATAAATATTCTATATATTCTTTTCTTTGAATAACAACAGTAGGTACTATAATTTCCGCCACGAGTGCGGCAATATCCCTTGCGTCATTAATTGTAAAACCAGTGCAGCCATAGAGGACAACCAAGATTTAATAACCGCAGATCATAATAAAAAGAGACAAGACAATCGGTAAACCAGAGACTTGCGCCGCTCGGCTCGATCAGCAGTGCTCCGAGAATGCAATCAACGCTGCGGACTACACTCCAATTGGATTTCAAATAATAATTTCTTCTAGACATGAACTAGTAAAATCTAGATTTAACTCGAAGTGGTCAGTAAAAACTGCAATTTTGTGAGAATAATATAGTGCTAGCAGACGATGTAAAGACTTCTTAGGACGTTAAACGTTATGATTATGATTCGACGTCTGTGTCTGGAACGTTATTGTAATTTCGTAACATTGTACCTCTGCAGCTTCCTTTAAGGGTGAAGTCACAATGAAGCTTTGATTGGCAAAAACATAGCCGCTTCCAGACAATGGGAGTTCTGACTTTCCATTATTACAAAATCGCTTGCTTCTGATTAAAAAATAATATCAAATGACTTTTAATCACTTTGGCAAGAAGCGTGATTTTAGAATCAATATTAATTTATTTAACTGTATAGTGTATACAGTCCATTTTTAGAAGGCATATTAATGCCTTCTACGACATTTACGATATTTCTGTAAGTCTTATTATAGGTATTACCTATAATCCGCCAAATAGAGCAAAAATATAAGATTTACAGAAATGTCGTGGAATAGATTGTACTTCGTTGTCGTATGTCATTCATACACTCATAATAATTCAAGTGCTTTTTAATTAATTGGATAACGTATGGATGCTCGATATCAAACATTGTCAAAAAAATATAAGGTCAAGTCTATTTCGAGAATCGTAAGTACCTACATTTTAAAATCTATCGTACCATCGATACAATCTCGTGTTTTCTGCACTTTATGATCTCAAAGAACCCATGAATTTGAATAATATCGAACCTATAGAGAAATTAAAATATTCATGTTACAGCTTTTACATTCGACCTAAAACTTTTATGAATGGAAAACAAAAGAAAACTAATCTAAATCGGAAGAATTTGATTTTATTCAACGCCTGACGGTGCTCATAAAAGCCGTCAATTTGATTGTTTCGAAATGCTTCCACACTGGGGTAGGTCGAAAAGGGTCGGAAACATGCAGATTTCTTCAGAAAAGTAATTTTATGAGTGTGACCTCTTGGGGCTTTGTCCCAGAATAGTTCAAGCCAATTGGGACATCCTATTCCATTCATAATTGCGAACCTCAGAGGTATTTCAGATTCTGTACGCAAATAAAACAAAGCTTTATTGTTTATTCTATCTCGGGAACGTTATAAAAAAGAGAATAATTTCCTTTTTAATGTTAAGCTAACGCCTGCAGAGAGAAGTGTGATATCTCAATGTCTTTTCTATGTAAATCATATTAACTTTTCGGTCCCTGGTGGGCTTTTTGAACTCCAGCCTAATCTGCCAGCCAAATGAAAAATTAAAAATGTAATACCTCATTTCATGGAAGACCTCATCACAAAAATGAAAATAATAAACAACGGAGTGTCTAATGGCTGTAAACTGGTTCACTTGTCCCTAAAGGTATTTTAACTTTGAGCAACTACCAGCTACGTTATCTACAAAATGAAATCACAAAATAAACCTATCGTATCTACATAGCTCTTTTTGAAATACGATAGTTTAGGCTAGAAAACTAACACCCGGTTTCTGAATTGAGAATTTGAATTTGAGAACGTCCTAATCTGGGGGCTTACTCTTCAAACTAATTTTAATTCCAATCTAAAGCCAATACGATTCCAATGTTAATTCTGCAGTCACGTGATTCGGTACTCTTGAAAACAATATTGTCAACATTGGATTGAAATTGGGATTGCCCCGCGATTATTTTGTTACACGTGAAGTTAGCTATGTTACGGCCCGCAATAGTGGTGTTCAACTCATTACGATAAACCGCTAATAGGGCTTTAAAATGCTTTATCCTTTAAATAAGAATGCTAATAAATAAATATGATATAAACAGTTGTTTAATTGATTGATTGTAACATATTAAATTCATTTGGGCGTAAGAATATGATTAAAATCATAAAATTTACCATAACTTTGGCTGCATGCAGTAGGGTCGTTGCTTATAACTACTACAAAAAAAAAATAGGCGGCGTGAGAGTTTTCAATTCCAATTTCAAAAACAAAGTCAAGTCTAGTGGTTTCAGAAAAAGTGAATTCGAAATGCAAGTTTGTTTAGCTAGTTCATTAGCGTAAAGATATCGATCGCGTGTGGTTCTTTTTTAGTAACAATTATTTATTTTCCGTTAAGTTACTAATATTAAAGTTTTATACAAGTGGTACCTAAGTAAATAAACAACATAGCAACCATATGTTCCTCCAATTAGATTTTGGTAACTCGCAGTCGTATAAAAAGACAGTGCCACTAAAACCTGCAAGAATTATACAAGTATTAATAAAGTTATAAGATCTTCCAAACAAAAGTCATGATAATAATACCATAGATAAAACCACGGGATAAAACTAATGCATCAAAGACAACATACGTAAGTACCTTATGGTGATGTATCACTTCTTCTCTTAATGTTTTCATAAATTTTCTCAAAAAAATCCTTGCTCACTCTATAATTTGCTTTAAATTCGTCTTCATTCATAGAAAACGCTTCGTCCTTAAAACGCATCATCCGACGCTCATCTCGTCTTTGTTTTAATTGTTTTTTATGGGAATTACGTAAACACTGTATATTAATGCCAACCCTGCCATGTTATGTACTTATTAATTGGTGAAAACCACATAAAACGCAAAACAATTTCTAAAAAGTTATACTTTTGTTATTGGAAAAATTCCAATCAACAAACAATCCCAACGCAATACTGGCGCAATAGACGGCTGTCAAAGTAAGTCAAGAGTAGCACCTCAAGCCCGATCCCGATTCCACTTAGTTCCCAAAAATGGACACGCAATTCGAATACAATTTGGCGCTAGCGTCGAACTCAAGAGTACGAAACGTGAAAATTCCAATGTCGATAGATCGGAATTAAAATCAAGAGTAAGCGCCCTGTACCTACTTAAGTATAACTTAAACAGTTTTTCGTTAGGTTTTTTAAACTTTTATCAAGATTTTAGTAATATGACATCATTTACTCCAATTTTTCAGAAAACACGCATAACAGTCGTCAGTTGCGTTTCTAAAATTTGATTTTAACTTGTGAAACGCAAAAAACTTAAGCGCATACTTATTATGTCTTTGGGATTTGCTACTTTTCTCAAATCAGAAACCGGGTGTTAGAGTTCAATGAGTTCCTAAAGTGCGGGATTGGTAAGATTCTGAAAAGAATAGAGGAGAAGTTCATAACTACTTCTGGGGCAGCGTAGAATGTAGGCATTCTGTAATTGGGTAACCTGAAAAGTTACCCGACATCTTTGTAAGGATAGTAGATCATCTTTGTAAGATAGGAGAAGTAATTAAATGTAATGTTTTACACGAGTCCAAATGCATGCCAAATGTCGTAAATGTGAACAATGCCATCTGTATGATGAATGTTGTTGGAACAATAAAGAACAAGAAGCATAAAACTAATTGTTTTCCTTTCCCCGGTCACACTGGTTAACATTTAGACGAATTGTCAATAAAAGTTACAGTTTTGTTGTAATCATTGAGTAGTACAACTGTTGTCTCATCAATTTTATGTGAGCAATGTGAAGTCTTGAAGCGTTTTTTGAAAAAATATTTTTTTCTCTCTGGGGAGAACGAAGGGGTGTGTTGAACTCCTACCGACTAAAACCCCACGGTGTTTCTCCTGCTACTTAAAATGATTCGGGAGTATTGCTATTCTGTAACCATCTCACAGTGAAAACTTAGGTGAAGTGAGCGTGGAGTGAGCTGTCATTTTCATTGATACCTACTGTACTGGTATTCTGTAAAAATCTCATCGTGAAAACTTATGTGAAGTGAGCTAGTGAGCAGTCATTCCACCTGACGCTAGGGATTCACAGCTCACTTCACCTCAGTTTTCACGGTGAGGTGTTTATAAAATGGACCAGCTGATGCTAAGGCAGTGACAGTTCACTTCAAGCTCACTTCTCCTAAGTTTTTACGGTGAGATTTTTACAGAATAGCACAACTGGAGTCGGATATAACCGTACAAACTACGCGCCCTTTACCTAACATTTTTAGTGTCCCAAAGCTAGGCAAAGATCTTACTCATATTCTTTAATATCGTAACTATATTGTACATGTGCAAGAGATTATTATTTTACGACATTATTAAACACTTTACGATGAACACTGGAAGTTTACTATTACAACCAATTACAATTAATTAGTAATGCATATTATGCCTAATTATACATGCTTACTTATGTTTATTAATGGTTCATTCTGCACTTAAGTGGAAATTAAATAAAAGGATAATGGTTAAGTTATTTAATATTCTACTCAAGTTGTATAAATTAAATGATGGATGTTACCGCACTCAATAAGTTGCAGCTTTATGATATGTTTAAGTTGTAAACAATGTGCTGTGTTAATTCGACTTAGGTGTACCTATTAGCACAGTGACCAAGTGATTGTTCTACATATAATAATGAATTGTTTTCGGCTTATATGTGCAGAACAAAATGCATTTTTTTTAGACCTACCAAAAAAAAGAATCATCAAAATCAATTCATAATTGGCGGAGTAATCGCGTACCAAAAATACAAAAAAAAGCATACAGTCGAATTGAGAACGTCCTCCTTTTTTATATCGGTTAAAAACAGTGCTATATGCCGAAATACATACTTTCATATTCTAATGCTAATCCGTGGACGTAAGGCTTAGGCATACTCATTACGCGTAGTCTCACGCACCCAAACAAGGGACCGTAAAAATTCACGTTTCAGCGTTGCAGTCAGGCGGCCCTGTAAAGGTACGTGTAGAGTAGAGGGTGCTTGAACTTGTGGGTGAGGAAACAGGCGAGTTAAACTGAAAAACAAAGCCCCTGTTTATGCAGTGACGGGATTTTTTCATAAATAGATAAATATTTATGTTTTATTCCTAGTTTTTTAGTAGTTTTGTTTGAGTTATTTTGTAAGTCAGGTGTTGTATGCCTTCAGGCAACTTTTGAAGAAGCAAGACGCGGTTTCATAAAACTTCATAAATACAATTATAAAATATGTACTAGCAGATACATAGACCGTTCTTATTATCATAAAATCCCAACTTCGATGACGCAATTTCCAAAATAAAACAACATGAAATAACAATCAATTTCATAAACATTTGTGTATTGTGAGCATTGCTTTTATTTTTCGTTACCAACTTTTATTGTTTTACAAATACCGAGGGACGATTGATTCTTTGTTTGCATCGTTATTACGTTAATGAAAACGGAATAAAAGCAATTCTTACCACAAAGACTCCTTGAACTTTCGACAGTCACGGAATGGGATGTATCTGTTCAAATTAGTATTTAATACCAACGAAATGCGTTTCAATACTTCGATATTTTGTATTATGGATGACGATGTTGCTGGCTCGTGGCTAAATAATAACAGCCGCATGGAACGATCTTGGAGGTTAAGCAACGCTTTTCGAGGTCGGTCGGTGGAAGGGTGACCATTCATTACAAATTGAGATCCCTTCGTGCCTCTGAAAACACGTAAAGCCGTTGGTCCGTTGGTCCGTTGGTCCCGGCCGTCATTCGTCGATCTTTGACAGTCGTTACGGTACTCAGAAGCTTTTGGACTTCTGACAGCAAGTCTTACTAAGGGCTATCGTGCTACCCAGTAACTGCCTGGCTCTATGTAAAACACTGGTATTCAGATTCACCCGATTAGACTAGAAGCCGACCCCAACATACATAGTATTGGGAGTATTTAATACCAACGAAATGCGGTTCAATACTTCGAGAAAAGGCTAGGCAGATTGAACTAAAAATTGCGGTTCAATACTTCGATATTTTGTATTATGGATGACGATGTTGATACGGCTTTTTATGTTGGCATGTTGCCAAGTTTTAATAGCATGCAGTCTTGTTAAGCGTAACTCCACATCAGTATGCTACAGTGAGTTGATTAATTTATTAACTTAAACGAAGTTTCTCGCATCGATGACGTAGTTCGTCCTCAGTAGACTTAGATTGATATAATAAGAGCTCAATTGGATGGTTACTCCGCCAGTTCATCAGAGTTTAATCGGTTGGTAAAGTGAACTGTGGGGTTATAGAGTAACACACAAACATTTTGATAGTTCTACCACGTTTATTCCGTTATTTACGTTGTTAAGCAGAAGAATCTACTAAACCTATGAGCAATGGATAAGAAATATTCTTTCTAAACTCTCAGATTGTGACAGAAACTATGTGGTACGCAATTAGGCTGTTGGGTAACTTTTTTTAACCCCTTCTGGGGGTGTCAAGATATGAGTCGTGACAATCAACGTTCACTAAAACATCATTATGGAGTTTTACCTTGCCACTATAGGTCGGGGCATCAGACGAAATCAGTCTTCTTGTTTTCATCTACACCAGCAACAAAGCTTTTACTGTAGAACCTTAATATATTAAAACTCCTTTGTAAATAAATTAATAAATGTGAAAACGTCACTCTTCCAGACGTCACAGTTGCTGTGCTGTCAAGTTTAGGTGTCATGTAATTTAAACAATCGTGTTATTGGTATTAAAGAATTTTTTCCATATAGTTTAAATTTTAATATAAAAGTATATCACAATGTTAATACCGACGTGTTTAATAAAACTCTGTGAGTTGGTAAGTAATTCCAGAACAATTTATCATCTGATATATCTTATCCAAAATGTTGTCAATTTTGCAGGAAGTATGTTAATATTGTTATTATTTTTGTTCTTTATTTCTAACAGTTTACAGCAGTCTTATGCTTAAAAGGTACTTGTTGAGATGATAATTCATTAATGGGTACCTATTTGCACCAAAACTTCGGTAGATTTTTGTCCACAAATTGCACGATGCATTTTGTGGACAAAAATCCAGATACACGTTTCTCTAATAAAGGGGTTGCAATTTACGCTATAATAAGAAACACAGAGTTCAAGCAGGTATTAGCATATTCATGGTGTCATCAAAGGACAGCTTTGGCCAGCTGCTTTGTGAAGTTTAAAAATGCAGTCTCGGGGGGCATCCATACTGACACTGGAAAATGAGTTTTGGCCTTAGATTAGGTAAGACTTAACGTGGTTATACTATATAAGATCACAAGCATGTGATCTTACGCTTTTGGTTTAAATGGGATAATGAAGACCCTGAAGCGCGTAGGCCTGTAAGTATAATAATCTTTAAAATATTCCTCCGTTCCAGATGTTAACAGCGGCATGTCTGATCCTACACCACTACAGTTACGATCTAACAGACGTGTCCACACTCATGCTATGCTCAGGCACATACGTCGGCTATGTAGTGGTCCTCTCAGGGGAGATCGTCGGTGAGCATGTAGTCACTGCCTTATCTAGTACCCCGTACATTGTACAATACATGTCGACATGTACTTATGATTGTAGACTGAACATACCTCACATAGCTTAGATATTCGGCTCGTACCGTAGCTTTCATGTATTGAAATGATGGTGTATTGATATTGTTGCTAGCATTAGAGGATCGATAATATTCGTTCATGTTTCATTTGAAAATTTTAGCACTGAAAACATCAAAAGTTTCATAGTTAATGAGATAATTCTTTTATCTATATAGTTATGTAGGTAATGCTATATATATCGTTCCGTTTGCTGTAGTCTTTAAGCATACAGTATTCAATGCATGAGAGAGCCACATTTATACTGGATTAAAATGTTCAATCTCTAACTTTAATACTTCGTCCTTCGCGAGGCGAATTCTAAATAAATAGTGAGAAAACATTGCACTGCAACTTTCTTTCAAAGGAAGAACCGTAGGCAGATGTCTGTATATATCTTGCATTAACAATGTTTATAAAATGTTGACTAAAAATACTTGAATGCAGTTCCGTCAGATACATCAAAAGATTTGAGTTCAACGCTGCATTAATTAAATTCACAAACAGTTTGCTGCAGCTACGGAAAGAAGTTTAGTTTGTTTATTCATCTGTCGCTCCGCTTAACGCTCAGCAGTTAATATATCTGTCTTAGCAACTTGAACATTCTAGGAGAGATGTTATTCGCGCCGCTGGATCTCGTCCAAGACATGTACTTTGGTATCCTCGGAGTCACCCTTTTCGCTGTGAGTGGCGGCCTCGTGCTCGCAGCCAGGATCAAAACCTCCCCGTACCCGAGAACTGGAGACTGCAACGCAGCATTCCTGGGGTCTGCCCTGGCTATCCTCAACGCAGTTTTCATGCTTTTTGACCTGAGCCTGGCATACTTGGACTCTGAGGAGTACGATGAAGAGGCCAGCGTGTAACGAGGTGAATATCTCGAATGATTGCTTGTAGAATATATACAGTATAAATGCGGCTATCACGTTATCATGTTTGGACGTAGGGAGGTACATTAGCGAATTAGCTGAACGATGTCATATTTGTTGAGTATGTTTCAGTCATTTCCCCCACTGGCTTTTAACGAGATTATCTATTTATTTTGTACGCCTATTTACCCTCTACTCTGTTGGTGTATTTGTTAATCCAAACAATCACTAAGGTATAAATACATTTTTTTATGTTTATAGGCTTTCATGCTTTTTTCATTTTAAAAGGATATCGATATTTTATAAAGGATTCGTTTCGTGGAAATATATTTTCATAAACATTGTAAGTTACAATCCTTAGGTGCCTAATCACATAGCTGAGGGGGGCGTCCCTGGCTATGATTGCCGATCACATTTTCCATTCAGGTCTCCTATGCTCCAAATCTATTGGACCTTCTACAGACATAGTGGGCTTCATCAGCTCGCTAGCACTGCAGGGTATATCGCTTACTACAGGGGCAATAAGTATCTATGTTGAACTGTCACCAGGCGAAGCGGTATCAGCGGCGGCGGACGCCTACGTGGACGCGTGGTGGTCATCTAGCGGCAGCGTACTGTTCGCGATGTGCGGCGGTCTAACTCTGCACTCCTGGCGCGGCTTGCCTAGCCACGAGCGCAAGAGCTTCGCGCAAGCCGCCGCGATATGCGCCCTCGCGAACTCCTCGCTACTCCTCATAGATGCGCTCATCGCGCTATGCTCGGCGCACAGGGATGAAGGCAGCATTCGGACCAAGTGCCCTAAGAATGTTCCGTGCTAATAAAGTTATGTTTAAGGGTGCTGTAGTGTCTTATTGTGTGGTTTTACATGATATGGATTAAATTGTTAGCTATTTTCATACAGGTATATGTGAACAAACTGTGTATTATGTGACATTGGGAATATTTTATCGTGGCTATTTATGACTACTTACACGTGTCTGGGCGACTGACGCACTTTTTTGACTTGTAACCAAGGCCTACCTCCACCTTCCTCGTGCCACTATAATATAGTAATGGGCATTGTATGGGAAACGCCATTGATTGACATATTATTATTCGGGATATTCATGTTTTATTACATTTTTATTTATCTAGTCAACGGGTAAAATCCTAACCTAAGGAGTAACTAAGTAGATATACTCCTCTCGGTCTCTCCTACTGATCCTGGACTGTCCATGTGTATAATTGTATGTTTTTAACCAGTAATCACCTGGACTTTACGCATGATTCAGAATTCCTTAAGAAAAGGCATTCACGACGATGTTGTGGTTTAGTTTCAAGTAAAGGCGCTTGCACACTGAAATTACTTTTTGTGGAGCAAATGCAAGTGTTAGTAGGAAACAAAAAGTTTTTAAGTAAACTTACTAAAAGTTATAGAAAGTTACTTAATGTTATCATGTAGCAAAATGTTGCTCTACATAAAATAACTTCGATGTAGATGCACCTGAAAAAAACCTTCGCTCAGTTTAGTTGGTTGCTTTAGCAAAGAGACCTCTATCGAATATACGAGGAACTAATATGAACGCCAGCTTGTGGTTCGCGCAGCGCACAACGGTCCACTGTAGTTTATACATTCATCAAGAGATAGAGCCATAGGTAAGTTTGATTTCAGTAAAATGTTTTAAAAATAGTTAATTGCAAAGAATATTGGATGGACTTTTTAGAGTTTAAGAAGTATTTCCCTAAAATCCCTAAAAGAAAGCTTTAAAATTTATAGGAAGCTTTGTCAGGCAGGCTTTTCTGTTTCAGTGAGCAATCAGAAAACTGATAATAGAAGATTAATAATGAAAGGCAACTAACAAAAGGTATTTACAAGGCAGATGTGAGTGGAAACGCTGGGAGGGGATGCCCTAGGAGGACTTATTGGTGATATTCTTCAGAAAGGTCAGGGGCGTAGTACGCGCAACCGGCGCGGCGTGCGTTGATGTATGAACGTAAACGAGGCAAAAGGAGTATAATTATCTTAGCAGGTGGCGTTTCTGCCTAGCCCTATCGGAAGAAGACGAGCATTTATGTATGTAAATATGTATGTAATAGAAGGTTGGGGAAGTGAAGAGCGAAGCTATATTATGTAGGTATACATTTTCAACATTCCTCCAATCCGAATCCGGCCTACCTCCCACACGGCGTCATAACCAATTACTCAAACAACAAATTCCGATAGTGTCGTCATCTAACTCCTTAGCAAGTTAGGCTTAATTAAAAGAGTACTGTGCAACTTAGGAACAAAAATAGAGATGTTAAGTCGGACCCACGTTAATTTGTAGAACAAATAACTCATTATGTAGGTACCACTCATGCGTATACAGACAAACACAAGGGCGTAATGTTTAGAATCTTTAGAACGTTTCGTTAAATGAAGTCAGTTTTGCTGTTAATTAGCCGAATTGAAAGATTTTAGATGCATTGATACGTCTGTGGGTCTGTTGTGTTGTGCCTATATGATATGAAGCCTAGGAAGATGAATATACAGACCTTCTCTGTATGAACAGCCTTTGCCCCCCAGTGGAACAGCCCAATATATGGAGTATCAGGCTGGTATTATTATAAAAGTAAAAGTTTTAAACAAAGTAATGTGTTATATATGGGGATGACTATTAGAAATCATTCATACGACTTTCCTTAGTAAAAAACAGTTCGAATATTTTTTTGTGTTTGCCCCAAAGAAACGCAATCGCAGGTGCTTCTACACCTGCTCGCAGGTAGAAATAAAAGAAGATCGAGCTCGGTTTAACTTGCTTATTGACGAACACCTATTATTGTTTCATTTTGGATATAGTTATCACACCCGCAAATAAAAAACGCTCTTAGTACACAAGATAGATTCATTTACGCATACATACATTCAGGCCTTCTTCCCGTGGGGGTAGGCAGAAATTTCAGAACGCCACCTGCTACGATCCTTACATAGTCCTCCTTCATTTAATTCGTATTTAATAATTAGTCAGCAATGACAATTCGTTTTAATGCATACGAAATTATGATAGACACATAATGATGTCATTTTATTAATCACAATTATTTGTCAACCCAGTTTACGCTTACAGGAAAATTAGAGTAGGTGCCATACCGAGTGAAACTGAGTCAAACAAAATGAGCAAAATGATCGGTAAAGCCTTAGGTACTTTTCTTATTACTAACAAGTATATAGTACATACGTCTAACGTCTGCTCGAAAAATAAATTGCATGAAATTTTTATTTCATTTTTACTAACTATTGGTAACCTATCTATCTAATTAACTCTTAAGAATAGTTTCGGTAAGATGAAAATGTCTGGGTATACTTAATTGTCTCCAAGTTAATTAGCTTCACTTATAGGTTTCTAACAAAATCATCCCGAGAAATAGAAGGTAAGATTTGTAAATGCCCATCGCGTTAGATGTGAAGCATGGCTTTAAGCCAGACAAAGTAGTGCTGTAGCTGCACTTATGAAGTTTTCTTGAATATCGATTCTTAGACTGCAAAACGCAAGCTGACGACGTTCCCAGAGATATCGATAGTCATGGTCGTGGAGGTCTGTTATTAGAGGAGGTGGAAGGCGTCAATTTAATATGACATTGGAAGTTTGGTAAATAAAATGTTTCATTGTAAGATCGATCGACTGCATGAACTTGCATAACTATACTGCGTATATGATTAAGTTTCCGAAAATGTAAACAAATGTACCTATTTTTAGGAAAAACTTCAAACATTTTTATGACTTTTTCAATATTATGTACTAGTCATTCTGAAATCCACTTAATTTACACTTGCATTAACTTGATATTTGTTTTTGATGTTGATGATGATATTCGTTTAAGTTGAAATAACATGAGTTGGAAACAAAGATTCGAATAGACTTTTATGTATAAGTTTTCTTCTGCTTAGGGATGTACAGAGACCACACCATCTATTTTAACATCCTATTTTTTATTTTGGTAAGTTAGAATAGTTATTTTTATTCGTTTCTGGTACTATTAGAAGAAAGGTAGCAACTGGCACAGCCTTCAACTTTTCTTAAGAAAACCCCGATTTTGGTAATATCACTGTAACATTGCAGCTAATTTCAAATTTGGAATAAATTGAAATCAAACAAACACGATAATCTTAGATTTACAGATTTATTGAGGAAATCCTAATCGTAGTTTACTATCATAGTAGAGATCATTAATATTTTTAGAACTTGAATATTTATCTCATACATAAAAATATAAAAAATAATACAGTACACGTAGTACGATTAAAACAGTTTTTTTTGTATAGAAAACGATTTCGTTGAATATGATGTCATGAATGTCGTAAGCTACTATTTTCGATTCTTTGACTATGCATACAAAGTACGTATAAAATACTATGTTAAATTAACGTAGTACAAATTTTTCAACTTACGTAGTAACTATTAATAAGTTTTACGTTGCCGATAGTAGTTAAAACCGTTTCAACTATGCGAGTGACTGGTATTATTAGTCATCAAAAGCAAATGGTCACAATAGCTCTGGTAATTTTAACGAAAACAAGTAGAATTGTTTGTCGATTTACCTGCTAAAAGGTATTAAATTAATCATTGTCAAATTAATATCGGGTCTTAATGTAACTATGAATACCTAAAACCATTGAATTAAGTTCTTTCTACAAGTCTGTGTTCGTATCATGACGTCATCATCATCATTTCAGGCGAAAGACGTCCACCGCTGGGCATAAACCTCCAGGCTCGACCAGTTCGAGCGGTTCTGTGCTTCTCGCAATTGCTGCTCTCTTTCTTGAAGTTGGATCTACCTAACTGGTCAGTTTGTCCTAGTTACCATTACGTATTGAGAAGAAGTTAAAAATATAAAACTACTAGCTGCGCCCCGTGGTTTCACCCGCCTAAGTCTCGAACCCGTGGAAATATCGGGATAAAAAATATTCTATATCCTATTCCAGGTCATGGTCTCCCCCTGTGCCAAATTTCATCCAAATCCGCTCAGCCGTTCACGCGTGATGGCGCATGCATGAAATGCTTATCGGTTGGCGGTCATAGTGTAACATGATAGCTGCTATCACTAAAGCATTTACGTCGATTTTTTTCTCTGTCAAATGTTCTCATGTTTATTTACAGACACAAAAACAATGTTGACAAAAAATTGCACGCGATATCGATTCATGAGCAAATGATGTCATCTTAGGGGAATAAGGACTACTTACCTAAAACTACGATTGTAATGTAGCCATGAAATAAATTATTATGATCCTGGTCTGTAATAAGTAAAAATATTTTTTTTTCATTTAATTAATTATTTTTTAAATAACTTCGAAAAGATACAAAGTGTTTATGTTTCCAAACTAGGCGGTCCAAATACGTAGGATGCTGATTTATGATTAACAAATATTAATGTCAATGAGGAAGAAACATAATCTTGGAGAAATAATTATGTAGTTACTGTTATGTAGTTAGAGTCTAAGAAATTTTACATTGCTGGAGGTACTTTGGTAGGTTGCTTTTAATGGGAAAAATATCCTTCACAAAAAATAGGTGTACCCCAAGGTTCAATACTTGGTCACGTACTTGATTAGGCCATGTGGTGGGTAAGATTTTTATTGGTTTGTTTATTATGTCCTACGTTGATAAACTCGACGGCCACACCAGTATGAGGTATGAGCTCATCGCTTCAATGCCCGCGCGACTTAACGGCGCAGTCTCCGTGGCGACTTCACATCGCACGCCCGTGTTCAGTGTAAACATAACCTATAAACATCGTGATATTTTGAATTTCAAAGTGAATCAAGATGTCGATCAGTAGATTGTCTATTGTCAAGTTTTTGGAGCTGGTAATTATTTTCATTTTATTTAATAATTGCTACTCTTAGGACAAATTAAAAACCAAGCCAAAGCGCTGCGAACAATACAGTGAAGCATGCCAAAACTACACCTCCGCTCTGTGCATACATACACGCTTACAAGCACACATTTAGTACCATTTACAATCAAAGTAAACCTCACTAAGTGCACACATGTTTACAAAACTGGCCTCAAATCACTGTTGACATCGCTATGACTTGTTTTTTTTATTTGATCTGTGTTGCTACTCTAACAGCATTTTAGTAGCGAGGGTCACTACACCTGCAAAATTTGATGTTTACGATGTAAGCCGGCGTAAAGTCAAAAAGTAAATTGTTCTCGATAAAATAACCGCATTTTGAAATAAGGGTTTAGTGTGGTATATAGTACTTATGTTTTGAATGACCTATAATCTCTTTTTGATCGATAAATGTGTCGACATTGATGAATTTACAAAAACATCCACAGTAATAAGTACCTACATAACTGCCTGTATTCACAAACAATGCACTAACAGTTGAGAATGTACATCCTACTTTCCTATTTATATTCATACCTAAATAATACCATCAAAAAACTAGCCTCCCTCTAACAAAATTAAAGATCCAAGAAAACTCTAAAAATAAATAAAACGCTTTATGCCGTAAACGAACGCTAACAAAAACAGTAGCCCAACGCTATCAAGAATCGGAAGGGCGTTGACTCCTTTCACTTTCATCGACCATACAAATGAAAGGGATGGCGAAGAGGCTGTGTGTGGGATGCATATAACGATTACAATTGAGACCGAATTGGAACGGATTGCATTCAATTGTAGCTAATGTAATATGGCGGGACTTAATGGAAAGAGATTCTTAAAAGGATGCAACTTTATTGAACTATCGATAAATTAATATCAAACAAATAATTCATCAGTAAACATTGTAATAGTTGATAAGGCAATCAAATTAGATAACGATGTTAAAACTAAACCAGATCTTAACATTCAGCATTGAGCTGGCCTAAACTTTAAATAAGTCGTATTAGATTTGAATATGTATAGTCGAACAAGCTATTTGGTATACAGGCAGATAACTTGTAACTACTTTAAACAATTTTGTGAGTGTTTTCAATAGTCAACAATCCTTACGTCACTCTCCTAAGCCATGAGTCAAAAAGTTAAATTACACACACAATCAAAACGAATTTTGGCAGCGTAGCGGAAAATGAATATATTTTGCCTGTATACCAAATGGCTTGTTCGACTGTACACACGGCTACACATCAAGCTATACATTTCCAGTGTAACCTAACCTCGCATTGTATAGGATTGCCGTACATAATTAATTCTAAGTAATTTTATATAAGAAAAGCATCCAAATATTCTTAACACATTCCCCACTTGTCTTGTCTCCACACATATCCAAGCTTTTATTCGTCATTCTCTTCATGACCCGAGTAATTTGAGTCAACAATGTAAAAATTACTTATCACAGGATTACATCAGTGTCCATCAGCTATTCTTAGCGGCCTGACCTAAGTGTCTGTTCGCGAATCATCACTTTTGTTGACCACTCTCTGACAAGCGTTAGTAAATTGATTCACACTTATGTTCCTACGTGTGGCGTGTCTTCGTCGTAATCATCGTCTTGCGAATTCAGTTTTCCTTATCATATGGTATGAATTCTAAAGTCCGTAAATCAAGTGACTATGAACTAGTTTTAAGTAATGCTTGAGTCTTGACTGAGGTTTGGTAATGGGCCTAAGACTTCTAGCTTCTTACTCATCAAACCTTCGACGATTTTTAAATTAGAATTACACACGTTGCCAAATTGTTTTATTTTAGACATCAGGTACATTTCTATATTCGGAAACATATCTCCGGATATCGTAACCACGACCGCCGTGGTGGTCAGTCGGTACCAAGTAGATGTAAACAAACGATAAAAGTCGAACTAAAAATAAATATGAAATCATTATATCATCCGACATGAGTAATGTAACTACTAACTTGTTTAACGATTGCTTAAAGGAAAATGAACACTTTAATTTTACAAACAGTAAAGAGAAGCTATTGACATGGAACATTTTTCATATTGGTAAAAAGAATTAGCGTGACAATACTTCCTATTTAAATAGTCACATTTCCAAACACTGAGATTTCCTCATATAAACACTAGAACACTAAAATTTTGTCAGCTTTCCAGTGTGTTCAGAAGCAACAGACGCCGTGACCCGTTTACGGATTCTCGTAAACGGGTCATGGTCTAATAGAAGTTGTTTAAACTGCACGGTTGAGCCCCTGGTTCTAAATTTTACCTTATCGATACCCTAATGCTTTCCGCTATCAACAACATGAATAATAATTGTAATTTTTTATGTTTACTTTTGTATGAGAATTTCTTTAGCGTATGGCTAAAGCCTTACCTTGATCTGTCTTCTTTATCATCTTTTATAACGGTTGTGTCCGAAATGTAACGATGCTCAAAGAGACTAAAAATAACTGAATGTAGGTAAACATTGAACTTTTGGATACTTAGGTACTTATGATCTCAGAAATACGTTAACCTTCACAAGCATACAGGAAGTGTATTCTATTTACATTGCCGGTAGTCCATTAGCATGCTTACTGGTAAAATGACCGTGCCTCTCATTGTTTTACTGCCATAAGACGGTGATGCTACTAATGATTGAAGAGTTATACGTGCGAAAATAAAACATTTGGTATTTGTTACTCATGTTATAGACGGCTCATCCATAATTATGGGCCTGACACGCGACGAAGTGGATGACGTCATATATTCACCCTTCTCTATTGATTCTCAAAATAAAGGCAAAGTGAACATGGATAATTACAATGTTTAGCTACCGCGGTAGTTTCACGAAGAATTTTTTACATAATAATGGTGTTGTTATGAATGCACCATTATGCAACTATAGTCTCATTAAATAAAATACGTGTTTACTTTTAATCGCATATTTTAAAACATATCATTTATTTTATTTTAACCTTGTTAACTTAACGAATAGGTGATAATAATCAGTATTAAATAAATGGAAAAGAATGTCACGAAATTCACATTATATTTAATTTTAACACTAATGATGTTGCATATATTAGAGATAATGCGTTTTTAGATACTAAGGCTGGTGTGTTTAATAATATTATTTATTATGATACTGTTGAGACTGTTCACATGAGATAATTAAACAAGGGAAAGCAAAATTGTTTTCTAATAGATACACTGGTAAATGACGGAGGTACGACCAGTCTCCGGCCATACATGGCCGTCCACTCTGTACAGCATGACCATACAAACAATCATGGTCGCCTTTAGAAGTGAAATCGCTTCCAAAAGTGTTGACTGACTTCATGCAGCTAACAGCAACAAGTGGGGAATAACTTGCTCTGTTTATACCTGTCTCGTAAAATATACGAAAAATATTTGACTTCGACCACCTGTAGCTTGGCAGTCAATTTGTTTGCATTCAGTTTGACTGTATAACCACTGGGTTTATTTTAAACTCGGATATTACAAATACCTAATTCGTTAAGTCTGAGTTTTGGTTGGTTTACCACTTACCTACTTCTAAAGGTAGAACGGAAAATATGATGTTATCTACATCGTATTTCCGGTGGATTATGTATCTTTACAAAAATGAAGATATAACACGATTTGTCTTATCATCAGTCACTTCACTATTAAGGTTTTAATGTTACCGGAATCATGATTGTATTCGTTTTTCAAAAAATTGGAGCAATTGTCATTATCCGAGTTAATCCTGGGGCTAATCATCACATGTTTGTTGATGACGTACCGTCACATGATGCAGTTGAATTATGACTGGGAGATAAACTGAATTAAGTGTCAAACAAATTGCCGGGGAATTTCAGTGTCTTAAGACAATCTATTTGTGAAGCACTTGCTGAACGTCTTTTTGCGGAAGTTCTGGTAAGGGCACAACAAATAATAAGGAATTTAATTGACAATGACAATCAATGACAATGTAATATCCAGTAGCTATTACATTCTTCACTTGCATTCTGTAATTATGTTCTTCAAAAAACTTTTGAAATTTAATAACCATCAAATCATTTCCTACAGTTATGACTTCATAAAAAACTTAAATTGTGTACTTAGTACAATTATTACTAACTTTGGCTTTCGCTAATGTATACAAAGTGAACATAATAGCTGTAGACTGAATCAATGAACGATGACTATTATCGCAGCAATGTGTGTGTTATAATGATTCATTTTAGCGATCAATTTGAACAATTAGTGGGTTTAGCACCTCAAGCAAAAAAAAAGAAGTAACAATTCGATATTATGGCAAAGATTGCATTTAATAAACTAATCATAAGATTTGACTTATCAATAAAAACAAATCAACGTGACCGTATTTTTGGATTAACATTTCTTATTGATACCAAATTTTTTATAGTTACTGTGATTTCTAGTAGTAAGATCAATTTGTTTATCTTATTACGGGTCAAGTAAAGTAATGCATGTTTATAAGATAACTATTAGTTATAGGTAAGTTGATGTGAACAAATCAGATTCCAATACAATCCGTGTAGGTCCCGAACTATTCTGCCTCCAATAAATAAACAGCATGAACAATAGAACTATTATTGTTTCTTTGTCTTTGTTTATGTGTTTAGCTACCGTATACTTACGAGCCACAGTTTCACTCCTGTATGTATGTATTGCAATTTATTCACGGCACGCATAATGTACTTGTACGAATGAAAACATTTGCTTTCACTATAGAAACTGTAATGTTTAATGCTTCAATGTGTATCCATATCCAAATCCAAATATCCATATATTGACAAAACATTATTAGAAATATTATAAACTTTGGCGAAACGACTCAATCCTTATTGATCTAATTGCAACAATTATATTGATAGGTCTAACAGCTAGGCGCTGAAGGAGGTACAGTTTTCTTTTTTTTTGGATTCGTCGAACCGTTCATTTGAACAAACTTCTGGACTGTTGGGATCAGTTAATAAACCGTTCAATCTGACTAAGCAGCAGAACTCATAAACTTTGCCCTGTTTCTCGGAATGGCCTAAGATAACCAAAAGGATACACTCAAACCCAGCACGCTCCAGCTTGGTTTCGTTTGGGACAAAAATAATTTACTTACTTCTTTTGAAGCTACACTAAGCTAATTACACATATATAAGTGGCTACCCGATGTTCGAAGCCACGTCGCTGGGTAGGTCCTTAATGTAGGCCAATAAGGTTGCCTACCTTTTAACACTTAGTCGTTGCCATTAACCTGATTTATTTATCAGTTAACGATCGTTTAATCAGTATAAGCGAGTTTAAACTAATCACGACATAGCAATATAAATCTATGTTAAGCAGTTTTTAATGTAATAAATAATGTTGATCAATAAATAAGACTAGTCGGTAGTGGAGACTGTTTCCCTATTTCACATGGCGACAGTGATATTTAAATGTTATACTTCTTGCATATACTGCGAATCATTTTCTTAGCGTATCGACAGCAACAAGTTCAAGAATTATGATTGAACGAACTGAATGTATAACTATCAAACAATGACCTTAGAAGCATATAGACTAGCAAAAGGCCTTAAATTCAATGAGAGTAATTTTGCGAAAATACTGAATGAGTCAAGGCGACACGCCGTAACCTCGACCATCTATTAATGTGTTTCGTGTTTACAAAACAGATTTTTCGTTTCGGTAGGTATTAAAAAGGTTATCAGCCAAGCCAACTAGTAACCATGTATCAGTTGGCTTGGCTGATAACCTTTTTAATATTAAACTAAAAATCATTCTAATGATAGAATGAAGTTTTTCATAGTTTGATTAGTGACAAGAAGGAACACTACTGCTTATAATGCATCTTAATGTGATCTTTTATTTCGTTTCTGTATAGGAGTTATAACCAACTATAGAGCATGTAACAAAAACCCTGTCCGATCCAAAAGGGCCGAATTTTTTTGTAAAAATAAAAATTTATTTCTTTAAGGTTCACGTTTTAAGTACCAAAAGTACCCCAATTTAATTATAAATTAGCACATTTTCTACATAAGTTATCACTTGTAGATACCCGCTAAACGAAGGCGACCCGCGCTCCATGTAATAAACCCGGTAAAATTCTCCTTTCAAAAAGAATGCGCCGATTTTTTTATTTTTTCCTGATTGATTTATTTATTAAAACTTTATGCACAAGTAAAAAATACTGTAGAAAGGGGGACTTAATGCCTAAGGCATTTTCTGCCAGTCAACTTTAGGGTGGGGTTTATGTGGAATAGGCTCTCAGTATGATTCTTAACAACACCGTTATCGGACGTATCGGATAGAGTTTTTATTAAACGCTGTATATATAGCGCTTAGTACCACTACTGAGCCCCTTGGGTCTATTGGAATAGGTTTCTCAATTCTCACTCAGCAATATGTGAACAATAATACATAATTACAGATTAACATTTCTAACTTGTTGCATGGTGTTCCGCATACATGACCAAAATGGCCGCAAATATGCCTGTCCATTGTTAAGGCAAATGTGAAATTGAAATTGTTTAACAGAAATGGCTGAGATGACCTGTTTCTGTGTATATTTTCTTTATCAAGTTGTAATGTTGATATCAGGTAAATAGTAAGAAATGTTAGTAGGAATTTGTAGATAATAATAATGAATCATTAATTCCAAGAAAGCAATTTCACAAATCAAAGATATTGATGAAATATGGTGTGTTCGATATCCGCGGGTATGTTGAAGGCGAACTCAGTGATAATTTATTGACTTTGGATAAGAAAATAGGTATTGAATCAAATATTTCCTTTTGGGAGAGGCCCATGGTCATAAGGACCCATACTGTTGAAATTGTGTATAATTTTATAAATTAGTTACATAGATTGAAAGTGTAGCTGAACAATCATGAGCAAATATTGAAAATAATTTGATGATAAAACGCAAGTTTGTAGGTTTGTAACAAATTATGAAAACTTGTACTTACTTATTCATAGAGAGTGATAAAATGTTATAACTATAAGTAAGTCACGCCTTGCACTATAATTAAAAATGTATTATTGTTTAGCTTCATAAAGAAATGAGTCAAAGAAATAACAACACAAGTAATGTGCTCATGTTTAAACTTATAAATTATCTAATTCAATTAAATCTCTAATGGATTTAATTACGTACGTCATTTGCTGATTCTTGCTATGAACAATAAAATCAATTGAGGATTAAAAGAATGGATTACAATATCGAATGTAGGTACTTCCTATTGTACGGTAATTGATAGCTATAATAAAATTAATGAGTGCTATACAAATGAATGACACGTGCGAATACGTTTCGTGTTTGTGAGCTGAATACCTAAACTTTGTTACATTTGCGCATCATTCATAATTTTATTGCCACGTAGAATGCCTCAAAATAACATAAAATTCTAAAATATTAATCCTTATGGATGGTAAGATCCAAAGAAAAAGTTTAAAATACCTACTTGTCGGAAAATGTATCAAGACGCAGTACCTAACAAAAACAATTCTTACGTATCTTTTAAAACATCATTTGAAAAATAACGATTATCAACGCGCAAAAAACACACATTTCATTGAAAGTGCAGTTGACCTTATTTTAATGTTCATCCTCAAAGACAAGGCCCAAGGTGTTGAGCAGTTGGCCTCGGCTTTATTGCGTGTTCAGTATGACATCATCGCTCCAGAACTGGTTGTGATATTATCTGTGGTTCGTCACCACACGCTAGAGGAATCGCGTGCTATGACGTCAGGTGTTTGTAATACCGCGCCATTTTGGAATCGTGAAGTGTGACGATTACTAATGAATGAAGATAATATTTGTTGGGGAAGCAAAAAATTATATTGTACTTACCCCAGTACTAAGCTTTTATTTACTTTATGGAATCTTGTATCGTACATTTTAAAATCTATCACCATGTCATCTACATAAACTATTTTCTCTATTTCAGGCGCTGACATGCTCATGCGTGGCCCTCCACTACCACAGCTACAATGCTGAGCCCGAAACTGGTATGCTGGTGACAGGCACTTTTGTCGGCTACCTCATCATCTTCGCTGGTGCCGCTGCCGGTAAATATCTTTCTTTGATATAAACCCTCACTTTGATCTTAACTTTGAAATGTTACTCAACGGTAACCAGAGTACGTCTGCGAAATTAATAATTAAGTCAGTCTTAATAAAATATGGACAAAAACTTACAAAAAAAAAATCTAATCAAACGTTTATTTGTTAGCTAGTTTAATTCTTAGAAGCATCTATCTCTTAGTAAAGTTGGGAAAGTTGTGGAACAGGGAACTGTAATAGTACAAGTTTATTGGTATTTGATTTTGAGCTCATAACTTTACTCGTGTTCTTATGAAATTAGCAGTAATAGTCTGTATGCGTATTATCAGTCATTCTTATATTTATGTATGACGGATGCTGTCATCTCATTATACAAAATGCTAACCATTTCATATTCGTATATGAAATGGTTTAAATGGTGAGCATTTCATATACGTATATGAAATGGTTTAATTTTTGTTAACATTTTGTTAAAAACATTGTTAATCAACGTAGGCTCAATTAGAACACCTGTCGCCACTTATTTGTGCACCGTCGTCCTACGTAGCTTTATAAACTACATAATGCAAAATAGCGTGCTCTAATCGATATTGACGTCATGTTCCAGGTTACATCATGCAGACACCTTCGCACAAACGGATTGACATTTTCTACTCGCTGGTCGGTGTAGCCTTGTTCGTTGCCAGCGGTGCTTTGATTATTGACAAGTAAGCATACCTACGAATATTATAAATTATAATTTATTATTTTAATAATAACATAAAGTTTGGGAGCACCTTATTATCTATAAAACCTACTGAAAATACCAGCCGGTATTTAGGTGATGGTTCGATATGACTTAAAACTGGTGGACTGCTTCCGACCTGTAGCTGGGGCTTTTATAACTTACTCCTAATAAAGGTGTCTTTATACTAAAAGCAGATAAATGATCTTCGTAATTTAGGATGTAAATAAAAACTGTTCGGATTTTAAGTGGATAATATTAGACTGTCAAGAATATATTTTCACGTACTTATTTATACCAATCTATCTTTCAGATGGCAACACGCCGGTAAGAGTGACTTCAGGGACAAGAACTTGGCGAAGGCTTCCCTGGCCATCATCAACGGCGCCGTTCTGCTCGTAGATGCAGTCCTTACGCAGCGCGGAGGCTAAAACACTTACTACTTAATATTAGGTGTGGCCACACGAAGCCGGGCCTAAATCTCAACTTTTTGTACTACTTTTGAGTCATATTAAATATGATGAGATATTATTCGGTATTATAGACAAGATATTTTGTTTCATACACGCACAATTTAGAAGTGTGAATGATATGAAGTCTCTGAAGGCAGTTTTCACCCAAATGATTTTAGAGCATATTACATGGATATTAAATAGTATACGTAAATATAGTTTGCGTTTGAGCATTACCAAAAGCTCCCATGTTTACTAAGCCCCATAATGCGTTTCCTCGATCTGATGCATCCAAAATATTTGTAACACATTCATCTGTGGCCACGCCACTTATATTTTTTGTGGTATTATACCATGGTTCAATATTGAAACAGTTTCTACTAAACAAACTCGAAAAATGAATTGTGAAACTACCATCAAAGATCAATATTGCACCATAACTGATTAATTAAGTAAATTATTTTTAGGATTTAATCTTACAATATTTGTACAGTCACGGACTTTAATTGATGAGCCACCTGGCACTGTTCGTATTTTAGCCGAGTAATGCAAATCGGGTTTATTCGGTTCCCGACTCGCAAAGTCATATGTCTTTGTATTAGAAGAAGAAAATTATTTATTTATTTATTCTTCAGAAAGCTTACAGTCTAATATCTTTAAAGTAGGTTATGTACAATAGCGCTTACAATTGCCATTTACAAGCTTCCACAAAAAGATTTTTTCCACAATTATATTTCATATCTTTACCGGTTGGCTAACCTGAGAGCCAAAACTACAAACTTGACAGCAGAGTGACTCCCAAAGTCAACCAATTGCAGGTCTAGCAACTGTAACCTAGCAACGATAAACAATCGTTGCTAGGTTACTGTTGCGATAGAAACGTTAGCGTACGGAGAAATAATAATAGTCATTTCGACAAGTTCGAAAGTAACGTCTCTGACATCTATATTTCAACTGTCAGTGTCTTCAGTTTTGTTTTCAGAATTACGAGTTAATGAGCTATGATTCAAAGGAGGTCGGTATCAAATAGATTGGATAAACTTATTGCAACATTGTATTTATTTTTATCATTGAGAACTTATTAGTTAACCTCTATGGATAAGACTATTTCCGATTAAGTAATTTATTTGTCATCTTGTTTACGAACGTGCGATTTGAGTTTGTGTTTAATCGCAAAATTGAAAAGTTTGAAGGTGGCTCGTCAATTAAAGTCCGTGACTGTACCTCGATAGAATTGTAATATTTTAAGTACACAAACATTAAAACTATTTTAATAAAATCATAATTACACTTTTATCGTCTATGTAACAGTATTGCGATTCACTTGTAAAATCGAGGGTTTTTCCAAATTTTACCAATTTGGGAGAAGTCTTCTGGACTTGATCTGGCTTATAGAAGAAAAGTGAATTGATAGTGCCTTTCAAGCTTGATGCTATAAAACATGAATTCTTACAACACTTTTTGATACTATCTACTTCATATTCAATGGAGATCTTTGAGTATGGTTTCGAATCAGTAACCGCTACGGGCAAATGAACTAGTCTGCTTGCAAATCTGATTGTATAAGTGAACATATTTATCCATCGTTGTTGTAACTCAGTTATAGTTTAGCTGATACTTTTTATTTACCTTATATTTAAGTATATACGTGAAGCTGATATGCTGCCTAAGTTAAATCATGTATCATCTTACTTAATGATGATAATACAAAACATTCTTTGACCACAAGTTGAATGAAACAAACATGACTAATTATATTTTTTGAACTGTCTAATAAATTTTAAATATTACACGTACATTTGCATTTTTATACGATATATAATATACACATTGTAAAGTTTTTGTTTCAACAATAAATCACTATAAAACAACATTGGACTTTGACTTCAGTATCTTTCCCGACATCTTTCTAGTTTAGGCTTTTCAGTGCATAAGGAAAGGTCTTAAAACAGGTAAAGCAGAAGAACTACTTAAGCAAAATGTAAAGTCAGGGAAATTAATTGTTAAACAACACCAACTTAAATTGACTGTATATTTAAATCACAACTGCCATTCATTAATAGATACATTAAAAGATAGGTTGGACGCGACTGTGTTCAATCGATTCATCAATCTGCATGTGAAAGGTGCGGGTTGATGAATCGACATTGTTTTTCCACTTTTATTTCTGTACACAACATAGTTTTAAGCTTTTTGTAACTAAGACTATGGGCCTTGGTTGTCTGAGAATAAAATATTTTTATTTTATTTATTTATTAACAATTGTTAACCCAGTTACTGGGTAGTGGAGGTCAGATAGGCAGTCGCTCCATGTAAAATACTGGTATTCAGCTGCATCCGGTTAGACTGGAAGCCTACCCTAACATAGCTGGGAAAAGGCTAGGCAGATGATGATTAAAATTGTATGAAATGAATTGACGTACGGTGTCAATTTGCTTAACAATTAATTTCTCTGACTGTACTTTTAGAAAAATTATACCCAATGATCACCGATTTCCCATCCAGTCATCGTTGTGAGCCTGTTTGCTTACGAGTAATAACTGTTTGATTTACCTTGAATGTAATGGATTCTGTATATACCAATAACACTAATAAAAACGTAAATAAAAGTAGAGTAACAATACATAGCTTTAATTAATGTAATAACTATGGTGGTGACTGTATAAATTATACGCTTTTCCGTCGTGATATGAGACACGCTATAAAAGTCGTTTCTAACATTCCAGGACAAAAGGTTAGTTGCTAACTTGCTGTAGTCTGTGCAGTAGAAGTAATAGTCCGTGTTAAAACTTAGCTGTGAATAATGATACACATTTTAAGAATTTTAACTCTTCTGTTGTTAATGTTCGATGGTTGTTTTGCAATAACTAAGCTCATAAAAACCGCAGTGAATGTCTCAAGCACCTTCTACAATCTCCACTTTACAACCACAGTTATTTGGAAACTGAATAACTCCGAATATGTGAATGAATATTTGAAGAGCTACCCTGGCTCTGTCGTCCTTAGTCCCTGGTCTACTTATAACGATACTAAAATTCGTGATATCAATGAAACAGTTGGATTTAAACAAACAATCTACTTTGCAAATAACTTATATGATTATGAGATTATCATGAAGCTTATAAATGAAGTGATAAGATTCCCCATTCGATTCATCCTTGTATTGGAAAACGCTGTCAAGACGACTGTTGAGCTATCTGCCTTCATTGAAGTGTCTTCGAAGAATGATCAGGCCGACTTAATACTAATAAGTGCCTATGATACCGGTGAAGTAACGCTTTCGACGTTCTTTCCATACAGTGACGGATGTTGCGGGAATTATACACCGATCTTTCTAAAGCATGGCGATGATATGTTTCCTAAAAAGTTTAGCAACTTCTACCAGTGTCCGATCAGAACGGCTTTGTTGGAATATTTTCCCTTCGTTACGGTACAAATTGAAAACGGTACAATTTCTTCTGTTGGCGGATACGATGGCAAAGTACTTATGATTATACTGAATAAATTAAACGCTTCTTTAGAAGTTACCTCTGCTTATAATAATAGTGTATTTGGATCATATGTAAATGGGACAGCAACGGGGTCCATTGGTGATCTGGCTACTGAAAAAGCTGATATACTTATTCCGGCTGACATCCTTACAGAAAAACGCTATACCGTCACTTTGCCATCTCATACCTATCACACAGTAGATATCCGATGGGTTGGACGTAAGCAACGAGAAGTTTCTGATTGGCTCAAATTCATTGTTCCAGATAAAACAAACTTTACATATTTACACGGACTGGTATATATTTCATTTCTCATTTCAGCTATGTTAGTAAGAAAATGTAAGCCGCATATGACGAATGCAACAAACCATATACTCTATCAATCATTCATCATATTATTGGGTCAGTCAGCTAAATTCGTAACTAAGTCATGGCTGCTCAATTTTCTTTTTGTTCTTTGGATTTGGTTTTGTTTCTTTTTTCGGATCGATTATCAAGCAGACCTAGTGGATGCCTTGCAGACATTAAATTTAGAGCCACCTTTTGAGTCTATTGAAGAGGCAGTAACAAAAGTGGATGGTTATGGTGGAGTTGAAGTAGTTGTTGAATATTATAAAGATACTCCCTTGGAACGTAATTACCAAGTTATACCAATGAACGAATTAAGAAAATATATTCGTCGCATCTTTGAAGGGGAAAATTTTCTTCTTGCTACAGATGTCGCATTGGTTAAGTCTCTGGATCCGTATATTCAAATTTTAGAGAAACGTATAAGTGCAACTGGTGCTAGTTTCTACATGCGCCCTGGATGGCCGGCGGCAAAAGACGTAGACGATGTTATTTTCAGTTTAGTTGAAGCTGGATTTATTGAAAATCTGTTAAACGATGATAATAACCAAAAATGGATTTTAAATAGAAAAAGTGATAATGATGCATTCAATCCGGTGGGTTTAAGTATGTCAAAGATAAGCACTTTATTTTACGCCTTAGCCCTTATGTGGGTGGTTTGTTTTATTGTATTACTTATAGAAATAAAACGTCATAAAAATAAGTTGAAATAATCGTGCCTGGAATAAACAATTACATCCTAATATAATATTGGAAATGCACGTGTGAAATACACTATCTTTGGTATTGTTGCACTTTTGACACAATAAAATATTTCATTGAACATCTAAGTGGTGTTATTATTTGATCGGATATTAATGATTACCGAAATAACTTCGCACTAGATTGTGTTCCCGTTTGAGGGACATAAACAATTAGTACGATGTGTTAGCCTGCGCGTTGATCTGATTGCATCTGGTTAATTATTCCACGTTACAGAAAATAGAGGGATCGAATTATCACATGACATTGTTGGTGTTAATTATGCTATTTATTGTTGTGGATCACTGAAACACTGGTTTCAGCTGACATATTTCCTGATCTCATCTGTCAGAAGTTAAGTTTACTTCAGTTGAAACTTAAGATTAATTCAGTTGAAACATTTTTTTTTGCATTTTTGAAATTGAACTTTTCCTTTGTACCTCCGTATAATTCTATCTATCACCGTATAATTATGTACTTCGTTAGTTTATAATCTATTGGCATTAGGTATTTCCGTTAGACTATAAACTGTTGAAAAATTGTGAACTGCAACAAACCATTTACAATTTAACGCATTATTTTTCGATAGTTTGTAATCTATCCATGGGGAACTGACAAATTGTGAACTGGTATCAAACTTGCTTACGACGTAACACACATTGCGCTAATACTAAATAGCCTACCTAGCTGCGAGCAACTTCGAAATAGCGCTCGCCGGCCGCTGCTGCAGCACCGCCCGCTTCACTAGTTCGGCTCGCGCGCGGGTGGTCACAGTTCTAACCTAACCTAATCCAGTCCACCCTGTTGACGGTTGCCACAATCTCACGTTGGCATATCAGAAGAAATACATTCATCAAAAATGTTATTAATTTTGTCTTGAGCATCATCTTTGTCTACAAAAACTACTCACAAATAATAGCAACGTAGTTAGCACATACTATTGTGTTTGTATGGCACTGTTTTGGACCATTCTCAAATATTCAGAACGCGCCACAGCCGGCGAGCGGGCCTCCAGCAAATGAACCTGATTCTATTTCGGCTATATTCTGACACATATAATTAATTCATAATAAGTATTTTATTCGAGCCCTCAGCCCTGTTTTTATAGATAGGGTAATGAATAAAGTGGACGTTTCTTGGATGATTAATATACAAGTAATAGGAGTCGAATAATCTTAGAAAAAAATAAAGAAAATACATTTATTTAGCACAGACAGGAACTTTTACCTTTTACGTGAACTATGTAGATTGAGAACTTATACATTTTTCAAGAAATCCTTTCCAAAAACAAGAATTTTGTCATATCCCCTGCCCAAGCCAAATATTGTTGGTAACTGTGTGGAAGAATGATAACTTTGATTTTTCTCCCTGTTCCTAAAGTTAGAACAAATCTAAACATACAAAATGTAGATACATTCTGTAGATACATCTACAGCAACATTTCACCAGCGTACTTTTCTATAGTTGCCCCCCAACCAATAGCAGTAGGTATCCTAATTATTGCTATTTTCTAAGTACAATATTAAAAACACATTTATCCTCGACTTTTTAATGACTTAGGTATATTCCTTTCCGTTCCAAGATAACAAACATAATAAAAAGCACACAATATTCACAGCACGATAGCTAAAAAGCTCTCCAACCGAAATAGGCTCGGACATTCCGAATAAATTTTACTGCATTTAGGTAACTGTTACTCGAAGTATTAATAGTTCTAGCATAAGGAAGCCAGTCGTATACTCTAAAATAATTATCGAAATTATATCCGAGGTGGAAATTGGCAAACAGTGCGGGCAAGTACCGAATCCATTTGCCAATGAAATGCAAACATAGGTAGCCCACATTTGATCAAACCAATCCGAACTTGCCCTCAGTACCGTGCATAATTTAATTGCATCATGAATATCTTCGGCTGAGAACTACTGCCTTCTGCAAGTACTTGTGAATTTGGATTGAATATACATATTTCTAAGTACGGGGTGGAGACGAGAATGTTATTGTTGGACATCAATATTTCCATGCAAATTCTCTTCAGTAACGAAGTGATGAAAAAAACTTGAGTTCGTATGTTCTATTTTGAAGTAGATCTACAGGGTGTTAGTGTAAACACCGTTATCCTTGAAACCAGTGGATTCGTTTCATTTATGGAACGTAAAATGAATGGAAAAATACAACTTTTTTTTTTAAAGAAAATCTACATTTTTCCACAAGAATATTTCACCCTATACGCAAGGGCAACGAACTTGCGTCTCAACACGGCGGCCGGCGGTTGGTGGGGGCGAGCGGGGAGGGCGGGGCGCGCGGGACGTTACATGACCGGCCGTCAGCTGTTTCGCAGCTCTCTCGAACGCTTATCCATGAGTATCGGGATAGTGACGGATATTTACTTTTTAAGATCTTTTAATGAAAATAAGGTTTTTTTTTTGTTGTTACTGGGTCATTTATTTTTATATTTAAGTCAACTACCCATGGTTTGAGTGACAACGGTGTTTACCCTTGCATACTGTATATGACTGGCATACACCTCGTTTCTGGCATATTAGTACCCAATCAATCTGCTTAGCCTTTTCCCAACTATATTGGGGTCGGCTTCCAGTCTAACCGGATGCAGCTGAATACCAGTATTTTACATGGAGCGACTGCCTATCTGACCTCCACAACCCAGTAACTGGGTGATACGATACCCCTTGGTAATACTGGTTGTCAGACTTTCGGGCTTCTGACGACCCGTAACGACTGTCGAAGATCAACGAATGACAGCCGGGACCAACGGCTTAACGTGCTTTCCGAGGCACGGAGGAGTCTCAATATGTAAGGATGGTCACCCATCCACGGACTAACCCCTGCAAGCGTAGCTTAACCTGACGGATCGACCCGTGCGGCTGTTATTACTTAGCCACTAGCTCCTGACGTATCCAAAAATAATAAAATTGTTGCAGATTTGACAACGATTTTGTTTATCCTTTTTAGATCGAACGCTACTTCTTAATAATTCAACAAAGAATAGGTGCCTAGGTACTTTGAAAGGTATTAAAAAATAAAAAACTTGTTTACCAAATAAAGTTAGCTGTTTCATTATGTAACATTACCAAAAGTTCTAATGGGTTTGGTATCAACCTGTAGAGTAGGGCCACTGTCTGCTGAACTAATTGGACTGAAATAATATATTAAACGTTTCCGCAACCTCTTAGCTTCCGGTCTTATCAAGACGAAATATAATATTTTCAAGCTACTATTACATTAACCAATTTGAATATATTCATCTCCAACGGTTTATTTTTTCTTTTTTTTCATACATTTTCGTGGTTCTGATTCATCTTAACTATATTAATTGGTCACGATTTTTAACTTAATTTATTTTAATTTGGGATATTTCTATATTTATTCAGGCTCCAACAATATCTCATAACCTGAATATAGGTATCAACTTTGATTATCACAATCTATGGAGGTACATTCCGTCTTTATGTTTTTAGATACATTCGATGATGTAGCGCAATTTCTTCGCTGTTTTCATTCATATTGTATTACTTACCATTCAAGTGTGACTGCAAAGCAGAAAATATCAAGTTTACATTTTGACCAAGAAAATCTATGTAAATGTATATCCATATTGTTACCGATTTATATGCGACGGCATATATTATCTCCATCTCGAGAATTCGGTATCTATGTATTTATTTGGTTATAGATACGATGTTCTGGATATACATAATTTGTCCATATATTTGATATTTTTATTCAAACGCGTCAACTTTTGAAGAGTGGAATATTTTTTGAAAAATATCTTGAACATAAAATGGGTTTGTGCGTATTTTGAAAGATTCCTTGAGGAATCTTTTGTTTCTTGTGTGTATATTAAATAATTGTTTCGGTGAATGGTCAAGAAATGTAAACATTTCATCTTCACAAACATCATGTTGCATGCAATCTTGTCATATAAAAGTAGAAGCTTGTCAAACCTTACAAAGCTTACCAAAAAAGCTTTACTCTTTCGGTCCAACTAATTAAAATGGACTTTCCCAACGATAATCCTAGAGCTTACCTTAATCCGAGCCCATTTGTCATAAATATTTTAATCATAAAACGCTAGTTTGACAAATACGTGCTCTAATTTGGAATATGCTCAAAGAATAATGCATGCGCCCGCTTCGTCTGACACTCATCCGTTTGCCGGCTATCTGTAACGGGCCCGATAACCATAAATTGCCGGCCGGCGCTACCGGACCGGGAAACTTTTGTCTCCAACCGATTTTTGTGCCCAATTATAGGTACATCATTATCTTATAGCTCATAATTTTTTATGAATAATGGTATCGAATTGAATTAAATTTTTATACGTGGAACGGGTTTTTTCCTAACTTTTCAGGGCAGCTGCCAAGTATGTATTACGGAATGAGTTTCTAATGGTAGCCACACGTAACGATTTACTTGCGCAAGTCTATCGTGACGTGTGTTGTATGAAATTTGCGCAAATTTCTTCCAACACACGTAAACGATAAAGGGCAAGCCTAAATTGGCGCAAATAAATGCATACCTAAGTTATCGAACAAATCAAAATGCTGCCCATCATGTAGCATTTATAAGACTTTTGAATTGGAACTACAGAAACACCTATACGTAGCCATATACCTACACACAATTTGAGGTTTCCAATAACAATGCCCATAATATCGATCAGGGGTCTACATTTCCATGTAAATGAATTTTGAAACCGTGCGTGTTATCACTGCTACATATCTTTAATAACCATAAATCAACAAATCGAAGCGGCCAATTATTATTTATGGCATAGAAAAAAGCCAATGGCGTTTCGGTTCTGATTGTGGAGCAATCTAGGCATAGGTACCTAAACGAAGATATTTCTGACAGTTATTTTATAGGAATGTATTCGTACCATTCTTGGATACCTACCTACGTTATTACGGCAGGGTTTTCGTTTTAGGGAGGTCGTAAGTCGTGCATTAGTGAAAGCCGCGTCCTAACCAAAGTGTTTGTCACGCGCACACGTGAGCTGGCCGCGCCGCGCCGGCAGAATGCGCTTTTCGGTTTTCCGAACAAATTACGCTATCGCTTTCGTTAGTACGCGGCTAAGAAGTTATGGCGTGGCGGGTCCAAAAACCAGACAGAGTTCAGACCGGGATATAAGAGTGCCGTTCGTTGTTAGAAAATCGGTTTCCCGATTATGACCGTGTCGTTTTTAGCGTTCTTGTGGTTGTTTTGATTCTGGCTTTAAAATACGGGACGGCATGCGGCATCAGAATTTTCGTTCGCAAGTTAATTTCAGTAGTGGCTGACCTATGCTCTTTATAAATCATCCGCTGGACGTCTTGCATAAGACCCTCGCTGCCGATGGTCCATCGCTCCTTTTACCTTGCTTTGATCACAACACAGTAAAAGCTTTCAATCATAACTCAAATACAGTAAAGGTATAAATAAACACTCGAGCTTTACTGCCATTTTCTATTCAATAAAACGAGAATGCAATAAAACGGTTTAGTTGTAAAATCATAAGTCATTTATTAAATAAGGAAGTCAAGGGGTTCTTTTGTTCTTAATTGCTTCAAGCACGATCTGAACAATATTCCATTTTCTATTACAATTAGTTCAACATCTATAGATTTTTCAAAAGTGCCAAACGGAGTTGTACAATAGGATCATAAATCGAACAGGATGACCAGGAGGTAGGCCTGCATATTATTTTTCTAATGCAATTGTTGCTGATTCGCTTCACTTGATACAAGTAAGAACACGACGTGGATATCGCCTGAGGGCCCGCATGACTTTATCTCGCCGAGTTGAAAGGTTAGTTTCGAATCTAGTGCACGAAATACTTAATTTAATATTGGTAGAAAAAAATACAAAGCCGCTCATCATTGAATGATATAACTCCACAACTATGCTCTTGAAACACATTATTTTTTAAATATTTCTCTTCGAGAATCCGTTTTCGAGAATTCGTAATACCTGTAGGTACAATATTTTTCCGGAAATGTGCGTGTCGTGTGGGAAATATGGACACCATCAGATACTTACTGCTTCACTGTTATCTGTGTACTATAAACTTTACTTCTCTCTGTTGTTTTTATATTCTCCATCTGCACGCGTAGCATGACCACATGGAAGAATAGACAAAACGACAGACTGTGATTGTTTATCTATCATTTTGTCTATTCTTCCGTCGACGAAACCTGTTTCTACGGTGGTCATGCTACGCGTGCTGTTGTTCCTGGTTCTTGCCGAGTGTTTAATACCGATAGACGTTTCGAAACTGTTATTTATTAAACGTCCGCAACTTTGTTTTACGCGCGATCCTCAAGCTTTGTCCTCACCAATACCTTTAAAACAATGACAGCCTTCATTAAAAAATAACAAATCCTCTTTATCCCGCGCCGATGACAAACTGCTGTACATGTCATTTCCAGCTCATGGCTCATTTGTAATAGCTAGGAACACAACGCCAACAATAGGTCCTCGTAGTGCTCGGTGACGTCAATGCACACGATGTTGTTGTTGTCCAAGTGAATTGTTGTGCCGGCGACTCCTGTGCGGGCATTCGCGATAAATCGTGGAGAAACAATAGCGCAGTAGGTGCCTAACGTCGAAGCATCGGACACGCATAAATCAGTCGATTTAGTAACGTGGGCCATGTTGTATGGACAAGCCTCACAGCTGTAATAAAAGCGATGTTGCTGCGTGTGATAATACGTATCTGTTGTTGCATAAATCTCTCTTTGTTGGTTTGGTGGAAATAATTGAACTTTTATTCCAAAGGTATTCTTACTTAACTAGAGGCCGAAGCCCAAAAAGGTAGTCGGATCAAATATCCGAGCAATTGAAGATACCTATCAGCTCCGCACACCACCAGGCCACTGATCGTAACCGTTGACAAATTGATAGAGAGTCGCGATTCTCAGCAGTGAGAGAACGATTGAAAAGAGAGATTCCTACACCATGTTATGATAAAGTTCTACGGAATAATTAGTTGTCCTGCCACAATTGTAACATCATTAAAGGCAATAAGGCCGCGTTCTAACCGAAAGCGACAGTTGCGCGAGTATGCGATTGTTGCATTCGTTTATATAAATATGACATAGGTACTTACGCGCGCTATCAATCAAGTCGTGAATGTGGTACGTTAGTATTCAGGGGTGCTCACAGTTATAGGTCTCGGTGAGGACGCAGACCGTCAGTCGCTCGAGGTAAGACGACTGTACTACGTAAAAAAATTCAAACAAAACAATGCATTTATCTTCCAGCCCCTATTTCAATATTTATGGTCGACTACATTTATTATTTTTACACACATCTCTAGTATCCCCTTTTTTTACTAAATCCATCGATCGTTTCTCTGATCTTCTTATACGCTTATAAGATATAGATGTTATAAGAGTCTCTAATGAAGGTTTAAAGCATTAATGTAGATTCATGCTCAAACCTTCATAAAAGACTTCCAAGGTCCCACAGCAAGCTTTCTGTGAAATAATCCGGTCCCGTTAAGATATTAGTTAGATTTAGATACTATTTCTAACTTCTACACCTACGTGTGATATGAACTAACAACATCAGATGCAAGCTTTCCCCTCAGATAAACAGTTCGACAGGTTACAGACTAGTAACACAGAGTAACTACCGAGTATCGCCCACAGTGCATGTTGCAGATAGCCTGAACGTACTGCAAACAACTGAACTTTGTCTGGGTAGTTCAATGTTATTGTGAATTAAATGTGTTAATCAAACTAGTGCACAAGTTGCTGTTGGAAGACTTTACGTCGTACATCCTCATGTCAACACTGTCTGTTTTGGCTAAGCAAATTTAATGTTGATTTCTTATAAATATGTCATTGTTAAAGCGCAATATTAAATTATGAATGGAAGCTCCAAAGGTTAAGTTGTTTTTAAATTAAGGGCTCTTACACACTGGGGCGATTCGCCGCGCGACGCGACGCCGCCGCATTGTTCGCCGTGATGTTTTCTCAGAAATTGTTTTGTTAAAATTCGCGTCGCGCGGCGAATCGCCCCAGTATGTAAGAGCCTTAAAACAGGATTTTAACCTCGCATTTCTTCAAACCATGTTACAAAATGCGATTCAATTGCAGCTGCGTCTACGCTTATTTTAATTAAGAAAAAATAAACGTCCAGAGTTCTAGCCATTAACTTCTTAACAGAGATGTCGGGATTGAAAGCAACGGAACAATTCAAAATTAATTATATGAAATGTTCAACAATGCTTTCAACACAATTTTAATTCAATGTTCTCGAGTAATTTGAAAGCTCATTATGTAGATGAATATTAATTATTAAAAATACCTCGGTTCGTTGTAGAGCGGTCGATGTACTATTACAAGTCAAGGGAAATTTCAAATTGTAGGCAAAGTGTCGACAACTGTCGTCGGATTTCATAATAATTCCCCCCGTTGATGGCGCCTTTCAATTATGAAAATATTCCTTTAATAATGCTGTTTCGCGTAAAGAAATTTGTCGAAACGATAATGTTTGTTCTTAATTAGAAAATCAGATTTATTTCTCAAAGAAAGGGTTTATTACAACAAGCAGACAAAGAAAGGACGAAATTAAAACTTCCTTGTTCTTACAAAGATTTTGATAAGTATTTGTTCAGTATCTAGATAATATAATTATGCATTTTCAGAATAGCCGAAAATTTAATGGGAGCTGTAAAAGAAACAATTAAGGGTTATTACGAATTGTTATGACCCCAATTTAAAAACGAGTAAAAAAATGGTCACAGGACCATAAAAACAGCATCATTGTTGCTTTCAATTAACTTTGATCTTGAAGCCGATAATTTATTTTTTAGTAGGTATAAATTGCTTTTATGCTTCTGTATTTTCTGTTTATTGATTGGTGAATTTATAGGTAAGTACCATAAAAACGCTATTTCAGGTATACTGAAATGGTGTAAGAGTCACGAAATAAAGAAAACTTTAAACTCTAATGGAAGTATAAAGGTCATCATCATCTGCCTAGCCTTTTCACAACTATGGTCGGCTTCCAGTCTAACCGGATGCAGCTAAATACCAGTATTTTACATGGAGCGACTGAGCCTATCTGACCTCCACAACCCAGTTACTGGGTAATACGATACCCCTTGGTAAGACTGGTTGTCAGGCTTTCGAGCTTCTGACGACCCGTAACGACTGTCAACGATCCACAAATGACTGCCGGGACCAACGGCTTAACGTGCTAATGGAAGTTTAAAGGTATCCAGTAATTAATCTATTTATGAGATAGTGAATCTGAGTTTTTAACGTTCAGTAAAATCAATTCAAAATGCGGTTTTAGTTTGAATCCAAACGTGTACTGAATATCGATACTTTTTATTTACGATGTCGATATTTTAAATCCGATAAACACAGATTTTAGATTGTTGTGCATTTTGACACATTTATGTTGCATTTATTGTTGCTTAAAGTAATCTAAGTTAGTAAGTTATTCCAATGTTTTTTTTTTTCCACAAAATTCGAATCTATGTCCAGCCACTACCGGACAGACGACCTCTTGAACCATTCGCATGTAGTTTATCATCATCATCATCATTTCAGCCGAAAGGCGTCTACTGCTGGACATAGGCCCAAGCACCGCCACTTCGAACGGTTCTGTGCTTGTCGCATCCAGTGGATTCCTACGGCTTTCACCAGGGAGGGATTCCTCCGTGTGGGCGCGTCCAACGGTACGCGGTCTTCCGGTACGCGGTCGCCACTCCAGAACCGTTCGGCCCCATCGGCCATCTGTTCTGTGAGTAATGTGCCCTACCCACGGCCACTTAAGTTTGGCAATTCTTCAGGCTATGTCAGTTACCTTGGTTCCCCTACGGATCTCTTTATTTCTGATTCACGCAGGAAAACTACAAGCATAGCCCTCTCCGTTGCCTTTTGGGTGACATCCATTGGGTGCATGTAGTTGACCCCTATCTATTACTACCTCTACCTATTGCTTTCAGTTTGAATATCTTAATTAATTTTTGAATCTATGTAAATAATTATAAAGTGCTAGGTATGCTTCTTCTTTGCGTCCCAGAAATAAAACGACGGATAGCCATGGCTAAAGATGCTGCGACACGCCTCCAAAACATCTGGAAAAATCGTGGTATAAGCTATAAAACGAAAACCCGATTGGTCGGAGCACTAGTTTTCCCGATTTTCCTCTATTGAGTTGAGACGTGGACAATCCGAGCAAGAGAAAGACAGAGGATAGACGCATTCGAAATGTGGTGCTGGAGGCGGATGCTCCGAATTCCATGGACAGCCAAACGCACAAATGTGTCTATTCTTTCCCAGCTCGATATCAAGACCCGATTGTCCACAGTTTTCCTACAGCGTATTTTGACCTACTTCGGCCACATAATGCGAAGGGGAGATAGCAACCTAGAAAAGCTGGTCATTGTTGGCAATACCGAAGGAAAGAGAGCGCGAGGCTGGTCGCCAACACGATGGTCCGACCAAGTAAAAGAAGCTACGTCCTCGCGCAAATTTCAGCAGGTGGTGATGGCAACTTTGGACCGGAGTCGATGGAGGCAGATTGTCCGTTTAAAGGGGTCCAGTGACCACGATCCTCAGTAATGAGGGACCGATTGAAGAAGATGCTTCTTCTGGTACTATAAGTAATGCACAACTAAATGGGAGACCCAAATTCAGCACAGGATCTTTATTGAGCTGATAATAATTTTGTGTGTGACCATACTTTAATATCCAAAAACAAAAGAACACAAAAGTCATCAAGGATTACGATACAATGATGAAGAGATCCACATTTAAAGATACTCGACGTAGATATTTAATAAACAACAAACTGCCATAAAGTCGTAAAACGTTGTATCAAATATCCGTACTATTCATATTCCAGTTTTTATGGGGGACGGACGTATCTGTGTTTCCAGTTTTATGTGATCTTTATGAGAAGGCGACGGGCACGCTGACCCGACATTTTCTTTTATATTTTACATGTTTATAATTTGGTTTTGTTTTGTCGGTCCGAGGTTAGGAAGCGTTTCTTTTGTGACTATGTCTGAGAATAGCTTTGCTTGTTGATTCTTTTAAGAAAAATAATCAATCCGGTATATCCACATTTATTTTAAATTATACACAATAGATTGAATCATGTAACCTTTTAATTCATAAACAATCAACAGAAAACATACATTCAAGCATCACATTTTGCTATACAACACATTTTTACATAAATTTTTAGGTACGTCTTTGGCAAGTCGACTCCTTGAACCCCGTTATATGTAACAGTCACACCCCATATTAAACACTAATTTACACTAAAACCATGATTAAAATAAATATAGGTCTGATCTTAACTGCCAGTATTATCGTAACTATCGGATTCAAGTTAACTAATAGACTACTTAATAAAGGTAAAAGCAACTCGGTAAGTAAAAGCTACATAACGTAGGATTTCATATTTTCGCCACTGAAAATACGTTAGTATCGTAGTACGTAGTTATATTTTATAGCTAAATGAAATGATAACCATTCAGTGTTATGAAACATGAGATCAGCTACGAGAAATATGTTAGTAAGAAACTTATAGTAGTACAAATAGAAAAGCATGTACGATTGCATTGATTTATAGCCTCAAATAAAAACTTAACAAAATAGAATCAGACGATGTCTGTGTTTATCACACGGAGCTTATTTATGATATGTCTCTTCTTGAGCTTTCAGCTATGGTAACAGAATTCACAACAAAAAGTAATAGTGTAGCAGATGATAATACAACTAAACTTACAAATAAACTGCATTTTACAAATATTATGTACATACAGTGACATTGCACACCCTTCTACATAAGTCTCGTCTGAGCTCAGAAATACTCATAATTATTATTATCCAAAATATACAGAAAGAACAAATAAAAAATAATATCTACGTACCCTAATTCTTCAATACTGTTAATTTTTAAACAACAAAACCGTTCACCGCCGAGTTGGTAAGTAAAATGAATTACAATTCCTCTATATATTTGGCATACAATGGCTTATCAAAATCCAGTGGAATGGTTCTAAAATATATTCTGTATATCTCAAAAGTTCATTTGGACAATCTTTGGCACTAAAATCTTACGTCTAATACAAGTCTTGTAGACAGAACCAAAGACAAGGATGATAACGATACGTTTTGCATTGATTACAACTTTTCTTACATCTAAGTTTGTCTTAAGTCACGGATTATGAGAGAGTTCGACTAGCAAGTCATTTTCACTGATTGCACCATCCCTTTAATAGTCCGCACAATCATATATCACATAGACACTTCAACTCATGAGACTGTTTCTATGAGTCCCGTAGCATTTAATTGGTAGTGTGAGCGGTCATACGAAATTGTTCACCTCATTCTGTAGGGGCATGTCGATCTTGTCGATGCACTTTCTGATGGCGTCGAGGATGATAACGATGCGCCGGTCGAGGGCGGCGAGGTGCGGCTCCCAAAGTACCGGGTCCACCGGGTCTCTCTTCAATGAATCACGGAGGACTTTTGATAGCGACACACCGTTGTGAAATCTGCGCAAATCGAAAATGAGAAATCCTTTAGAGTTGGATGATAAAATTGGAAAAGTAACTAGTATACCTGAATATTAAAGATGGATTAATAAAAAATAAAAAATTAAAGTACTGACACAGATATTTTCACCATAGTAATTGTATTTTGTAACTTACTTCAATAAAGCAGAGAGGGTGGTATGCCTCACGAGGCAGCACTGTAGCAGTGGTGCCAAGATGCTCAGTTCATCGTGGAACGCCTTGCCGAACGCACGCCCTTGATCCAGATGCAGCGTGAACGTCTCGTTCCCGAACATTCTGCATTAACAACACTCATTAAAACAATCTTAAATTGGCTATGACCTTACAAAACTTGAAATTCTGCATTACAGTGACAGTGCATATCTTAACTATAAATAGTTGTTTTACTTCCAGTATGAACGGAATTGGACTCCAATGATTTAAGGAAACGGCCTTCTCGTTCGATTTTCCGGTTGGGCATGTAATAATGCAGATTTATATACGTCGCATACCAATAAGATTGAGAGATCACAAGAAAACCAGGCCTTTCAGTTACAAATACCATATCCAACTGTTACCATAAACATTGCAAACATATTCCATGATTTACCATAAAAGTCGTTTGGATTATTTGTTTCCTTTTAGAACTAGATTTCTTTTTAAAATGTGTACGAACCATAAGAGAATCAACGCTTCTTATGTTATGGATAAAGTGTCATGTAGAAACAATACAGATATGAGTAATGATGAAGTATACGAACTTGAAGGTTTCATAGTGATGTCTGTCCATGTTTCCAGAGAGGAAGTCGAAGATAGACATGTCCATCAAGTCGAGCAGCCGACGACCGGAGTCATATGGAGGAGTTGTGCGAATCTAGAAGAAAACAAAAATATGAATATAGGGGCAGGATATGCCGAAAGATACGTTATCAATTAAAATCATCTAGATACTGTAAGTTAATGTGGATAAGGCCCTGTATTTGATAAAGATTTACCTTTATACGGTATCCAACCATAAATAAAGCTCGGTGAAGCCAACATAGTTATATCTGATAAGGGGCAAACGTTGATATTAGTTCTTATAAACAAAAGTGGCGAACGGAAGGAGAGGCATAACCCTCAAATACGATTCTACTTAACAAATTGAATGTATCAGGGAGTGGTCCGTTTATATGATGGTAGATGTTGATATCTTCCATTTCAGATTTTATCACTATATCTATCTAAAATTTCTATCTACGAATAAGATAAAAGCGTAATGTAGATATTAATATGCAAAGTAATATCCTGTTTATTAAATTCTGTAAAACTTACTGTATCACAATAATCTGATTGGAGTTCCCACTGCGCTTTTCTTCGCTTATGGTATGACCTTCTCCATGGATGCCGCCAGACCTGAAGATAACGCACAAATTGATGTAAAAACTATTGAATTTAATTAAGAAAATTAGGATGCCATAAAAGTCTCCACTGATGATATTATCGTCTGATGCACGCTGTGCAGTCAGACTGACTACCAGCCTGCTTTCTGGCTGAACTTTGTAACCTTCTATATTTAAGTGGTGCCGAAATAGAGAAGAATTCGATCACACTTTTCACATACCTACATACTCTGACGTTAGCGTTTTTGGCAAATAATAAATTGCAGTAAAAATACAAGCTCGCAAGTTAAAATACCTTATGGCTAATGAAGTGAAGTTAAATACTTATCAAGGTTACCTACTCGTTATAATATGTCCGCTTGGTACATGTGACATGTCACCGTTCTCAATGCAGCGTTATATGGAATTTAATCATAACAAGCCATGTTATTATTAAATTCCTTATAAAGGTTTAAATAGTTAACCAGAGATTAGACCGAAATGCCACGTAACTATTATTTTAAATTATAATTATTATTTGACCATAAACCCTTCCTTTATGTGCTATGGGCGAACCTCCGAGCGTATCATCCTACTAAAGTGTAGAGTTTACACGAGATTACGTTGTACCCAAAAAAGAAAAAGAGCACAAAAATAATTTTCCTTTTTTACAATGTTCCAAATTGCTGATGAATAAATATTTAGTCATTTGTAGTTTAAACTTTCGATGCTGATGTTTCACTGATAGAATTTCAAGGAACCTCGCATATCCAATTCAGTGAAAGGCCTGTTAATGAGAAACTGCACACGTCAATCGTTTACGTTGAATTAGTACACAGTTCGAAGTTGTACCTAAAGTAAACACAGATTTGATCACCCGTATAAAGTGCACGCGGTTATAGCAAGGAGCCGTTCATATGTGATGCATTACAACGCCGACGCCGACGTAACAATGTACGTACGTGATAATTTGTTACCAACAACCACGCTCAATTTGATAATCTCCACATAACATGTACCTACCTGGATAATCGTGTCGCAAGAAATTAATCGAAGACCATAAATGAGTGAATTTCAACAACTATCATTTTTTACCTAATTTTGGTGGAAAAGTTTGTTTCTGGTTTTTTTTATAATCTAAGATGTTGATAAGCAAGAGATACGTATTCAGGTACATAAAATGTGAGAGAAATTTATTTATTCCTGAAAGCTTCTAATATATTGTCGACACCAGAATTGGTACGACACCAAAATTTATATCTGACACCAAAATTAGAAATATTGACACCAGAATTTATTTCTGTCACTAACATTAGAAAGTCTTGACACCAAATTTTTGTACTGAACCAAATTATAAATAAAATAACAATAAAAATCTTATTTATAGTGAATAAATGTTTTAATAAAAAAATAACATAATGAGATCAATAAAAAAATAACAATCAACAAATAAAACTTTCTTATTTTTCTGTCTTGTTAATTCTACAGTTTTTAATTTAAACGAATTGCAATCATCTCCTCTAACCTCTATCATCATCATCATCATCATCATCATGATCATTTTAAATTTTTTTGTTAACATAATTATGTAATGAGATCAATTTTAAAAATTATAAATCAACTAATAAACTTTCTTACTATTCTAAGTCTTGTCAATTCTTCAGTCTGTAAATTAAAAAATATTCAAATCATCTTCGCTATCATCGCCATCATGATCATTTTTATATTTTTTAGTAGCTGTTTCATTTTCTTCCTTAATATTCTCCAATGTGCATTCATATTGTAATAGTATTTCACTATTGATATTATCAAAAAAAGAAACATTTGGAGTTGGTATTTGGTCATAGTCTGCCATACTAACCAAATCATGCGAAGGGCCGGTTAGTTTGATTTGGTTGGGTTTTAACAAAATAAATGGTTTAGATGCTGGAAATCTATATATTTGTGGTGTCTGAACATCGGAACGGGCATTTGTTATTGACGATGACTGCCTCGAACTTGTAAGTGACACAACATCCCTTATTGTTTCGACTTCTTCCTGAACATTTGTCTCAGTTGGCAATTCATAAAAGCCCATATGCTTCCCATGGCAGCATCGAATTGTATCATAAAGACAGTCTGGCTCAACACAAGATAACGAACGCATTGCCAAGCCATTGATAGAAGTCTTCGTCCAAACAATTTGGTGAACTTTCATTGATCCAGGGAAAGGTTTAAGATTTTTTGGCATAAGCTCATCTTTCTCAATGACTTCATGTTCTTGAACAATTTCAATTTTAACCCCTGTGACGACTGTTTTCAATCTTTGGACAAGGCTGTCGATATCTGTAATATCTTTTCCAAAGGCAACTAGCTGATCTGCTGATCTCTTGAGTACTCCGCCGACGCCATCAGGTGCACCTTTTCCGTGCCCACATTCACAGTAGTGCCATACAACACATGTCAAGTTAGGAAGATAGATTTTTAACTGAGATATTAGGTAGAAAACTTTTTTGTTTCTGTATTGTGCTGACGGAGAATCAGAAACAAAATGAATGGTACAAACTTCAGAAAGGGTTTCTTTAACCTCACGCAAAATCGGTATTAAATGTGCCCATACCGAAGATGCATCATGTCGCAAAGATGTACTGGCAGTGCAAAATGACTGAGCTTTGGTTTCATTTTCTGAACGATAGTAAATTACCGAAGTGTGCAATGTAATTTGAGATCGGCTAGCGCCAAAATGGACGGATTGAACCTCAGAGCCATATTTCGTGTTATAGTTTTCACTGAAATCCATATGTATTAAACATTCGTTTTCAGCAATTCGTTGTTTTACTTTTTTAATAGATTCGTATTGATTTTTTATATTACCACAATGCGCCATAAACGGTTTAATTTCTTTTTCAAAATGTTTAATTACTTCTAGAGGTTTATCAATTTTCTGAACTTTCTTAATAATATTTGCAGACTTTTCTTCATTATTTTTTATATACATTTTAGTGCCTTTTTCCCAAATGTAATAGGAAATACTATTTGAGTTATCAAATTCATTATACTTAATTACTTTATGTTTACATTTGTCGCATCTACGTTGCAAACATTCAACTTTCGTCTGGTTACAAGTCAAACTACGAAGAACTTCTGAGGTGGAATTTTCATGAATAATCTTATTATTTTTTAAGGAAGAAATTAATAAATCCATATTGGCATGCGGTTTACATAAGCAAGTATCACGAGAGTTTAAGTTTGGTTGTAGGACCCAAAATGGTTTTAATCTGGTGAAAGTGACATAACTAATGGGTGGGTGTCCGGAGTCGAGGTATTTGCGATGGAGATTTTTGAGAGAGTCGGTTAGATACCTTTTTTGTTTTTTTAGTTTATGTCGCGTGATACAGTCTTGTTTGCCTGGACACTGTTTACTATTTTCGTCATCTTCATAAAATGACTTCACTAGATTACGTATTTTTCGTTTTTCAGGACTGATCTTTTTTTTTATGGAACCTGGGGTCAATTTATTTTTATGTTTTGGGCTGATCTTTGTGATTTGTTGTAATCTATGTAGTCTTTTGCGATACATTTCCTTTTCTCTTTTAGTTTTTATAATAGTTTCCCTTAGCATCATAATTTCTGCGGATTTTCTTCTTTGGTATTGCCTTAGTTTATAATTAAGTTCTCGTCTTAGAACAAAGGAATTCGTTGACACATCGGATTTTGGACTATTGAGCACAAAAGTAGAATCTGGCGAGTTTATGGTACTGACGCTAGGCGCGAGTGGTGGCGAACATGGTGGATAAACTGGAGTGCTTGATTGTTCAATCCAAAGACCCAGAGAGAGAGGTTCTCGCCTTGAACGAACCTCAACGGAGTTTGTTTCTGAAATACATTCAATGGGAATGTCCTCAGATGTTTCTTCTGGGAGTTGTTTTTGAGAACGTAGAATTCGCGAAGACTTTTGATGCATCTGCTGACTGTATGATTGTATCTGGGATGTAGTTGGAATAGGGCTTTCAGAGCGAGGCAATATTGATGGTGAGATCCTTTCATCATTGATAGTTTCACATAATATCTGATTTGCTTGCTTAGTATTCCCTAGGATTGCCCTTTTTTTCCTTTCATAATAAGCTTTGAAATTAACCCGATTCCTTTTTTGTTGAACTCTGCGAGCACGCGGTGGCATTTTACTCAAAGGTACGATTTTCCCTTCAGCTTTTTTTTTATGATATCTTTCTCTTTCTTTTCTTCGCAATTCCTCTAGTTTGACGGGATCATTCCTAATTTTTTCTTTTCTCTTCCTTTCTGCCATCCTTTTCCTCTCCAAGCACTCAGCGTGTGACAACTTTGAATTTTTTTTCTTTGCCATGCTGAAAAGCAAATATATAATAAAAGCAAATATATACCTAAATTATATTTTCATTGCTATTGAAAGCATTTTTCGTTCTAAGCGTACAGTACAGGAACGTTATACATTTTTTTGTTTTTTTGTTTCTTGAAGAAACAAGAATCAGCTTGAGAGTGATGAAGAAACAAAAAAATATATAACGTTCCTGTACTATACTTCCGTAGGTATAATATACTGTACTTCCAAACCGAGGTCTTATTATGATTCTTATTGATTCGTTTTCGTTTTTCTTTGAGGTACGTAACTCTAAAAACTAATTTTGGTGTAACTAAGCAATTTTGGTGATTGGTAAAATACCACCAAAACCACCAAAATTGCTCCACCAAAATTAGAATCTTGTTCAAAATGTTTATTTAAAAAAAAACTACTAAGAATGTACAATTTATACTGGCATAATTTTGAAAGCATACCTTAACCTTTTTATTATAATTTAAATTACAACGCCGACTTAGTCATAAAACGTTTTTAAAACATTACACCAAAATTGCAGGTTTTTTGTCCAATTACTACGAAAAGACTTACTTACGTTTTTGGCGGGAAATCACAACAGGATGGCACACGTCTGTCACTGCTGCGCGTGAGCGCCTGACTAAACGAAGTGAACGTTGGTAGCGTTGTCCATCTAGGTTTATTCTAAACGAGTCACTTGATGATTAGATTACTCCCACCAAAATTTAAAATTTCACGCGGACAGTCGTTTTCGATTTTCACTAGGATAAAGTATTGCCCTAAATATAAAAATGAAACTGTCATTAGATAGAAAAAATAATACTGAATACAAATAAAATTAGTAATTTCTAGTAAACTAGTGTAGTTTCGTTTAAGCGGTGGTCATCCCCAGAAAAACAGATTGTGGACGCGCCACTAAACTTAGAATTATGCTAAATAACAATTTTTTTTTTCACTACAAAAATGTTATCTACTAAAATATTGACGGCCTGATCAAGATAAGTACGCCTTCTTTCTTTAAAAAAAATAACTTTGTTGTACGTTTACTTTAAGATATGATTTTCAGCCGCGCCGCCTAAACATTATGCTTGAGAAAATCACTCAAATACGATAGACACGATATTTCTGAATAACATTACGATGCAAAGAGAACCTTCTATGTAATTAGTTTCTTATAACTACAAAATGCAATTTTCAAATTAATAACCTTTCGTTCAGCGATATCGGAGGAGGGCAAGAACGCGGCGAAACTCCCTTCAAGCATGTCAGGGTTGCCACAAATCGCGTGACCAGTGTCGCAGTAGTACGAACACTTTCCGTGGAAACAGAAATTATTCGCCGGCGAAACGAAGAATGTCTTGAGGATGTCACCTTCAGTCACATCGTAGATCTCTGTCGTCATGTTGAGCACTCGGCCCACGACCGGCATCGCGCGACGGAAACCGAGTATCCTGGATAACACATGATTTAGATTAGCGTCACCTCTATTCGTGTACATTGTGGCGAGCAAATAGGGATGCCAGCTTCTAATAAAAGATTGGGTCAGCTCTTGGCTTAAAACTCTTAACTCGTTTAAACCAATAAAATGTTGCCTCAAAGATTTCTTTCGATTTTAAGATATTTCTATTAAGTGTAAGTTTTTACTATCAAACGACATAAATAGTTTGGAATCTTATTTATACAAAAGATTGCGTAAATGTCTAATCCCATGGTTAATATATGTTGAATTCCACAAGAATGACTCTTACGGATGAGTCAATCAAAGCGCTATGTATGTAGTTCCTACATGTACTCGTGTATGAAAAGTAAGACCCACCTGTCCAGGTGAAACGCGGCTATTTCAGCATAGTGTCGCTCGTAATCAGAGAAATAGAAATGATTTGGTAATGTCTGCACATCTCTAGCAAATCTGTGAACAAAAGCATTCGGTAAATTCAAATTCAGTCGTAAAAATATCAAAGGAAGGAGATGTTATTTGTATTACAAAAACAGCCGATTTATCTTAAATGTTATGCTCGTGTCGAGATATTATAGAGCACGGTATAAGAGGATTTAAATAGATAAAGCACGAAGCTGGCCCGGCTCCCTACTTTACCGGCCATTGATGACTATCTGCATTAATCAATTTGCAGTATAAGCTAGATACGAATAATCAGACTAACGACGGCGTTGAAGAGTTTTTATCTTCCTAATATGATTATAGCGCGATCTAACGTGTCTAACGCGTTCTAACAATGAGTAAAAAAGCATTTAGGCTAAGGTAAAAATACAGGTAATACTTATTTTATTTTTAAATTAATTTCATGACCCAAAAAGTAATATTGAAATCGATCTTAATTCTTAAAACACCAAAGCGAAATTTTAACATAATATCACCAAAAATTCTTGGCAGGTATTTATTCATGACGTAAATTGAAACCGAGTAATATAAATCCATTAAAGAGAAATATCAAATATCGACTCCCGGAGATAAGGGACCCCTGTCCTTTAAAATAAATTTATAACGTCGAAAAATGTTAAATTACCGCAGTAACAAATGGAGGTATAATTTCTTTTAGTGTCTAATGAGTCGAATGTGGGTGCTTAATCAATTTCTCGGAAACAAAACGATTAAAGTGGCTCTTAAATCGTGAATCTGGTTAGATAGGAGCAATCCCGGGAATATACTGCACCGAGTGTCTTCCGATTTATTGTCCTCAGTGCGACTCGTAAGTGAGATAGTACAATTTAAAAAGGCTACTAACAAATGGTTTAGATTCTGTGTCCTCTTTACCTTTTCGACATTAAATAGCTTCCACTAATTTTGAATACTTTGTACTCCAGCTAGTGGATCTGGGATCCCGATACAATATATCACTTGTACAGAAGTGGCAGTCAAGGTGATAAAACTAATAGATACTCGTATAGGGAAGGGTTACCACCGACTGTCGCGTAATTTATCGCGCCCTTGTGAATCGTGAAAGATCCACGAGGGCCTCTTGATATGTCGCCGGAGTAACCCCTCGAGTCTATAATTTTCTTAGAAAAGTTATCCAGTCCGCTAGAAAAGTTAACTGCCTGCCTATGTTCAAGTATTTCAAGGCGAGAATAATTTATATTGTTTTGTTTTTTTAACGCCTCCGAAATTTAATGTTGGTTTCAAGAACGATGTAGTAACAGATGTAAAACTATGTGCATACATAACTTGCTTATGAAGATACGCCTTACTTTTGACGCCTTCGAATTATTATCTTTATTTTATATGGAATCCATATTTTAAAAATAAAAGCGAAGTGCTAAGACGTCTGATACTCGATACAGGCCTGTCGGGAGTTTCGTGAAATTCCCGCGAGTACATTTTTGGGAATGCTCTTTGTATTCTTTGTCACGTCAAAAATTGTATCAGATAGCATTTCAGAATATTGAATATGCAATGCGGTGCCTATGTAGTTGGGTTTTATACATAAACTCTTTGAAATATCATCATAGAGGTTGCAAAGTTGTCTTTCCATAAGCTTACTGCAACAGTTAGGTCTAAAAGCTTTCACAAATATATAAGCAAGTGCCCTGTACTGAATAGAAAATACAATCAACTTTAACAATGGTATACGCAAGTAACAGAACTTGGCGAACTCACTACTTCAATAGCACTTGTAGTTGAGAACAGTGTGGGCAAGCCGCTAAGCCGATCGCACGAAAGAACATTCTCGGAGTTTTGTGAATAGAACGAGCACACCCAACAAGGTGACAGGAAAGTTGTGGCAACTCCTTCAGGAGCGTGCGCGGACACTTGAAACTACTCCCAACCCAACTTGTTTACCAAACAAAATAAAACTTACGTATCTGTGAAAGACATGACAGATGATGGACGGACACTCAAGTGTGACTCAAGGCAAAACTATAAATTATGGACGCTCGATGTCGGACTTACCTCATCGGCTTGAAGAGAGATTGGACGCCATTAGGGTAGTCAATAATAAGTTTCAACTGCGTGCCTCCCTCTTTTTGCTCTGTCGAAAAACAATTTGTTTTTAGATTCTAAGTGCGTAGTAGGTAGCTACAAACTTACCAGTACCTAACCAAATTTGAATTCAGCCTTCAAACTAGCAATTTAGATGATATTAGAATGTCGCCTATTGCAGTTATCGAGAGCTTGTCTCACTAAAAATAAATGTTGTAGTAAGAATATACTATAAAGTCGGATCAACAATGAAATCCATTTAAGTGGTTTAAATATTTAAGTCCAATTCGAAGTAAAGGGCGAGATTGTTGTGGCACTATTGTCCGACGGACCGCTAACCCCGCAACTGATTGCAGACCCACCCTCATTTAATATACATACCTACCTGTTTCAGCTTTTATATATTATGCTAATATCATCTTAGTTATTTTTTATACTTTTTTGAAGTCTGAGATTTGTCTCTATACTCTATTGTGTATTTTTTTTCTTGTTATTCCATTATTAAAATTATAATAATATAGACAATGTAAAACTTTTGTTGAATTTTCAAAATATTATATAAAAATATATGTCTTGATAGAAAACTTTTAACATTTATTAAATAGTAGACCTAAACAGCCGCATGTAATACATTAAAACTATAGGCATCGAATGTCCAGTCGTAGAGTGAGGGTGGCGTAGAGGTTGTCTGTCTAAACGTAATTGCTTTTCTAAGTCCGATCAGCGGTGCACTGAATATTTGATGGCGATACATACTTAAATTGAGATCAGGGCTTACTCAATAGTTCAATCGATTTCAGTTATGTCGAATGTTGAATAATGTAAATAAGTCGAATAATTACAAACTTAATTTCAAATACGAAATTGACTATGCCCTCAAAATCAGTAAGCTTGAAATCTAGTACAATGTATTTGCTTATCTCTATTTTGCTTTGATTATTTTAATCTAAGAGGTTTATAGAATTAATTTGAAAGGTAAACTTACCTACATGTAGGATGGTGGAAGTGGCCATATCTCTGAGAAGGTCTTCCACTAGCGGTTCCGCATCCTCATACAATTCGTGTTGAGCTATCTTCAGTTGGAACCTTTCCAAATTAGAAGCGTTTATGCTGCAATAGAAATTGATTGGTATTATTATACGACATTAATTTCCATTAATTATCTATTATGCGGCATTCTGCCTTTTGTTTGGGTTTAAATTGGAGAACAAACGACTGATCTAAATGCAATCAGTAGTAGTCGCATAATATCTATGGCTGACAACAACGTAATAATTGGAGCTACTAGTAATATCGATTAGATAGACACTGACCCAATTTAATACGTAAATATTGTTAAATTGAACATAAACATGAGAGACAAAAGCGATGCGTAGTACGTCATCGATGAAGTTACTTTAAATTTTTCGCACACGCCCGTAAACCTGGTCGTTAACGTCAAGATTTACATGGAAGATTTTCCGACGGCGGCGCGGCGCGGCGGCGGCGTGTTGGTTTTGGCTGCGTGGAACACATAAGTGGACGTGATTTGCCTACTAGCGGGAGGTGTGAGACTCCGGGCGACACGACGCAGCACGGAACTGAATACTAAGGAGCGTACGTGTAACGTTTTCGATTTGTGGCATGCTCCGATAACCTGCATTTAGAAATCAAGCCGGCAGCTATTCTAAAATTTATTGACTCTCTTTCGGTGTGAATTGTGCCGGCGTCGAGTGGGAATTCAAAAAACTCGATTGTTTCGGCTCGCGACAAGTGGACGTTCATGAGCATAGATATCCGTTCATGAGTCTAAACGAACACGAAGCCTTATTTACTTCCACATTTTATCTGAGCTTATTATGCGCACGACGACCGAAAAATATAAAGAATTCATAACAAAAGAAAACGTTCTCGTGTTAAACAATGAAAGTTCATCTCCTCTCGTATTTACGTAGATGAACCCAATTTTGAAAAAATTATGCCAAATTTTCCATGTATCAACGCAACCCTTTCTACATGATACATGAATTCGGTCATAACAGGTCCCGTCATATCACGAGCGGCGTTTTAAGGAAGCCATCATGCATTCATTCCATTTAGTTTTATTGTCAAAGACCCGCGCCTATCTCGGCGGGACCCCGTAACTGGATTTTAAATAAGATTCCTTGTAGGTCTTGTGAAATTTGCCTCGAAAGATAAAGAAAGGTCGCTTGTCTGTTTCGTATTATAGAATCATTCTGTGCTGGAAGTATGATATCATCCTTTTTATAGTCTTGTATCAAACGAAATCCTGTTGATAGTGTACCTAAACGCAAACGGAATGTGATATTCTTTTCATTGCTTCCACGATGCCCTATGAGATTTGGCCTAATATTTGCTTTCGTGAAATTACCTGAAGCAGCGGACGCCGGGCGCGACCTACCTGTTTGATTTTGATGCATACTTCAGTGCTCTGCGGGGCATTCGTGGTGGATGAAAAGCTGTCGCCTTTAGAACGTGCAGTGACGTGTTACATATAACATTACAATTTCGCGCAGGGGCACATTCGGAACCGCAGCCGCGAGGAAATATGTTCCAGCAATGTTCGAGTTATCAAAGTTTAATTGCGGTAATAACGAAGTAACTAACAATTTAATTTGGCGACTCGCGGCGTGCTACATAAATCGTACTTGTGGATGTCAGCTGTCGGCAACTTTAGAGAATTTTCCTTGTAATGTCCTTTTCGCGTCGTTTTTCGCAGAACGTTTTAATTAATATTTCTTAACCGACTGAATATTCCTTTTATTTTGGTATTTACATTCTGCGCAATTTTCTAAACGATTAAAATATTATGTTGATTGCTTTTTTCCGAGAACACTTTGAGACAATATACAACAGACATGCTCAGAATAATAAATTCGTTTTGCAAGGGTTTTAGTCTACTTACTTATGACTTTTCATGGTTATTTTATGGACATTACAACACAAAGTCTTTTTCAGCATAGTGTTTGTAAGTAACACCTGTCACAACTTACATATTTTTACTTATATTTATTAAGGCCGAAGTCTGTCACAGCTGGCCGTAAATACATAAAATCGACCAAGCCCTTACCTAGGTTCTAAGTCCTCCATCTCTCCAATAGTGGGGTTATCTGGCCTCAGGACGTTAAGATCCCGATGTGGGGGGATGACTACCGTGTGTTCCTCCGCTTTCCCCTGCAGCTGCGAGAATATTATCCTCTGCAGGTCTTCGTACCGATCCACGGGGGGGGCGGGGGTCCGGGGCTCGGTGTCCACCCCCCCTCCGCTCGTCTCGCTCGGAGCTGACTGCTCGTATTCTCGAGACCCGTTGCTGCCATTGCTGGTGGAAGGAACGGTTATTTAATTATATTTAAATTGTAATTTAAATGTCTGCTACTAAACGAAAAGTCACACGATAACACTTGGTCAACTAGGAGTCAATTTCGGTAATTGAAAACACATGTTCAGCTTGAATATATTTTAAGAACAGAGTTTGTTAACTTAATATCACATTATTACGAGACAAGCAAAATTAAAATTTAAAAAAAATCTTAACGCCACGTTCTCAAGATTCCCGAATGTTATCTGCGTCCGCGCGAATTTAACAATCGCGATTGGAATTATTAAGATACTACGCGGAATTTGTAGGACATTCCTTTCACATGAACCCGCGCGTAAATGGCTCATGTAGACAATCTCTTCCAGTTGCTCACTTTAAGTTCTACATCAGCGTGGGAATTAGTTGAAGGAAAAAGTGATTCAGCAACTCCTGTTACCACAAATGCGAGATCACAGTCCAGCAATTTACTGGAAGGTGCATAATATGTACCGCTTAGTATAAGTGCTGTTGGCCACCGCTTCATTTACGTACTGTGAAAGCTTAATCTTTCTTATTTATTTTAACCGCAAATGAAATAATGTGGGTTTCAAATAAAGAAATGATAACAGGCAAAGTAAATATTTTGAGAAAACCATGACTAAACCTGTAAGAAACTTTTGGTCCGCAACGTCCCATCCGTTGCTGATCAAAAGTTTTCTTCTAATTTTGTGAAAGAGGCGGTAAATTATAATGTTTAAAAAAGGAAGTGGCGGTGTTTGGGGGCGTTGGGGGTGGCCCATGTCCAGCAGTGGACGTCTTGCGGCTATAGAAATGAACTAGTTGATAATCTGCCAGACGAAAAAATAAGTAAAGTATTATTAATAAGAACTCTACAGTACAGCCATAAAAATAATTACATAGACAAAGCTTACTTAAGTCCTTAGAATCAAAAGGACCAAAAATATCACTATATTTGTTAAGACCTGCTGAAATATAACAGACATTTTTCAAGTGATTCCAGCTTTATTACTAAGTACTTAGTTATTATTTGGACTTAATACCAGCTTGTAATGAAATACAATTAAATTGAAACGTATACAAAAACGAGAGCTCCTTGAAATAATGATTCGTATTCTGGTAACGGCTTATTGTAAGAATTATCAATTATATTCGTAACTGTGAATCATTGAAAGGTATTAATAATTTAAGCTTGCCTATTAAATAATATAATGACTGCTATCGTAACTGTTCGTTGATTGATCACAAATTCTACGAATCATTTCTAAGGTGATTCATCTTATTATTGTGAGGATAATTGGATGAATGGTTGATTGGAAATATCTAAAAATACCTAAATGGTTTTTATAGATGGTATAGGTTTAAAAGTGGAGGTTTTTATTAAATAAGCGACAAGCAAGCTCATAAGCTTTGGAGATATGTTACATCGACTAATTGGCACTGCGCCATAGCGCGGTTTAATAAAAACAAAACCTTTAAATCTCACATAACCTAATCAGAAAAACTGGTCAAGCTTTTCAGTTTCTTCTTTGCAAATATTCATATCTTTATTTGCTTTCCATAATGTTAAAATATCTTACAATGGCTTCAAGCTAAGGTACAATTACGGACCCTGTAAGGAACAGCTAAAAGTTTATTTTATATTAATAAAAATAAAATTAGGAAACAATAATTTTAAAATGATGTTATTAATATTAATTGAGTAAATTATAACTTAGTTCGTAACCTTATGTTACTGCACTCGTTTATACCCCACTCCTACTTTCAGCCGAAACATAGTAAAGACATGGTGCACACTATTTTGACTGGCGACAGTGGGCAATCCGTCACGTTTTGAATGACCTACTAGCGTCCCAGGCACATCGAACGCCATATATTCCTCACTGGTTGGCATACACAGCGGGCATTGACAGGCTGACAGCAGCTGAAGCGTGATTATATTTTATATATTCACCTAAGTCATCTTAATACTAACTGGTAATAAATCCTGGACACAAAGCCTTTCTTCGAAAGAAAAAATAACAGGTAGAATTTTTGTTTTTAAGTTTTTTTTTGTTATGCCAAAAACTGCAAAAGATCTGAAAAGTTTATTTTATTAAGTAATTCGATAGCAAATGATAAATTGAGGAGATTAACATAGATCATCAATTAAGATAATATTTACCGTCCGTAGCACTTCCGCGTAGCGCTACGAGAAACGGGCATCCCCGTAGACCGCTACGATTTTTACAAACAGCTCCGAAGTATTTATTTTTTATCGTACCTATGTAGTTGTATTTCTTTAAGGATTCAGAACACTTATATTGTTTACACAAAAATCTAGAGCAAATAAATGCATATCCGTTCACTCAATGTAGCGGTAATTGGAGGCTCTACGGCGCTACACTGGCTTAGATATGAAAATGATAAACAAGAACTGACAACTTTGTATGAAAACGGATCTTTAGGCCTTTAAATAACATGCTTTAGTTACATATTTATTTATTTAAGTATGCATTATTATATTGAACCCAATTCTACTAAGTAACTGTTAAGTGCTCGCTTACAAATTACCTTCTAAACAAAATAAGGACTGAAACTTGTTGAAAATAATCACACACTCTAATATTTAGGTTATTGTTGGGTGTATTGTTTCGGTCTATTGAAAGTATTGAGGTTCGAGTCCGGTCTAAATTACTCAATAACGTTAAATTCAAGTGTTTGCGATAGCGTGGGCAATTGTTTACAGATGTAATCATTACGAACTCGGTGTTCGACAATTGAGTTGAAATTGTAATCAATAATCGAGTACCTTCTGTGTACTTAAGTAGCGACTTTTTCGATTTCAATTTGGTCTCTAATTGACTGTGGATTTGATTGGCTCGGTATAACTTAAAATAAATATCGTGTACGGCATGTCCTAGAACCAAAGATTCGAAGTCATGTGACATTTACCAACCCGCACTGGTCCCGCGTGGTGGATTACGGCCCACTCCCTCTCACAGAGAATAAATAATCAGCTGTCTCATACAAAACTTCAATACTAATCGATCCAAATGTATGCCAGCTCATAATGTTTTCCGTGATTACGATGTAGGTATAATATAATTAATGTATTTATGTAATTGGCAGTTGGAGGTAGGTGGAGTATCACCACCCATGGAAGTTAGTAAACTGCCAATTACACTCTGACCTGCCAGGGTTGCGGGAAAGTCCGAAAGAGATACCGGGACCTTGGCAACAGGCAATTGAAGGAACACGGGTGGATTTTAGTCAGTAAAAGTCTGACACGCCCTTTCGCTCCGCCCAGAGTGGGAGAAGTCATTTGATGATTCCCTCAAAAAAAAAAAAACTATACACTCTGGGAAGGCAGCGTCTCTACCACTTTGCTGTCTGAAACTATTTTTGACGGCATAAGCTCATTTAGGTAGTTCTTGCCGTTACGAAAGTAGAACGGGTAAATACTACGTTGCCGTCACTACTTAATAATATTTAAGCAAAGTTATAAATAGCATACAAATAATAGGTACAAATAAAGTCATCTCATAACCAAAAATAGCAACATAATACTTGAGCAACCTAATTACCGACTAATTCAGTAGTAATTACGGGTTCCGTAACCAAAGGGTGCCAACAAACGGATTTGGATAATGGGTAGACCATGACCTGGAATAGGACATAGGACGCTTTTTATCCCGATATTCCCACGGGATCGAGACTTAAGCTGGTGAAACCGCGGGGCGCAGCTAGTAAATAATAAAAAAAGTTAAAAATTAAAGGACGTTTTACAAGAAATACGTGTTTTTGTTAAATATTGTACGGTAATATGAAACCCTTCGTGTGCGAGTCGGGTTTTTGTTTCTGCTTTAATAAGACAATATAATCATGATATTTGCTATTGTATGACTTTTTTACAAACACAAGCCTACACACATTGTCTCGAACTGTCTGTATGCGAAATAGCTAACTAACGAAATGTGCCGACGTTAGTATTTAACACAATACGTTAAAACACCTAGCATGTCGTATTTTACTTTCATATTTTTACTGATTGAAGGAAAAGTTCGATTTCATTGATTCAAAAGGCGTGTTAAAGAGGTTAAGTATAGGTTAATAATATAATATACAGCATGTATCAGAAAGGTGAGGTCATATTTAATGGTTAAACTGAACAACTTTTAACATGGGACACTCATCGTAACCGGTTCGAAATAATCAGCCGTCTCATACATTTATGTCGAGCAGCAGGCGTAGCATGGCGCTTTCTATCTCTACGAAGAATAGACATAGCTTTTTCTATACAAAGTGACAGTTCGTTTCTTCATTTTTGACATCAACCGTTGAAATCTTTTTTACAATCTGTCATTTTTTCTTTCATTTCTAATGATCCTTGTCTAGGTCTTTTTGTAGGTAGACTACTTCAGAAGAAAGTTTTCTACCCTTACTGTCAAAATCACACTAACAACCGATAAATCCTGTGACAAAACAAAGAATTCTGAGTCGAATTATGTAAAAGAGTGAATTTCGTAAAAAGTACAGTTGACTCTTTATACTTTGCTGCCGTCTCGTACTGTATACTGTCTACAGGAAACGTCATTTTTGTCTACTCTTCCGTGGACAAAACGGTGCTCATGCTACGCCTGCTGGTAACGACTTACTCGACATAAATGTATGAAACGGCTGATTATTTGGAAGCGGTTTGCGGTTGAAGTTTTGTATGGGAAAGTTGAATTTTTTTTCGCGATTACGATGTTGCTCCCATGGACAAAGTGATTCAGTTGAATGATCAGCACCTATACCACGACGTATTAATGCCACCATTTTTCCAGTGTTAGTGAGAGACGGAGCTATACAAGGCCGCTAGCACCATCCTTTTTTCGCAGTGGAATAATGATGGCATTAATACTTCATAGTCAGCCCCTGTACCATCCCTTTAAATGATGTATCGTCATAATCATGCTGTATATGAAAGATAAATATAAAACCTTATTTGCTTCACATGTAGACTTGTATGTATTTATTGCCAATATTTTTGTTTCACATCTCAGCTGCTAAAGGTACTAATAAAATAAACAAGCTGTCCATGTAATATTATTTATTTTTTCACACTTGTCCAGATAGTATGACATATTACATGAACTTGCCTTGAAGTTTGATATTTATTGTTTGTGTCACTGATTTCTATAATTTGAATATGACCGAAAATTATTTCACAATTGCAGGTTGAATAGAACTATCCATAATGCAAATTGTTGCTCTAACCATGCTTGTTCGAATGAATTATAACATTTCTATGTATCCCTATTATTTAATCTGAAAAAATACATGCTAAAGTAGGACATTTACGATACAGGTAAAACCATTAGTTAATAATTTCTCAGTATTTAAATACCCATAGTTTTATCAAACTCACAGCAATCATTCTAATTTATACTTTATTACAATAAGATAAGAGTTACTTTACCTAAAAGCAACTTAAAGTTATGAATAATGCATTTTCTGTGTTAACTATCTTGACCGTAGGTCCTCCAAAAGCTGGTGCAAATTACTGGTTACGAAAACCGTGCCAATGCTAACACAAGGAAAAAGCGACGAAGTGGACCCTAATCCTCAACCCACGCTCTTTGTTTTAGAAACCACAAGAGTTTTGTGGTCACTTTAGTTGTAAGTACCTACCTACTATACATAAAATAATATTCCTAAGGAAATGGTGTCTCATTGGATCTTGCAATAAAATTATCTGACCTATAGAGATTATACTGGGTTCACAACTGTTATAAACATGGAAAACGGCTATTAAACTACAATTTACTAACTGTTTAGGTAGCTGGACTGCTTCTATGTTCTGACATGAAGTCCTTGGTTCGATGCCCAGGTCGGGCAAAGTGTTATTGGGTTTTTCATTAGGAGCAGCCCCAAGTCTGGATTTGTGCCCGGTTGATGGCACATAACTGGCGAGACGCGGTTATGTTATGTTTCTTAACTACTAGCCGATGCCCGCGGCTTCGCCCGCGTGGATGTCGGTTATTATATACTAAAACTTTCCTCGAGAACCACTCTATCCATTGGTGAAAGCAACATGAAAATCGGTGCAGTAGTTTTGGATTTTATCGCGAACAGGACGACAGACAGACGCGGCGGAGGACTTCATTTTATAATATGTAAGGATGTATTATTACTACTATAGGTAACATTTTCAGTGAGTGGCATAATGAGCTGAGACTCTCAGTCGATACTGGCTGCTACCAATCTTGTTGACAGGCTCATTCGTTAACCAAATAACAACATCAAGTCATGCTAATCTCATTTCGTTGAGAGAAGACATAAACGCACAGACGTGTGCCTCAGGATGTTTGCATGGTGGAAAAATACCTTTTATTTTTAACCTACGAACGATTCGGCTGTTCCTAAAGCCAGATTTACACGTCGCGTTGTAATTGCCTGTGGCATAGCATACATATCTACATCGCCACATGCGAACTACTTCACACAAAATCCTGACGTCACACAAAAATCCTGCATCGCGCAATTAGAGTTTACCGCACGGTTGTATACAAGATCCCGATATCAATCGTTGGGTAGTTACTCGCTAGATAAGATAAGATAAGATAAGATAAGATATATTTATTTGTCAAAGACACGTCATCCGTCTGGTCGAAGGATCCTCCCTTTTCTATAGAGGATGAGTGAACTTTACACCTTGTACCTCACACCTATAAAAGTTAAAGCAACAATAAAAGTTGCATCTACACACTTGCTTCAATTTAATTGTCTATGCCCCAGGCAAGAAACTCGCATCGCGTAAGGCATCTGTCCCACCGCCGGCGATTAGCAACTAAAATCGAGTTGTTTGTTTGACTCAATTCTCGCCGGGGTGGTGTGAACAGACAGCTATGAACTGTATGTATTTCTTTTACTGACACGAGACCTTTAAGGCTAACAATCACGGCGAACAATGCGGCGGCGTCGCGTCGCGCGACTAGTCGCTCCAGTATGTAAGAGCTTTTACAATCTTTTGTATGTACGTGTCTTAAGCGAGACAATAGTCGATAGCTAGTTGCTTCGTCGTCCAGGGGGACAGTTGGTGCCTCAATTGAGCTTAATATTATCTGTGAAAATGAGTTACACAGGGGTAGACCCAAACCATACGATACTTCTTATCCCGATATTCTCACGGGATCGAGACTTACGCGGGTGCAACCGCGGGCCGCAGCTAGTACGATAATAAAGTAACGTTAATCTTACGGGATTTAGATAGGTACTACGAAAACATCAATATATGAAATCTTAGTGGAGCTTTGAGTCAGTTCCGCGAATAGGTAGTTATTTCGCTCATCGTAAGTAATTAATACCATCAATAGTATAAGCTATTCATTTATTTCTTTTTCCTTGAGTGCGGTTAGTGACAAAATACTTACTTAAAAATAAATAATAAATGCTTTAATCGCCTACCCAGATAATTATGTTAATCGCATTTAAGTTAAATTAGGTATAATAGGTATCTCAATTATCTATACTTAATGTGGATTAATTCAGTGGCAGGTATATTAGGTTGGATTAATTAAAATATAAAAGAAAAGAAAAAGAAAAATATCTTTAATAATACAGGTTTTTTTGATTATTAATAGTGTATCGGCTAGCTCGTGTTTATAAAAACTTTTGCGAAATTAATAAAAATTGATATTTATTGATAGAAATAAAATCATAGATGATGGAGACTGAGCCATAAATATGATTACTAATAATTGAACGATTGACTAGGTTATAAAAAAAAAACAAACACGTAATGAAGCATTTTTATAATAATACGTCATGTCCGTCTGTCCGGTCTGTCTGAAGTCAATCAGCCATTTTACTCGGAGGCTATTGGCACCAATGAGTAACAAAAAAACCCCCGACAAAAACAAAGCATGTTACAAACGATTTTTTTTTTAGGCTAAGGACACTCTCGATCAAGTCACCTTTTAAAAAGAAGTAGATAGGTTATACCGCTTAAAGGTATAGGTTGTCCGCAAGTGGCACGTCAAAACTGGGCTAATTAGCCTAGTATTATGTATCGTGTGGTCACTTTTTCGCTCCCGATAATTACGACATGCCGTCCTACTTCCACGTGTCGTACATTGTGCCGTTTTTGAAGATCGAATGTTGGGTTGGTAACCTGTCTACCTTTTTTTACTTTTAGTAACATTGACTGGTGAAAATTGGAACGAAGGTGTATTCTGTGCACCGCTAAATAATGGTGCAGTGAAATGACGAAATAAATGAACTACGAAACCCTTCACTGTACTTGGTCTGATACGCACTTGGCCTGTTTTTTTAAGAGGGTTCCTTATCCAAAGGGAAAAACGGGACCCTATTACTAAGGCTCCGCTGTCTGTCTGTCCGTCTATCACCAGGCTGTATCTCATGAACCGTGATAGTTAGACAGTTGAAATTTTCACAGATGATGTATTTCTGTTGCCGCTATAACAACAAATACTAAAAAACAGAATAAAATAAATATTTAATAGGGCTCCCATACAACTTTGATTTTTTGCTCGATTTTGCTCGATATTGATAACGGCAATAGGTAGATGATTGAAATATTCACAGAATATTTAGTTACATAATCACTATAAAACGAAATAATTAAATTAAAATAAAACAAATATTTAAGGGGGCTCCCATACAACAAACTTGATTTTTTTTGCCGTTTTTATAGATAATCGTATGGAACCCTTCGTGCGCGGACTCGCATTTGGCCGGTTTTTTTATATCCGACTCCGCTATCCAAAATCAAAATGACATTAGCATTTTAATCCATGTAACTAAACATAGGTCCAACATAAGCAACCCTTCATTACGTGTCTGCATTACTGAGCAAATACCTACATTTTTCAAATGCCAAACCTTGCAAAATGCAAAACCTTAATCATACCTATTTCATTTGTGCAGCCGCGGCTGACATATTTATTAGTGCATAATTGTTTCTGTAACAAAAGCTGCTAACTTTTCATAATACTCACTCCTTAGTTGATACGTAGAACAATACAACTGCATTGACAGGAAGATAATTATATACCTGATTATAATTTCTATAGACGCTCCGGCTGACGTAGAAAAACAGTCTGAAACAGTGTTAGTATTGTGCAAGTGTTGGTTTCAATTTCAGCAAGCTTTGTCATTTTTTGCTAGTTTTGCTGGTCTACATTATGGTCTACTAATTGCCTAAGAAAAAATATAGAACTTATTAGTCCAATTTATTTATTGTTTTTTTTGTTATTAGTACTTTTAGTTTTATTTGGGGTTTAGTTAAACTGAAAGTATCTACTTACAACACGTATCTTGACCGAGCCTCTTAGATTTGACCGATATACGTATCAAGAAGCACGAGGAATGATAAGGTCTGAAGTGGGAGAGTGGCTACTTTACTATTGCCTACAAATAGTATCAAACCTAGTTGACATTGTTTAACATCCCAGCAACTAAACATATAGATTTGGGATTATCACCTTTAAAATGACCGTGGAAACATTAAAATGCTTATATTATTTATATCAATAATATGTTGTTTATAGTACCTAGTTGAATTGATGTCCTAATAATTCAACACATACCTTAGTAGGTCTGTTATTGAGCTGATTCTTTGACATGGTCTCATAAATACCCTAGAGTTAAGTTTCAATAACTGAATATGTTTTAAATAAGTTCGTCATTCGGATACTCGTAGAAATCTATAGAGATAATACAAATGTGATGAATCGGAGGTCAAGGGATCTGCCATTTGAGCACGAGAATTCGAACCTGACAAGTACCAACTCGCGCTAGGTCCACGTGGTGCATTATGGCCCACTCCTTCTCACAGAGAGGAAGTCTGTGTCCCAGCAGTAGAAACATTATAGACTAAGTATGCTCAGTGGCGGCTTTATCGGACTCCACAAGGCACACTCGTCACCACCGCTGCCATCTTATAACCAGTCTGGCTGGTGAAGGGAATAAGGAAATAGGTCATGAGGAAACTTGGTGGACAAAAACACGCGCACATACACAACAAGCGTTGTGATTACGCTCTTTCCTTATCTGTATGAGAAGAGGCTTTACGTACAACCGTTACCTATAAGCGTGGCAACCTATTATACGGACACATTGTTTTTTTTATTTATTTAGTAATAGTATTACACATACATTTTATACATTTAAGTTGGTGCCAACTTAACTTGTGAGGAAACCGGAATGTCCTAGAACCAAAAATTAGAAGACATGTTACATCTACCAACCCGCACTGGGCCCGCGTGGTAGATTACAGCCCACTCCGTCTTGAAGAGAGGAGGCCTGTGTCCAAGCTGTGGGAAAATTATAGGCTGATTGTGCTTATACAACTTAAACTCATTGGAGTTTTACCGTGCACCTAAATCATCGACTACATAATTTAAAGACTTCAAACAACTTAAGTAGGTACTTGGTAACTATTTGGTAAGCTAAGCCATTACTGTGATATGTCCTTCAATGCACTCTTAAGGCTCGTAAGGCATCAATTATATTTCAAGCCAGCACACACTAGGATAACAAAAGATTACGACACGAATTATTGTAACTGTCATACAAAATGGTAGGTATATTTTATTGTAGTGGACAACAGCTATGTTTAAATTATACTTTATTCTTCTTAACAGGAAAACCAAAAAATAGTTACCAGGCGTCATTTATAAGGTTGACTGAACAACGAAACAGGTTAGACCACATCCCAGAGTATTTTAAGCCGTAAATGATGATGATCACTCAATATATCACATGCAAAATACCCAGACCAGCACGCATAGCATGACCAATGTAGAAACAGGTTTTGTCGACGGAAGAGTAGACAAAATGACAGATAAACAATCGCAATCTGTCAGTTTGTCTATTCTTCCGTCGACAAAACCCGTTTTTACGGTGGTCATGCTACGCGTACTGGGACAACTAAGTATCTGGGGGCCAAAAAATATTAGGTTTTTTAAATTAAAACCTTTGTAAGTAGCAAAGCAGTAGCAATCGCATGCGCATCGCGTGGCATCAAGATTTATTCAGTATCTATCTATGTTTGCGAGTTAGTCAAAGATAGCAGTGTTATTAGTTTAGAAGTGTCGTTGCCCTACAAAATCGACGTACCGCGTGCGTGCTGGGCCTACGGATTATTCCAAAGTAGCTCACTACAATGCTGCTGGCACATATCAAAACCCAGTAAGTACTTCAAACTAAATTTTCCAAAAGAGAACAAAAACAGCGAAACAAGCTGGTTTAAAAAAAAAACTATTTTGTACCTATAGAGTTCTATATATCAATGTCAATATTTTATTAGGTATAAGATTAAAAGTACAATTCAGAAGCATGTATGGTAACAATTTGACACTAACAGGGCAGTAGCATTAAGGACACTTTGGGTGATCCATACAAAACCTAATTCCGAACATTTGCGAAGTTTTGTAATGGTCCAACTGATTTATTATCTTTTTTATTGATTTTTAGATAATCCGTGGTACACGTACTAGTTTCGGCGGTATTAATGAATTTATTTTATTTTATCTCACTGGGTTTTGATATCGGGCAGGTGTATGGGTGGGCACCCATACACCTGCCTAAACAACTAAACGACCTAGTAAGGTCGCAGAGACCCGTTGGATGCGAACATAGAACCTTTCGTTATAAAAAAATGCGGAGTTTTTTTCAGTTGAGGACGTTTCAGAGTTTTTAATGCCGAAATGATAGTTTAATCATCTGAGTTTGATAACTAACATTATGTGTTAAAAATTAAAAACATCACGCCAGTGTTCCCCAAAGGGACAGGCAGAGGTAAATAGTACACTCGCATTCCACCAGTTATACCAATCTGCGTAAAATGTAAGGAAAAAATGCCTAGTAGGTAAGCAGGTGCGTAGATCATGTTCAGTAAGAATTTTTTGATAACCATATCGATTACAGAGATAAGTCGCATGATAGTGATAATGCCCAAATTACTAATGTTATCTTTGCATCTAAAATTTGTTGATAACGTGTATTATGTACACAAGCTCTAGTTGTTTGTATTAAGATAATTCTACGAAAAATTATGTTATTGAACTCGTTTGATGTAGATAATGTCACAGTTTTTTTTAAGACTTGCTTTTGCCCCTTCGCACGGTTTTTACGACAATACTAAACATCGAGATTTATGTGTTTTATGTAAGTTTAAAATTAATGTATTATACACATAAACCTTCCGGAATTTATTCTCTAAATTATGGTCGACACTGCAGAAAAATCTGTTGCGTTTAGAAGTACAGACGGTATCAATTCGAAAAGCATGTAGGTACTTAGATACCAAAAGCGTTTAACTTTTTTCTTTTTAAAAAATATGTTTTTTTTTGTTTTTGTATAGTAAAATATTCATTAAAAATATTAAATTGTTACGGAAAGTAAACACTGTACACGCCCACTTGTCACAATTGTTTTTACGTCTACGTTGAAATACAAGTGTGCGTGTACAGAGTGTTTCTTTTACGTTTAAATTTAATCGTTTTGTGAACATTTAACGACACAAAAGAAAAAAAATTTTTTTTTTTTTTTGAGTGGTAATATTTTTTTTAGCATGTACTTATACACGCCATACTATTGCAGGTTAACGGGAACGCCCTTTGTTAGTTAACATACTGTATATCTAGTACACCCACATTTAGACAGTTATGTTTAACCCTCATGTAATAGGTGGCGAGACTATTGCCATCAACCGGGCACAAATCCAGATTCCGAGCTGCTACTGAGAAATCCAGATGGAAAAACCAAATAACACTTTGCCCGACCACATAAAAACATACCAAAAAAATACATACCCACATGTGTACCTACTATGGGTATTATAATATAAAAGCTCGCAACACAAATTAAAATATCACAATTGGCCACGCGCTATTGCTAATGACATAAAAACTAAACGTGCCTAGAGTGTCTACGTTATATTTTTTTCAATATTTTTTTTTATTTGTATATAATTACACTAGAGACACGTCCTACTTCCTACCACCATATCTTACTATCCAACCTTACTATTTTTTCTCCAACTTGAGCCATAGTGTGCATAGTACGAACCTGTGATTCTGTTTAAAAGTGGGGTTGGATAGTAAAATATAATAGTGTGATAGTCTACATATCCTGCTATCCTATCCTACAACCCTTCCTCCAACTTGAGCCATATTGTGTACATACAAGCCAGTGATTATCATTATGCTCTAAATAATATTGTTTAAAATTAGGATAGGATAGTAGAATAATTATTATAGTAGGATAGCCTATCTTTCGTCCAACTTTTCACTTCATTGTGTCCAAAATACGATCCAATGATTATCCTTATCCTCTAAATAATATTGTTTAACAGTAGGATGGGATAGTAGGATACCCTACTATCCAATCCTACCATCCCTCTTCCAACTTGAGTCATTGTGTCCAATATACGGGTCAGTGATTAATAATATGCTCTAAATAATACTGTTTCTTCTAATCTGCATACACAGAATAAATGCGAAGATCTAATAGAGTTCAACTGTTTTTAAATTATTGTCACTTCATTTGAGTTCAACATATTGAGACAGATTGTTCGTGAAGTGATATATTCATCATTCGAGGAAGTAGGTTGTAATAAATAACAATTAAAAAAGAATGAAAAGATTTGTAGCTATAGCTAATAGGGAGATACAATTATTTTAATCTACAGTAAAAACACTTTCAGATTTCCAATAAAATTAAGATGATTAATATTTTATTATTTACTAACTATTAGTGTTGAATTATACAGGTTATTTCTTGATCTTAAGTGAGAGTAAAATAATTATTGTACCTACCTATAAATACTTACGTACCTACTGATGTTATAATTTTCTTAGAAATTATCATCCGAAAGAAAACAAAAAACCACTTTAAAAAAAATTGTGGCTAATTTGTAGCTATGTCTGCGTGTGTGGTCTGCCTCGTTGGTCTAGTGGTCGCAAGCGCTACTGGAACCCAGGTCCTGGGTTCGATTCTGGGTTGTGCAAAGTGTTATCGGATTTTTCCATCTAGAATTTTTCAGTAGCAGCCCGGAGTCTGGACATTTGTCCGGTTCATGGCAAAGGCTCGCCCTCTCTTTCATGTGGCTCTTGGGCAAATTGTGGTTGTACTATAGGTACACCTCTACCCTTCGGGGAATACAGGCGAGATGTTATATGTTTTAGCTGTGTAGGTATATATTCCTACTTACGTACTTTTTCTGAAGGTTTAACTGAGAGTACTACGCAAAATAACAATATCTCCAACCGCTACAATCAATAAGACTTCACAATGAATCAATTACAATGAATATTGATAATAGTTTCAATGAATTGTTTTGCGGTAAGAACTTGCACTGGTGTAGTGGTTGTTCGTGCAGCTGGAGTGTGGGAGGTAAGCAGGTTCTATTTACAGAGCAGACTGAAGTTCGTAGAGCCTAGCCGATAACGCTCCCTTAAAAATCAAGGTGATTGTGTGATTAATGAAAACCCCGTAGTGGCTTTTTCAGTTTTTATTTATTTAATACTATTTGCACGGAAACGTTTAGGTGCAGTAACATTTAGAGGTACTTTGGGTGAGAAAACTCTGAAGAGTTCGTGACTTCCCACGCTTTAGCACACTTCCTCAAAAAATATTAAATGTGACATAATCACACGTTTTATTTATTTATTTTATTTTATTATATTTATTTATTCAGTAGTTACACATACATTTTATACATTTAAGTTGGTGTCAACACCAAAGTCATTAGAGATTTATCGGGCACGAAAAAAAAAAAAGAAAAACGAAAAGACGAAAGAAAAAGAAGATCGATCTTGGATATGTGCTGACGATGTCTACTGCATAATACAATATATAATGTTAATTCAATAGTATCGATTTCTTTTACGAATTTTGCATCAATAACGCTGACTCGTACCTACAATATAATCTTTAATGATTATAAATCATTTTAATATGATAATTGTGGCAACGGTTTTATTACGCGCACAATATTGATCTAGTTTCACGGATTATATTTTTAAATAACTTGTATTGTTGGTAGGTATTGTCCAAAGCAGACTGTCTTATCTATAAAGACGCTGCGCTGTCAAAGCAGTAAACACGACGATAACATAAGATAACAATACGCATAAATTACAAACAGAATGCTCTTAAATTAACCACAGAATATAAATAACTATTAAATCCAGAAGCTGACTGGACATAGAATATATGTATAGGTGGTGAAGGCTACCGCTTTTATACTACTAGCTACAATAAAATTAAATAATGTCTTAATCACGGCACACGGTTAAAATTGGTGTGTGCCTAACGATCCAGAAAATATTCTGGAGTCATTAAAAACTCGTTTATAAAGAAATTATTTTAATATGTACCGCGCTCAAGTCATCTTCCGACGCAATCAAAGGGTCACTGTTGTATTATTTGATAAGATAAATTTTGATTGAGAAGTCTGTCTGGAAACTACCTAACTGTCACAATTTATATCTGAAGAAATAAGATATGAATGTATACTTTGCGCTTAAAATAAATAATATAAAACGATGTTTTCATTCATAAAATCAACTAAACGTGAAGTAGTTATAAAGTGAACACTATACATACCGGTTCGTAGATTCCGCAATGCAAAAAATTCTTCCATTCAGATGTTGTCACATATCACACAAAAAGCAAAACAATTCTGAAATGCCACTAAATCACAACACCAACCTTTTCTGTAGGAACCGCTTCCGAAACTCTATGTAGGCTGACCGGCCCTTATCTTCTGTGTCTGCTATGGCCACACGACCGTGTAGGGGTACTCTGTGGCCGGAGATGCCGTAGTCCATTTGTAAGTCTACGACGAGCATGAGGGTGAAGAGTACGAGGAAGGCGCTGATAGCGAGCGCCAGTCGCTCCTTTAGCTTCATGTTGAGCATAATGCGCGCGGTCTTGCTGCGCGGCGCGATGGGACTGTGCGCATGTTCCTCGGGCGTCGGCGACCGCTTACAGTCGCGCGCGCCGCGCCGCCTGCGCCTCCACCGCGCGCGCGCCCACCCGCTTACGCTGCAAACAATAACAACACTTTAGGGGCGTGCACTTGGGTGAAGAAAATAGGGAAAATAAAAAAATACGATTGTTTGCTTATAATTTAAAAAAAATGTTATGTGGGTCGAACACCTCCGTTCACGGGAAAAATAATATTCTCGGGAATAAAAAATAAGATTTTGATCTATAAAAGACTTGGAAAAGCTTATCACTTCTGGAGGTTGTTTGTGCAGAGAATTATAATATGTTCACAACAACGTTTAGGTAACTTGATAAAGTAGTATAAAATTGGTAGGCTATCTATGTACCTAACTATAGGTTAGGTACATAGATAGCCTACCAATGTGACCTACATCGGAAACCATCTCTCGTACCGAGATAAACAACAAAATGTCATCGTCGTGACCATTATTATTGAACATTTTTTCTAATGCCTTCAAAATACTTTGTCTCTATTATTCTTACATTAAGATTTCGCTATAACCAACACAGAACACTATTACAAAATATATTCTAATCAGTTTGTACGCTCATTACCGCTTTCCACAGCCTGATTTTCCTTTCGCCTGAAGAAGAGAAGATAGAGCCATTGGTAGGTACTCATGTGTACCTATTCCGAAAAAGTAACCGTATGTTCTAGCTAGAAAATTGTATAAGTATACAACAATTGTACATTTTTCTAGAACAAGCATTTGTAAAAATATTTATTTGACCTTTACCAGACTCTAGTACAGTAGGCCGCACGTCAGGTAACGCAACCAGTATAAACTGACCTCTTATTCTATTCAAACTCCGTACTAAGCCAGGCCAGAACAAGGTCAAAGTGTTACCACTGTCGACTATACTTACATTATCAATACGTAATTTGTAAAGCCAATACATTGCGCATAAAAGAAAAGCCTTTTAGTAATACATGTCTAGATAATAGAGGATTGTTCAATACATCTCGGCAGATAGGCTATATGATTGCTAAACTTGCGAGTTTGCGGCGTCATGTGGAACGCATGCAAAATGGAACATTTTAGAAACATGACGCCTCTGCGCGAGGAACAAAGTTCAATGCGTTTGTAGTTTACTCGAGTCATGTTTACGGTTGAAGTTCCATAACTATTATTATATTACGTCAGACAGACAGATGATTTTGATAAAAAGAAACATACTTTTCAAGATTTTTTTCTTGTCAAAAACATAAAATAATAAAAAATATCTTTATTATCTAAAAGTATGTGTGCAAAACATGACGTATTAAAGTCCTTCCTTTTGTATCGACATGGTCGTAGGTGTTAAAGTATTTTATGGCTAACTTAAATCACAATTCTGACTCGCTGATGAAATCATCTCCGAATAGTTGTAAAAAGTGATTAATGATTAATGAATGAAATATGTTTGATCGATATTATCGATTTTTATATGCATTTATTGCACTCCTTATGTTTGTACTGTAAAGCTAAACTATATTACCTATTATTATTTGTCTACTGTATTTGTACACACTGTGACTTTGGTTATTTGGGGGCTTTTATGGACTTCAAAAGACTTTGCAGTATTTTTTTGCAGTCTATGCAAATATGAATCTCTGACTAGATTTATCCAGTTTTTCATTTACATAATATTAACACGTACCTATACATGACAGTAAACAGGTACGACAAAATGAGAAAGAGCTATAAATAAATGTTTTTCTCTTAAACTGCATAGTGAATGACAGAGCCTCATTTGTCACAGAAACCTGATTTATCAAGCCTATGTTTGTCAGAAATATTATTAAATTAGCACAGTTTTACGCTACACAGCAGGATCGATGAGTTTCATTGGTAATTTTTGCTCCATTCACTCCAAAAGATTGGATTATTTCAGATCCTGCATCAAAACTAAGCCAAGTTCAAAATGAATTCGCTTTCCTCAACAGTAAAGTGAGAGTAATGCCTACGTAAATCAAACGGTCATACTAACAAATATAAACCGTTTAGCATAAGCTGTGCGTATGTACGACACAATCCGAGAAAGTTGGTCGGTATTCCAAGAAAGTCCAGCTCACGTCTGACTAACATATTGAATCTGTGAGAGTTTAAGATCAAGAGGAGGTTATCTATCATATGCTTGTGTTGAATACTGGAGCACTGGACAGAGGAAACTGCTGTCCTGCAGGCGTAGTATGAGCACCGTTTTGTCGACGGAAGAGTAGACAAAAATTACGTTTCCTGTAGACAGTAGACAGTACGAGACGGCAGCAAAATAGAAAGAGTCAACTGCACTTTTTACGAAATTCACTCTTTTACATAATTCGACTCAGAATTATTTGTTTTGTCATAGGATTTATCTGTTGTCAGTGTGATTTTGACAGTAAGGATAAAAATCTTTCTTCCGAAATAGTCTACATATAAAAAGACCTAGACAAAGATCGTTAGAAATGAAAGACAAAATGACAGATTGTAGAAAGATTTCTACGGTGGATGTCAAAAATGAAGAAACGAACTGTCACTTTGTATAGAAAAAGCTATGTCTATTCTTCGTAGAGATAGAAAGCGCCATGCTACGCCTGCTGGTAGACAAATGGTCCTGATTTTCGATGTGGGCAGTTTTAGAGATATTTTTTTTGATACAATTTAATATTCTAAGAGTAAATTAACACAGCTTACAATACAGTTATTTTGTTAGGTAGTAATGATGGTCTTATAGCTAAATGGTAATTATAACTTCTTTTTTATTTCTTCCTGTCGTGTCTATGGAAAGGTAAATTATTTTGTAATAAAACATGGTGTCACGCTTGTAGCCCAATTTGTACGTCTTCGATTCTACTGAATTTGTGACTCGAAAGGAGTAAAGAATTAGTTCAGTAATGAGTCTTCAGTCGTTTATTTTTACCTGGTAAAACAGTTTAATAGTTATTAATTATTTGTCAATTACAAATAGGTTCCCGTTATGGGTGACTTATGACTAATGAGCCTTTAGATCTAAAATTGTGGTTAGCGGTCATGTGTTATACTGTTTTCAATTTTTGACTTGTTCTCCGTTGCGTCTACTTTTATATTACTCTTATCTCTTCTTTCCTAAATCTCACTTCATCTTATATTAGATGGATATTTACTGTAATAGAAAATACCCTTTTTTCTTTTAAAACAAATTAATCTAATGTAGCAGTAGCCGGTGTTTCCGTTACAGTTCATATCTAGTTGAAATAACATTCGTAACAGAGTAAGCAACACTGATAATAGAATAATCATAATATTATTTTTTAATTCTTATTCTTGTCAGCTAGCCCAATATGATAACAATTAGATATAACTTTTATCCACTGAAATCAAGTTTCATAATACCTTATATCCTGTGATAAGACGAGTGAAGAAAAATGTGTTATTTTCAGCTTTATTTATTTAATAAATTTTTCCCCAGGCATTTAAAAATAGTAAAATCACCTAATATCGTCAATAAGGCATAGTTCCATTTCGGGGATTGTAAAGGTTTGTGATGTTTAATAAGTACACGGTGTAAGGAACATTGACACGCAAACTGTTGCCATGAATTTAAGAACGACTTGATTTTTCATAGGTTATTAAAAAAAACTGCTATGTCATACAAAGGTCACTGAGCACTGTCTCTTTTATACTTACACGGTCGAAATGTATGGAACAGCATTTTTTTTTTATAACCTACGAAAAATATAAGGATTGGACGAGTTTGGATGCCATATACTGGTGTAAGGGATTACACCCTGTATATAGCGTCCAATCTCGGATGCCGGACGCAAACGCATTTTGTTCCTGAGTTCGGTTTCTAGTATGAGTAATGTTGAATAATTCGATACAAAGTTAAAGTGCAGTTCGTTCATCATTTATTTCAAATACTTATATTGAGACAAAGTAACGCTCAAGCTATAATATTTTTGGATGAAGACACGCGACATTAGTCAATGTGTGATTATTATGATAATACACGTGTTGCATTACTCGACTATCGTTTTCAAGCTTGTAAAGAGAAGCGTTCGAAAGACAAAGTATTGAATTTACTACGATTTCATTGACCCGTAGTAACATTCTCAGAATATTATATGTTTTCCACAGTAATAAGAGTGTATTTGCCACATCGTAAATGCCTCATGGACGCTATAAGGACGCCGCGTAGATGCCACGTATGTACCTCTGCGTAGACGCCTCGTAGCACCGCGTAGACGTTGTGCATACTCTGCATAGAACCAACGCATACGCCCGCGCCGCTTAGGTAATCGAATATAGCTTGTCAAATAAATACACAAACATATGTAGCAATATTAGACGTCAGTTTAAAATTACTTGTTGCTTACATTGTACATTGTAATAGTCAGTGCCGTTATGCGTTTACTGATGACCTGTAATGACCTTGTTACACGAGTCGCGCTGGTGACACTCATTAACTTTGCTTGTTTAATTAGTACATTTTTGAGAACTATTCATTAAGTAAATAATATTTGTGTTCATTTATAATAAGTTATTATTTGCTTACACTGTTTGTTGAATAGCTATTTATTTAGATATTTATAAAGTAATTAACTAATGTTTTAAAACTTTTACAAAATGTTTATTTGCGTAGCATCAATCTGAATTGTCAAAATTTTGAAATAATCTTTTTCTGTGTTATTTAATTTATAAATAATATATTATATTATTTATTATATTTTTTTTAAAGCATCATGTTATTCAACCAACGCCGTAAAAAGCACTTGCCTTTTAGAAATTAAATATGTGGCCACTAACTATCAACATATTTGACCTGAGGTTGTTGACTTGTAACTATTTTAGTCAATCAATTAATCATAAAATCTAACGTGTGATTTGATCACGGATTTTATAGCTGCATTTACTTTTAGTATTCAACATCCTTTGTTCTTGATAGCATCAGACTGGTAACACCAATATTTTTTATAAAGTTATCATCAATTTACCTAAAATTATATCAGTGACGGCGATTACTGAAGATTGCTGACAAAATCTGTCCTTTTGAAGAACTTGAAAAATCATTGACCATCGATATTATTTATCAGTCGATATCAAATCCGACTAGATTTATCATCATACCAACTTGATTATCATTAGATATCTTTGAATTATTGCTTAATCACGATTATTGATTAAGTACTACCGAACCTTACCTGGTAATTTATAATTAGCTATGTTGTTTTTAAAAGCCAGTAGTGGATTCACTTTAATTAATATTAAATGAATGATTATCTTTTTTTTTGTCACCTAAAACAAGGATCACTATTTAACCTACTATGTTTAAGATAGATATCGCTTAATAGCCATCCCAAGTTGAAAAAAGTACCTAAATAATAAATTGGCGACGTTCGTAATATATGGCAAAAAAAGTAAAAATATGATAAAAAGCTTGTGCGTACTAAATGCATGTCTCGTTTATATTATACCATAAAAATGCAAACTCATCACCACTATTAATTTCATACAGAATGCATAAAGTACTGTTTTATAGCATCAATTTCAAGTTGAACGTCCCTCAATATTCTTTTTATACCATTACTGAAATGTAAAAATAAAATCCATGTTCCAGCACAATTTTAAAGTTTCGTCGATCGGCACCAGATGTGGAGATATTTAGAAATACTGTATGGTGTGTATTTTTAACAAAACTCGATAAAAGTGTTCGTATTGGAGTTACGAGTATGTACGCGGACGAAACAATCAACAGTAAATTTGGTGCCGTCACCTGCCAAATTCTTCTCCAAAATATAGTGCTAGCTTTTACCCACGGCTTCGCCCGCGTGGAGGTTGATTATGATCCCACGGGAACGTACTACCACGATAAAAAGTATGTCCAAATTTCATCATTTCACTTTATCTTATTTTTTATTTTATTTATTTATTTATCAAGTTCAGACAACAATATGGTCCAATTTGTTAGTAAAATATCTTATCACTAGTGTTAGTAGTACACAAAAACATGGACAAGAAAAACTGATGATTGCGGCAAAATGTGCAGAGAACGATAAAGCAAGGAATATGCTACCTGACCATTCTCCCCACATAGTGCCTCAGAAAAGGGGAGTAAGGGCTCTCCACCACTGTTTTCAGGATGCTATTGTCACTGACCCGCGTTCTACGTATCAGTGATGCGACTTTTTTGCGAATCACTGGATGGAATCCGTCGGTTCGGTACTGAGCAAACATCTCTGATGCGCTACAGAAACGGGGCAGTTTCAATAGCATCCTAAAAACATTATTGTATTGGATGCGTAAGACATCTAGCGATCTTTTGGTGTAACTGACCCATAGACCCCCCGCATACAGACCTTGACAAAACGCCTTGAACAAGGTGACTTTGACTTGGTCCCCACAGCGAGAGAATCTTATGGGGGATGCGCCAAGATAGCCCGCGCAATTCAAATTTTCTTACGTATTACGTAATATTATATTACGTTATATTTTATTACGTAAATATGAAAGTAATTCTGTCTGTCTGTTAACTTTTCACGCCTTAAGGCGAAAGCGTCTGGGCAGCCCGAGAAATTATTATTGTTTTACCTATTTTGCAATTTGCAGGTCAGTGTCAGGTTGTATGCTGATTAAAATATGATTCGCGACCGTAACAAATATGGCTTTACAGAATTTAAAAAATTAGAATCAGTAACACAACTCCTTACGTTAGAATAATGCTCAAATGTCATGGTTGCATGAAATAGTCATTCAATAGGATTATTATGTTTGTTATTGCCGCGAATCATATTTAGATCAAAATGATACTGACTTGCAAATTGCAAAATAGGTAAAACAATAATAATTTCTCGGGCTGCCTAAACGCTTTCGCCTTAAGGCGTGAAAAGTTAAAAGACAGACAGAATTACTTTCATATTTAAAAATTAGTAAATAAGTAAGTATGAATAGGTAATACAAATAAGTGATGTTTCCGGGTTGTAAGAACCCTGAAAGTCTACATTATTTTAAGTTTTGATTGTGGAAGTTATATACCTAACAGTCTTTCAATGTAAAATATTGAAATTTAGCCGCAGGCGTACTGGTCGGGAAAACCGGATGGATGTACCGGAACGCACCTGGACGAATATTCTGCAAAAATTCCTCTCGACCACACTTCTGTTATTGCACGATGAAACTAAAAAAAAGTGTTTTTTATACTACGCATACAGTAGTGAGATCTATAATGACTTTTCCAGAATTCCATAACTGTTTCGTCGAGGTAAAACATGAATAATTACTGCTGCAAAAATACACAAGCCTTTACCTTCACTACTTAGCTTTGAAATTGTATGTAAATATTAATATACGCCAGATTTAATGTAAATACAAACAGGGGTATGTGTGTAAACGTAAACTTTACTCTTCCGCGATTACATAGTGCACGATTATGTTCATCTGAACGGCTTGGTAGGTACGTTAGTAAATTATTGTTACTTTTTAATACAACTCTTGAAACTCTCTTTGTATGGGATTTCGAATTGAAGAAAATTACGAACGGAGAACTGTGTGATAGATCCTTGATTTTGTATGGATTTCCTGCCTTCGGAATTTCGAATCGTTATTTCGAAATGAAATTCCGTATTTCCGTATATGTATATACTTTATATGTACTTATAAAGTATATACAACACTAGGTCCAAGGCACTAGGCAGTTTTGTCACCGACGTGCGCCCTACTGTACTTTCATATGTAACTCTACGCAAGTTCCAACTGATTGATTTGAACTGGTGGAATTACATTCGTATCAGTGCACTATTTATTTGTACAAAATACAATGGCCACATAACGTTCATAGCATTCTCACGTTATATCCAAGGTTTGTACCAAAATCGTCTTGTAACAAGGGCCTTAGAACAAATAATCACGGCCAATTTATTCTCGCTTGAAATATAACACATTCGATTTGATTCGTTGCTCATGCAACCATTTATATCGTCGATTAGAAGAAGTTAAAACCTGTGTCGAATCTCGCATCAGAGGATTAGATTTGAAATAATTCAGTTCTAATTGAAAATGTCGTTTTACAAGAAGGAAATTAATAGAACTTGTACGTAAAGAGCATAGTTTTTTTGCCTGAAGTTCGCGTTTTTCTCTTCTAGTTTTAGACACAACGCATTTTGACTGCTTTGAGTTTCTTCAAGTATGCATAGTGTAAATAATCTCATTGAAAACTATGTACCTACTATATAGGCACTAATATACATAATAGATGTAATTAAATCGTCAGAAAGAAAGGCTTCTTTTCATCAAGAAAGAATGAGCACGTTTGCTTAAGGAATCAGATAGGTTTATTTCAGGTTTTCATACGATGTTTGCTTTCACCTTTATTTTGGCGCTTTACTTTGTTTAAATTATTTCATCACCAAAGCTCTCAAAACGGTGAAGGTTTAACATCGTGAGGAAATCTAATGTCCTAGAACTAAAAATTCAAAGACATGTGACATCTACCAATCCGCACTGGGCCCGCGTGGTGGATTACCTCCCACTCCCTCTCACTGAGAGGAGGCCTGTGGTTCAGTAGTGGGAGTGTTGCTTTCACCGTCAGCTGAGTGTATTCACTTAAAGTCAACCCTTTGGTACTTACCTATTCCAAACCCTTAACTTCTAGATTTTAGACTATTATCAAGGCTTTTTTCATGATATCAACTGTACAAAAACAGTTCCTGCATAGTCGATGTATTATGTGCTACCAACTAGGGCTAGCAATATCCGTTCATTTTTACTATCCGGATAATACGGATATTAACATTTTAGTATCCGGAGTATCCGGATAATGCGGATAATACGGATATTTTTTGGTTGTTATTATAAATAAAACTAATAAGCTTTTGTAACACGTTTTGATCAGTCTCTCAAGCAAAATCACAGAGAAATAATAAACTATACCAATATTTGAACTAACAATCACATAAAAAAACTAGTTCACTTTCTAAAATTTAATAAAATGAAACCCCGATACCGCACAATTAATTTGTATCTATTCTTCTCATACTAAAAACAATTTGAATTAAAAATTAGATCTTACATTTATCACAAATCACAACATCCCAATCAACTGAACCGATTTAAAACAATCATTAAATAAAATTATCACTTTTCCTGGCAAATCAGCTCAATTATTACACAACAATTGTATAAATCAAATACGTATACGTGAGGACCTAATGGCTGCGTGAGCGAACGGTATTCGCGTGGCTAAGTTTTGGGCCAAACAAATTTAACCACACTCGATTTTTTGCCATCGACACGCTAAGAAGAAGAAGAATCAAATATAATAAAACAAAAATGAACAAAATATCTCAAAATAATCAAATACCCTTTTTAATATAATATTACGTAATTCTTATTTTATTTTTTTCCAAATTCTGATAATATGATCTCTATAAGCCTAAACTATCTAATTAATCTTCATTCATAGAAGTTCTTATATGGTTAATAAATATAAATATCCTGTAGCAGAGAACACTCTTTCTGCTTCAATGCTGGTTGGTGGTATTGATAAAAGTAGATTGTAAGCCCTTTCTAAATTCCTGCTTCTTTGACCATTCTCATCAAATAGTACCATCTCTACTCGAATTGTGGTGTCTAAATCATTTGTTTAAGTCGGTCGCTGCGTAGAAGATAGCTGACTCATAAACCGGATGATTTCTTTTCGTATTTGTATTTTAATTGATACGTTTACAGTTGAAGAAGAGCAACCTTCTGAAGTTATGACTGTTTGATCTGGTTTTTGTGTGTCAAAAAATGGAGAAGGGCAGTGCGTACAAACAATACAATACAATATTGAAAATGCTTGCAGTATAGCTGTGAGTTTAACATAAAGTTAACAAGTGGTCAACGTTGTTACGATCTCTGTGACTAAATTGACTTATTGTGATTTGTGAAGTGAATAAATAATTTCAAGAGTGATAAACTATATTAAAATAATAAATAACGTAATAACAGTTACGTACTTTACAGATGACAGCTTTTTATTTAATATTTAAAAGAGAAATACAACTATCCGTAATATCCGAAAAATCCGGATGGTGATGCAAGTAAAATCCGGATTTGAAAATCGGCGGATATCCGGATAATATGGATATCCGGATATCCGGATTGCAAGCCCTACTACCAACACAACAAATATCGTTTCGTAGCAAACGAAACTCAATGCTTGTAACAAAACCTAGATATTCCTGATCATGAGTCTGCAGATAATGTTATGATCGATCTATTCTTAAAAGCGAAAGAGGTCACGCGGTAATCTACCTATCAGACCCCACGTTTCTTTCAAAATGTTTTTATCTTCATCGACCCTAAATGTGTTTTTGTGAAAAGCTTGAAAACATATTTTTTTTCGATTTACTTTATAACTAAGGCCGAGATCTAATAACGTCACATTAGCTCGTATTTTGACTTAGACATGTTCCCGTCTCTATTATGCACTTGTAGTTTAACAGCTCTGCTACAGTGACATGAAAAACGCTTAGCTAAAGTGCGAGCGAAGTCACGTTTATAGATCTCGGCCTTAGTATCTTTATGGTGACTTTTTAAGGCGAAATGTTTCTCTTTCTGTTCTACAAATCTGAGAAGATTCTAACTGTTATTCATTACCCAAGTCTCTGTTTCTGGATGACCTTAACTCGGAACTAGAAAAATGAATTCTCATAAAGATTTCCTGATAAGTACCTAGTTTTCTGCACTGTTGCCATTTTAACGCGAAATTATGAACATTTCCTAAATCATTGTTGCTACAACCTACATTAACATCATTATTCTTTTGCCCTTATCGTTCTTAGGTTGGCTTAGCACAGCATATCTTCTTCCATACTTCTCTATTAGTCGTCATCTCAGTAGTCACCCCCTTTCTAGCCATATCATCATCCACACAGTGCATTCATCACCACCCAACTCAAAACTCTCTTCACTTCACGACACATTAACAATGCTGTAGGAAATAAGTACTAAGTCCAGAATTATCAGGATCTTTAATTAACAAACCAATGAAAAAACAACAATAAATCCCCTGAATTCCTTTCTCCCACACAATAATGGTGACTAAACTAAAAACTAGTGCGTAGCTAATTAAAAAACAAGTTGAATTGTACGTCAAGTTGAGCACCTCACTCGAGACTTGCAGCGAACAAAAAGGCTCCAATTATCCAAGTTATGTATGGAGGTGTACGCTGGCTTCATTTACATAAGTTCACAACTTCAACTTAATTAGCGTATTGACATTAAAGTGAACATTACACTTGGTAAGCAGATTATGTGAGGAGTTGTAAATGGTTTTTTAATACCTATGTTGCACTGTAATGTTCACCTGGATGCATTCACTGATAAAATACTGGAATCTGTACGGTTACATTTAGTGGTCTTTATCCGTTTTGATTATGTCAAACCTAAATTTTGTGTAAAAAATACCTACTGTTTTATACACTTTACAATAGACCGCACGTCGACGGTAATACATTGATGGTAGTACGGAGTTTCAATAGAATAAGAGAATACTTACTGGTTTTGTGTATTTAATATAAAAACTCACTGAACTGTAAAATTACGTAGGTATAGATTAATAAAAAAAAATTTTTTTTAATCTTATAAACCATAATTTATTATTCGTAGTTCATTACGCATAAAAGAAACAAAAGAGTATTTTACACCTCGTCGATGAGAGATCCCTATAAAAATCTTCGCAGCACTTAATTTGAAAATCACTATGTTGAGAGACTTAAGCATTCCACACATAGCAACATTTTATTAAATCGGATTTTTTTTAAATTATAAATATAAATAACGTCATAAAATATTTAAGTCGTGTTATTTGCCGACCAGCTATCTGGACGTCATTAAAGATAACGCGTTAATTGATCGATCGATCAAAATTTTCCTCATTCATGGAATGGACGATAAAATTAGCCTGATGCACAGCGCGAGAAATCGGGCCTTTCTGTTAATCCAGTTTTAAAACTTGTACTAATTTGGTAGGTACTGAACCCAGGTATCGACATTAATGACACAGGCCGACGGACTCTTTGAAGCTTCAGAGAAATGCACAGTAGGCACGTATGTGACAAAGAAACTGCACCTATAATTAATTGGCTATAAAACATATCGATCAAGATTCTTCTTTCATAGTTACAGGTGCAAGCACTCTTAACTATATCACAGACATGACGCCACACAATAATAAAATCGCAATCGCAAAATCTGATATCTGCACCCCTCCTTAGCTAATGCGAAAGCCCATGGGAAGCGATTTGCTCAACCACGATGTGAGCGATTACGAGACGGCGGTAGAACGTCACTATTACGCGGATGGGTGGCCGCACACCCGTGCATTATGGTCCACCATTGTCCTCGATAACTCGGTTACAAATGTTACAACAGACGAGTAAATTAGTCGCAAATTGTGTGGGATTATAATGTTATAATAGAAGGGTCGTCCAGTCTCGTTTCGTAAATACGTATTTGTACAAAACATGTTTTTCTGTAGGCAATTTTCTTAAAATGTGTTCCCATTTCCATACTACAAAACCAAATGCATACTGCGTAGTAATCAAACTGTGGTCTTATTGGCTGATTAATTATTATCTAATATACCAGAATTAAACTCTACTACTGCTACGAATTCGCGATTACTGAAATAAAAAGTCAATAATTGGAATCCTCATTCACAAAATTTGTGTATGTAAGTAAGTAGGTGCCATTTAAATAAATCGCTGATAGTAAAAAACTTACGACATACTGAGACTACTATATAAAGAGAAGCAAATAACATAACGTATACTCATAATTAAAACAAAACACAAAGAACTCGCTTCATTTATCTAACAAGATATCAAATGTTTACAAGGATAATATGTAGATAATAAGCAGAGTAATATAAAATAAAAGAATAACAGAAATTCTCGTGAAATACTGAACAATGTGGAGGTAGGAGCGTGGATATGAACATAAAATATAAGTATTTGGAACACGCAATGATCACTTTAGGCATTCGCGGGATAAACAATAGCACACTACCTGCCGCTGATAGCATCGGCATCGAGATCCATTAGTCAACGGTTGCGTTTTAGAGATCCGTGGCCATTTTATAGACGTTTTAGGTAATACTTTAAGAATATAGGTTTTTACACTTTTGCGGACACTGAATGAGACACAATTGAAGTTTTATTGTTATTACGTCTATGGGCGTTTACTGTCCGCGAAAATGATAAAACTGTAATTGTAGGTAAATTGTTTTCAATTTTAATGAATCTGCGTTGTGGTCATGCCAACTTTCCATAGGTAGGATCCACTATTTAATTTTTCCCGAATCTTGATAAATAATTGGAATTAGGGTAGCATTCATTTATCAACAGTTTTTCCGCTAATGATTGATAAGTGTGACCCTAAAACAACTATTTGTATAACTTACAATTTTAAGTCTGGTACAATTTCTTAACTCCCTACCCCTCCTAATACTACTCCTTGCATCTTACGTATTATAAATAGTAACAAAAATAAAATATTTTTAACCCTTCATGTAAATATTGTAGTCAATATTATTGCTACCTACTGCATTATGTTTACTTGGCTCCGCCAAAGAAGTGGCGTGCAATGTCCGTGATTCCGGACGACAATGTAATAGTTACCATTACTGACCGACACCGTCATTTTAATGACGATAACTATCCGTTTTGTTCCGGTTATTATGTTATATGGTGTGTTTTGACATGACTTTGGAGAAGCACACGAGTTCCGGTTTTGGATAGATGTAGTGTCAATATAAACAATTAAACAAAGGACAATGCCCAAAAACGTATGGCACGTGGTCCAAATTGGGATACATAATTAATAGTATCAATTTTCGAAATATGTATAGTTAGCTGATTTTGAAAGGATCTTATCACAAAAGTGTAAAAATCCCCAAAGGGTTAGGTACCTATGGTAACACCCACATTTCGTCAGTTATGTTTAAGTCCAATAGTCCCATGTAATAGTTAAGAGCATTGTTTATTATAAAACTTAAAAATAACTTCGCGAGTAAATTACTTTACAAATAAAAGATTCCTTTGCGACGCATGATTACGAGGCTATTAATATTACATTCATTTTAAAACCGACACTTACATGCCAAATAAACTGATATTTACTCATTTAAGTAAATATCCCACTACAAAAACTACAACTCATAAAGTAATTGACATTTATGAGCACAATTTGCTAATGTGATAAATGATCTTCAGTGTAATTGAAATATAAATTGATGTCCCTAATCGTAGGACAATTATTCAATTGTGGTTTGATTGCCGTACGTGTCCAAACGGATATAATAATCGGTACGAACATAAGCGATTTTTCACAGATATGCACTTTGATTGGATTCCTGTAATCGTGAAATTGATTGTATCTTGAAGGGCAAGTTTGTTTTAATATCTGATAAGAAATTAAAATCAGAAGCCCATGATTTTATCGTTTTTGATGATTTCAAGGGTTTTTGTGTATTTATTGATAGGTAATTTGTAAGGTAGTGAATCGTTAGTCAACCTCAGAATTTCATTGAAGAGGTCAACAATAAAACAAAATCAGAATCTATGACTAATAATAAAGCTGAAGAGTTTTTTATTTTGTTTGTTACAACATGTCTTTTTCTTCTATACTTCTTTATTAGTCCCCCCCCCACCCCCTCTCTTCCCATATTATAACTAAGATTTATGAAAACTATTATCAAATACGAGTTTTTATCCAGGTATGGTAGAGTCTCCATTTGACCAAGTGTAGCTCTTTTGACCAGATTTTCTTGGAGGTTTCCAAGAAAATTTACATAAAAAGATAAACATCAAAACTTGGGAATCTGACTCTACCTTCCTTGAAAGAAAATAAACGTAAAAATGACCAGTTACACTGTAGTGCGCAAGCACATTATACATTTCTAAACACTATCACATAGTATTATGTACATGTATGTACTTATCATCGGTAAACAATAACAGGGAAAAGCCTCAGTGGGAAATGGGACAGTTTTTCATGGCGTGGGTGTCACTATTATAGCCACGGATATGTTTGTGGAAACTACTGTATGGATTATGTGCTAACTTAATCAACTTAAGCAGGAAAGTGAAAACTAAGATGAGCATTTCCCATAAATTGCTCTATAATTCTTAAGGTGCCCAAAAATGTATCACTGTTCACACACTATACATATATACATAATATAAATAAATAAATATTGTCTGTTTGTAATTCAAAACAACAGATTTTTACTTAATGCATATGAAAGTATATACAATAAAAAAACAATGCTATAAATACCGTACTACCGGTACGGTACATATAACATTTTTTTTAAATTATGTGATACAAAAGAAATACCCTGAAAGGGTAAAGCTACGGTTTCCTAGAAGAGCGGTGGCCGCCACATAACGGCCGCATCGACGGCTGTCATGAAAATTATGGCAGCGGGTTTGACTTTACAGCGTCGAAAAAACGCTCTCTTGGAAACTTACTTTCATAAATAAAATTGCAGTGACGTCATTCACCGTTAAATTTCAGACGCTATGCGGCGGCCACCGCTCTTCTTAGAAGGTGTATAACCACATTTCGCCAGTTATATCCAAGTTCCATGTAATAGGGACTGGGCATGGCAAACATGCGTCACTCGGAAATGACGTTGCATGTATAAAGTGCAGGTTCCGAGTAATGTGAACAATTTACTGATTGATCTCGTTCTTGAATTCAAAGGCCATCGGTAGTCTATAATTACTCACAATTAGAAGAACGATCTATTGGAGTCATTTTGCAATTATCAGACAATCATTTATCTATGCATAGGTAGGTCCAGTACAGTCAAGGAAAAAATATGTTAATTTTTACTTACACCGTATTATATTACTCCATCAGGTTAAGCTACGCTTGCCGGTGTTGGTCTGTGGATGGGTGACCATCTTTACATATCGAGACTCCTCCGTGCCTCGGAAAGCACATCCCGGCTGTCATTCGAGGATCTTTGACAGTCGTTACGGGTCGTCAGAAGCCCGAAAGTCTGACAACCAGTCTAAACAAGGGGTATCGTATTACCCATTTACTGGGTTGTGGAGGTCAGATAGGCAGTCGCTCCATGTAAAATACTGGTATTCAGCTGCATCCGGTTAGACTGGAAACCGACCCCAACATAGTTGGGAAAAGGCTAAACAGATGATGTCCGTAATAAATTACTTGTTTAATAATTTCTTAGCATTATCGTTCCTAGCACGGTAAAAGGATCAGTGAGAGACAGTAGCTCCTTGCGTTGGCAGACCAAGGACGACCTGCAGAAGTTCTCGGAGAAAACCTGGATGAGACTCGCACATACCAGGGAAGCATGTTACAAAAGGGAGGACGCCTATACTCGACAGTAGGTGGAACAAGGCTGCCAATAATAAAGTAAATAATAAATAATTCTTTATTGACATAATTTTTTACAGAAACTTTTTAAAGCCTTTGACTTCTGAACTAGGTGTACTTGTATGTAAGGAGTCAGCGCCCTCTCCCATTTTATTTGGATTATACTAATGTCAACTTAAGAATAGACAAACATGTGTGCTACAAAATACACTTTTTAAAAGAAGTAAACACAAACTAAAATACAATATCATACATGAAAAGTATGAAAAAAATATTTAAAAATATATCAATTTATTCTAAATTATTATGTCGTGCTGTGTGTTTGTGGAAGGTGTGTAGGTGTGCGTGTGTGGGTTCCCGTTCGTGTATGTGTTTGAGATGGTGTGTGAAAGAAAGCTATGTTCTATGTAAAAGTGTTTTTTCTCAAGTGTTCCTTTGTAGAATGACATCAGTTATATACCTATTATTTGATTGATATATTATTTGCCAATGATGATGATCGCTCTTTGACCGTATTTACTTCACAAAATCTATATTATCTTTATTCAGCTCACCGTAACACCTGTTTCCATTCACATTTTTCTTCATATTCCCACATCAGTTTATAATAGTGTAATAAAAATCTTTGCGTGCTTAGGATACATCTATAAAAGTTTTTTGTGTGATACAATCAACACTAATAATAAGTATTGAATTAGATTATGTAACGAGAGCATACGACATACTAACCCGAGTTCACATGAAACAGGATGTGAATTCAAAGAACACTTCATGTCTGGAAAATTGGATAGATAATATTACCGTGCGTTTGCACTGGCGAAACATTCAAGACAAAACATGTTCAAATCTCTATTTTCTGTCAATGTTCCATACTATTTTTGACAGGAACTAGAGACTTCAACATGTTTTGTCGTGAATGTTTCGCCAGTGCAAACGCACGGTTATGATGACTCACAGATCCAATTGATTATTGACCTAGTACTAGTCAAGACCGGTGTTGAGAGCCAGTAAGCAACACTTTCAGGACCCGGGTATGGCTTTTGCAGAACAGTTTTGTATGCTCGGTGGCCAAACCCCGGTAGAGTTTATAAATATCTAGATATGAGGTAGGTTTTAGTGACTAAACCGGCACGTTAGTGTTGTTGCCTTAGTTATCTATATTTTTTGGTTTTGCAATTTTTTTTTAATTTCCCTTCTGACTAGCATTTCCACGGTGATTTTTTTTTCGTACACTCTTTCCTTGCGTGTAATCTGTCGCTCGGCGAAAGCATCTTTTATCAGCAATGCACAATCTCACACCACGTTAATCACTAACCAATATGAAAATAAGAGAAGAAGAATGCACAATGCACTGTAAGTATATTCGACAAAACTGAATCTACAAATCCGCCCAGACAATCTTTAGTTTTAAAATCACATATTGGGAAAACGGCCAAAGTACCTAACCCAGTTTCCCCGATCGCCTATAATTACCCTACCTATGAATAATTAAAGGCTCACTCTAGGATTCCCAATACATTGAGTGTTATTACGGACATAAATCACACACACGTAGTAGATATCACACAAACATAGAAAACCTAATTTTGTTGATATCCAACTGAGTCGTCATCGTTATCAATTCATTATAGATACTTCTGCCTTTATCCCAATTTATCTGTAGTCGGCGCAGCTTTTCTTGTCTGTAGGTATGTATGATTGAAGACAGTTGGATGGATGACCGTTCTTTGCACATGTATAGCCAGCCACAAGTATCGATTGTAATCTGACATTTCGGACAAGGTAAATCACGTGTAGTAGACAACAATCGGCAGCCCATAAAGCCATTCTTCTTAGGGTGTCGATGGCAATATAGATAGAACTGGCCCAGAATTTGAGCAGTGGTGGCCTAGTGTTAGCGGCCACGACTTACGAGTTGTAGGTCGTAGGTTCGAACCCTGACAGGCGCTTTATTTTGTGTAAATTATTTCATCGCCACTGCTCTCAAAACGGTAAAGGAAAACATTGCGAGGAAACCGGCATGTCCTAGTACCAAAAAATTCTAAGATATGTGACATCTACCAACCCGCACTGGGCCCGCGTGGTGGACTAAAAAGCCCACTCCTTCTCGAAGAGAGGAGGCCTGTGTCCCAGCAGTGGGAACATTATAGGCTGATTCTGCTTATGCAGAATTTGGCTACGAGTTTGCCACCTTCAGTAGCAACCATCAGTTCTTGCAACTTATAAGCAACGGGACATGTGGCACATGACATTAGTGTCCCATAATGTTTGTGGAACCATAAAGCCATTGATCAAATGAATGATTATGACAACCAGTTCTCATTCCTCAATTAATATATAAAAAGATTCATAACAATCCAATTACAGTCACATTTCTGACAGCATCATCCAGGTAAATTGATTAACAATATGCTACACTATGCAGCAAATAAAGCAATTTGCTGCAAACCCGTATTACGGACATCAGCTGTCGGTAGTTAGCATTCCTTTGCTTACGCTACAGTGTCACAATGTAGGAAACAAGAGAAGGTCTACTGCGGAAAAGGTGCACTTTTTGATCGACTGTGGAAGGTTATGGAGATATTTAGCAAAATGTAACAGTCTCGTGATTCTAAGGTAAGACGGATACTGCAGCCCATGTTCTCGAATTATGTAACACAAAAATGTTACAAATAAATAATTATGGGGTATCGTCTTCCACAGGACTTTCTGCCAGTGGCAACACGGTCAGCTGACGTATATTATCTAGCAGTCATTTAAACTGACTACAATTGGGGCGGCCTAGATCAGCAGTAGGTCATTCTTGCTCAAGCAGCATCAAGGCGCAGCGCGCAGCATGAGTGAGCGGTAAGACATAGAACTATAAAGAGTTCATAAACCCTTCCCTCCTCTAATGAACCTTTACAATATATGCACACTTTAGTACAGGACAGGTTTCCCCTATCCTATATTAATATTTAAATAAATATTTATTCCTGGAAGTAAAAAAATTACGGCTGGAAATGTCAAAAGATACCTACGGAAACATGGTATACGATCTTCAGTTTGAATCAGTCAGGAATGAATATTATGTGTTTCTTAATAATTATAATTATTCCAAAATATTTCGTAATTGCAACTACCACTGTTTGTCTCTGCATCACCCAAAAATTGACTGGTAGCAAATGTCTACGGCATTAAGTCCGCCTCTACATCATATCTGTGCTTGAAGTATTAAATAAATATTAAATTCGTTTAGCGTTACACGTGTTTAGTGATTAGTGTTGCAACCGGGCGTAAGAATAGCTGATCTTCTGCATTAGTCCACGCAATGTTATCGCTAACTAAATGACAAATTGTTTCCTGCGCGAGAACAACGGTCCGTGGTTTTTAGCTCCCTCACAGTTGATTGTGATTGGTTGTACACGATTGTTGATGTACAGTTGAAAGCGAGGTAATAAGCCGAGTTAATGATTATTTGATGAAAACATGGGATTTGATATGATTAGCTTGTGTATTTGCATCGTTTATTGCTGCCACATGCCTTGTAACCAGCACACGTGAGGCCTAATGACGGCGTCAGTAAACTTACGGAACTCGGGTTGCAGATTTTTTGGCAAAACACTGAATTATTTTTGTAATCGACATGTTAAGAAGAAGGTTATTTCAGATGTTCCTTCTAGTTGGACTTCGTCGATAAGTTGGCGTAATCGATTTTGTTCACGATCACGTTTCTCGAGGTCGTCTGTTCAATAGGACACGGCACTGTATTTAATATAATTTATGCAGTTAACAAGACCCAATTTATGTCCGAGTAGTTAATCAAAATAATAATACCTCCAAGAATTATAAAGCAACACCTACCTGTAGAGTTAATTGTCAACTACCTACTTACTATGTACTGGCTAGTTGAAGACAAAGTCAACAGAACTATGTTTATTTACTCCAGATTAATAAGAAATGTAAAACAAAAATTCTAACGTTTTTATTACCAGAAACATGCTGGATAAAAAAAAACAAGGATTTTTGTGGGTGTGAATACCGGTATAAACTAAAAGATAAAACACAAATTAATTGATCAACAGTAAAAGGTGGGTTGAGGTCGTTAGACTTGATTTGTAAATAAATGCAGGTGTTCAGCAATCTATTCTAAGCCGCTCCCAGCGCTATAAGATGAATTCAGTTTGCAAAATATTCGAAAAACTTTATCAAATACATAAAGGTGCAGGGTATAAAGTTCACACAAAAAGCTGCGTAGCAGCAGTCGGCGCACTTCAACGTGAATATCCCTAAATTAATGTAGCAGATGCATAAAAATGGGAGCTCGTAGCGCGTAGCACCGTAGCGCCTGCCTACGCGCATGGAAGACATGGGTATAGGTATTTATAATGATGGGTGGATGAATATTATTAACTTTTTTGAAATTTTAAAGGGAATGTTATAATCACATAACGGTAACAAGGATTTTCAAATATATCAAAACAATAAATTGGTGGGCCTACTGCGCTTTATCGATTGTAATTACCCAGTAGCAAATTACCGACTTATCTTTAGTTTCCTTATCTTTTAAGGGATTCCAATAAAGATTTAAATCGCATTGTTTCGATAAATGATAGCATTCATCATGTTGTGATTTCAGAGCGGTACATAATAATCGTCAAATACGTGATCAAAATTATACGATCATCGCATTAATTGCAATTTTGCAAAACCGATATCTTTTCTCAACCACGATTCCTAACACTCTTTATTTTATATAAATCTACATTGACGCATAAAAAAGATAGGGAAATTAATTGTTTCCAAAATTGACTTGTCCGTATATTTAAATCAAAACTACCATTCCTTGAAATGGATTATTTTCCCTGACTGTACCGATCTCAAGATCAAGCAATCACAATATCTCAAATCTCGAGACATGATTGCTAACTTAACTACTGATCAGTCTGGGTAAGATCCTTCCTGAAACCTAGAATTAGATGACCTACCCCAGTTATGTTTGAATAAGCACTTACTAAGGTAAGGTACTTACTATTTTTAACCGACTTCTTCAAAAAGGAGGAGGTTCTCAATTCGTCTGTATGTTTTTTTTTTTTTTTTTTTTTTTTTGTGTGTATGTTACCCGATTACTCCGCCAATTATGAATCGATTTTGATGATTCTTTTTTTGTTTGGTAGGTCATGCTTCAGAGATGGTTCCATATAAATTTTATTAATTTTGCTTGCGTAGTTTTTGAGTTAGCTTCAATAATTACGTAGTTTTCCCACTTTGCGATGTTGATGACATGTTAATTGACTCCGTCACATAGCAGACAACGGTATACGAATTTGTGTGGGGTAGTTACCACAACTAAAAAGTGAAAAATAAAAACTTTTTACAAAAAAAAAAACAACCGACTTCCAAAAAAAAAGTGAAAAATAACTTTAATTTCGGAAGTCGGTGGCAAAAAACGAAAATTGAAAAGCAAAGACACCGACTTCCGAAATTAAAGTTATTTTTCACTTTTTTTTTGGAAGTCGGTTGTTTTTTTTTTGTAAAAAGTTTTTCTTCATCATATTATCTATTTCATCCGCAAATAATTATAAAGGCGATTCCATTCAACAATGCTGGGTATTTCCAATGCTGTAAAAAACTAATCGAATCTCCGCAATAAATACACGTAATACTATGTATATTATCTATATCTATAGTACTATTAATAAAGATGATGAGTTTTTGTTTGTTTGCGTTAATCTCTGGAACTACCAGTCGGATTAGAAAAATTCTTTTGGCATTTGATAGCCCAATTCTCGAGGAAGACTATTAACATACACGCTAGAACCCTTAGGAACCGAGAAAAATACAAAAAGGTAGAAAGAACGCTAGCGAACGTAGGCGATCCGATGCGATGGGGTGGGTCGAGGTATAAGAAATTTCACGAGAAATCGCGGGCAGAAGCTAGTAGTAATTATATAAGGCCGAGTAATTGTTCAATGTAACCAATCATCTAGAAGAAGATATGAAAAAATATAATTGAATTTCCGTCATTATATCAATGAGAACATAATTAGAATTACGTGTCAGCCTTGCGCTATTTTATTAAACCGCTTGTTAAACTATAAGTCAACAGGAGTAATTAAAACCTAAGTATAAACTAATCCTTCAACTACTTAATTGTTCGTCAAACTGGACAAATTAACCCTATTCTACAAAATAAGTGATAATTACTAAATTGACGTTTAACCAGTTGCTAAGTTGGTTTTTGTTGTTTTAAAATAGTTAGACCTAATGACCTGTTTTTGGCCCAGTTAAAATCAAATTTAGTAATTTGAATTGTATTTTCAGTTCTAAAAATTGACACTGTTGAATGTCTGCTAACTTTTTTCCCATTATCTGCCGTTTGGATAATAACGCTTGAAAAATGATTAAAAAATATTACTATTTAGTAATGTTATTGCGGTACTACCAGGGCCTTTGGATCGGTCAGAGTTTTGGTTACATGCTGTATAATTTAGGGAAACATTCATACTTTATCAAAATCAATACCAAGGTGTTTTTGTAATCACTACTTGTTTAATAATAATTAACCAGTACAATTTGTGGTGAATGTGATTTTATCACGAGCCTTGACATTAGATATTACCGTACCTATATTTGTGCATCAAGGCAAACCGGATGCAATAATATCAGTCCAAACAAGATTCAAATTATAAAGTCAGATTAAAAATGACTAAGTACTAGGAATAACATATTCCAATGATTAATTCTGTTCCACACAAAGCTATGTTATTACAACATAAGTTACTTCAGATTAAAAAAAAACAAATATTTTATTTGATGTCACACTCTGCGATTATGTTAATATTTGACATTTCAGATGCAATTCTTATGCATAAAACTTATTTGTAAATATTATGCACATCAATCGTAATTATGTAAGATACCTACGATCGGGTGAATTGTTTTCTAATATTAGATTAAGCATATCAGCTATGATAATTAATGCTGAAATCTGGTGGCTTGAGGGGCTTGTGGCTAAGTAATAACAGCCGTACGGGTCGATCGATCAGGTTGAGCTATGCTTGCCGTGGTTGGTCCGTCGATAGGTGACCATCTTTACATACCAAGACACTCGGAAAGTACGTAAAGCTGTTGAAACCCGCTGCCATTTGTAGATCTTTGACAGTCGTTACGGGTCGTCAGGAGCCCGAAAGTCTGACAACCAACATACCAAGGGGTATCGTGTTATCCAGTAACTGGGCTGTGGAAGTGAGATAGGCAGTCGCTCCATGTGAAACACTAGTATTTAGCTGCATCCGGTTACACTGGAAGCCAACCCCAACAAAGTTGGGAATAGGCTAGGCAGATGATGGTGGCTGGCCGATCCAGAAGGCAAGGGAATAAGAGTACCTATCAATTCCCAAACAATTGAAAAACTTGTAACTAAAAATATTTGATGACAGAAAAGTCTCAACTGAATCATAGAAATAATTACAAAACAATGTGCCATAGCTCTAAAAACCACTTATATCAATGTCAATCACACTTGAAGCGAAAAATCACAAAACGAAATCAAACAAGAAGGCGCATAACACTTTGATTAGAGCAAGTTACATCAACTTATCATGATTTGAAGTGCAATAATCGGCAAAAGTGCTTACACAATGCACTTGCTTCATTCCTAATACGCAATGCACAAAATTTTTAGTAATCACACTGTAAACCAGCTTTAAATGTCAATAGACTTTGCACAAGTTCTCCGATCGTTTGATAAGTCAACTAAACGGAATGGGTCTGACAGCAATTGGCATAACTTGTATGTTCCACAGGTGGCACAAATTTTAAGCGAATCATTATTCAATATCTCCTATTATTTTAGTACAAAAGGTTTTTAATTGGTATTATAAGCTATACGAGATAGGCATAATACATTTATTACACTTAATAAATTCGATATTAGGTCTCCCCTAAGTACGATTTAACTTATAATAAATCAAATTCTGAATCAAAATCAATAAAGCCTGAACCGATCTAGAAAATAAATAATGGATGGAATTACACATAATTATGTACGTACGACTTCAAACTGAAACCAAAAATTAAGATATAAACCGAAAGTGAACACTGGATATGTCTCCAAGAAAACGATGCAGTTTACTGCTAATAAAGTTGGCTTAGCTTTAAAGAACAGTAGCACTTCAGTGCTTTGCAATAAAACCCGAAGCAGGTTAGCATCTGAATAGCAGAGCAGAGAGCGTTTCCTTGTCCCTCCTCGCATGAGATAGCGATGTGCGAAATTAAAACCTCTCACCGTTTAGTCTAAGAAAAAGTATTTAAATGAAATGTATTGAGAAACTCGCTGGCGGAAATGAGGTTCTTTCAGCGCCACCTCATTCCCACTTTTTGAGTGACTGTTTTAAAAGTCCAAGCGCACTTTTTTTTAAGTTTTTCTTTACGTGTTTTTCTTTTATACTGGGTTCGCGCTTGACTTTTAATTTGACTTCAAACAGCTGATATGAATGAATGGATTGCAAATCGTGCTGTTTATTGGACGTTGACGACGCAAATTGCGGTTCTTATCGATAACTGGAATTTATGTTTAAATTAATTACTTTTACTTTAAAAATGAAATAAGTAAAATCTTGGATATTTACATAGCATTTTTTAAGAAAGACGGTTGTTGATTTTACTCAAGGAAGCTCTATTTCGTCTTTTCATGAGGTATAACCCTTAACTACTCCCATGGAAGCAATAATTACGATGTCCGTATGTCTCTAGCGAAATGTAAACTTGTTCTAACTACCATCCATTAACTACCGTAATCAATTCATAATACGTACATACTGACGCGTACCTATTTCTGTCGATTTGTGCGTAACTAAACTAGAACAAGATCAAAGGGGCAATATGAATGGATGACATTGGCTGGACGATTACACAATGGTGAACAGTTGTATACCGAACGCGAGCATTCAGTTGCTGTGACAAAAGTGATTGTTAAATCAAAGCCGAATTTGTTAGCGGAGCTCAAACCTTCGTATTATTTTGACATCTCTCTTATTGACAGTGTTAAGTTTCGTAATATACGAAACAATGTTTATGCTAATTCTATTCATGGTTTTACGAAGATGTGTTTAACTCACAGACCTTTGGAAACTTTATTGTTCTATGGAATTCCATTTCGTACCTTCGTCCTACACGTTTACATTGTTTTAAATAGGTTTCTTTTGAAAATCATCGCTCAATTAGTTACATCAGTTTACTTATTAGTTAAACTTAAGCATTGGGTTCGCTTTGCATCGATTGGAACAGTGCCCATTTGCCAAATGACTGGCGTTAGGGGCGTCCTTATCACATGGGTCCCACTCCGAACCTTGTGTTTTGCGATTAGTTGTAACACACTAAACGTCTACTTAGGCGTCCTCTATCGCTAAGTTCCTATGGTCAAGCTAAGGGATCGTTTACCAACGTCAGTATTTCGTACAGTTTAACTGATGTTCCTATAAATTAATATGCTTCAAGCTAATTTTACTTGCGAGTCACAGGTGACAGGATCTACTATCTGCAAGCAGACTTAATTAATTCGTTTTACACCAGTACCTAATTTTTACCTTAACCAATGTATTTAATTCGCTTCGCTATTGACAGAGCGGTCGCAGTTCGCCTCATAATCTCTCTCCTTCTAATGGTGCATTAATTTACAGGGCCTCCCACCTTCTTAACCGCAATTGTAACGGGTGATAAATCTAAGCATTCTAAGATCTTCTTACCTATCATATTATAATCACACCTGCATTGCTATTCTGTAACCATCTCACCGTGAAAACTTAGGTGAAGTGAGCGTCATTGTCATCGATATCCACAGCCAGTCTATTCTATAAATACCTCACCGTGAAAACTTTGGTGAAGTGAGCTGTCAACCCCTAGCGTCAGGTGGAGTGACAGCTCACTTTAAGGTCACTTCACCTAAGTTTTCACGGCGAGATTTACAGAACACCACTACTGTACTCCTATAAGGGTTAGACAGAGGTATATTTTACAATCTCATTTAGACAGTTAAGTTTAAATGTAATAGGGGGCTATTAGATTTTCTAAATAGGCTTCGAATTTTCAGCTCCAGTTCCAGTTGACCAAGTCCTTGGGTGATTAGCAGCAATTCCACGTGTAGGCAGATTATAATTTGTCTAACTAACCGCATCCAATAGTCTAGCGAGTTAATTAAACCTCTTTGCGATGATTAGCTCCTAATGAATTAAGTTGTGAGTATCGACGTGTTAATTTTTAACACGACCAAAGGTAATTTGATTACGTTTTTTTCGATTGGGGAAATTACGTTTAATGTCGAGCTGTATTAGTTTCGGGTTATGAATTGAGATTAATCAGAGAGAATTAAGGTGAGATGTGTGGTAAAATAATAAGCGAGGAGTTTGTGTAGGAATCTAGCTACGTGAATTACGTGATGTAATTATTCTTTAGTTCACAATTATAGAGTGTTATACCTGTTTTATTCCATTGGTAGGTATTTTTTTTTAATATTTCAATTATGTGCTGAATCAAAACGCTAAACACAATCTTAAATCATCATTCTGTAAATACGTCATCTTAAAACAATTGACAGAATGTTTTAAATTCATTTAGCGCCAAACGGACCCTTATTCAAGCGGGTGGATTACAATTTGATAATGATGTATCATTTTTCCTCTCGCTTTCCTGCAATCTGTGGGAGTGATTTCGTGAAAAGGGACGGAAGTGTGTAACTACTAAAGAAGCGCGCGCTATTTGATTTGACTAATAAGCGCACGCGGTTCTAGAGTTGGCTGCCAGATGGTACCAACCCATTTTCCGAGAGGTTGGTACTGTCAACCAATATGTCAGATGTTACACATCATATGCGACTACTGTAAGACTCGTTCGTTTTGTATAATATGTTTGCAAGCGTATGAAATCATAGAGGTTTGACCGGGACAGTCCCTATTAGAGCGCAATTTGAAAGAGTCAAATGGTGACCCCGTTTGACTCTTTTAACACTAGCCAGTAAATAGATAGTAGGTACTTACGTAGTACACACTACAAATGGACTATGTTATTTATTAGCATTCGTGTAACATCTGCATCTGCGTCGCCTTTTTACAACTACGTTGGGGCTTAAGGTCGACTTCCAATCTTATCAGATGCAGCTGAATACCAATATTTTACATGGAGCGACTGCCTATCTGACTTCCTCAACCCAGTTAACACGATACCCGATGGTAAGACTGGTTGTTAGACTTTTGGGCCGTACCCGTAACAACTGTCAAAGTACTACGAATGACAGGTGGGACCAACAGCTTTACGTGGTTTTCGAGAGACGGAGGGGTCTCGATATGTAATGGATGGTCACCCATCTACGAACCGACCGGGGCAAATGTAGCTTAAACTGCGATCCAAGGAGTCTTTCCGGATCTCATGAAACACAGTAAAGTAGTTCCTTTGTTCAAATCCGGCGATAGTAAGGAACCCAACAATTATAGGCCTGTGTCAATTCTGCCAGTTCTCAGCAAAGTGTTTGAAAAGTTGATGCTTAATCAAATGTTACGTCACTTTAATAAAAATTCCATCTTTCATGAACAACAGTACGGTTTCACCAAAGGGCGTTGTACCACTGACGCCGGTGTCTCCCTAATAAAGAACATTTTTAACGCCTGGGAAGAAGCACAAGATGCCATTGGAATCTTTTGCGACCTCTCGAAGGCGTTCGATTGCGTCGACCATGAGACACTTCTGCTGAAACTAGAGCACTATGGGATTAGGAATACAGCTCTTGATTTACTAAGATCATATCTGAAAGATAGAAAAGTTAAAGTTCAAGTAAACGGCGTAAACTCATTGGGGTCTGAAATGGCAATGGGCGTTCCTCAAGGTTCGATATTGGGTCCATTCCTCTTTTTAGTTTACATTAATGATTTACCCCAATTACTACTAAACCAACCGAAGATGGTGTTATTTGCAGATGACACATCATTGATTTTTAAAATAAACCGACGGTCGCAAAATCTTGACGACGTGAATAGCGCTATTCTTCAGGTCCAAGATTGGTTTACGGTAAATAATTTGGTACTAAATAAAAAAAAAACCAAATGCATTCGATTTAAATTACCTAATGTTAGAAGTAGCGAATGTGACATCATATTGAATGGAGAAAAACTGGAATTTATTAATCAAACAGTTTTCCTGGGAATCACGCTAGACGAGAAATTACAATGGGGACCCCATATAACATCTCTTGCGGGGCGGCTAAGCTCGGCCGCTTATGCTGTTAGAAAGATAAGACAGTTAACAGATGTAGAAACCGCTCGTTTGGTCTATTTCAGTTACTTCCACAGCATTATGTCATATGGCATTTTACTGTGGGGTCGGGCGGCTGACATTGAATCCATCTTTGTTTTGCAAAAGAGAGCTGTCAGAGCCATTTATAATCTATGTCGCCGCGAATCTCTCAGGGAACTATTTAAAAGGATTAATATTATGACGGTACCTTGCCAATTCATTTATGAGAATATCATGTATGTAAGAAAAAATCTAAATCTTTTTAATAAAATAAGTGATAGACATAATTTTAACACTAGAAATAAAGATAAAATAGATCAACCATTTTTCAGACTAGCTAAAGTACAAACATCTTTTATGGGGTACTGCGTTAAATGCTATAATAAAATACCTAGTGATATATTGCAATTAAATGAAAGAAAATTTAAAACTCATATTAAAAGTACACTTTGTAAACAAGCATATTACAAATTAGAGGATTATATACAAGATAAGAATGCTTGGAAACATGCTGGTCTTGCTCCATAGGACAAATTCGAGGCTGGACAAAATCAAACTGGTTGCTAGTCTAGTTGTAAAATTTATTATTTTTATATCATCGATTTTTTTACATTTTATGATAATTAATCTCACACACTGTCCTATTAGTATTACTTGCAAGTTTGTAGAAATATTGTGTTATCGTACGTATACTTTAATGTTTGTAAATATGTGAGCACCATGTACCTATCACATACTTAATTTATTTATTTTTCATTGCTCCATTTTTAATTTTTAATTCTTTTTACCTATTGTAATTGTATTCTCGGTGCATCGTCTTCACATGTAATTATATAATTGATGTACCTATACCAAATATTGTAAAACATTTTTTTTTTAAAGAGTAACGGTGGAGTTTCTTGCCCATTCTTCTCCATACGAAAACTACCTTTTGGAAGGGGCAACTAGAATCAGTTCTATTTCTATGTATTTGACGTTCAAAAGTGCCTTTAATGTGCCTAGTTGAAATAAATTATTTGACTTTGACTTTGACTTTGATCCACCCGTTCGGCTGTTATTATTTAGCTACGAGCCCCATCCGTGTAACATTGTAGTAATTTAAAACAAACACGGCAGTCTGTGTCGGTTAGGACATCTATTTCTAAACGCAAATAGTATTGTGTGTAGAGTTTAGGTTTAAAATTAGCAGCAGTGTATAATTAACCAGACAGTATTTATACTCGTACTTAGAATTAGTTTCAAAATATTATGTTGTAACTTGTAAGTCAAACATACTGAATGTTGTGGCTTTATTTCTTTACAAAGAAAACAAATTCATTATTATGTACCGGAAGTCAACTTAGTTTAGTTAAATGCAAAATATTAACTGACTAGCTTCTGCCCGCGATTTCTTCTGAGTGGTATGTCGATAAAAAGTAGCCTATGTCCTTTTCCAAGTCATGGTCTACCCATGTGCCAAATTTCATCCAAATCCGTTCAGCCGTTTTAGGGTGAAAGCATAACAAACAAACAAACTCGCTTTCGCATTTATAATATTAGTTAGGAAGTTAGGATGCGAGGCATCAGTTTAACTAAAGCTTAGAGTGCGCGCCACGATAAAAGGCCTGCGGCAAATTGTGGAATTACATTTTTTTAATGCAATTTGATGCAATAACTTAGACACTAGCGCCGCGTCAAATGGACTTTAATGGTGGTGCGGACTCTAAATTAGAACAATATGTTGGATGAATAACACCGAAACTGTCCAAGATTCGTCGGAATTAATTATTTTATGTAAGTACTCATTAAACAATTAATGCATGTGTTTTCAATTCTATTCCGAAACTATACATATATCTAGGTCCCTAATCTTTATTCCTACGTCTCATGTCCTTGGTCTAGAACAAAGATGGACCAGTATCAGTCCGTGTGTTGCATCGCAATTATATTCAGATGTTTGCAGTCCACAAGTATGTCAGACGGTTAATAAGCCGAGTAGTCACCAGCAGGCGTGCGACGCATTCAAATGTACACTAGTTTCACGGATGCGCACATGTGAAACGATCTTTATCAATGTCACGGCAAAGAATTTTGGTTGAATGTCCCAAAATGTAAACTTGACCTGAGAATACAGATGATGGTATTGTCACCAATTTGACGAAGAATGTACCTACAGTGTGTGTTATAGAGTGCGTTTCATCAAATAGTTCCTATATCTTATGTTGGCTCTACTGTAGTAGGACCAATACAAATACGCTACGCCGCTAAGGCGGTAGGTACCTGATGGTTCTGTTTTTTTTTAATTTACCCGTGGAGCCAACATTAGGGCAAAGGAATTTTTTGATGCGAACGCACTCTAGTTTGCATAACGACAACAGAAGAAAAAAAACACTTATCAGTTGCCAATCATGCCTTACGAATTGTTATGGGTAGTAAAACGAAATCCGACATGCCTATAGCCTAGTCAAACAAGACTAATTTAATTAAAAGTACCTATTAGCGGCATGGACTCAACTCCGGGAATTAAAAAGGAAGGAGCGTAGCATGAAATTACTAATAGGGATATGATGGATATGTGGACTCGCCTACGATACTTGGAAGTCGGCTACTCAATTACTAACAAAGCAAGAAGCGGGTTCATTTAACCTTTTAAAAAGTTATTATTTTTATTTTAAGGTCTCATTCATTCAAACTTGCAAAAACCTACATATTTTTTGCAAATATAGTTTAAAAAAACTGTTATGCCTACTTTTATTGAGACATTGATTAATATCTACAATAGTTGGTACATAAATTGGACTCAATGTCACAAGGCCTGTGCTTTTCCACTGGGGTAATGACCTGCAGATGCCTACCGTCCAAAATCGTGTACCTGTGGCCATACCTTTCATATTTATACAGATGTAAAAATATTGTTACAGTTTTATAGAACAAAAAATTCCGAGCGGATAATTATTGTCAGAAATACGACAAAACAGTAGGTAATTAATTCAATTTAACTACTTTTGAACTTACTAATTCCACCACCATATCCTTGTAAAGATCGTAGCAGGTGGCGTTCTGTGGTTCTGTGGTTTCTGTTCATCTACCCCGGTCACCAGGGAGTGTGGAACCGGCGAGAGATGTCGTGCGGTGTCCCGCAGGGATCGGTCCTAGGGCCGCATCTGTGGGACATCGGATACGACTGGGTGCTGCGCGCCGACCTCGGCATACTGTGGACATGTGCCGTGCTTGGGCGGAGCACCGCCGTGTCCTCGTGGAGGCGATTGGCGGCACTGACCTCTCGTGTCCGGCCCTGGTCCAGGCCAAGGTACGGAGCGAGAGGGCATGGGAGGCGGTCACCTCCTTCTGCGAAGCAGTGATGCTCGCGAAGGAGGAGGCGGAACGCGTGAGGGAGAGGCAAGGCCTGCGCCCTCACGCCCCTAACCGCCACCGCTGGAGACACCCTGGGCGTCGGGAATCCCAGGCGGATTCCCGGCCACCATAGGCGCGGGCTTGCGGACGGCGAGCAATGGGTAGCTCGCCGTCCGATAAGGACCAGGCCCGGGTCGATGGCGCGTCGTGTTCCACGCGCGCCTCAAAGAGATGTCAGCACACCTGACGGGGTCCGTTAGGACCGATGCCTGCCAGGGTTGCGGAATAGTCCGAAAGGGATACCGGGACCCTGGCAACAGGCAACTGAAGGAACACGGGTGGGTTTTAGTCAGTAAGAGTCTGACACGCCCTTCCGCTCCACCCAGAGCGGGAGAAGTCATTTGATGATATCCCACCCAAAAAAAAAAAAAATAAGGTGGCGTTCTGTAGTTTCTGCCAATGGCGCATGGAAAGAAGGCGTGAGTTTATGTATGTATGTAATTCCACATCATGTTATTGTCATATACAGACTACCTCGCTGGTCTAGTGGTCGCAAGCGCTGAGCTGAACATGTGGTCCTGGGTTCGATTCCCGGGTCGGGCAATGTGTTATTGGGTTTTTAAATCTGGAATTTCTCAGCAGCAGCCCGGAGTCTGGATTTGTGCCCGGTTGATGGCAATAGGCTCGCCCCCTATAACATGGGGACTTAAAACACAACTGGTTAAATGTGGGTGTATTATCTACACCTCTGCCCAACCCTTCGGGGAATACTTACAGGCGTGATGTTATATAAATGTATGTTATTGTTGTTGTATTTGCAAGTATTTAATTGCAAGGTAGTGTTTTTATTTTATACTAAACTAGCTGATACTTTAGTTAAGTATCAGCTAGTTTAGTATAGTAGTTTAGTATAGGAGTTTAGTATAGTAGTTTATATAATAATACTTTATACTAAAGTAATGATTTTTCTGATGAGAAGTATATATATCTAGTTTATCTTTACACGTACTGACTGTTACATAAAAGAACATACCGAAAGTATTAGCTATTAGGTCATACGTGTTCTGGCGCTTGTCCATTGTTTACCATCCTCGGCGCAAAAGTTGGGACATTCTGAACTAAGAATGGCCATTAGCAGAATCGGGTTAATTTGCTATAGGTACAGAAGTTCTGGAGGTTACGGTCAAGGTTTTCTTTACCTACGTATTTTTATTTTCTCTAACGCAAAACGGCCGTGTCTTTAACATTGGTAAACTCATCTCACAATGCTCGAGAAAGTTTGAGATTTCATTGACTTTGCTTGCTTGAATTATTAGAATAAATTATGTAGAATAGAATACCCACATAGAACTACTCTTCTGGGCAAAAGTTTTTTTGGAATGGCTTCTAAAATTTACAATAAGATAACTATGGACATTAAGCACCAAGTAACTCCCACTATTCAAATATAAATTACGTAATTTTTTAATTGACAAAGCATATTATACGATCCAAGATTTTCTTAATAATTAGTAACTACCTAAGTAATACAATCTGTGTCACCATACACCTAATTGTTATTTTGTAAGATTTGCTTTATAATTGATACCTAAGAATTTTTTTATACGGCATTTTGACATAATTATTGTATTTTCAACACACTTGCTCGTAAAGTGGCTCTTATTGACCCGCTTTTATGTTCATAATGCAGTGTATTATGGAAGCGTGCTTTTTACTTTACATTACCGCACTAGTGCGTTAATGTGCGCCACAGATAACTATTTACTATTCGGATTAATGACATGGCAGTAGGTATGGAATTATTAAGTACTATCATGGCAACATCACATCCATGTTACCATTATAGTATTTACTAATTCCATACCTACCATACATACCTATATAGAAATTGACTTTATGTTTTGAATACGCAAGTATTCAGAACATTAAGTTGTGTTTATTACATAGGCTGTTTAGCAGATTTTCCAGTGCGTTTATTTACACTTGCGCGCGCATTGCTAGCGCGTCGCGCCAAAAACAAAACCAGAGAGCCATTTTCCATAGATACGAATCTTTGTTAACATTTTGCGTTGTGTGGTTATTTTAAAAAATGTCGACTTCACTGGAAGAAAACAATACGTAGATTTGACCCCACTGGAAATACTAATCGAGGCTCGAAACGCGAGTGATAGCCTGTTGCCACCAAAATCTAGAGAGAAATACCGAGCGACCTACGAAACTTTCATACAGTGGAAAAATACCAAAAATGGCAGTCATTACCGGAAAACGTATTTTTGGCTTACTTCAATGAACTGGCAAATAAACACAAGCCCAGCTCGCTTTGGTTATTTTAATATCTGTACCTACGTAGTATTATAATATCTGTGCTATAGGCAAACCAGGAGCGTTTTGACCAGGGGCATGGGGTCTCAACTCGAACAAATTATAATTAGTCTTGAAAAAATATCATAGATGGCAGCATAACTAACAATTATGAAATTATCAATTACTAAAAATCGTTATATGGCTTGGCTGAAGAAATATTAGTAAAAATCAAAACATCTTTGTTTAAATGCTGATTCATGTATTTACACTCATAAAATTCGTATTTTCAACAAAAAATATAAATCAAGGCTTTTACTTCAATTCAACCCCTTAGAATGAAGTAGCTATCTGTTAATCATTTTGTTGCGACCTCTTTGCAATAGATGGCGTTTTAATTATTTTTTTACTGGCATCAGCCAAAAACATTATTTTTTAAATCTAGTACCTTACGTAGAAATATAAGAATTAAAAAAAAGTCTATTAACATGTTTTTGGTACATAATTATCTTTTTTTTGTAATTTTACTGAACCCGGTTTCTATAAAACTTTCTATATATCTAGACAAAGCTCCTAGATGGCGTTGTAAAACTACAGTCTCTGGCAATTAGTAATTCGCTGCCATCTGTTAAAAAAATGGAGGAAGAAAAATAGCTTAATTGTTTTCGTTGTGTGGTTAATTATTACATATTTAAAATGTCGATTTCACGTCGGGAAGAATATCAATTCGTAAATAATAATAAATAGATTTGACCCCGCCATACGTTTCGTATTTTTTTTTCTTATTAGTAACATTATTTTATGTTTATTTTACTACAGGCTGTCTAGCTGCCAGTGCCTTTATTTACACCTATGGAAAAACTAAACCAGCGCGCCATTTTCTATAAAGTTGTTATTGTTTTCGTTGTGTGGTTAAATAAGTATTATCAAAAATACAAAATTTAAAGTATTGTCGTCATCAACTGAAGTTTTTAATCGATGCTCCGGATAGTCAAGTACCTGGCAACAAAGTTCAGTTGAACTTTATAAGTCTAAACGTGTTATCTTAGTTCTTACAACAAGCCTGTGATTTTCCTCGCAAGTGTGTTGAAAAACGTCGTATGAAACGCGTGTGCGTGTGATAGCAGTCTCCTAAGTATTGTTGCTAGTAAGACTGATGGGGCACCTGTGCGCAGTGCATGAATTGTTGCCAGCTGTCTCCAGAAGGTGGCTTAATAGATATACCTAGCGTTCATTAAGTTGTGTAATTTTGTTGTAGTATTGTTATTGTTGCTACTTAATTGTTTTTGTATGTCCTAATTAATTATTTATACTAACATAGTTTTAAGTGATACTAACAAACTATGGGTATTGTGCCTGAATTAAAGATAAATAAATAAATAAATAAAATAAATTGGTCATTACACTCTCGGCTACCTTATTGCGTTCGCCTTCGGCTCACGCGGCTAATACCGCCTCGACTGTAATATCCAAAAGAGCACACCTGTATCACATTGTATGCCTATTAGGCAGGACATAATGGAACTGTAATTTACCTAACATCTGAACCTATGCCCACCATAAAAAGATTTGATTTGATTTGATTATGTAGGTACACCAACACCATACAAATTACAAATATGAATGTCTTTTACATTTTACAGAGGGTGACACAATGGGCGGTCTTATCGTTAAAAGCGATCTTAATAATAATCACTTAGTTAAATGAAAAATATTTTAAATAATATACGTACCTAATGACATTTTAACGACAAATTGTGGTCTGAATTCTATGTGATATGGAAACTTTTAAACAAGTCATATTATTCCAAACCACTGCACTTATTTGCGGTAGGAATGTCCCCCTGCGGAGTGAGCACTGCCTTGTGACATGGCTAGAGTCACATATTTTATCATAGTTTAGATGGCTAAACTATGATAAAATATGTGACTCTAGCATTTAACCACATTTTATCACATTTTATATGGATAAAATGTGTGACTCGATCACACTTGGCCGTGCTCGCCCCCCAGGTATTACCTATATACAACACATACATATACTCACGCCTTCTTCCCATGGGAGCAGGCAGAAACTACAGGACCTGGCCACCTGCTTCGACCCTTACATACATAGGTACAAGGATACTCCTTTTGCCTCGTTTCGGTCATACACCCACGCCGGTTGCGAGTACTGTGTACTCACCTGACCTTTATGAAGAACATCACCATTATGAAAATTACTTTGTGGCTGTGACAGACTGGATGCGGAAGGCAGAGGATAGGGTGTTATGGCTTGGCAGAGGCCTATGTTCAGCAGTGGACTGCGATAGGCAGAGTTAATTGATTGATGGACATTACTTGCATGGGACTTAAAAATAACTGGCAAAATGTACTCGTAGGTACTATAGATTCATTGTACAGGGATTACAAGCGAGATGTTATGTTTTGTGAATCAAGAAGTTATGATATCGACACATTAGAATGCCAAAAAAGTGTCTGTATTATATCTATGCTATGCGAATGTTTCAAAAGCTTTACTACAAGAATCGTGCTCCGACAACCTTTAAAAGTGTTAGCTACGGTTTTATAAAGCAATGCATTCATTACTAGTACTTTTGTGCGTATAACAACATCGAGACTGGACAGAACGGCTATTCCTTTATCCCATTCATTCATTTTATTAAGAAACACGTCCGGAACGAATTCTTTGAATTTTTAACTATTAAACGTTGAAAGAGTTCTTGTTTCTTGCAAACAGCAGATTTTTTCGCACTAATTAGAGAATATTGTACGTACATACTCATAAAGGGAATATAATAGACAGAACAAAACAAAATATTCGCTGCTAAAATGCATGTCTTGCCAATTGTGTGACTGACTGCCACCATGCCTGATTTTGGCAAAATAATAAGTTGAAAATATGCTATACTAGCTAATGCCCGCAGCTTCGCCCGCGTTAATGTCGCTTATTCGCCTATATTATAATTCACTATTTCGCCTTCCTCGAGAACCACTCTATCTATTGGTGAAAACAGCATGAAAATCGGTGCAGGACGACAACAGGACGACAGACAGACGCGGCGGAGGACTTTGTTTTATAATATGTAAGGATAAGGATAAGGATGATTTATATGATTATGATTGTATGCTACTTAATGTACTGTTATTTGCATTGCATAATACCTCTTTGTCCACAACTTAAAAAAGAGGAGGTTCTGAATTTGTCTGTATACAACATTATTTTTTTGTTTATGCTAAACCCGAAAAGGGGTCATTGTACTCATCATTTTGAACAACTTTTTCTATGGGACCAACCATGAAATCGCGAAAAAAAAATCTGCTGTTCCATACATTTGTGTTCACTTTAATCGACAAAATGTATGGAACAGCTAATTTTTTTTCGCGATTTCAATGTAGGTTTAGCTAGCATAAACAAAAAATAATGTTATATATATATATATTTATTTTTTCATAATTCATACTATTCGAACATTTCTGTTTGCAAAATATGAGTGCCTCATAAAAATAGTGATAAAGAAATGCTCGTAAGAGTCATCACTATTAACTGAACATAAACCAATGGTCCATTCGTCGATACCTATCATAAAGTTTTATGTAAGTAGTAAGGTTGAATCAGGTCACTACTGACGGAACCATTAATAGACTGCAGTTTCTTTTTTCTTTGTCACCATGATTTACTTCTTTTCCTTTCCCTGTAATACTTTCCTTTCCCTACGGTAGTCTTTTAAAACTTTCTACTCATAGGTAGGTATCTACCTACTCATGCTTTTAATCAGTAAGGACTCCCTGATGATTTCCGCAGGAGAAAATTAAGAAACTCTGACGTGTATCTGTCAAAAACTGAAAACAATTCTAAGCTTTTGGGATTGGTCAATCGAAATAACAGAAGCCAATCAAATGACTTGACATGAGTTACGTCAATAGGGAATATGCATGTGATTCAAATATGGGTCAAATATTTTTTTTTATAAACTATATTACTTCAGAATTATGCCTCCATCAATATTTTTGAATAAAATTTCTTTTTGAACGAGAAATTAATTTTTTTAAAGTCCCAAAAAACTGTGGGTAATTCAAATACTTGAAAAGCTAACAGCGGATGTGACGTAAAAATCCGGTATAACAATCAAAATGTCAATGTCAAGTCAATCAACAAGTGTCAAGTCAATGTCAAACGCTCCTACAAAAAGGAGTGTTTGACGTTGACTTGACAGTTGCTTTTTGTTTTCACGGACTGTGACGTCACCACACCAAGCGCGCCAAATCCGGGCTATTTAAACGCCCTCCGCGTTTAAATAGCCCGGATCGGTTGGATATTTTTAATTTTTTTTTAAGTACTTTAAATTGCTTTTTTGCCGTCGAATTTTTTTAAACTTTTATTTGACGATGTAAACTATCGAATAAAAATATTAAAAAAAATACATGCATATTCCCTATTGTTTCGATTGGAAACTCAACATAGGATCCCCTAAGTTCTTTTTTGTAATTTGTTATGGTGTACAATAAAGTGATTTCTTTCTACAATATCTATCTCTAGTATATATCTTTAAATTAATAGAATAAGACAAAGTCGCTTTTCGTGTCTGTCTGTGTGATCGCATTGTTCTTCTAAACTACGCAACGGATTTTGAAGCGGTTTTCACCATCATTCATAACATGTATACATCCGAAATAAATTTCCGAAAGGTTTAATGGCTAAATAATTAATAAATGGTTTAATAACCTTCATACATAATCAACCTATAATGTTCCCACTGCTGGGACACAGGCCTCCTCTCTGTGAGAGGGAGTGAGCCGTAAACTACCACGCGGATCCAGTGCGGGTTGGTAGATGTCACATGTCTTCGAATTTTCGGTTCTAGGACATGCCGGTTTCCTCACGATGTTTTCCTTCACCGTTTTGAGAGCAGTGGTGATGAAATTATTTACACAAAGTAAAGTGCCTGCCAGGGTTCGAACCTCCGACCTACGACTCGTAAGTCGCAGCCGTTACCACTCGGCCACCACTGCTCCCTTATTAACCTTCATATTAAACTTAAAATAAAATAAAAATACTATAGAAATCTGTGTTTTGTCAAGTCGTAAAAACCGAGTGAAGCAGGGATGGGTCGCTAGTTTATAAAAAAGGAGTTAAGAGGCCTGTGAGGTTATAAGTGCGTGGGATTGCTTTGATCAAAATGATCATGGCGGGAGAAGTGGCCGTGTTTGTGCATTCATTATACAGATGTTGGAATAATGATGATGACTGGCACTGCGTTATCGTAAGTCGAATCAACAAAATAATGACGTTGTACCTACCTACCTACCTAAAATATATTTCATGTATCATTTTCTATGGACACGCAAAATTAAACTGTGTAATCGTTTGTTGTAAATACTACTTAGCAGACATGTGGGTAGCTACAGAAAAACTGAAAGAATGAACCAACATGTTGTTCATTCTTTCAGTCTCACTAGTAAGAAGGTACGAGTACAACACTACAAACCTGTTTTGTAACGTTAATCTCTGTTATTATACATATTATCAATCTGTATCAGAGTAAATAATTATGACACATAACATCACGTCTGTAATCCCTGAAGGATAATGTATCTATCCTAGTTGACCCACATTTTGCCAGTAAATATGACGCCTACACAGAAAAAGGGACTTCACTGTTTCATATCAACTATAAATACCAGGAATCAGGTAACTGATCAAGCATCAACTGCTGTAACCATGCCTACGTGTAATTTAAGACTCCTATTATTATATTATTCTCGCCCCGCCCCCTGCGGTTTCATCCGCGCAAATCTCGTGGGAATATCAGGATAAAAAGTATCATAAATGTGCTATTCCAGATCATGGTCTACCCATGTGCAAAATTTCATCTAAATCCGTTTTGCCGTTTTAGCGTGAAAGCGTAACAAACAAACAAACTCATTTTCGCATTTATAATATTAAGTTGGTTGGTTGGGGTAGACGTGTTCTTGAGTGGAGACCGCGAATCGGCAAGTAGGCGTAAGGTAGGACGCCCTCAGGCTAGGTGGAGCGACGATCTTCGCAGGGTGGCTGGTAGCAGCTGGATGAGAGCTGCTGAGAATCAAGCTGAATGGCGTGCAATTGGAGAGGCCTATGTCCAGCAGTGGACTGCTATAGGCTGATGATGATGATGAATATTAAGTTAGGATTCTCGTCACACTTAGAACGATCTAGGAAGTTTCTTTTATTTTCTTCAGTTTGAAAACTATGTTCTGCACTGTAGTGCATTCTCTCTCACTCTCTCTTTCTCTGAAAGTTATAACTTAAAGTAACATCACGCCTGTATTAAATACCAGTGCTGTGACATTTATTTTTAAATGTCACTTTATCATACTGTGAAAGGAGCCTTTGGTCCTCATAAAGGACTTTCAATTTTTTTAATATACTTTTGTTTTTATTTCTTTTTAAGTTTCTATGATTGTGTTATTATACTCAGTTTGTGATCTTCCTGTGCCTATAAATACTTTTTCTTTATGTCCAGCAGTCGACCAGCAGACGTCTTTCAAAATAAAGTTCAGTTGTAGATTTTTATCAGGGTGTGTATTCATATTATTTTATCTATTAGGCAGAACATTGAGTGCCAACGTTGGCGTTGGTTGACCAACTCATAAATACAGGGTTAGGTGTCGCAATGCTAACCGCGACCGCTACTGGGAGGTACAAGACATCTGACCTCTTCCTTACTTCACGTTTCGTAAACTTGTCTCCATGTATTAGTTATAGGCAGTACTAAGTAATTCTAACTGATCTGCCGCGGTAAGATAGAGATTGGTAAACATTGTAATTGCTTCATAATTTCATACGTAGTAACCACCTGTTTCTGTTTTGCATTAATAGCTGTCTTGTGTGACGGATATAACTGTTTGATAAAACTTTTGCCTTTTATACATAACTAGCTGATGCCCGCGGCTTCCTCGAGAACCACTCTATCCATTAGTGAAAACCGCAACAAAATCCGATTCGTAGTTTTAAAGATTTAAGCATACATAGGGATCTAGGGACAGAGAAAGCGACTTTGTTTTATTTTATACTATGTAGTGATAGACATTTATGATCACTGAAAAAAAAACATATTATAAGAAGCGTATAAAAACCAAGTGGAATAACAAATATTTCAAGGTTAACGTGAAATAAAGACAGTCACATGATTCTTTGAATTACCACTGAATCCTGAAAACTTCAAATACATTATTAAAGTCAGATGTAATCCAATTCCTTGGCACGGCCCACAGGGAGCCATGTCAGGCGCGCCTGTAGTTTGCGAGGAGCCAGAACTGCAGTAATGTTATGCATAAGACGTGCTCGCTCCGCAGTAACATCCCTAGCAGCTAGTCAACACATTCAAATCTGTTGTAATACAAAATAACTTTGAATGACGACCGTTAATGAGCTACAAGACTACAAGATATAACACCCTCCCTTTCACTCTCACCCAAAACGCGAACAAATGAAAGAGATAGTCATACAAACGATGGGTCGCGGTATGGCGTGAAGCCAAAACGTTTTAATGTAGAGCTCTTGACCTAGAGTTACATTTATAAACAGTAAAAATATTCACGTGTTGACGGAATAGTTGAACTACAATAACAAACGCTAGAGAAAATTGACAAAACAGATGTTTTTTGACGCGAAAATAGAATGAATGAAGAGGCGGGAAATAGATGTTTATCACTGGCTAGCAGTTCGATAAAGTTAATCTCTACATAACAATTTGTTTTTTAAATGATTCGGATGTTTATTTTTTTACAAATGAAACATTGTGACGTTGCTGTTGTGCAAAAAATTGATTTCAGCGAAATGACCAACTGAGAACTTTATGATTAAGTATAATAAAAATTAGGACTCTTTTCAGATCTTCATCATTATCGTTTTATGAGTTTGTAGAATTGGGTAAATTAGAAACTGCTAGATCAGACGTTATGCATCAAATTTTATTCATTAGGCGTGTATAGTTCTTACAAAACTATGGAAAACAGAAATATGTATTTTCTGGTGTGCAATAAATTATATATAAATAAATATAAATAGTTTTTCATTTTAGATATGCAAAGAATGCCCCAAAATGTAAATAAAAGGCATTTTTGACATGACAAAGTTCTCAATTCCGTAACTAAACATACTAGCACTTTTTTCACAATGTGAGTCACCTTGCGTTTACGCATTATTATAATAGTAATTTGTTTAATAATTGTTTTATTTACGCTTCACGGTCAACAGTAGCTTGCATAACCGTTGCAAATTGTTAAGAATGTCTAGAATAGAATAACAGTAATGATTTCGTAGATATTCGTGCTCTTTTGTTTTATTTCGTTTTTTTGTGCTGATTCCATGCTTATCTAAATTTAAACAGGCTTGGGATAGTGTGTCAACTGCTTATCTTCTTTTAGTAAAAGTAGACTTGTATTAGGTAAAGTTCGGGTCATCAGAAACGTAGTTTGAGCTATTGGGATTTAAAGAAATGTTCTCCAATCAATTTCTTTTCGTTACATGAATATTTTGAATCAGTCTCTTGTTTAAGCTCAACCAAAAAAAGAAAATAATTTTATTTGAACACACAATATTCACAAAAAAATGAATATTGAAACAATTGCTACCATAATTTTCACCAATCAAAAGATACCCTCGACACTAATCCGATCGTCATTTCTTTCCCCTCAGCGCGCACTCAGCAGCCGTAATAGAATCACAAAAGACATTTAACGCCCATATAACATCACAAATTATTACGTACGCCTATCAAACCACGAGAACAGACAATACAACTGTCTCGACAAATTACAGCCACTGTAGACACTGTGATCGTAACGTAACGTAACTGACAATGTGAACATTGTAAACGTGTGACCTGATATTGGCACGCAACGCTACAGGTGTCATCTGACTGATAATTCCCGAAGACGTTTAGGTATGTGCGATATTATTTGCTATTGGGCATGATAATTTGTGTTGTCGAGACGAATTATTTCTATACAGGGTGTAAAACGACCCATCACATAGCCGTCAACTACGCATTCTGTACATGGTCGGAAACAACTTTTATTTTTGGTATGAAAAATCGCTGTTTACGGTAGTGCACAACGTAACGTACGCAAAACATTGTGCTTATGGGTGCATGCAACGGTTCAAGGTTTGTTCCCGTATTTAATATTAAGTCATAATATTAAAACTAGCTTTCTTTAAAAAAGTTGGAACTTTGTCCGTCAATATCTCCGTAACCAGAAGGTTCCCAGGCATGATCCAAAACAAAAAAATGATCACAATGACGGGAATAACAAGTGACTTTCGGCTTCGTTAAGTGACTTTTTACACCCGTTATATTATAATATTCTATGTATATTTATTTATTAAAACTTTATGCACAAGTAAAAAAAAATACTGTATAAAGGCGAACTTAATGCCTGAGGCATTTTCTACCAGTCAACCTTAGGGTGATGCAGAGAAAAACATGGCAGGTGCAAGTGCAACATTAGGGATAGATAACTCGCAAAAGGATAAATATATACTTAAATACATACATATAAACAGAATAAACTTTGTCAGGAGCAATAACGATAGGTGGAGGAGAAAACAAGCCCAGCAAATCAGCGCCGCAACGATTCTGCCAACTTCTCACGAATATGTTCACGAGCCGCTACTTTGAAAGATAACCGACTGGCTGGCTGCCATCTTGATGTTCAGAGGGCATTCCAAAGAAATACCGCCTGGACAAAGAAAGAAGAGTGAATAAAACCAGAGCGGTGAGAAGGAGATCGATATTTTATACTCTGAGTTTATCTTGGACATTATTGACATCGGTGAAGGAAAACCTGAACCCTGAAGCCTTCTCTGTATCAGAAGAGGCTTATGCCCAACAATGGGACAGTAAAAGGCTGGTATTATTATATAATATTATGGCCAAATAGGCTTCAATTGAGAATGAAAATGAATGGATGAGTACTAGTGATTTTCCTGTCATAGCAGCTTAATTAACTTTCTTATAAGACTGAATTATTAACGTATAATTGAACTTGTAAAATCGAAATGATTATAGCTCAAATTCATGAGGTTTTTAAGACTTTTTCGTAACAAAAGGCTACTTTTGAACTTGACTCAATCAAAATAAATCCCAAGCTCTAAGTAAATATTATATTATGTAAAACAGCGTAAAAACGTCGGTTTCTATGTCAACTATAACATATAAATAGTTCTATACCCGCGACTGCTCGTGCGTAATAGTTTTCATTCACTAGTCTCCCCTTCTATTCACAAGTAGAAGGTCAGACCAAATAATAGGGACACTCTTGGCGTATTTTTGCGCTTATACTCGTGAAGGCCATAAAATGCCACCTGTACTCGTGGATATCGATAAAGGCCACCAAGAGCCGATTTAACCGCCTCTGCGGTCTAGTGCTTAGACCACGGGGTTCGATTCCCAGGGGGGCAAAATTTTCTGCTAGGTTTGGTTGGTGGTAGGGCTTTTTCTAAGTCCGCCCGCTAGCTAGCACCATCTTATTCAAGTCTGCCGCCATAAAAACAATGTTGTTGTTTTTCGGCAGTTAAAGGAAAGATAGCCAGTTCCTCTGTGATTGAAGATTCTGGGTGAAGCTCGCTTCCACCTTCGGCCGATCATCAGTTAGCACCAGGTGAGATGCAGGCCAAGAGCTTCCCCGATGTGGTTAAAATAAAAGAGTAATGTATCCAGCTCTAGAATATCTGGGTGCCAGAGAAATTAAAGGGACATGAGACGATTCAGCTTGCTTCTGGGAATTCTGGGGGCGCACCCATGATGCCTTTGGTACCTATTACTGCTCATAGGCAGTGCGGTCACCAACAAATTCTCATCATATAATGCTACTTGCCATATTATGGTCACCATAGACTCACCATATCATGGTGGGCCACCCGCGTCTTAATACTTACATCAAGGTAATATTTTGAATAATTAATTTAATGTATTTTAAAGCAGTTAATAATTTAAGATGTTGGTAAAGGTGATCAGAGATATTACATTACATGAATATAAAGTGGGCAGGCACTTAGTAAGAATATATATTTTATGATTATTGGTAACCAATGTTGTTGTTAACAAATAATATTTATGTGAAATGTTTTTTTGTCTAGCTCCAACTAACAGAGACGTTCTCTACCCACCCTTACAATTTACACGGTGCGCTTTAATTGCCTGTGGCATACCTACCGTATCTTGAAGCAACAATAAAAATTGCACCGTCTTAACAGTGTTTATACGATGCAAGTAAGTAGTTGCTTCAATTTTATTGTACGCTACAGGCAAGAAACTTGGATCGTGTAAATGGGGCTTTAGGCACGTTCCTTGTGTTTTATTATTTTTATGATGTCTATGAAACTCAGTGACTTGTCTAATTGGACGGCATCTTGAAAGCGAGCTCTAAAATGCGCGAGAACTATTAATATGAGGCCTATTATGGACAGTGAGTTTCCTATCTCAAGATGTTGGCATAGTCACCATAGTGATCCCAGTTGAATTATAGAAGAAGAAAAAAGAATTTCCATAATGCACTTTTATTCTAGAGCCAAGAATAATTATGATATCGATTTAATGTTTAGATACGGACGGTGGTGTGGATAAACGCAACTAAATATAAGCACGACATCGCACTTATTTATCATCTTGTTTGTGATTAAGCGGTAAATAAATGCTAGGCTACACTGAATGCAGTGCGTTTGTAGCGCAACAAATCTCTCTATAGAAATTCGATGCGCTAAGTCTATACTTAGATTATGACTTAGCGTAGGCGCCTGTACAAAAACGCGAAGCAATTTTGAAAATTCCCACCAAATAATAAATATTTTCATGTCATGTCATTAACTTATTATTGACATGTGACAAAATATGAAATAATCGCTGTGAAAAACAAAGCACACCTTTGTAGCTAAAAAAAACAGCCTGGAGTAGAGAGCTGAGCTGAAACATATTGAGACCTGCTATTAAAACTGAAAAGACTAAGGGCCAGTTTCTCGAACGAAAATTATCGCAAAATTCATAATCAGCCTATAATGTTCCCACTGCTGGGACACAGGCCTCCTCTCTATGAGAGGGAGTGGGCCGTAATCCACCACGCGGGCCCAGTGCGGGTTGGTAGATGTCACATGTCTTCGAATTTTTGGTTCTAAGACATGCCGGTTTCCTCACGATGTTTTCCTTCACCGTTTTGAGAGCAGTGGTGAAAATTAATGTTACAAATTGTCAAGCGAGCGTAAATTGCTGTGATTGGTTGAATAATTAACAACAGCCAATCGCAACAGTGAACGCATAGTGAAAAATTAATTTTGCGATTATTTTCGGTCGAGGAACCGGCCCTACGAATAGTACGCGCCGTGTGCGTGTGGCCGAGCCTAATCTTCTTCAAATATGAATGCCCCTTCGAATGCCACTGCAAGTTTTGTGGGTGTACGATTTGGCAGAATACTCCGTGACCCGTTGTTCTGACGTCAGATCAAGGTGTCGATCAATAACGTGTAAATTATAACTCGAGTAATAATTGTATGCTCATGTCCCCAAGCATTATTTATTTATGTATTCTTGTGATTATTAGGACTAAATCCACCTACAGTAAGAATAATTAAAAATAGATTTTAAAATTGCGATAAACCTCCTTGAATCTATAATCGTGACAACGATTATATTGTGCTAACGAGTAAGGTATAATTAATTAATAAGTATCTATAGTGATACTTAATATTATTATGGTAACATTGATAAGGTAGTATTATGGTGTTTTTCCAACATAAAAACTAGAACAAAATACGATGAAAATGAAGTCAGGCAGTAAGTAATAACACAATATTTTACGAGCAGCCCACGCCGCGGCGTGACTGATATCACGGCGCGCCGTGATATCAGTTCGTACGGTCCACGGAAAAGAAATAATACGGTAATATAATTTTGATTAGTTCCGATAAAATACTAGTCTATAGGGTTACGAGAAAAGTCAGTAAAGGATTTATACCTATATCTTTTTCGCACATACGCACATACATCGTGGCTAAGTAATAACAGCCGCACGGGTCGATCCATCAGGTAAAGCTACGCTTGCGGGGGTTGGTCTGTGGATGGGTGACCATCTTTACATACCGAGACTCCTCCGTGCCTCGGAAAGCACGATAAGCCCTTGGTCCCCTTGTCATTCGTGGATCTTTGACAGTCGTTACCGTCAGAAGCCCAGTCTTACAAAGGGGTGTCGTATTGCCCAGTTACGGGGTTGTGGAGGTCAAATAGGCAGTCGCTCCATTTAAAGTACTGGTATTCAGCTGCATCCGGTTAGACTGGAAGCCGACCCCAACATAGTTGGAAAAGGCTGATTGATTTCACACGTTTCTTTTTGGATGGTAATGTTTTCAGCGCGCCATTTCAGCGGCAAAGTTTTGACATGACAAAGAAGAAGCGCGCCACTGCTGAACATATTATAGAAAAAAAAAGACGCATCGTAATAATGCCAGGAAACCCTATGTATCATAATCATCCGGCTTTTTAAATGGATTGAACGCAGTATGCTGGAAAACAGGGCAAAGCCGGTGGTAATCTAGGGATTGGCATCAAATTGACAATCAACAGTATCTTTTTGATACAATCCAGACATTAATGACACCCACAAGTTTTGAAAGGGCGGTCTGTCTATTGATCTATTTCTAGCCCAAACCAAATAGTCAGTTTATGAAACATTCCGTTATACAAACATTCCAGTTCGCTATTGAATATAAACTTATCAAGTATGTTGTACACACGCATAATACAATTAGTTTCGCCAAAAGAATAAATAAGGCTGCAGTTAAGCGACGTGAAAACATTTACCCTCTTATACATTCATACATACATTTATGGCAAATGTGAACTCCATTTACTTTGCAACAATACTCGTACTACTTTTTTCAAACGCCTCAAATTCTTTTCTGTGAATTAGAGGAATTTGATTGTAGTCACCAATTAATAGAGTCAATTTTGCAATAAGAGCGCAGCCCGCGAAAATTTGGACGCGGATTCCGCACAGCGAACGCGCGGTTTCCGCTTTATGTAAACGCGAAGAAAAAAAACGAGTTAAATAAACGCACCCTAATAATTCACGCATCTAAGCGAAGAGAATTCAAAACAAATTAAAATCTGATGAAAAGCAATATCACAAATAATATCGATTTGATTTATTTATTAAAGCAGTTGTAATAATGTTCACACGTGCGCTGCTCTGGCGCATCTGAGGAAGCGGAACATGCGCACGCGTTACATCCTCATTTTATACGTTCATTGTTACGTCAGTATGCGCCTCATTGAATTAACTTAGGTAATATCGTACTTACTGCAGTTTGTAAAATTGCTTGCTTTTTCTAACTTGCGATCATTAAAATATTACTGAAGTACCAACCTATATCTACTCAGTAATGATACGAGCTACCTGTGTAAAAAATAATAAATATAGAAGATTTTATTTATATTTATTTTATTAATAGAGTAGATCCTATTTATTATTTTATACATTATTCATTTCCAGTGTGCTATTATTGCACATGCTATTTTTAAACCTATGAAATACTAATAATAGCATGTAAACAATGTTAAGGTGAGTTTATAAATATTTTAGAGGTCGGTTTCTATTTAATTTATTTATAATTAGCCTTTCACCTGAACTTGAAATTGAATAAGTCAAGTTCAAAACAAATGATGACGGTTATAAAAATAATAAGCATTTGTACAAGCCGAACATATTTATGAGAGACACGCGACCCAATAAAATTGTCAAATTAAAAATAATATTTATAATGCTGATGCAATTTCTAATAAAGTGTCATTTTGTCATGTTATATGTTCCTCGCCTGACGAGACAGAAAGTGAAAACAAAGGAATGATAGGCAGTATAGAAAATGTACCCGATATTATATAATATGTACCTACGCGAATAAAAGTGTTTTATTATAAACGAAATAAATTGTTTTATTAGATTGTGAAACATGCGATAAGTTTTACTTCGCAAACATTAACTATGTATTTCAAAATACCAATACGTATAGTTCAGCCAGCACTTAGATACAATTCAATGTTGAAAGATGTCTAAACATCTGCAAAACAATAAAATTTGCATGAGGGCAATGCGAAATCATGACATTATTCAGATTCAATATCTGTGTGTTTACGTCTTACAGTTTATCAATACGACAGAATGCATCTTGTTTAGAGTGCAATATCATAAATTTTGAGTACTCATTTGAAATTTATAGTGCCTATAAATAATACTGCAATCAAAAAATAAAATATTATTAAGCCACGCGAACACTAAGCATTAGCTTTATTTGAATAAACTTTTGAATTAATGTGTGATCGTGTTAGCATATTAATATATAATGGTACAAATTGATCAGCTGTCAAATTTCAATGTCGTCATTTATTTTTGCGCGAAAGTGTGAAGAAGAAACTTACTAGTAATATTTTATCCACTTATGAGTAGCAGAACCAAGACAAATTAATTATTATAATCTTTGACTCGCGTAGTGATTGTTGAGTTATATTCAAGGATCGATCCAAGATTTTCATTCATGTCTGCAGTTTAGGTATATTTATACGAGAACACCCTTTATCTCAGAGGTCATACTCCTTAGTCACAAAAATACTGTCATTTTGACATAATACAACATAAATTATAATCAGAACAACGTTATGCTGTCAAGCCTTTCATAAAAACATGGTTTCCACAGCATTTAGAGTTGAATCCGTTATTTGCTTTCAAAGCATCAAAGATGGCCGCTGCACATTGTGACAGTTCCATAACCCGTTCATTTGAATACAGCCATGGAAAGTCGTAGTTTCATAGCGCACTCATACGTATAATTGTTGACTTTCCATAATGCGTGGGCAATTTGTGGGCAACGATTTTATGTCGATGGCCCGAGATGTATTACCGGCTGTTTCACAATTACATCCTATCAGCTGTTATTAAATCGCTACATTTGAATGATTCTGTATTGCCATTTGTTCTGCTTTATTGTCATTTGTTCTTATTTTACTATTCATCAGTTTTGTATGACAATTTGTTGTTGGTACTTTGAATAATGTTAGAATTCAGTGTCTAGAAATGTCATATTTGAAATATTCCTCTGTTGTTAGTGACACTAATTGGCTCTCATGGATCTACCGTATGATCTAACAGGCATTTGCTTGTGACATTATTTCAGAATTCCTTTATTTTGAATTCATATCTTTTCTAGGTGTTCCTATTCTGATACCAATATTGATACTTTTATCGTAGGCGAACGTACGTGGTCTGTGGGTAGAACTCCCACATTCATTCCTGACTGACGCAAACTGAAGATCGTATGCCATGTTCCCGTAGGTCCCTTTGACATTTACAGCCGTATTTTTTTTACTTTTAGGAAAACAATTATGACTCAAATAAAAATACGTCTCTAAGGATCAATAAATAAATATGTATCCACGTCGTTTATTAAAATAATTTGTTCATTTGTATAACTCGTTAGCAAACTATTAAATATCCCTCAGAAAATATTTAGTTCGCATGTAAAAATATAGGTACAGATACATTATGTGTTTTTGCTACTAAAGCTATTTTAGCATAGTTTATTGGCATAACGTGGCTTCAGTTTCGGAAACACGTAAGCTGTTTAATGGCTAAAATAACATCGGTAATGAGCTTATTGAAGACTAAAATAATATACGTAAGTACCTATGAGATGTCCCAACCCTTTGCTTTAGAACACGCATGTATTGAGTGTTCAGTTTTTGGCCATATGTGAAATAAATAATATATTTATTATAAGTATTTTTTATTAGAAATTCCCGTTTAGATTACTATCAGAGCCCTTGATGGGCTTTTAAATTATTATGAGCTCCGTCCTAATCCGAAGAGTTAAAATCGAAAATATTTCAAAACATTTTGTATAAAAACGCGATTGACTTTAGGAAAGGTTCAATAATAAAATCAAAACTTGATACTGTTCTAATTCGGAATATGTACTTGATGTAAATAGCTAGCATTTGATTAAGAATCCACAGAGCTACCTACTTAATAAATATGTACCTAGAATCTGTAATCAATTTGCTCAAACTTGACCTTTAAACTTGAAGACGATCAAGTGAATGACTGTGACAGTTTACAACGAGGCCACTACTCCTCCCTTGTGGAACAATCACCGCGGTCTCTCACGGCATGACCCTAACTGTATCACTTACGATCAATTTATTGCTATCGAACTAACTTTGTAAGATGGAGACGATCTTTGACATGTAGCATGCTGTACTAGGGTTAGATATAACTTAGTAGCATGTGTGTAGGTTTAGTAAATTTATTATATTGTTTATAATTAAGCACATGTACTTTAAAAAACATTATTTTTAAACTACATGTGCTTAGTTATTGTATTTTTATTTAACGATTGCATTTATTGTTACTCATGTCAAAATTATTTTCTCAATTTCAATGGCGATGGAATATCTGTGGCCCTAGTGAAAAGGGGTATAAGTCCGATTTTGTGGAAAATGAGTTAAGTATACAGAAGTGATCAGAGAAAAATGCTCTATCGTTTGGTGTAAACGGATCTAAGCTATCTTTAAAAATAAAGAAGTTACCTTGTGTAAAAGGGTCCAACTGACACCAAAAAAAACTACAAAAGTCGGTTTCAAGTACTTTTGTATTCTTTTAAACGGATTTTTTCAAATATATTTTGTGTTTTTTAATCTAAATTAACATAAATTACCCACGTTTTTATTTGGTTCGTGTTTATCAATACAACAAGACCTGGTTCTTAAAAATGGTTTAGTGAGTAATGTGATATTATTAGACATAAATCCGTTTTCACTAAAATAAAGGGAAAATATCAAAGTAACTCTGTTGAGATTAGTATGAACATAATCATTCCAAATGCGTATTCATTTTCACTTGTATGAATTAACATTTAACATTATGGAAGAAGGGGTATAACTTATATTATACCCTAAATGAATTCATTTTGTGGTTAGTATAAGTCATTATCTTAAAAACTAATAACATTAAATAAAAATAACTCAATAATAATAAAGAGCATAAATTGTTTACCTATAAAAAACTTCACATGTATTTCAATTGGTAGCGGTTTAAATGTCACACGAGGTCAAACACGCAATTTGAAGCGCGCGGAGTGTTTTTGGCGTCTCCTGTAAAGTTGCATTTTTGGACTTAGATCCCTTTTCACTAGGGCCACAGATATATTTTATGATATTTTCGTGTTTACTTCATTATGGTGTTAGTGTTTACGGCACCTAAACAGCAGCCCCGTCGTGTACCTCCAGTATATCTCAACGGCGTTGAACTGAATGTGGTAACTCAATTTAAATACTTGGGTCATGTTGTCACCAGTGACCTACGTGATGATGGGGACATAGAACGCGAGCTCAGGGCGTTGGCGGTGAGGAGCAATATGCTCGCCCGTAGGTTTGCTCGCTGCACGGCAGACGTCAAAGTCAGTTTATTTAAAGCGTTCTGTCAGTCCTTCTACACCAGCGGCCTATGGGTGTCATATACGAGCCGAGCCTACAACGTCCTGCGCGTGCAATACAACAATGCCTTCAGGATACTGTTGCGGTTGCCGCGACGTTGCAGTGCGTCGGGAATGTTTGCTGAAGCACGTACGGATGGCTTTCACGCCATCATGCGTAAGAAAGCGGCTTCCCTACTGCAACGTTTGCGTAGCACTCAGAACAGCATCCTGAAAATGATTGTTAGCAGAGTGGACTGCCCCCTCCAAAGGCACTGGGTAGAATTAGGTATAGGTTTATGTTAAATAGAATTAAGTACTAACATAGCATGTAAGCACAGTTTACACTAACCACTGCTATGGACTGCTTAGGTCTGAAATAAAGATTTTTTATTTTTATTTTTTATTATGCAACTCTTTGAATAACTACTTCGAAGACAGTTAAATTGTTATCGTAGAGTACAAAAACACATAACATTTACTTACATTATATTAAGTACAACAAAACGTAGAAGCAGTTATTCAGTTATAGATCGAAAAATATATAAGAACTAAAGTGACTTCACTCTTAACATAACTTGTAGGTACTGTCCTAGGATGTTAAAGAGTTTCAGAAGAAGTCAGGTACATAATTATGTCGGAGAAAATCCAATACCCAGAACGTTTACTTCACTCGTCTTACTCACCTACAGCAAAAATGTACAGCTGAGCCCAAATTCCTGGAAAGAAAGGAAACATCATATTAATAAAACACACACATACACACCTACTTGAATTTTTACAATAACTTCCTTCTTTCACAAAAAGAGCGAGGCTATCACCATTTTCTGAATATAATCTCAACCGCGAAATTGGGACTGAAAATTTTCCAAAAGGAAAATCCTATCTCCCTTTGTTCAACTAGGGATGCGAATCCAGGACCTCACATTTCGCAAGGAATCCTTTTTTAGATGATGTCACAACACGAAATATCTGGCAAACAACTTTGGCTACAACACGTTCGTTTTTGTAACGATATATTTGGATCCTATTTATTAACTAAACTCTATTTTAGTTTTATTATCGATGTTCACACCTGCTAACATTTAACGCGACAAATGTGCCATAAATTCAATGAAAACAATGCATTTATTATCCTTTATTTACAATCTTATTTGATTTAGTAGCAACAGGTGATCTCAATAAATACGATATAAGTTTTAGGTGATTTTCTTCTGTTCAAATAAAACTGAAGAAATGTAAAAAAATAAGACAAGTTTTCCTTCGTTCTAAGCCTTTGAGAATGCAATTTACGGTGAAACAGCAGGTGACACACAGTATTGTATACTTTCTACTTATAAATGTGTGAAGTGCTCTAAATATAGCATACTAATTTAGACTGTAAGGATGGAAGGCGAGCCCTTACTGTACATAATTTAGAGCAGAAACTCATGATGCCTGTTTATATACCCAGCCTAAAATAAAAGACAAACTCATTGGACTATCTTGTAATCTCAAATATTGAGTCACATTCTATATTTGAAAAGACACCACGATTGTGTAAATGTACGTTGACGTCACAACACTTAAAAAAGTAACGTCTAATAGCTTCAGCAAATATTGAGGGCCAGCACTAAAACTGACTATACATTTCAGTGAAATGTCAATAAGTCGGGCCATCAACCGCCATTAAGGAGAGGCTCGGGAACCGAATCGGTCATTAGTGGGAAAAACATTTCAAAATCAAACACCAACTTGTTCCACTGACAGTGCTGGAAACTTCCTCCTAATTGCTACACTCCTTTGAGATACTTAAGTGCTCCACAAAATAAAATATACAAGGAAATGTAAACACTAACAAAATATACAGACCATTTTGATCTAAATGGACCGCTAGCAAAAGCATAATCAGCCTATAATGTTCCCACTGCTGGGACACAGGCCTCCTCTCTATGAGAGGGAGTGGGCCACCACTGGGGCCCAGTACGGGTGTCACATGTATTCGAATATTTAGTTCTAGGACATGCCGATTTCCTCACGATGTTTTCCTTCACCATTTTGAGAGCAGTGATGATTAAAAAAAAGGGCCTGTCTGGATTCGAACCGACCTACAACTCGTAAGTGCGGCAGTTACCACTGGGCCACCACTGCTCTCCGCTAATTAGTCAGATTTTATTGAATAAACAAAAGCAATAAGCGCAGTCGTTTGTTTTGTTATCTGCTAACATGATCTCTTTATTCCGGAACAGTATAATTTTTAATTAAAATGTAATTGAAAGACTATGATTACACTGCAGTAATTAGCAGTAATTTATCCATAATTAATAACAAGGTGCACTCAGTTAATGACAAGGAATTTTATACAATTTTTAAATTATTTCGCATTTTTGAACAGACCTTGTTCGGAATACCATGAATTTAAAGAAAACCAACGAATTTGGATCGAATTCCAACGCAAACTGAACTTTGTTAACTTTAAAGGTCATTAATGCACTATTCCCTTGAATTTTATACGTCAAGGGTACTTTAATAAAAATATCCGAAATAACACCTTTAAATTGACACTAGTTACGTTTTAAAAAAATAACTATATCTGTAAAATAAGAAATGAGTACATAATAGGAAGTCGTAAAGTGCCATCATAATGGCTAGAAAGGGGGTGCTAACCGAAATGACGGCTTTTAGAGAAGTACGGAAGAAAACGACATGTTGCGCCGCTTCCAAATAAATTGGGATAAGGGCAGAAGAATGATGACCAGCAAAAGCCATAGTTAAGTAACTTGAGGATAAACTTGGAATATCACAATAGTAGAAATAACAAGGCAAACCCACAAATGCGCTACCCGATCGGTGATCGATTTCTAGTTATCAAGAAAAGAACTCTTTAACGTAATGAAGTCAACAACCATTCGGAATACATAATATATCTGACAGATGACATTAGTGTGAATGAGACAGTGTTTACATATCTATTTAATAGATGCACTACATTACCTAGAGTGCTTACAAGATAAGTTTGCGCGTTGCTTAAATTGGAACTAATAAGTATGCCGCCGCGCCGCGCCGTCTTGTCGTTTATGTAAGGTCAAATTAAGTATAGAATTATTTAATTAATTATTATTAATAATATTGAGATTAATGAATATTTTAATTACATTATAGAATTAAGCACGCCAGCGGCACTTCGCGCGCAGACTTATTTTCCACGCACTCTAATCTCGATTTCCAGCAAGACGGTCCATGTACCAATTTGCTCATACTGTCTAGCCACATTACAACAATGAGGTAAGCTCTAAAGACAAATAAGTGCTGCAATAATAAATAACTACCTACTTACTATCTAAACAGTACAGAACTAAAATTGCAATCTAATACAAATATATCATATGGCCCTAGTGTTAAGTAATGTAATATAACCGGTTTTGTGTCCGACTGCCGGCCAGCCTGCAAGGTCGGAGACGGGTTTAACTCACTACGTCACAAAAACTTCGTAATATTAAAGAAATTATGCATAAATTAATATCTGATATCTATTCGCGGATTAACTGTGTCTTTAAAAATTTAGAGAACTGTTTTTAAGAAAAAATATAACAGAGCATTACAGACAAACTTACCTTATAATGTTTGACAACATTTCCAAAACGGTACAACTCCGAGGACCTAGGTATATTTAGGAATTGTTTTTTCTAGATTTAGAAGTATTTGCCTTGTGAGTACAGTATTGTATCTACAGCATGTTCAACTCCCTTCAAAAGTAGTGTTATTTGATAAAACATGCAAATATTGAAGTTAAAGATAAGTTGATTCTTAGAAAGGTTATTCCTGACTGACTTCATAACATTCTTATGACTGTTATAATTATTTGAACACAGCAAAGTAATGTGACATTTTGACACAATAATCTGTCAGTTGACAAACACTGTAACTATTCTAAATAAGCATCTCGTATACACTTTCTAACACTATAATTATTTTCTCAATACAACATACATTAATTTTCACACCGTAACGGAATCTCGGTAAATCCTTACTATAAAGAGTTCCACGAATATTTGAACCTGAAATACTAACCTAAATAACAACACTAAACAAAATTGGAAGAACTTCATCACTGAACACACAGTCACACAATCACATTAGCACATGGGTTATTCTCAGGTACAGATTATAATCACTTGAACGATCAAGGTCGATTTGCAACTACGATTGCGGCGGGAAAATTAGGTGTTTGAATCTAGCTAGCAACCAGCTGAATAAAAAAATCAAAAAAGGGCGGTGAAAACCGATCCGCGACTGCGCGTGTGTGGAGTGTTTTGAGCGAATCCGTGAGCAGAGAAAGATCGTGCGCCCACGCATAGCGCGTGGCTATTACGAGATGCCGATTGTCGCCGGCCCTGGGGCAAGGTTGCCTGGAACACCGGCTGTCAAATCTAATGTTTCTAGTAAATCCCAATATGTCACTTTCGATCTGACCTATATAGTTCCGTGATTGTGTTTACCAGCTTGTTATAAAATCTAATAGTTTATTGATTTGTCTGATAGCTTTATGGATTTCCAATTTAGTTTACATTTTATTTGCACATATTTTACAAGCATCAATTTACACATATTTTACAGTGTTAAATGGCGAACTTTCATTTCTCATTTCTGAACACAAAAAGAGACCGTATTAATACCGTTGATTGGCGTCGCGTCCCCTTTTGGTTTTATGTCCTCTACTTTAGCTTGGTGATCGCTCTAATTGCTCTTCGCTGTACAAAACTGATACATTCAACAATATAGAGGAGGAGGGACTTACAGCTTACAGTGAATCGCTAATATCTGCCTACCTATGATCGCCTGGTGACGCAATGTAAGTATAGTGGTGTAATACTACTGCTACTACTAAAATCTATCGCTGCATTATCGTTTAAAAAGTTATGGTCATTATTTATAAAGTTATGATCATAACCCCGAAGGGTTAGGCAGAGGTGCACACCCACATTTCACCAGTTACGTTTAAGTCCCATGTAATAGGGGGCGAGCCTATTGCCATCTATCGGACACAAATCCAGACTCCGGGCTGCTACTGAGCAATTCCAGATGGAAAATCCCAACAGCAGTTTGCCCGACCCGGGAATCGAACCCAGGACCTCATGCTCAGCAGTAGCGCTTGCGATCACTACACCAACGAGGCAGTCAATATGGTCGTTATGGTCAATAAGATATAATACTTATGCAGAAAAAATTGATTGATTTGTAAAAACCAGTAATCTAGGTCCGTTTGAAGGAACTTGCTCGACTCATACTCGACTCGGGACACCATGACAATGGCCACAGAAACGCCCTCAGAATTGAATTCTTGATGTGCATTAGGATTATTATTTTTATTGGATGCCTTAAAATTACATAAGGTAGGTAGGTATGTGTTTGATACGACTCTATTTATTATGGTGGCTCACCGATTCCCGTACAAAAACGATCTCCGACCAAAAAATGGTTTTGAAAATGTTAATTCTTACATAATATTTATTTATGTTGATGTTTTTGTAAAAAATATTTGTGTAAGTATTTAAAAGGGCCGATATTTAAGAAATTCTAACGTGAGACAAGGCATTTACTATTCTTTTGAAAATATAAAAACAAAAACACTTGAAATTCGAGCAAAATTATAAATTAGTAAAAATTATTTGTAACATAGATTTGTGTATATTTAAAAGCACCACGATATTGAAGAAATTCCAATGTGAGACAAGGCACTTACAATTTGTTTTTAAAAGACTCTAGAACATAATAAAAACAAAAACACTTGAAATTCAAGCTAAATTATAAATTACCCAAAATAATGAGTGTGCGTGAAAAACACCTGAAAACCATAAGGCATCAAATTGCCACTTACGTGTTCCAATAAATTGTATGAAAATAAAACTATAAATATTCATTTATTTAAATTACGTTTAGTTTAAAACTTATAATTGCTTAGGTAAGTTTATACGGATACGTAATACAATAACTTAGATATTTTATTGATACAAATACACGAATAAAACAATAACTTGTTATACTTAATCACTTAGTTATTTACCTAATGAATTAAACACGGTAATGTCATGCCTTTTACCACAATTGTACTAAACCAAGCTGTGCAAACAATTCCATTTAAATACCTAGCGAGTGTGTCTCAAAATAATTTATAATCTACCCATTAATCCATTATCCAATTTATCCAATTTCTTCCAAATCCGTTTAACCGTTTTAGCGTAAAAGCCTAACAAACAAACAAACCCACTTTCGCATTTATAATATTAGTTAGGATTAGTAAATCTATACTAATATCATAAAGCTGAAGAGTTTGTTTCTTTGTTTGAATGCGCTACTCTCTGGAACTACCAGTCTAATTCGAAAAAATATTTTTGTTTTGTTAGCCCAACTCATGAGGGAGGTTTTAAGCTATTGAAGATCATGCTGCGACCCTTACGAGCCGACCAAAAAAAAGGGAGAAAGAACGCTACGCGAAAACGAAGCAAAAGCGCGGGCGGGCGATGCGATGCGACGTCAGCAATAAAAAAGAGTGTTATCAAATGTGGCTGTTATTTTAGTAGATAAATATTGTGGTGTCCTATGACGTCTAAACTTCAAAGTAGCGATCTTCTGACTGTTCTGTGTCTGCTTTTTGACTAAAATCTTCTTCCAACCAATCTTCTTCCATAGGTTCTTCTTCCAACCAATCTTCTTTGTTGTTTTTACAAAAATATTCCAGTGCCTCGAACAGTCATACCTATATATAAATCGGTTCAAAAGCGTTGAGTTCGCATATAAAATTATAAAATGTTATTGTTGAACGGCAATAGAAATTTTGCAAGTGTACATCATAAAGTTGGATCGTAAACGAACTATTTCTGATTAGGTTTGCTCGCTATTCACTCGCTTCAGAAAACTTAAAAAATGTAAATGCATTCCCTCAAGGTTCCTTTGAAGGCTCAGATTCATTCCGCATTTTTTCAACAAAAAATAGACTGTCAAAATCGGATGCGTTTTAACCTTACCTTCTAATCAAGATAATGTTAATTCAAGGAAACTCTTCGCATTTCAATTAAATAGGAAACTATTTTGTAATATTTCCCACGTTAGTAATTAAATATAGGTAAGGTTTTGAGTGGACGTGCCATATAATATGTAGAGGACTATTTGAATGCAGTTTAAAATAAACATCATAACATCACGCCTGTATATCCCCAATGGTTAGGCAGAGGGAGGGGTACTAGGTATAGAAAGTATACCCACATTTCGCTTAAGTCACATGTAACAGGGGGTGAGTCTAATGCCATCAACCGGGCACAAATCCAGACTCCGGGCTGCTACTGAGTATTTTCAGATGGGAAAACCCAATGACACTGCCCGACCCGGGAATCGAACCCAGGACCTCGTGCTCGGCAGTAAAGTCAAAGTAAAATAATTTATTTCAAATAGGCACTTTTATGGCACTTTTGAACGTCAAAAAAAACAAGGAAATAGAACTGATTCTAGTAGCGCTTGCGACTACACCAATGAGGCAGTATAAATTATTCTATTTAATTACAATCAAATTGCTGCATTTATCGTACTTATAATCTCTTCAAACTGACACGTCTGGACCAAACCACTCTTGATTTCTAATGATCTCCAGTCACCATTGAATCTAAATGTTGTCTGCATTCACTTTCGTGCGTCCCATATTTATTATTTCATTAGTGTTCTTTTTTTATGAACGAGTATACATTAAACTTTTAAGTTATATTATATAATAGACAATTATGTACATACATTTATACAACTTTTTTTGTGTTCTTAGTCGTTATGCCAATCTAAACATGCATTATCAGCCTATAATGTTCCCACTGCTGGGACACAGGCCTCCTCTCTATGAGAGGGAGTGGGCTAATCTACAACGCGAGCCCAGTGCGCCTTGGTGGATGACTGTGATCCATTTTTTTTGGTTCTTCTACACATGACATTGACATTACATAAAGTAAAGCGCCTGTCTAGGTTCAAATCTACGACTTATTACAACTCGTAAGTCTCGGCCTAATTACCACGGGGCCACCACTGTTCAAAATATTGCTAAATATGGGTTTTTATTCTTAGTAAGTTGTAGATACAGAATTTCATCTATGCAGTAAGGTGGCAATATAACGTGCGTTTGCAGTTATTCATTCACCATTGATTATTTAGACCTAATAAAATTATGCAACACTATGATTAAATATGACTGCATGGTGTGTAATACCGAGCACGTGTATGTTTATTGCCATGTGGATATGTTAGATTTATTTTATCGCCTTCAGCCAAAACGATAAAACTTAAAGCAATCAGTTTGATCTACGCTTCACTTTAGAACAAGCCGAACTAATGATATCGTCTGTATTTGCATGAACTTAATGGATCTACGTAGGTATATAGCCTATATGTATATAATAAGTAATTATTTATTACTAGCCTGCATTCCTATTTATTTGACACTGGCGATCCGCCCCGCTTCCTGATAACACCAAGATTTCTTTACTACATAGAAGTTTTATGATTTCTACCTTCCGGAATGAATCCTCTAAATGGTGGTGAAAACCGCATCAAAATCCGTTGTGTAGTTTAGAAGAACAACGGGTCAGTGACAACTCGGCCCGAGTCAACTCAACCATTCGTAGTCTCAACCCGAATATTAATACCAGATCAATTGACCGCATTGATCTGGTAAAGACACTGTCACGCAAATACACTGACACGAAAAAAGCAACTTTATTTTTTTAATATGTAAAGATGATTCTTTTTGTTCCAAATACGCTCACGTGATGATGATAAAGGTAAAAACATGACCTTCGTTGCCGTAGGGTAAATAACCCACATTTATTCAAAGTCGTTAGAGAATCGGTACATTTTAAAGCTTCTTGTGGGAAAAAAGCGGTTTCAATGTTTAAGCGTTTTTCCCTTCATCTATAAATAATTGCCAGATCAGATTGTCCAGAGTTAAAGTTGACCATTGTAAGGTTAATTAGATTAAATTCGGGGTAAACCTTTGTGAAGAGAGAAAAATAAAGATTATTATTATTTATTACTAGCTGCGCCCCGCGGTTTCACCCGCGTAAGTCTCGATCCCGTAAGAATATCGGGATAAAAAGTATCGATGTCCTATTTCAGGTCATGGTCTACCCCTGTGCCAAATTTCATCAAAATCCGATCAGCCGTTTTAGCGTGAAAGCGTAACAAACAAACAAACTCACTTTCGCATTTATAATATTTAGTTTTATGATAAGGATTAGCTAAGAGCAACCAATGGTGAAGGCAGTCGTCAGATAACCGGTGATGATAAAGATAGTTCGATGAATTCCGCATTACTTGCATATTTCCAAACTAGATGTTGCCAAATATAAACACATTAGAATTTCAACATGAATCATTGTACAGAATTTAAAGATTGTTAGTCAATAAGTGAACAAGTTTTGAAGAAACGATAGGCGACACACGCAATGTTGTTTTCACTTTCAATTCTTCAGGGAACTGGTATTGTAAGAGCTTCATATTGTAATGTCTTTGTGATACTAATATTATACACAGGCAGATTTTAGTGATGTAACAGTTCACGAATCCACAACATTATTGGGACGAGTCGCGAAAGTTGTTCGCCCGGTTCGCGCCGGTGAATACCACTGGGTAAGGATGTCACTTCTTGTCACTATGATCTTTTGTATTTTATCATAAAGTAGTACCTACCTAAGTATCTTGAAATGATACTGTTTGAAGATAGTATTTTGATCGTTTAAAAATAAAAGTTTTATCCAAGATTAACTTATCTATAGTCTTCAATTATTTTTCGTTGCTTATTTATTTATTTCCTATGTTTATTTAGGATATGTATGTATATGTGTATCTATTTTAGTATATTGTATACTTATTAATTGCACCTACGACAGCCCCATTTTATGTCCAGGCAAATCACTGTCCATTCCAAGGTTGCCTGGAAGAGATCGCGGAAAGCGATAAGGCCGCCCATTGTATATTTTGTAGTGTTTGTTTTTTCCTTTTGTTATATATTTTTGTGGTGTACAATAAAGTATATATAAATAAATAAATAAATAACTGTCTGCATAGGCGCACGAGAAAATTTTAGAATTACCGCAGATATTTTGAAAATTATTCTTAGTTTTAGAAACCCCCAAAATTAAAATATCTAAAAGTGGTTTACTTTTAGATATTTTAATTTTGGGGGTTTACTAGAACTTCTTTAGTATAATCAACTAACAACTTGCAATTAATAAACAATTGACGAAATTCGTCTCCTATGAATACAATCAACAGTTGCAACTGTTGTACTTACTTAAAAAATAATAAACCTGCTGTGTCCAATCAATTAAAATCCATTTCATGGCTTTTACTTTCAGCTCGCTATCACCAAGTTATTTTACCTACCTTACCTATCGTGAAGTTTATCATTTTTGCATTAAATAATTATTTTGGGTTATTCCACAAACCTCCATTGACAATCGATTGATCAAATTTGATTGAAAAAACAATACCCCATTGATGGGGATCAATGGGTTATTTTTTTAACGATCAAATTTCGATCGTTCAAGAACGACACTATTGTGTCACTATTGTTTGGATGACATAACTAACGAACATCAGTCATTTTAGAGTCTTTATCTAAATAGAATGATGATGCTTTCAAAGTGCTTCGTTTTTCCAGTTGTCTCTTCGTTTTTCCATCTATAAATACATACATACAAAAAAAACGAAAGTAACCCTGTCTGTCTGTTACCTTTTCACGCCTTAACGGCTGAACAGATGTGATGGAATTTGGCACACAAGTAGACCATATAATATATCACGATTTACTTTCTTATCCCGGTAGTACGTTCACCTGGGATAATTTCCGAAGTCCAAGCGAATGAAGCCGCGAGTAAAAGGGAAGATCGATAGAGTTACCAACTCGGGTTATTTTCGTGGTTTTTCCGACAACATTTTTGGACAAACAGAAAACATTATCAAGTTACAGACCACAGTAGGTACTCACATACCTCCAAAAAATACGATATTTCTTTAGCCAAGTGCTGTCATCCCTACCGTATGACGCACCTGAGACGATCGAGTTGACTGGCCACTGTGTCATCGGAGCAAGGCGAGCCGACCGCGATTAATCGCTAATTACTTACTATTACAGTTTTCATAGCCAAGTACCAGCCCAATTTGTTTTGTAAAGAAACTAATTGGAACTAGCTATTGAAAGTTCTTCTTAGTCCTCCACAGGATTACAAAAAACCGTGACCTCCTGTCTCCGTACAGTGATATCCAATCTATCGGTAAATTCATAACAAAGAATTGAAACAAAATCTTGTCTATACTCGGCCTTGATATGGAATCCAGTATGTTTGACTCTTTAAATAGACACCAGTATCGCAATTTTTATTTAATGTACGGTCATAAAATTGATATCAAAAGTTTTAAATTTAAATACAGTAGTACTAAATTGTTTATCAATGTTTGCGTTAAGACTGACTTTTATATCTGGTTAAACTAACTTATACTTCTCAGTTTTCCTTTGAACTTTTATTAACGTACCTTTAGTACTTTTCGCTTATAAATTTTAACCTTTCCAGTCGGTATAAACAAGTTTACAGTTACTTGATCAACAAAAATATCAAAAAGGTTTTAATTTGAATAAAAAATGATGTAATAAAAGAAAACAAAAATATCCTTAATGACAAACTAAAAATGGTTGTTAAGAAGATGATGAAAGACATATAAATGTAAGATAATGTCGTTGACTCTATATTATATTACATGGTGACTTCAATATACACGAATATATTATATACAAGTATATCACCAAGTTGACGACTCTCTCAAAGTGGACAAACGATGCGCCCTAGTTCCAGTAATTTATGCACTAAAAACAATCAAATATGGACCCAGTAGAATTACTAGAGGCGTCTCATATAACGCGAATTCTGCATACACATGTACACATACATATAGTCAGGACACTTTCATTATGCATTAAAATATATATATATCAATACTTTGGGACTTGTTCACTCACTTTTCACTCTCAAAATGCGATACCATTGATCAAAAATTTTACTTCAACGCAAGGTTTTAAATAAATAATAGGTTTCACGGATTTCCGTATATGCCCGTACCGTGTGTTGCTACTTCTTTTTTCGACTTACACTATATTAAATATAGACTACTTTTATAGATGTCTTTTTATAGCATGTTCCTTTTAAATTCTTCTTTTAATAAAAGGCTTTTATATACACAGTGATGCAGTACCATCACTGCTATGTTAAGAATGTATGGAATGGGACATATCTGTAGAGGTGACCAACCTGAGTGTATTCTCATATTTCTTAGAACAATGACCGCTACTAACAATGAACGGTCAAGAGGTAATTGCGATAATCAGCACACTTGACGACAGATTGGTCGTCACAGTTGTTAATATCAGACAGGATACTTGCTATCGAGACATGCTCTTGACTTGACATAGATAATTCCTTCGTTATTTTTTATCATCATCTGCCTAGCATTTTCTCAACTATGTATGTTGGGGTCGGCGTTAAATCTAACCGGATGCAGCTGAATACCAGTATTTTACATAAAGCGACTGCTTATCTGACCTTCACAACCCAGTTACTGGGTAACACTATACCCCGTGATAAGACTGGTAGTCAGAGTTTTGGGGTACTGGCTACCCGCGACGACTGTCAAAGATAAATAATTATAGTAGCCACGAGCCCCTCTTCTACGTTATTTTTAACGACATCCTATTTACCATCTTGCAGTAATACTCTTTGCTTGCAACCACTCGGAAGTAAAAAGAGGGCTTGCTACACCCACTGCCGGACTTAGTAATCCTAAATCATACACTATTGTATGAAATGGATGGTTGCCCATCGACATGGAAAACCCTCATTGCCCCATGTAGACCTTGGGCCACAGTCTTTGCGGGTATTCTCATAATAATGTTTTAAAACTAAATGAACACACGGCTACACATCAAGCTATACAGCATAAACTGGAAATGTATAGCTTGATGTGTAGCCGTGTGTACATTAAGTTTTAAAACATTATTATTTTGACGTGTAAAAGTGTTTGTTAAAATATATTTACAGATTAATATCATTCAACATGTTATTCATACTAATATTATAGCAGGAAGCCGACCCGAACATAATTGGGAACAGGCTAGGCAGATTGATTGATTGATTGAAATAGCTGAAACAGTTTTTATACAATAGTGAATCGTAATACATTAAAGTGTCAGCTGATAGGATCAAGAAACTAAGAAACGATCATTTCTCTATGGTCTGGTCATTGATGCTGTTAAGGGCGCACCCTACCTCAGATTTTATCCCGCTCGCACCATACTACTCGCGACCAGCAGGCGTAGCATGAGCACCGTTTTGTCGACGGAAGAGTAGACAAAAATGACGTTTCCTATAGACAGTAGACAGAACGAGACAGCAGCAAAATAGAAAGAGTCAACTGCACTTTTTACGAAATTCACTCTTTTACATAATTCGACTCAGAATTCTTTGTTTTATCATAGGATTTATCGGTTGTCAGTTTGATTTTGACAGTAAAGATAGAAAACTTTCTTCCGAAATAGTCTACATATAAAAAGACCTAGACAAAGATCGTTAGAAATGATAGACAAAATGACAGATTGTAGAAAGATTTCTACGGTGGATGTCAAAAATGAAGAAGCGAACTGTCACTTTGTATAGAAAAAGCTATGTCTATTCTTCGTAGAGATAGAAAGCGCCATGCTACGCCTGCTGAGTGAAAACGAGACGAAGTGGGGCGCTAGCGGCTCTAAAGCGTCGAAAAGTTTAGGTAATTGCTTTTTACGGTGAAAATACTGGTAATTAAAAAAAAAAAAAAGTAAGACCTGCTTTATACTTAGTTCAATTATTATGCATAGTTTCATGATCCAATTTGAAGTATTTTTGGAATACCAGCGGTTTATAGTTCTGTTTAGAGGTAACTTTGGATTTTTTTTCTATCGAGATTTTATGTAATCGTATTTTCGCCAAACATAGGACCTAGCATCAATCCTCAACTTTAACATATATTTATTTCAAAGTATATGCTGCAGTATTTTCGGCATAACGGAGGATCATGCTAAGCAATTTGAGATAGGGTTCACACTTAAGTTAGTTACACAATTACTTAGCTCAAACGCAATTATCTATCGCCATTGCCGTTCACAAACTGAATGCTTTCTTAATCGTTTGCATTTCGTGTAACTATATTGTTCGGTTTGGTAAACAAACTTTCATGGAATGAATTGCTGTTCTTTGGTAATTTCATTCTTTACTAAATATAAATGTTTTTCAAGGTTTTCAAGCTGTGTGTGATCAATGATCTACATATGGTTCCCTGTTATGCTGAAGCATTAGGGAGATCTTACATAACAACTGGTAGAAAATGCCTATGGCATTAAGTCCATCTCTGTACATTTGTGTGCTTAAAGTATTAAATAAATATATATAAATAAATAACATCATAACATCACGCCTGTAAGGGTAAGGCAGAGGACAGTGTACACACGGCTACACATCAAGCTATACAATTCCAGTTTATGCTGATCTCGCATTGTATAGAATTTCCTTACAATGCGAGGTCAGCTTATGCTGGAAATGTATAGCTTGATGTGTAGCCGTGTGTACCTATAGGTCTATAGTAGCTACACCCACCTTTTACCAGTTATTTTTAAGTTCCATGTCATAGCGTCTATTGCCATTAGCCGGGCACAAATACAAACCGGGCTGCTACTGAGAAATTCCAGATAGAAAAACCCAACCTGGGAATCGAACCCAAGACCTCATGCTGAGCAGTAGCGCTTACGACCACTACACCAACGAGGCAGTTATACACAAGTTGAATTGGTTGGGATGCTGTTGGGGTGATAAAGATACATAGTGATAATTATAGTAACGAATTCCCAGAGATTCTGTCAAATTAACAAAAAGTCAATGACCTCACAAACGCCAATCACCGGTCAACCAGACCAGCCAGTTATTACGTAGCCTAACTAATCAATAGTAACAATTTATAATATTACACCATTAACCTTTTGCTGACGCTACTTACGCTCGATGCACCTTTCAGAAAGTCGTGAGGTTAAAGCATGAACTTCTGGGCCTTAAATAACAGAGTATGATAGAGCTTTTGAGTTTACAATGATATGACACTGAAAACGATGTTCTTTTATTTTCATTTTTTTGCTGTCTCATAACATTATCGTGTTCTTGTCCTTTGAAATTGTGTCTTATATCAAAGGCTATATTTCCCTGTTCACTACAATTACTCATACCCAAATAATAATGCAACTCAGTGAAATTCACTCACTAAGATTCAAAAGCGTGACGCTATGCATGTTTAAATGATTATTTCTCAGTCCGTAAGTAATTAAAAGAAAAACAAAATCAGCAGAAAATTAACCAGATATGACCTTCAGACAATAAACGTATTTCCTACTTACGTAACACTTTCTTACACAAATTACCTACACAAATATTTGTCCGAAAATCATGACACAGCGCAGCGTAAGAAACACATGTGACAAACAATTCAACAACTGATACTAATTGCGTAGTCGAAAGCGTATATTTTTAGCGTATGACAGTAATGTACATTAAAATGCACGAAGTTTACCTTACAAACTTTTAAACAGCGCAGAGAACTCCGTGACATTTTTAAAAGTGCCTTACTCTCATTTGAAATTGTATCTAATTTTGATTGAAATAAGGCTCGAAATGCTTCAACGGCTACTTAAAGTTCGAGAGGTCGTAGACGTTGTGAGGAAAGATCACTTATGTAACAGCTAATATACTTATGCCTTTGAAATGTGAGAGACGACAATTGTAGGCTTATTTAAATAAACATCAATATTTGATTTATTGAAGTTGTTATGCTAAATGAGTTAATAACCTGTTAAAATGCTGCAACTTATTATAGAACTAGCTTCTGCTCGCGTCTTCGTTCGCGTAGAAGTCAAAAAAAATAGAGCTGCTGGTAATGTAGCTCTATAGGTGATAGAATGTTTAAAATATTTTTTGAGTTTATCAATTACAAACAAACATACAAATAATCAAATCTTTTCTCTTTACAATATTAGTTTAGGTAGATTAGATTTACTTTATGTAACTATAATAAAATTGTAATATCTACTATACATTGTAACTGTAACAGCGAATCAATTTTCACGCCTCCCTAATAAGACCTAAGCCAAATACATTTTTTTATTCGGTTAGCTCATGGCCTAAAGAGGTGCCATCAAGAACAGTATGAATTAAAAATCTCGACTTATTAAAAAGTTATGCAACAACGTCATAATCATAATATTAAGACTGAGTCATTCTTCTTCTTATTTAGAGATGACTGGATGAGCTACGCTCATGTCGTGGTAAAAAAAAAACTCAATCAGCAAGCCAGTACGCCGTGTCCAATAGATGAACAACAGAATATTATTTTTCAATATAAACACATTACCCCTCTCAATGGGCACTCAAACAAGATTCCACATTCATTTGCCATCCTGTCATTAAGGCTGGCATCAATCATGGCCCATGGCCATCGAGAGCGACCCAATAAACACTGCTAACTTGCACTCGAGTTAAAATCTCATTATCGTACTAAGGTAACGTACGGTTTCATTTAAGGTCAATATCGTATGACCCTGAACTGGGGAATTGTACTCCTTGATTTTTATTGTAGGTATTTACTTTTACTGATGTTTTTATTGTCACTGGATTGAGTAGGAATGCGGCGCGATGACCTTCAGAAAGTTAAGGAACAAGTTTATCTGACATGTCGCTGTCTGACGAAGAAAAATTTGAAGTTATTAGGACTTATAGTGGTCAGAATTAGCAAACCCACAGTTCGCACGTGGTGATTAGGTGGTGCTTTTTCCTTATTTGTATGGGAAGAGGCCATTGCCCTGCAGACGGACAGTCAAAAGCAGGATAGAGTAGTATATAATGTATGTAGTGACGCCAATTTGGAAAAATCTTATAATTTTAAATTTATACTCTAATAATCAAATTGGAGGCTGATTGGATGTCAATTAAAGAGTCATTTAATTGAGACCGGATAAGTGTGAAACTTATACCTACTGCGACGATTTCTGCAGGATCGAAAATAAACTTGCAGGTTTTAAATATAGAGTAACTGTATATGTCCTGGTAAAGTAATCACCAGCGTTTAGCGTAACTTTAAAGAAGTTTTCTGCTACATACACACTGCTTTTTTTCTAAATAACTAGCAGTTTTTGTAATGGCAAAACTAGATAAACTACTTACTATTATAGAAGGAACTAAGCTCTGTCCAACAAAACACACTTCTCCCTTCACTTAACGCAGTGTGTGTCGAATGCATAATTTTTTATTCATATTACAAGTGATTAATATTACAATATCTGCGTCAGCTGAGCAAACAGGATATAAAATGACGTGTTCTTGTTTGATTAGCCACATTATTAGCCAATCAATCTGCCTAGCCTTATCCCTATGTTGGGGTCGGCTTCTAGTCTAACTGGATGCAACTGAATACCAGTATTTTACATGGAGCGACTGCCTGTCTGACCTCCATCCTTCTTTGGTATGACTGGTTGTCAGACTTTCGGGATTCTGACGACCCGACGAGCCACATTATTAGCCATTTTACATTATAGACCGAATAGCCAATGTATAAATACTTTTTTGGGGCTTACAGATTTATTCTTCAGTCTTATCACTGTACTAAATATAGGTTCATCTATACATAATAATAACAATGAAATCTGTTCGTTGGAACCTAAGCACAGAACAGCTGGACCGAATTTTATTTTTGTTTTTTTTTTAATGTTCGTAATACCCCGAATCAGGTTCTTTCGGAAAGAAATAATTGAAAAGTTGCCGGGAAAATTTAAAGTGCATTTTCTATGGGAATTTTGTATTCAAATGATTAAAATTTGGACAGGACAAGGTCTATCGGGTTAACTAGTTAATAATACATAGCTTAGTTAACGACGCTGCTATAAAAAAAACTGTCAGATGCCAGATTTAATATAGTACCTGGTAAATCAATTATTAATACCATGCAGGTATAGTTCATAATATAAAGGCTTTTGCTGTAACACTCTGCCAGTAGGTCGGTATTTTTATTTAAATAAATAATTAATCTATCGAATAAGTCGATCGTTTATTTTGGTTTCAATCTGCATGAATGTCTGTTAATGAATGCTTAATGTGTATGATTCGTTTGTCTCTATTTAAAATGAAATTAATATGTCATACATTGCAAAACACGATACTAACCTGACTGATCTCGTTAGATCTCTTAAAATTTGATAATATCTCGGTGTTGCAAGAATACAAAACATAAGTAGTATACATATAAGTATAGCAATCATACCGCAAACAATATGAGCTATCACGTTTATGTAATCATCTATATACTGACCCGCTGTAAATAGATGTCAGTAAGTCGTTCATGATCTCTAAACCCACCCACATACTTCTCCAGTACCTACATACACACCTGTATCTTATGCTACTAAGAATGTTGAACAAACATTTTTCAATTAATGTTACGTGTACTATTAACATTTTTCGCTTCCTTGCGCTGGATGATAAGAAAGTGAAACGGTTGGTATTTCTTTCTGATACCATCTCAGATGGACTATAACATGCATATTTCCGTAGACTTGGTATCTTGGGGTATCGTATTACCCAGTAGCGGGGTTGTGGAAGTCAGGTAAAATACAGATATTCAGCTGTATCCGGTTAGACTGGAAGCCGACCCCAACATAGTTGTTAAAGGCTAGGCAGATGATGATATAGTAGTTATTGGCCGACTTTAGGTTTTGCCAATGTTTGACCCGCTATAGTGAGTAAATGGATATATTTGGTTAATTGTATACAGACTGGAACGTCATTCGCTATACGAAGTTTAATTTACCGTCGTATTGTCATTTCCATCTTGTAAATAGTCAGATTCACTGATATCATCGTCGTCGTTGAGGTGTGGAAATTAGACGTTAGTTGTTCCGTATGTACCAACTGTACCAGACTGTATAGCAAAGCAAGAGCAAAGAGCAAAGTTGTGGATATGGAAACATGACATGTACTTGCAAATGCATTCAAACTAGCCTAGCTACCAAAGACGTTCTACATTTAAATCAAATCCAGTAAAACTAAAGTCCTTGACTTTTACTATTGTGATCTTGAACCTGTCTGTAACCACAACGTTCAAAGATCATTGCTCTATACTGTGTACCTACTGTAGATATAGATGTGTGACAAAGAAGAGTTATAAAGATAATGTCTATAGTATATACAATGTTTGCTCATAATCAAACAAAGTACGCGGTTTTCTCGAGTTAATTAAACATTTATTTTTACTGTCAACGTCAGTTTCCGTGTAGAATGTCGCAGATCAGGGTCGGACTGACCATATAGTCGAGGTGGTGTTTGCCAGCCAGGCCCTAGCAAGCGCGGTCCCCCCGAGGGGTTGGCGGTAGGTAGGTAAAGTAGATAGTAAACATACATTTATATTTTTTAATAACACATTTATGAACAACTCGTCAAACATGAGTAAAGCCACAGTCATCAATTAGCCGTGATCGCCTTACTAACAGCAAAAAAAGGGGAAAATAATGTTGAACTTCATGTAAAGTGGGTGATAGACGTGCGTACTAAGTACGCGGTCTTTAAGTTCGCGAACTTACTCGGTCGCCGTCGGTGATACACGTAAGCTTGTTCAAAATTTCATTGTCAAATTGGCTCGCGGCTTGCGGCGATTACAGACGGGCGAGTAAGCTCGCCGAGCCATAAGTACGCGTACTTACTCGCACCTCGCACGTCTATCACCCCTTTAAAGGTATCATTATTTTCCGATAGGTAGTATCCCATCTATCAGTATCCCGTCCCGGGCCCCGGGCTTGCGGGGAGCTACCCGAGCCCTTCCAGCCCAGTCCGACCCTGTCGCAGATCATAGGGTGTCCACTGTGTTCAGCATATCTCGAGAGATCGTGATGGCACTGTTTGCAACGGAAACTGTCAACGAAACGTCAAATGGAGACATTTTCATAATTAGTTCCGAATGTCGCCACCGGTCAAGATATTCTGGTTTTTGTTTTCATGCTGGCATCGGCTGATCTCCGAATCCTTGTTGCTATTTTCGCAGTTTGTTATATTGACGTAAATCCGACATGACTGACGCCATTCGTAGGGAGTCAATAAGTCAATGTATAAAACGTAATCACTAAATGGACCGTGTGTTGAAAAACATTCGGGTAATGAATGACCGAAAATTATTTTTAGGTGGACAATTCTTGTGTTTTTTGGGTACCTCACTTACCGCATTTTGTACCTCTGTGACTATGAAAAGTTAAGAAATAATATATGCATAACATTTTGCTTTCATACAAAAATCTTGAGAAAAATATTGTAAATCAATTTCAATATAATACTAAGTATTTCTGAGATTGCAAGTAAGATCAGTGTTACACAATAATGCTTCTTGATGGCTATTGAGGGTCACAGATGACATATTTGCACCACAAGACAGCATGTTTTATTTTTCCTTACTAGTGTTCTTACCAATTAACTACGTTGTGTCTATTAGATAAAATACCCATCTCATAATCATAACTTGACTCACACCAGTAAGTCTTACTCATAACCTATAATTTTACACCAGACACGTTCTTGACCGGTTTTTATGCAAAAAATACACTGTGTTACTGAACATCGCCTCATTATGCAGAGCGACGCGTGCGCAACTTTACAACATGCAAATAAAACGAATAAGTTACGCAGCCCATCTATTCATTTGCAAATTACTCTATTCATAGGCATTCAATTTCCTCTGGAGCGTACCTAACCCTGCAAAAGTTGCTGGGTGCAAAAAATATAATATATTTAAGTACCAACCACCTATTCTTAGAAACTTGTAATCTGAGTACCAAAGTGTTTCTGTAATTTTAAATTTGCAAAGAAATGTATTCCATGCATTACATTCCTTTGCTGAGTGTAAGATAAAATAAAATCCATTTTTAACAAAATGCTTTTCAATATATATTATAGATTTTTACGTTATCGTGCATGTGCCTATGTTAAATCTAGAATGCTGTATTATTTCTGATATTTTACGAGTGTTGTTTTCAAAAGCGATTCTGAGAAATGTTTTTAATGTCAGAGGTGTAGAGTATCTAGAAAAGATTTTTCCTCGTATTTTTAACAATTAGAATCTAGTATCTGATAAGGATACTTTCTTAGAAAGATTAGTTTTCTCTATCATACTTACCTAGATTGTTTAGATAAATCTTTAAACGTACCTAGTTTTACCGACTTCAAAAAAGGAGGAGGTACTACGTTCGGATGATTGTTTTTTTTTTTTTTTTCTATGTATGTTCACCGATTACTCCGCCGTTTGTGAACCGATTTTAAAAATTCTTTTTTAGTTCGAAAGGGTATACTCCCGAGATGGTCCCATATAAATTTTATTATGTTTGCTTGCGTAGTTTTTGAGCTAGCTTCAATATTACATATTTTTCCCACAGTCTATGTAGACGATATAATTATTAGACTCCTTCACTGTTATTTACATAGCAGGTAGTAACTTGTGTGGGGTAGGTACCACCAGTAAAAAGTGAAAAATAAAACACTAAATAAAAAGTGAAAAAAATAACTTTAATTTCGGAAGTCGGTGGCAAAAAACGAAAATTAAAAAGCAAAGACACCGACTTCCGACATTAAAGTTATTTTTTTCACTTTTTATTTTGTGTTTTTTTTTTAAGTCGGTTGTTTTTTCCCTAACAACCGTACCTACAAGTACTTCTACTAAATTGACTCTAATAACATGATTTGTTTCAGGATCGCCGGTTTAGTTCCAATTCCCCTTTTTTAAGTACATAATTCATCGTCCTTAAGGCTTGACGAGATTTATGTTATAATAGGCCTATCTACATACATACCAAATAGAAAGCAACACGTCCATGCAGACGAAACAGCGTAGGAACTTTGACCAGGCTCCGAAGAAACATAATCCGTTACTATGGACAACACTTTACCAATAAAATAAATACCACAGTGTCTTCACTCAAAACACAAAACACCGGAAGCGCATTAATATAAAAAAATACACTACACCACACATAAATCTTTAAAACTAGTTAGTATTCAGCGAAAATGATAGGTGAACAATCGAGAGAACATTAATAGTGTCTCGATGAATCAATTGTATCGAAATGACCCCGTGACTGGACTCACAAATAATAGTCATTGAAGGGAGACGCAACAGAAATGAACAGTAATACAGTTTGGAAAGAGCGACGCGCTTTTTACGACAGTGCAAACTGTGATTGCGTACTTAGAAGTAGAACTGACGAAGATAGTTAAGCTAATTTCAATGATTGTTTGTATTTAAATGTTGTATTGCAGAAGACCTTGTCTCAATGGCAGCAGCGGAACTTGACGCGTTCCTAATTTGCCTGAGTATAAACACAAGAACGCTGGCTGTTAAGTTTCGGTCTTTAAGGGCCTGTCTAGTGTCTATTGTATTTTTTTAATAAACATATTTACTTTCTAATCTTGCTCATTTGGTTTTATAGAGCCAGAGGAGAGATTTTCAAGTTATTTCATTTGAGGAATTTAATACTGCCTTACAAACATAACTTATTTATTATGGCATATAACAGGCATACTTGATTAAAACTTACAACACAAGCGCGACTAGATATACTATCATCTCCCTGCATACTGGCGTCAGTAATTTGTAGTTTCCCAGAACTGCTTACAAATCCTTTCCGCTGTGATTTAGCAGTGAGAACAACTTCTATCCAATAAACGATCACTTTGATTACGGTGAACCACGTGAAGTATGTGCATATAAAGAAGCAGTGTTGTGCGAGGTCTATTTAGAATTTTAATTTACTTAGGTATGTTAAGATTATTCTTCAGCTAAGTACATCAAGGCCACGATAGGAGATTGTCAAGATCATAACATAAATGTATGTAGCCCAACGTTAACATTTTTGAACGGATACCTAATATATGGAGGAATAAAATTCGTGAACAAACTCTGAAAGAAAAGCATGAAACTAACACTGCGTGTCTCAATCTCAACGCAACACATACTTCAGAAAGATTTATTTGACAACAAAAATGTATGCCATATATGTAAAAATTACTACACGGTATACCACGACAAGTATCGTAGATTTTTCCGTTACTATCGTTACGCAACACCCACGGTTAAATCTTTTAACATTGTTCTCGAGTCGAGACGAAGACAAAAACGTGGCCAATAAAAAGTTTCGCATCTTATTTCGCGATCACTATCGTGTTTCGACATGGTCGTGAGAAAATTAATCTTAGTTTACCTACGCACTTATGCAGCTTATTTTATTGTTTGCGTTGCAAACAAGTCCGTGGACGACGTAAACAGGGACGCGAGTTGTCCAGACAGATTGTTCTTTCACCGGAGATAGTTCGCATCTGTAAGAGCTATAAAACGTTTGTCCGTTTACTTGAGTTGGCTCTTCACGTTAGGTACTGAAATTACTCGTTGGTATTGCATACACTGTTGTCTGTTATTCATTTTTACTGTAATAGTTTCCAATAATAATCCTAGTTCCAAGATTGTCTTGACGAAATATTTTCGAGTTACCATAAAATTTTCATTTAACTGGAGGAGTCTCACGCTAAGTTTCCCAATTCATGGTCTCCACTCAAGGACTCATACTACCAGATCGTCATCTACGAGCTAATGATGTAAAAGGCGGCCGAAATAGACTGGATGCGGAAAGCAGCGGGGTGTTGTGTCGCAACTTGAGAGATTATGTCCAGTAGTAGACTCCAATAAGCTGACTGAATGAAGGAATATTCAAAAGTTTGCAATGAGTTACGTGATCCGTCAATGTCAATACTAGGTATATATGCGGTCAAAGTTGAAGTGACGTTGTTCAAGCCCGCAAGGTAGATGTTGTTAAAGATGCATCAAGGACCACTACACTATCTAATTGTTGACATAATTCACATCTTAAGTCGTCACTGTATAAAATCATCAAGTTAAAATTGTTTTATTCATTACAGGCAGGTAATAATTGAACTGTAAATCACTAGCTACTATCTAAAACAATCCAACGTGGTCTTCGACTCTACCAACATTACAGACATTAATATGATTAACGATGTGTGAAAAGACAATTTACAGACAATTTACACGCACTTTTCTGATACAAATAAATCCTATATTGAAGGAATCACGGAAGTGAGGGATTAATTTTGGATTTTGTAAGAATCAATGATGAATCTTTAAAAATTCTGTGTACACGGAATTCAATTGATTTTAAGAAAGGATTACAATCAATAATATTTTGAATGATTGTTTCCCAAAATAGCAAATATTTGTGCTATGTGGCTAAGTTTAGCCATATAGCACAAACATTTGCTATTTTGTGCTTTTATAATTTTAGTATAACAATAATAGTAACATATTCCCAAATAAATTTAAATATACTATACGAGTATTGCATATCTATTTAGATATATCTCTATTTCTTTTTTATTTAAATCACTTTTGTTATGATGACACATACCATAATTTTAAATAGGCATTGTTTTTTTTGTTATAATTCCCCAGCATGTATTTTTTCTGTCATATGTTGTGTAATAGGACTTTACCTATTCCTTGTAACAGAACGGAATCTATCGTTATTTATAAAACTATTATCTGCTTGTTATTGTTTCATCATAACTCTGTGTAGTCCTGAAGAAAAATAAAGGTTTAACGTAAACATTTTATTTATTTATCCGTTTCCAGTATTTATCCGTTTCTAATAATAACATATTTGTGGTTGGAACAGGTTGTATTACATATTTTAAAATTATTTATATAACTGGCAGAATGTGTCAATAATTATGTACGACTTACTACCTTTCTTAGGAACTAAAAAGTATGAGTTATATCCTCATTCAAGCTGAAATTCAATAGGCTTACAATCAATCAAATATAATATGATTTTTCTATTATACATATTGGAAATATATAACTATTGTTAATATCCTCGTTCAAAACCTTAGAAAAATGAAGAGTATAATCTGAACGCTAACGATTGTGGTGAATAGATCCCAGCCTACTACATACAATATCAATGTCACTGACTTTGACCCATTGTAATGAGCTGTGATACGCAATGATGGTTTTATGTACATTATAGGCACATGAATAAAAAAATTGTCATGTGATATAGGTACACATAGCTAAGGAGTTTGTTATAAAGGCAAGATATGACCTTCTTGAACTATAGCAACACAAGCAATGAGTTGGGTTTTCACTGGCGTATTTCGGTGTATTTTGCCGCCTGGGTAAAACTGTGTATCGTTGGTTGATCCGGTTTGGTTAGTCAGTTTGAACGACAGATTTTTTGGCTCTTCAACAGTTCTGAACCGTATGATTTAATCTATATCCAACACATTTTACTTAATACACACTATTACTAAGCCTTTAGTTATTTCAATAACAATTGTTCTGCAGTTTACCTACCTTAATTTACATCGCAAAGTTTCATCGATTATAATTATCATTAAAATGTTTACGCACTTATGCAAATATGTTATGGTAATATATTAATGTTTTATATATATTATCATAACAGATTATATATGTACATTTCTTGAAATGTTATGGAGATTCATAGACTGTATGTTTGCCCTTTGATGAAAACTTTCATGATCTTGATTCCAGTATGTGGCTGATTCATTACTTTTTCTATTTCGTAGAACTAGCGCCACTCACTTCGAAATGTAGATTACTGAGAAGGTAAATGCCTGTAAATTTTGCATTCGCTCGAGTCTACATAAATTGCTTAATCCAGTTTTTATCTGACTTCTAATTTACCGTATTCCCACACGTTACTAGTAAGCATTGCTGGCAGACAATCCATTTGGAACGCCCGTGGAGTCTTGAAAAAACTTTAAGCCTTTTAAAAAGAGACTGCAGCCGATTCATTAACTAACTCTTTGCTTATTAGGTGATTTGTAACGGACATCGTAATGGGATTTTTGTTTCTAGAAACAGTTTATTGAGGAAAAGAAACGACCGTGTAACTAGACTTGATTGGAAAAGATTAAAAAAATATCAGTGAGAAGAATTTGCTAATATACGCAAATTGGCTTCGGTAAATGTTTTTACCAACAAGTCGCTTCGTTTTCTTAAAGCTTGCCGACGTCTGTATCGTCTTCCAAGTAAGAAGAATTTGTTGTGTTTTAAGCTCCATTTATGGCGGATATATCATCTTTATGTGCTGCGTTGTCGAGGATACTGTCATGGTGTGTAGGTATTGTAGAACTTTAAAGTGTCGTGGAGGTTCGCTGAGGTTGGTTGGCAAAGCCTTCCAAGCATAACCTACTGTAACTAGTAGCCTAGGTCCAATACTTTGTGAAATACATACAATTTGTTCAGATATGGATGCATATGAACTAAATCCATAATGTCACGTATATAAACGAGTTTTAAACAGCCTACACACGTAATGTTACACGATCAAGTAAATGGAGGTCACACTTTTTGAAGTCCATAACATCATATAGCTGACATCATTGAGATTCGTCATGTTTGTCAAATACTTGCGAATCATAAAAAACTGAATGGCTCTTGTTCACAACGGACAAATTCTGCACATTTGACGTACCGTACCGTAGTTTACGAATGCAGCAATGAATGACGATTGATTTGACATTATATTAGTACCTACCAGGAAACTAGAAATTCACGGAAGTTTCATGAGAAGTTCATAAAAAACATTAGGTACGTGCGTAAATGGTAAAGGCTCCCACAGACTGGCGGGACGAGACTGTGCGACGTGATTCTGGTAGAACAATTTCCATGAAGTTGAGTCAGTTTGGCCAATAGATGATTTGGTTATGATTTTTTTTCCGCTGACGTGTCGCTTACTGTACCTATATAACTGTATTACTATCTTCACTCATATTTTGTTAGTGTTCATATCCTAATTTCATAAAACAATGATATGAATAAAAATACATTATGTAAATCCAGTAATTTCGATATTGACATCTTATTTGATTCTGACAAAATTCCAGTTGGTTTCTTTTTCTTTTCTGAGTGAGATTTTTTCCCACGAAATTAAGGCTAGCCTTTGTTTGCTCTCCTATCTATCATGTTCATCATCATTTCAGCTGAAAGACGTCCATAGCTGGACATACGCCTCCCCCAAACATCGCGTTCTGTGCTTCTCGCATCCAGCAGATTCCTACGGTCTTCACCATGTCATCGGTCCACCTCGTGGAGGGCCTTCCAACGCGACCTCGTCCGGTACGCGGTCGCCACTCCAGAACCTTTCGGCCCTTTCTCCTATCAAAGCAGCAAATAAAATGATTTGATTTGATATCTATAAAAATCTTAAATTCATTCAGTGATAGAAAACGCAAAATCTAACTGGTTCTTTCTAGACCCAGTCAGTAGGGGCTTGAATGCCTGAAATGCATAAAAGTTCTATAACGAAGGTGAGTACTAAGGAAGGATTTCTTTTTTTGCAAATTCATCCCCTATAGGCGTTAAATAGGGGATGAAAGTTTGTATTGAATAAATTTTTAGCCGATGGGAATTTCTTGATAACAAAACGTTCAAAAGCCCTTCATAAACCATGAATCTAATAACCATTACATCTGATATAAGATCCACCTAATCCTAAAATCAAAGTATCGTGTTATACCGCGGAAGAGGCCGTAACACACCAGGCGTTAACGTAATCGGCGCACGCGATGTTCCTCGCAATGTGTAAAAACATCAGTTCAATGAATTGACATAAAGACGAGCATGTATCTAAACATTATTGAAACCGTAACTATTACAAATACCGTCGATAGCTTGTTATTAGAACATTATTGGTCTATGCTTAGGAATAGGTAGGTAGAATAGAATAGAATCATTCTACTCTTAATTATGTACACCATAAATATTACGCATATTAATATTATTAATGTAGAAATTTTACAAGAGTGTCAACCACAATAAACAGTTTTAGAAACTAAAGGACAGACGGGGGCAATTTTTTCTTTTTTTTTTGTGAATGTATCAATTTACCGCATTAAATGTTGCTTTGGATCAATAAATACCTGCGTAGTGACCTTTGAATTCGTGAAATGTTATTTTTATATCGTAAAGTGAATGTAGAAATTAACTTATCAATCAAGTAAGACTAGCCACTGCTACACAGGTAAGTTTCGGTAAAGATAAATTGGTTATCCAATGTTTGTTTGTTGGAATCAAACTATCCGCAATAATTTTGCATTCCATTTCACAACCAATCACTCCTTTGCTGTGCCAAGTTAGAGTGTCCAAGCAATCACGCGTAACGACCATTGCAAGGGCTTAAAAATGATGAAGAAATAGAATAGCGACGAAATAATAAATCAAACAATACCTACAAACAATAAACGTTGCACTAGTAGCTATTGAAGTCAAAATGTGCCTCGTACGATTGCCATCGTCTTTTCAAAACATTCGGTTCATTATTACCGAATTTCACCAATGAAATTGAACGCGATCACCACATTTATACCGCGTTCAAGATTTGTCAGTGTCAATATTCTAGAACAAGGATGACACTGACAGCTCTTGAACGCGGTTTATAAGTGCTGATGGCGTTCAGTTTCGTTTCTAAAATTTGCCCAGTCATAATATAACATAACTAATAATTAGGTGGATTACAAGACAGGCCAAGCCGCGGGCAAAAGATTGTCTATAACCAGCCAGTTGACCGTGACCACAAAATTCGTGCCGAATCTGACCCAATGTAACTTTCTTTTTGTCAATTTACGCTACTATTGTATAATAGAGAAATACCTAAGTTATTGCCGATATTATTTTGTTAAATAATAGGTACTTTGTTGTGAATTTATGTTCAGTTAGGCTGATTTTCAGGTTGGTGGAGACTGCGACACTAAGCCGATTTTCAGTAAGTATTTTAGTGAGTGAGAGGACACAGGAGTCTATGGTGCCAGACATCATCATTTCACCCGTCAACGTCCACTTATGGCCATATTATATGACCCCAAGAATTGCCGCTGCGACCAGTCCAGGGCTGCCCGTATTCTCGCGACCTTCACCAGCTAATCTCGGTCTCGTGCCACCAATGCATACAAGTATAATTATGATATTATGTATATTAGTATCATATTCTAAATCAACCTTATGATTTCGCAAGTAGTTTGGCGAACGCCGTTTATGTACCTAGCTAAATCTTAATATTTAACATAAACAATTTAAGTTAAGGAAATAGCCCTTAACCTGTTCATTTGTAATTTTATTATAATGGTTTGGCAATCGCCGTGCAATTTGCGGCAACCTACGGAGACTTGGCAGGCGGTGTCTGACTACTTTTCGCTATTTACTAACCACTTACACAATCGTAAGTATAATTTTGTTGTTGATATACGTGACTTCTTAGGCCGCGAATGGCAGTCTGCAGTAACAGTTGAAGCAGTGCTTTCCTTACACATATACACGAAGGAAGACGAAAGAGTTAAATACGATACAAGTATCCTTACAATAAATGATAACGGAATCTGTTCAACTTGGTGATATTATATTGGAGTTTATGATTGCGAACAATGTTTGCGATAATGCGTATTATATCTATCGATGATGAAACCAGCGTATGGGGAAAACAAAGAACGCTGAGTCCATCAATACCTATATGAAATTACCATAAACGTTAAAAAAATTGACAGTTTAACTTCTACCAACAAAATCCCAAGTAGGCAACAAATAAAAGTGGATTAAACAGCAACCAATCATAAGACAAAAGCAGAAAACTGCCAATAAAACAAACACAATCTCACACACACATTCTAGGTCATAACTTTGCAATTTCCGGCTATACTAGGTTTTTAGGTAAACATGCACTCACGCGCACTTAAATAAAACGCGTAACGAACGGGTGTGACAGAACCCTTGTAGTTCGCACATTTACGTTCATTGTTAGTTCAAACACCTGCGGGCTAATTATGTAAGTACCATCGTAATCGCTTTCGTCTGACTTTTCAAGTAACTTCAAGTGTTCAACAACTTGCCTACAATACAACTTTTCGTATCGACGTGAGAGTGACACCGTTTGCTAAATCTGAATGGAAAGAATCTATAAATAAAACACAACGAACCTACTACTCAATATAGGCAATCATCTGTCACACTTTTATAGATTTGACATTTTGTTGCATAAGAATTTAGACTGGAAGCAGTGCTGAGTCACTTCCCATAGTATCTTATAAAAGATTAGGTACCTTGAGCAAGAAGAGATAGCAGATCATTGACCAACAATTACAACATATTATTAAGAAATCCAAGGAAGTTTCTAAGAGGCAGTTGCATCTCTCAAAGGTTAGAACTCACAGCACCATTACTAATTAGATAGACGCTCCTCTTGGCAACGATAATCATACCATTAAGCTTGGCAGTAGTACCAGTAACACCTGACTAACGGCAAGAAAAAACTCCGGAAAGTTAACCGACCCTAGAAATAAATAGCATTAACGACATAGTTACCTAAATTAAACCAACCGAAACACAAAAAGCATCCAAATATACAAACCCATAATTCAAATAGTGCAGAATAAGCCAGATGGAGCGTTAATTAAAATCAATCATGCATCAACATAAACAAGAATTTTTATTTAGTGGTAGGTATATAAACGTGTAGTTTAATAACAACTTATTATTGAGTGAAAAACGACATAGCAACAGTGTGAATTTATAGTAGTTATGAAAACACATTAGAGTCATCTTACCAGACAGTGGCCTACATAACAGCCACATTGCACTTAAAATACATGATTCTAAGAAAATTATAACTAAACGTGTGACCTACCAATGGTAGTAGGTATTTGGAACAATAAATACTTATGACAAGAGTTGAGTTGAATGAAGTTCAGCCGCGAATACTACACCTACTAAGAATTAAATAGTCTTTTAATGTAATGAAGATACACAGGAAGGTACACATAAATCCAGTAAGTTATTGGAACCCAGCACCTATATGCCGTTTACACGCATGCTTGAAACGAGATGCCATTAAACATTGATGACGGTAATGTCGTCGGCAATCAATGAGTAATAGGAACTGTTGACTCAAATCTCGAATATGATCTCCGTCCAACATTTCATTACCAAGAGCTTACCTATTGCAAACATAGTTATGACCTTAAGATATCAAACTGAGATGTTTTGGAATAATTATTTTTTCTTCTAAGGGCGAATTTCACCAAACTTTTATACAGAGTATAAGTCTTACCCTGCGAATAAATTTTTAATTTTTGACAGTTTTTCCATACAAAAACTGTCAGACGCCATTTTTATTCCACGGATAAAAGATATCTGACTTTGGTAAAATCAGCCCTAAGAAATAAAGGTGTTCTTCTTATATTATGTTTGTTAGAGACCAGTTTTGCAGAACAGTAAAGAGATAAAAATCATATACTGCAAAAATCTGTGCCAAACCTTGTTTAACATTGAGCTAAATTGAACGTTACGTCAAATACACCCACATCCGGCAGCCGACGCCAACGATCAAGTGCAATTAAGCCCTAACATGGCCTCAAGCGTAGAATAGTGTCAAGCTTACCTCGTTGGTATAACAAACATAGGAGGCAAACAAAAAAAAACCTTAATGCCTTGTTTAAACAAGTGTAGCAAATGTGCCAATTTAGACCAAGTATGAAATTGTCGTAATGTTCGAGTGAACTGGATAATTAGAGCTCATTTCTCCTCCTCGATGTAGCATGTCATACGATACCAAGTGGGCAACTACCAAGGAGGTCTAATTGCGCCATAGACACCACAATTTTCTCGTCGGAAATGGAACATGAAAAAAATAGTCAGTTTGATATGCAACCCCATTATTACAGCTTTGTCATTATGCAGAAACAAAGTTAATGATACATACAGAGTGATGAGGCATTCATTTGTTTTGTCACGTTGGATGAGCTTGTGTGAATATAAAATTAAGAAAAAAAATCTGCAGAGCTTTTTCCTAGAATATTATTGTATTTAGATTTTTTTTTCGAATAATAAAATATAAGCTATGTTAAGAAATCTCCAACGTAACTGTTCATTTTAAGTTGTGGTTTGCGATTTTCTTTGCAGAACTACCATCAATTGATCGCAATGAAGTTTTTTAGTGAAAACTCTCATTAAATATCAAATTCAAAACGTACACCACATAATGTATTACACTGAATTTTCAGTTATCGCTCGCTGATGTAATTTTAAATTACTTACAAGTTTGTTTCATGCTTACAAATGCGATCAATCATAAGATAACGGTTTCATACTTATTATAGCCTATTTCTAGCATTATTTACAGTTGAAACCGTGCAGGGAAATAGAAGCAAGAAACAATTTAAGAAAACAACGGGTTGCGTTGATGGTACAGAATACAATCTGCCTAGCCATTTCCGAACTATGTTAGGGTCGGCTTCCAGTCTAACCGAATGCAGCTGAATACCAGTATTTTACATAAAGCGACTGCCTATCTGGCATCCACAACTGGGTAGCACGATACCCCTTGGTAAGACTGGTTGCTAGACTCTCGGGCTTCTGAAGACCCGTACAGACTGTCAAAGATCTACGAATGACAGCCGGAATCAACGGGTTTACGTGCTGCGTACAGAATGTGAGAGAATAATGAAAGAAATTCAAAATAATTAGAACAATCAAAATGTATCGAACGATCGCGAAATTGCTAGTAATGCAATAATTTGTAAACAGCAAGCCATGTTTATAAGTGCGCCAGGGTGCCATTGTAACCTGCTATATGCTTTTCATTACGCAATGGCATTACTGAAACAAACCGAGCTAGCTTATAAACTAAAATCAATTATTCTAACAGTAATATACGTTGGAATAGTCGGCCGATGAAATTGCAATCATATTAATCAACTTAAGTTTGATAATTTTACTTGTACCTACATTACGTCATATTCATACATTGTATATATTTTTTTATATTTATGCCGCATTTCCCTCCAAATGTTATCACAATTCAATTATATTATTATTTTGTCGATTTATTATTATAACAATTGAATTTGTTTAGTTACAATTTCTAATATTACGGTACATTAAGTAACGTATTGTTATTGTGTGTGACTAAAGATTATATTATTATTAATATATTATTATTTCCGTTCTTCTCCATAAATTCAACTTGTGTAACTGACAGACTCTTTGACAATTTTATTCAAAAATCAAGTAATAAAAACTAAAACCCAACTACGACTTAAAAGGTATAAACAAGACACCACAGACAGACAAATTAAAAATCCGGAGTCACACGTGTTAGGGCATAAATCGAACAGATTACGTGTGACTCCGGATTTTTAATTTGTCTGTCTGTGGTGTCTTGTTTATACCTTTTAAGTCTTAGTTGGGTTTTAGTTTTTATTTTTTTTATTTTTTTTTATTCTTTTGGGTTTATAATATTATATATTTTTGAAATGTGCTCATTAAGCCCTTTCATTTGATACCTAACATGGTACGATTAAACCATTTTTTTTTTTAAGTTCCTCACTTTATGTCCTCTAGAGGGCGCCATTTTTAATTTAAGAATTTTTTTAATTTAAACATACATACATTCATACATACATACGTAACGGTCAAAATATAACCCTCCTTTTTTCTTCGCCGTAGTCGGGTAAAAAGGGCCTGTAAAAGGTTTACTTAATTGAAATACTTTGAGTTAGACTTTGAGAAATAATTTTTATGTGGCTCTACCTAGTCAAAAATCATGGCTGCAACATATAAAAAGAAAAAAAAAAAAAACAATATATAGGCGAATTGAGAACCTCTTTCTTTTTGAAGAAGTCGGTTAAAAATGCAGTACAGTACCCATTGTCTGTACTTACCGCTTTACAAACAGTCTTTTCCACATATTTGTATTTGCCCCTTTTTTCTAAAGAATTCTTCCCCGTATAATGTCATTTATAAATAAATATGAGTGAGTACTTTAGCATATTGCCATTATATGCCATTCTATGGGATTGCAGGTGATGATGGTCTCAACAGGGCAACTTGTTGCAGTCATATTGCATCATGTGTATATTATCTGATTTTTCAGTCACTTTGTCGTCTAGCCAAGATCCGCAAACACCATTATTATCACTACTTACTTATTAAAAAACAAAGTCCTCCGCCGCGTCTGTCTGTTCGCGATAAACTCATAAACTGCACCGATTTTCATGCTGTTTTCCCCAATGGATAGAGTGGTTCTCGAGGAAGGTTTTAGTATATAATAACCGACATCCATGTGGGCGAAGCCGCGCGTAATAAAGCTGAAGAGTTTGTTTGTTTGAACACGCTCATGTCTGAAACACCAGTCGGATTTGAAAAATATTTTTGCATTTGATAGCCTATTTCTCGGGGAGGGTTAAAGGCTTTATTTAACATCATGGTATCATCACTCTTAGAAGCCGGGCAAAAAGAGAAAAAATCAGGAAGTACGTTAAGCAAAATCTAAGAAATAGCGCGGGCGGGCGATACGATGCAACGCGGTAGGCCGAGGGTCGAGTGAGTTTTATAAAAATTTAGCTGATATTTTCTGTATTATATTAAGGATACTTTGATTTTTCTCTTCGATGACTGTCGTTTTGATCTACGTAAAAAATAATGCAATCTGTTTTTAATAGTAAATTGACACACTTATCATCCATGCTTATCTCGACACCCAGTTACTATTAAATTCACAATGGTATAATATATTACTTTGTTCAGCTGTTCTAACCAGTAACCGACCTTCTACTAACACAATTATATGTTTAATTCTTGTAATGCATTATTGGATTATTGGGAATGCGTAGATGAAGACTATTGCCCGGTAAAGATTATTATTTTTATCTGTATGTGCATGCAACCAGCTTTAACAAGCGGTTTATTACCCAGTAACTGGGTTGTGGAGTTCGGATAGGCAGTCGCTTCATGTTAAATACTGGTAAGTATTCTGCTGCATCTGCCTGGTTAGACTGGAAGCAGACCCCAACATAGTTGGGAAAAGGCTAGACAGATTTATCTGAAGTTGCATGTGCATCGGGTGCATTACTGTAGCCTACACGAGGAGTAATACTGAAATGTAAGTCCGGTGTATCGGTTAACTGACTGGCTTCTGAGATGAGCTATTCATATAATAAAATATTATACACGGAGAAACGGACAGGGTCCGTTAATGAAAAAAAAACCCGCTGTTTCATGCAAACAAAATATATGAAAGAGCTGTCTTTTTTTAACTATCGACGGAAATTTTCTACGCTGGGGGTACGTCCGGAATCATGTGCTGAATTCATATAATTCGTGCCGATACGAAAGAAGGTGATACAGGTCAGAAATCATTTGTAAGTATCAACCAAGTTCTGTAAAACCTGATACAGGGTATCGATAGGTACCGTAAGATTCCGAAAGTAATCATTCTACAAGTTCCAAATGGAGCCCCGAGGAGAGAAGAATATGCATTTCTGTCAAATAAATCGTCGAATAACGTAGTAGTTTGCTCATCACCTGAACATGAGCTATTTCCTGATCCTGAAGTCAGGACAAGACATTCTTTTAGTTTTTTCCTTCCAAACTGCTGACTCTACATTATTTATTGCGGTCATTTTAGATCTCCCGCAGAGTTCACTACAAAATATATGACGGTGAGATAGCCCGATATTGGAACAGAAATAGGTTACTGGACAAAACCAATTATTACAACAAACTTTATGGTCAGAGAACTTGCCATAGTAAGTAATATCCACAGGTACAAAAGTTTAAAAGCGCGGAATTTGAAAGGCATTCACATCTATACATATAAAAAATAGTAACGAAGTCAAAACTGTACTTACATAGAATATTTAAAAAAAAGTAATTGCTACGAGGTGTGGGAATTATTCTGTTGCCGAAAATATAGTTGTTAGAATGTTTGTCCGTTTGTCTGTCTGTCCGGATATATGTTCCGTATTGGCGCTATATTCGCAGAAACTACTGAAAAGATTATATTGGAATTCACAAATATTCCCAAAACGTCTGATCATTACAGCATTATATCCGTTTTCCTCAACAGTTTTTACAAACTAAAATGAATCACAATTATTTTCTTTTGTTCATAATTATACTGTACCAACAAGTTTTAGTTTAAATTAACGATATCAACCGATGTTTTAGAGGATATGACTTCACGTTCCAATTAACTTATAATGCCAATACTAAATTATTATTAGGAATATGACCATGGAAAGATTTCAAATTAAAGTAATCATTGTTAACAGGTTTAACAACAGAACACTTCTAGCAGATTTTTCTTAGCAGTCAATTATTATTATGCAGTCAGTTATGATTATGATTAATTTGCAAGGAAAACGTTTTCCGTGATCGCTAGTAGGTTACCCTTCATAAAATATTGGATTATGTAGGTACTAGTTGTACTTGTATGTATGCAAATCTATGCATACATATACTACCTGCCCTGACAAGTGGACATTGCTTTTAGACATAATGAAACCAGTGTCTACATGGGTATTGAGTTTGAACCGGTTATTTGCGTTATATTATTTTGCAATTTGAATCGCTGGCCGTTATTAGTTTATCCACACGCAAGGTTTCTACGAATTTGTATACAAATTGCCTTACATTGAAAGCTGTTTTTGTAATGTTATAAAAAGTATTTAATGAAACAAAAAACTTCCCGTACATACGAAGTTAGTTGATAGTTATAGTTACTTATATTGTCATAGAAAAGTATAGCGTAATGATGAGGAATCGATTTTATGTTTTTTATAAAAAAATTACATTTCCGGTTTAATATAATGATCATCTAAATTTCAGTTTAAAAGATCGCCGCAGACGATTGCGCAAACGGCGGTTCAGCTTTTTAGTACACAGCAGAGGTACCTGGATGTTAACGGTGCAACATACCATCTTAAGTTTTCAAAGATGCGAGTAGAGAATGTAGACCGCTAAAACTTGCCGATTGCGACAGCTTAGTGCACTGGCGTAACGTCATCTTCGATTGAATATAGACCTCTTGCAAATGTTACCTATTAGCTGCTGCTTTTATTGAAGTTATAAAATGGACTAAACGTTTTGTATGAAGTAATGTTTTTACATGTTTGTTTTGAAGATCTTATAAATTATAATTAACAATAGAAGACCATAGCTCATACCTAAGAAGTTGCTTTTACAAGTACTTAAGGAGTCGGTAGCTACGTATAAGTATGGTTGTTTGATTTTAAACTGCAATTTGATGTTATCGAGTCCCAAAACGCAAAATAAAAATAATCACGAAATAACTTGTAAACACTCCCACACTACGAACGAAAGTTCACTTAGCTTTGCTCATGTAGCTACCGCGTCTTTTCATACATAGTTCGCGGTATGACGAAGTATGCAAACACGCGGTAGATTCATGAGCGAAGCTAAACGAACTTAGCTTGGTTCCCAGGTAGTGTGGCCTGCGGGCTACGGTTGACACTTGTGTTGTTTAAAATAGGTAAACGAATCTATAACTTTCTGAGAACAAAAAGGTACCTACTTAGTTTTTCTATAAAGGTCCAGCGCAGTTCCAACTTTTCCTCTACATACGAGTTTAAGCACATTTAGAAAACAATAGAAAAGTTGTAAATAAAGGTCCGTTCACATTTAAGTACAAAGTTTCCCGAATTAGTTTCTCCTTCATACAATATTACTGTGTTATTATTTGAAGGAACGGCTGATATCACAACACTGATCAGTTGATACTCTCAATAGAAAACAGTAATTGTGGAATTACCTCCAAGGAATTTATTGTTTTCTGGTAGGTCATTTTTACCGGCTTTTCCATGCCACAGAACCTATTTTTCCTGTTCTTTTTGTAGGTACTTATTTACTTTTTTTGTTTGAGCGTAAAATTTAAGACATTGTGTACATTTGCGCGGGAATCATTAAATCAACAGGAAAATCTGTTGTATAAAATAATAGCAATGAATTTTAATTGTGTAGTATTTGATAAGGTTTTATCAAATTATATACCTACATAACTAACTACTTACGAATAATTTTAATTTGTTACTTATTTATTCAGTCTGTTCTTATTTAAGCAAGTTTAAATAATTTAAACAAAATGGTGATATTTAAACTTACTTTAAACCCAGGTTACCGAAATAAAAGCCTGGTTTAAAATAGTGTTTCATCGATAAGTAGACAATATGCCTGAACTGCACGATTCTATTATTAATTATTTACTATAATTTCTGTGAATGCGACCCGCGGCCATTGACCTAGTCCAAAGCACACATGGACAAAGTATTTTTCAGCAAAACTACCTAGGTAGTTAGTTATATGTACTTACTATTATATTGGGTTCTAAAGCACTAATAAAATTGTGATTATAATAATGAAGAATGATATTGAATGAAATCATACTGCATTATTTTAATTTTAAATTAATATAGAATTGCCCAGTAGTTTGACAGAACGTAGACTAATAAAAAAAAAGAATTATATAGTAGACTCTATAATTATTTACATTGCCGCTATCGATACAATACTAAGATAAAAATGCATTGTTGTATTGCGTGTGTATTTATTTAATAGATAAATAAACATTACCAACTAATGTTTTTTTGCATGTCATGTCCATGCAAATAATATCAGTTGATTTATGTTAACGAATGATTGTTTATACCTATATATTTTTTTACTTTAGAAGTATCACCAAGACATTAAGAAAGTTAATATTATCTACATAAATAAACAAGTATCAAGGTATATTTCTTGAATAATTTTATGTTGTGGTTAAAAGCCACATAGCTTCCTTGACTTTACGCTTGAGTTGATTGCGAACCAAATTTCAAAGAAATTCAGCTGTCCGATTAGAATCATCAACACTTTCCGTGAAACGCATGATACTATCATTGTGACCACTTTTTTCTGAACAATACATATTTGAACAGTGTACATACCTGCAATGGATGACCGGCCGGCAACGCACACTGACGTTTCCTGATCAAAACAAATGACAGCTGAGTGAATAATCGGATTAAGCTGAGAGATAACAGATATATAAACGTAAAGGTCCTTTATATACTTTAATACAACACTTCCACGATAAAGTCTACAATAATAAACCAGATACGATTTTTTAAAAGTTTTTCTAAGTTAACGTAAACGTTTACGCGGCACGCGAGAGGAAAGGCGCGCGGTCCGTGTAGCTTCGCTGTTATTACTGAGTAAAAACGTATTTTGCTTCGTTCCGACGTATACCACTACGTAGAACGTAGACGTGTTCACACAGTTCTATCGAGGGGCTATCACGATATCCTTGCTCCAGGATTTCCTACGTAATGTCCTCGTGTACAAGGTTTAAAACCGGGAATGTAATGTAAGCGCCCACGGAAGTCCTAAATCCGTTCCTATTGGTGACAAAATAGTAAATAAAAGGTACATAAGTGATCTAGTGAGCTTGATAGAGAAATGACCCTTATAATCTTGGTGTTGTTTTTTATTTGCGTTGATCTCGAGGCCGGCGAATTAAATTGCTTGAATAATTACTGTCTCTTAGCAAATTAGTTATTACACATTTTAGTTGAGTGTTGTCGGAAAAAATGGCTTAACTTAATAACAGTAAACGAATAATAGTAGATGGTTGCATGAGCGCAACGCAAAGTGAGTTATTTTTTTTATTCACTTTAGCAAGGTGCGTAATCTACTTTTCTTTCAACTACCAATCTACCTACCGTGATAAAATATACCTACTCAAAATAAAAACTCAAGTAAATGAAAACAAAGTTTAATTCATCTTTTCCTCAAAATTTAAAACTTATTAAAAAAAAAAACAGTGCATTAATGAAAAACTGTGCAACCCTGAGATTTCATATAACATTTCTACACTAGTTTTTTAGTTCTAAGCAAAACATACGTCCTTTGTGGTCGGTTTTGTAGTGATTAATGATAACATTACTACGTAGTTGAAAGAAATTGTTTTTTTTTACGTTATAATCGTTAAAAAAATAGGTAATAAAAAAATAGTTAATAGGTAATAATTAGCAGGTATTTAGTACGTAATAATGAGAGGTATAAAGCTTGAAAAAGTACTTAAGTAGTTATAAATATAGATAAGTAAGTTTAATCCTAACTAATATTATAAATGCGAAAGTGAGTTTGTTTGTTTGTTACGCTTTCATGCTAAAATGGCTGAACGGATGGATTGTATGAAATTTGGCTTATGGGTAGATCATGACCTGGAATAGGACATATGATACTTTTTATACCTAAATTCCCACGGGTTCGAGACTTACGCGAGTGAAACCGCGGGGCGCAGCTAGTTGACTTATAAATTTATTCCCATTAAAAATGTAGGTAAGTATTTGCCTAATAACAAACATTTCAAAACAAAACTTAGAAGTTAGTTTTAGTCCTCGCATGAACTAATCCAGATGGACATGCGCTGACCTGAAGACCGGATGCGGAAGGCGCATGTTGTGATGCAAGTGGGGAGAACCCTATGTCCAGCAGAGGATGACGATATAGGTACCTACCTATAATAGGTTCAACCAATTCATAATAGCAGAAGACGTAGGTAATCACCTACGTCTTCTGCTATTATGCCATTGTATTAATAGGATAAGTACAAAAGGATTTGAATGCCTCTGTGGTCTAGTGTTCGGAAGCGCTACTGCTGAGCCTGGGTTCGATTCCGAGGTCGGGCTTTTAGTTAGTTCAATACAATATCATAGTCCAAGAGCTAGATCGAAGAGTTTACGCATAAATTCTACGATCTAGCTCTTGGACTATACCTTAAAAATCAATTAATTTATCTTCTAAACTAAAACCCGAATAAATCTGACTAAAAAATTTCGACTAATTAACGACAAAATTTAGTAGATTGTTCTCCCCAGATCGGCCACCTTTATACCCTTATAACTTTTGAACCAATGACCGACAAATTCTGATATTTGGCGACCAATTTCGACTAATTAAAGACAACATTTTTGTGTAATCTAAATTTAAATCCCTGATTCCGGCCACGCCAGTGTCAGTCATACATAGGCTCGCTCCATATTACATGGGAGCTAAGTGTACATAATTGGTGAAATGTGGAATTACTATAAATGTAGGAGATAGGTATGGTCGAGGAGGGTAAAAAAAAAAGATTACCTGTACAATTACGACATACTTAACGGTTTACATAGGTAATATTATTATATTATGTTATCGCCACTCGTCAGTATGTGGAATGTATGTGAATTAAAATATAAAACAATACAAATGTATAGAAATTCCTTTCCACATACACACGCAATAAATGTAGATATAAATAGGTCCCTGAAACCTGGTTTAAAATATTACAGTCTGATCACTTCTCCACCTACCACATGTACCTAATGATAACTTACAGGATGAGGTTTAATACCGCGTGGGTTCCGTCGTGCAAGTCTGAAAACACCCCAACTTTTACTGGGTAACGAAAAAGGGGAACTATATCAAGAGGATGGTACACGTACTAGATTTATCACTTATCGTGCCTTACCTACCTAGAATTTAACTTCATCAGCATCTTTATAAACCTCCAACTGTTACTAACGAGACACAATAGAATTTTAATTGATAACGGCCTTCTAAAGGCCAATCAACAGTTGAGCAGTTTGGTATTCAACTCCTAAATTGAAGTTCACATCACGAGGTATGGGTATGTACCTATTAGTAGTAGCATACCTTTTATTGTTGTGGTAGTCGCAAAAGCAAAAATCAAAGACGTAGATTGTCTCCCTACATTCGAGATCAAAAATGTTGGTTAGGGTTTTAGAGAAAAATTCTTAGTTACAGTTCCAAAGTGAGTTTTGTTTTTTAAAGAGTGATAGGACTCCTAAAAGGATCTTGACACGTGTGTCGTGTCCGTACGGATAAAATTGACACCAGAGGGCCTAGACAAGTGACAATCGTTTCGAAAGCGTTTCGTATTTCTACAACGACTTTCAACAGCAGGCGTAGCATGAGCACCGTTTTGTCGACGGAAGAGTAGACAAAGATGACGTTTCCTGTAGACAGTAGACAGTACGAAACGGCAGCAAAATAGAAAGAGTCAACTGCACTTTTTACGAAATTCACTCTTTTACATAATTCGACTCAGAATTCTTTGTTTTATCATAGGATTTATCGGTTGTCAGTGTGATTTTGACAGTAAGGATAGGCGTCATGATCATAAAATTATCCCCCCTCCTGCCCCACAAACCTCTGAAACTTCACTGTAATTGTTTTTGAAGAGACCCATGGTCATCAGTTGACGATTACGGGTCGATATGATCTATAATTAAATACAGTTATAAATGGAGGCACTTACATTACTCACCCTAGAAAAACACGACAGTACCTACTACCTGATTTTATAGCTCATTATATTTGATACATAACATTTTGTCATGTCGTTGGGTGTTCATTAAACAAGCAGCCCACCCACACTGGTGGTAGGTAAGTGTTCACCGCCGACAATGGAATCTGTAATAGCTGGTAATTATGTAGACTAGTATCTAGGGCAATACCTAATGCCAGAGAGGTAGAGACTTATCGGAGCTCGTTGCTAATTAATAACAGCTGCATGCGTCGATCTACCAGGTTAAGCTACGCTTGCCGGGGGTGGTCCGTGGATGGGTGACCATCTTTACATACCGAGACTCCTCCGTGCCTCGGAAAGCACGTTACGGCTGTCATTCCTGGATCTTTGACAGTTAGTCGTTACGATCGTCAGAAACCCAAAAGTCTGACAACCAGTCTTGTATCCAAGGGGTATCGTGCTACCCAGTAACTGGGTTGTGTGGGTTAGATAGGCAATTGCTCCATGTAAAATACTGGTATTCAGCTGCATCCGGTTAGACTAGAAGCTGACCCCAACAAGCTAGAAAATGAGAAAACTTCACGGCGAACAATGCGGCGGCGTCACGTCACGCGACAAGTCGCGCCAGTATGTAAGAGCCTTATAGGTAGAAATAATTTCAATCTTCAGTACCTACTTCTTCGTTTGGTGACAACCTGAATAGCAGATTAGATTGTTCTACTTATTCGATGAAGACTTGACTAACGAGATACTTACAATTAATAACCTATCTATTGTTCCTGGCTCTGTAGAAAGTCGACAGATCTATAAAGGTTTAGGAGTCGGCAAAAACAAAATCAAGTCAAGAATGGTATTTGATGTCTTTCTTCTCACTATTTACCTGCAGCAGGATTTAAGTTTGATTGAAGTTTCAATTACCCCAACTGTTTGTTTTCTATACTTTAAGCCTCTAGTCTAAGCAGCTAGCAACGAAATGCCACTTTCTACGAACAAACGCTCATAAAAAAGGAACTAAATGTATGGAATCATAAAAAACCGAGTTCGAAAGTAGTTTCTTGCACGGATTCCCATAGCTAGAAGAAATTGTTAACCAATTCCAATTGGCTTGTCTCGATAATCTTCGGCATAGGTATAAAAAATAATTAACCCCTATAAAACCCTATAAAACCTATTAACCCTATAAAAGTCAGTAAAGAATTGCTGTAGTAAGGTTTTGTTATGATAGCTAGCAGAGACTAGAAAGAAAGAAAAATTATTTATTCTAGACTACATAACATAAACTTATGTGAAGTGAGCTTGCAGTAAACTGTCACTGCCTTTATCGATGACAATGACAGCTCACTCCACGCTCACTTCACCTAAGTTTTCACGGTGAGATGGTTACAGAATAGCAATGCTGCTCTTATTTGTAGTTTTGCAATGAAATGCAGATTAAAACACGCGTCTCTTAGGGCTTCGATGCTAAATAGTGGTACTTCCAGCCTCCTGCCGCATCTTCGTCGAGGTAGGTATGGGAGTGCAGGTCTGTCCACTACCTAGGTACATCTTCTCCGTTCATTTCTCTCTAATAACTCTACGCGGTATTAGGTAAAAACCTAGCGTAGGTACATACTACAATTTACTTATCATCTCGTGACTGTGATTAAGGTTTTCATTAGATACAAGCCGTACCTATATTTAAACAAAACAGTCCTAGGATCCCGGGATCCCGGCCGTTTTCTAGTCCCGAAAATCCCGGATTTGAACTTGGCTAATCCCGAGATTTTGGGAATTGCCAGAAATAAATTTTGTTTGCATTGCCTTGACTAGCTTATCTAGATTTCATTAAGAATGGCACTTTACTTCGACAAAAAAAAACAACATTTGAACAACACCCTTACTGCAGGAAAAGTTACAGCTAGAAATTGATAAGAGCGTGGAAATTCCAGATCTTCCTGATTTGTCAGTTTTGTTCAAAAGCATAATAGACGTGAAATTAACCTACTTATATGAAAATTAAGGAGTTTGTGGATATCACTTACTTATTACTACAGAGTTAGAATAGGTATAAATATCTATTCTCTCTAAGAAGCAGGAGATGCTTTGATATTTTTGGTCTTGCATTTTCGGAATTCCAAATACCTACCTAGTTATTTTTTTTGTTTTGTTATAAGCAGGGCTTGAAAACGATACCAATTCACATTAAAAGTAACGTTAAGTAACGGTATTTCCGTAGAGATACTTCGATATCGGTACAATTTGGTAGCGTTACTTAGTAGCATAACATAATAATAACGTTAACATTTTTGGTAAAAATTACCGGTATTTTTAACGTTATTGTAAAAATAGCGGTAAAATATTATCGGTATTATTTTGTTATTTTAAGCGACGTTGCCAGCCCGCCTCAAAGGCGGCCGCGGCCGGCGTGCGCGCGCGCCCCTCTCACTCTCACACCCTGTCGGCGCTGTTGCCATTTCGTTTGTCGTCTTCATATCTCTCACCGCTCACGGCAGTCGTACGCGCTTACAGAACACGGTGGACCAACCAACCAAGTATATTCTCAAGTACAAGCACAACACAGAATAGCAATGATAAGATAATATCTATTAAACGCGCAAATAGTCGTACGGCAGTCTTAGCGTCGATGCAATCTGACATTCTTTTGCAATTGGACGAGAGCGACGGTAACAAAACTAATTATAACGATAAAATTATCGTTACCTTAGATTTTAACGTTACGTATGTTTAACGGTAAAATGTGCCAGATATAACGGTAAATAATATAACGTTATTTATTAGTTAACGATACCCGCATCAGAAGGCTGTAACGATACCATATTTTTAACAGTATTTCAAGCCCTGGTTATAAGTACACTTCCATACAATTACGTACCTACATTCTAATGTGTTTGCAATAAACAACTTTGATTTTTATTAGTTTATCGTCCAAAAATACTATGTAATACTTAAAAAAGAAAACGATTAAAAAGACCATAAGTTTATCTTTATTTTTTTTGTCCATTTTAAACTTCATGGTCGAATCCCGGGACTATCTCGCGATCACGTATCAAAACTCCCGAAATAAATGAAGAGGCCCAGGATTTTATTCCCTACTTGTACCCGATTTCCCATCGGCAAAAATGACAAAATTCCATACTAACTTGTATACCCTACTTTTTCAAAAATTCTTCGTTATTGCTCACCTTAGAAATTGAATACTTACTTGTGCAAAATTTCATGCATCCAGCCAAACCCTGTGCGTTGTCTGTCAGTGAATTTAAGATTTTTTTATTAGATTAAGTACCTACCTAATTCCTTTAACTGTAAAAAGATGGTCAGAAAGGTGGTTCAGATGGTCTCACTAATAGAGTGGTCCAACTATTCCCCGCCCACCTGATAATGCTGTTGACCATCATCTTCAATGGTGCTCTCAATAACAACATTTTCCCCCAAACATGGAAGGAAGCCACGGTCATAGGGATCCCAAAACCCGGCAAGCCCAAGAGCGAGCCCTCTAGCTACCGCCCCATCAGTCTGCTCAAGGTACTCGGAAAGATCTACGAGAGGCTTATTTATAAGCGTCTCAGAGACTTTGCCGAGACCAAGGGCCTCATACCGAATGAACAGTTCGGGTTCCGCACCCAACACTGCAGTATTCACCAGGCCCACCGCATAGTCGAGCATATAAGCGAAAGCTTCATGCGAGGCTCATTAGTCGGTGCGGTCTTCTTCGATATAGCGAAGGCTTTCGACAAAGTCTGGCACAACGGCTTAATATACAAGCTGTACCAACTCGGTGTGCCCGATCGTCTCGTGCTCATCTTACGAGACTTTCTGTCGAACCGCACCTTCCGCTACCGCATAGAGGGCGCCCTGTCCTCCCCCCGTCCCATTCGTGCAGGTGTCCCTCAGGGTTCTGGCATCTCCCCGCTCATCTTCACGCTGTTCACCAGCGATATCCCAAAGAGTAAGAAGGCGCAGTTGGCTCTGTTCGCAGACGATACGGCCATCTACTCCAAGGGCCGTTGCCCCGATGCGATTCGCCACACTCTCCAGGCCTCTGTCGACAAGCTCGGCGAATGGTTCAGGAAATGGCGAATCGAAGTCAATCCCGACAAAAGTCAGGCGGTACTATTCTCCAAGCCGCGTAGGCTCCCCCCCCTCCCCGAGCCCCTCACCATGTTCGGCAAGCTGATCCCTTGGGAGAAGCAAGCCAAATACTTAGGCGTCATCCTCGATAATCACCTTAATTTCAAAGAGCACATAAAGCAGGTCCGCTCGCGGGCCGCTTTCGCTCTAGGTAGGCTCCACTCCATCCTAAATGCAAAAAGCAAATTGTCACTTAGGTGCAAATTGCGCATTTACACGGCGTGCATCCGTCCGATCATGACATATGCATGTGTCGTATTTGCCCACGCTGGGCCCCATCACATCCATAGGTTACAATCCCTCCAAAACCGATTCCTCCGTAAAGCTACGGGTGCCCCATACTACGTCCGAAACGTAGCCCTCCACCTCGACCTTAAAATCCCCACCATAGCCCAATTCATGAAACGCCTTTCCAAGCGTTTCTTTGACTCTGCCGCCAAGCACCGCAACCCCCTGGTTGTGGAGGCGGCCAACTATACCCCCTCTCGCATTAGCCGTACTCGCCTTCCGAGGCACGCACTGACCGACCCCGACGACCCCATAACTCTCCTCCAGGAGAGCAATAGGGCTACCAGTACGGTTCTTAAAACCAAACGTCGCCCGACATTCCGACCTCGCCGTCGAGGTCCTCCGCGTTCGCGTCCGCGACCCCAATCCGATCAGACTTCTCCTCCCCGTCCCTTGCTCGACGACCCGACGCCAGCCCGGGCTGACGTAGTGCCGTCAGTAGTCTTAAACTCCCCGATCCAGCCTGTCCCGACTTGCTGCCCTCCCTCTAGCGACGCCCTAAGCCGAGGTCCGTACCCCGCAGGGGGTGCCCTTAGCGAGCAGTCGCTTAGTTTTAGTAGTTTTAGTTTTTATGCCCCTGGCTGGAGGCTTTAAGTTAGCTTAGAGCATCTCCGCAGGACTGTCCGGTTAAGTAGTTAATACCTTAGTGGTAAAACTATGAGATGCCATTCCAAAAAAAAAAAAAAAAAAAAAAAACTGAAGTTTTGATGGATGCTCGGTGCTCACCATATCTTGTAAACAAAGTTAGCTAAGTAGGTAAAGGTAAACCTATGTGTTTGTTCAGGAAAGAATTTCAGGAGAGAATCACACGTAAATGTCACCTGGTTCTTATACAATAAAAAGTAAGTTCATCCCGGAAAAGTAGGAAATAGGTTTTCATATCATCGGAGGTCGGAGCCCCGCTAACTACCTAATATGTTGGAGTTTCTAGAGCTTTCACGCACGTACTAACTTGATGGTTACCCACTAACAAATTATAAAGGAAGTAAAAAATATAAACATAGGCGTCGTCGCTGCGCACGCGACACACTTTCCAAACACGGTGAATTGTCTTATTTGCGGTTTCCGGGCTCTCCATCCAGAAATACCTACATGCATCTCATTGAAGATTAGAAAATAGAAGATAGATTATGAGACTGGGCAAAGGCGGTCTTTGGATAGCAATAAATACAGTTTTGATATTTTAATGTATCGATCGTGAGTGACTCCTAATCCAACGTGACCACAACATTTTTTGAGGCCTGAATTCGCACCTGATTTAGCCAATACGAGGAAAACTAACCAAACCAATCCGAGGATGTGGTGGTAAAAATGGTAAAATTATTGAGCTCGCTTCACTCGCTCTTGAAGACAATGTTCTCTCAATTCTTAAAAAGTGCTGTAGTCGAAAAAGTATATTTTATTCCTATACGTATGATTTAAAAAATCTATTCTATCCAACTCGGGGTGATAAAAATGTATTGATTTTGGTAGTTATTCTGTCATTGAAAAAAAAAATCTCAAAACAGCATAGTGTGAAGAATCTTTAATAATATTTGTTATAAATAAAATTCACTATACAATCCAATCGTATTCTTATTTAATTTTCCAAAGATTGTTAGAACAGTTATGTTTTTCTCGTTACTATGGTAATTCAACCAGTCATAAAGACCTTTAAGGAGTATGCATAAGTAGTACAATCTTTACACCCACACTTCTTAAGAATTTGCTTGAAGACCAATTCCACGAGAGAGGTCGTTAAATCTTGGTCCGTATAGAGGTTTTATAAACATGTCTGCTAGTTGCACTTGTGCTGCAACTTGCTTAACAACTAGTTCTCCTTTTGATACACATTCTCTAATGTAGAAGTGCCTTAAACTAATATGCTTTGTTCGCCGGTGAAACTCATATGGCGGATTATTTGATAATTTCACAGCAGACTCATTATCAATACATAGTGTAACTTTTAAAGATTCTGTGTTGGATAGATCTGCCAAAAGTTTTTTCAACCACACTATTTCTTGTGTGGTCTCACTTGCTGCTACTAGTTCGGCCTCAGTCGTTGACAGAGCGACTGAAGTCTGTTTCTGACTCTTCCAGGCAATAGCAGTGCCGGCATAAAGGCACACCATGCCCGTGGTAGAGTGCCCAGTCTCTGGATCTCCTCCATGATCAGCATCTGAGTAGCACATTAAGTCATCTGCTCTGGATTTACTCATTGGATAAAATGTTAGACCTTTATCGAGAGTTCCCTTAAGAAAGCGTAGAATACGCTTTACAGCCACAATATCCTCCTTACTAGGTTTTTCTAAATGCCTTGATGCGACAGACACTGCATAACAGATGTCGGGTCTCGTTGCGACCATCAGGTAAGTCAGAGCTCCGACACAATTTCGATATGGAAATTTCATGTCTACATTTCCATTACTCTCTTCCATTTTTGGCATCTTAATTGTCGGAGATGTAACTGGTTTGCAGTATTCCATGTCAAATCGTTTTAGGACCTTCTTAGCGTAGGCTGTTTGTCTTAAGTTTATTGATCCGTCTTGGTTTTTATTTATTTCCATACCAAGAAAATATGACGCTGGGTTCGTGGTTATTTATAAGTAGTACAATCTTTACACATAGTGCAATACTAGTGGGGGAGGGACTCCTTTTACCTGTCTGGCCCAAAAATAATGCCTTATCAGCTTGCGATAGTCATTTCTGCGACTACCTACCATATTATTAAGTTTGTCACGAAAAATAGAAGTACCTATATACACAATTTTATATGAATAGGTATGTACTTTTAGGGCTCGTGGCTAAATAATAACAGCCGCATGGGTCGGCAGAAGGTAAAGCTACGCTTGCCCAGGTCGCTCCATGTAAAATACTGATATTCTGCTGCCTTCGGATCACAGACTACTTAGAGATACTTACGTATATTCGGATAGACTAGCTAGAAGCCGACCCCAACACAGTTGGGAAAAGACTAGGCAGATAATGAGTTGTGTACTTTCACAGAACTTACAATAATTATTTCATAGTTTCGTTGTCGCTATCAGAACTATCTGCTTTTCAAAACAACCTTTTCAGTTCTGCACAGACAGCATAGATTAAAAGAACCTCATTTTAAAATAAATTGTGAACGTAGACTTTCTATTGAACGCTTCCATATTGTTTCGTTACTGTAGGTTGTCAGAACTGTGCATGCATTTTTGTAATAACGCCATCTATCGTATAATATTTGAAGATGAATCCTGAACTCATCTAATTTTACTTTCTATTCCACTTTTAAATTTTTTAACGCATTGTGATTAAAATTATGTAGTAATACTGGATACAAAAAATTAAAACTAATTAATTTTATTAAATTTAAAATTATTTCGTGTAGTCGTTAATTACTACATGCTCACGTTGGTACTACTGTGACCGTGACAAAACTTTCGTTCGTTCGTTGATGTGCAAGATAGGAAATGTGTGTTTTATTGAAAAGTTTTATTTCAATTTGATCAAAAGTATATTTATCCTTATTTACTAGTGTTTAGACTACTTAATTTTTCTATTCTTTGACGAGATAAATGTTTTGAACAATCAAATCTTGCTTTGGAGACTATTTATGAAAATGTTTTTGTGTGCTAAGTTTCATAATGGCGGCCCGTCGCGTCCCCCGCGCCTCCATTTCGATGACAGTCAAATTATGACAATGCCGATACGTAAAGTTTAGAAAATGTTGTGTATTTGTAAATAATTCAGTGAAAGTTTATGATAGACGGTTACAAAAGGACTAAATATGAATCAGGATCACCATACTATGAATACGGGTGGTGGCCAACCTCCGGGAAGTTCTGAGGTGCGAATGGTTTGTTAGTTTTTTGCGATTTTTTTTTTCTAGTTGGTATACTAATTTTACTTGATTGCAGTCACAGGGCCAAAGAATTCAAGCCACCCAGCAGCAGCAGCAGAATAACTTGCCTGCCACGACATCTGCTACTGATTTGCGAGTGAACTCGGCCGCAGTGAACGTTGCTTTGTCTAGTGTCGCGAAATATTGGGTATTTACAAATTTATTCCCCGGACCGATACCGCAAGTGTCTGTGTATGGATTGCCTGCCGGTGCCAGGATTGAAAATGGGAAGCCTGTCCAGGTAAGTTCAGTGTTATTTATTAAAAATATTGAATGACTAAATCTTACAAAAAGTGCAAATAGTTAATCATTTTGCTAAAGGTCAGAATGTCATCATGGAGCAGTGCATAAAAACAGACTACAAAAATAGTTGTAATCACCTCATTGTTAAGCGGAACATATCAGTCTGCCAAACCTAATTTATGTATGTTGTCTTGTTGACTTAGTTGAATCACTGTTTATTTTGGCCTCCACAAGTCCTATGTAAGCTGTAATAATAGCCACAATTGCTGGTATTGGTTTGATAATAGTGCAATTTCAAAAACAATACTCGATATCAGCATTTGTAGAAGTTATTTATACTCATTGTTTTTAAAACACCATGCAATTTGAATGAGAATTATATCCCTGAAAATCAAAATGCCATAATAAGAGAAATTATGATACTAAAAAAAAGTAAATAATTATGGGTAAATTTAGTAAACTAAGGCCCATATTACAGAAACTTACTCAAGACTCGAGCATTACTTAACTAGTTTCAACCAATCAAAAGGCTTTAAACGAGTTTTAAATAATGGTTGAGGTTTGAGTGAGGTTCTGTAGTACATGCCTAAATGGATAAGTTACTGGCGGGTGGTCTAAGGGGCGGAAGTTAAATCCCATTCAGCAAGTAAGCATGCTCGAAAATAACCTTAATAGAAAGAAGACAGGGATATATCAGTCTCATGTTTCACTTTAATCTGTTGCCTGATTCCATAACTAATCCATGCCGTTGCCTGATTCAAAAACCTGACTAAATTCAGCCAAGTGGTATAGCTGTTTAACCAGCTCATACTAAATCAAAAGTGATTTCAGGATCTTGGTCAAGCTCATGCTAGTATACTGAATGGGGATCCAAATATTATACTTGGGCATCATGCGGGCCAGTCCCAAGTTACAGTATCTGCTCCCGGTGGTCAGCAGATACCCGTTTCACAGATCATCGCTACACAGTCTGGACAAACTCATGGTAAGTCTTCATTAATTGCAGTTTTTTTTTTAATTACTCATAAAACTTTGTAGGAAGTATAAATTGTCATGCCTGTTTGAATGACCTTCAATCCAAAGTGTGTCAATATTTGATAACTCTTTCATCGTTATCTAAACAGATAATAGATTTTAATAACAAATAATTGATTATCAAGAGTGGGTCTCCAATTAAAAGTACTATTTATATTTTATACATAGTACTTTGTTAATTATCTTTGAATTTATTGCTGATTTGACCTGCTTGACACTAGAATTTTATCTTTTAAATTGCATAGAATTACATAATGTTCTGTACAAATTAATATAAGTATATAAGTTCCTCTGTTGCCAGAGCTGAGTGACGTTTTTTAGTCATGGTTTATCTATGTGCCAAATTTCATCCAAATCTGTTCATCCATTTTAGCGTGAAAGTGTAACAAACAAACTTACTTTATTATATTAGTTAGGATGATAATTTATTGTCCAATTAACTTTGTAGTTCCTGCCACATACACATTTGTATATGTTTCAAAGACTATCTTAAAGGAGAAAAGCATCCACCTGTGTCAGCTAACTCCAGGCAGTTATTTGTCTGAATACCAGTTTTTTTAGCTTGTTTATTCACAAAACTGAAAACTAATAGAGTAACATTTGTTCCAGAAGCACTTGTGGCCCATAGTCAGCAGCAAGCCGAGCTGGTGGCGGCCCAAGGCTCTGGAAACAACGCCCAGGTGTCAGTTAGTGCCGCCCAGGCCACTCACCAGCAGGTACCCAATAATCGGGTCGAGTTTGTACAACACCATAACATTGATATGGTAAATCATGTGGTAACACACGCCCTTTACTAGCGGGAATGCTAACCGTACATTGCTGTTGTGTAGTACATAGATTATTTCTATATGTTTGTAGTTTTAATTAGGATAAAGTTGCCATGATTTAAAGTAGCATTGTGAAAATATTGTCACAGAGAAGTTGGATGTGAACAAAATAAATTAAAAGTGATATTAGTTTGTAGCCTCATATATGCATGCTTTAGTACAAAGGTCAACATGCTGACATAACTTGATTAGAAAAACTAAGAAGCCTTTGTTAAGCTTCTAGTAAAATATTAATCATCTACTAGTCTTTATTTCAACATCCTTATCAGATCTCTTTTATTTATCATCTTTATTAGTGTCGCTTTAACTTGTTGTATGGTAAAGATATTAGGTGCATGTACTTCTTTCAATTTCCCCATAAAGTTCATTGTGATGTGTGCATGATAACTAAAAATAAGTCAGCAGACAGTGGAACTGTATGTTCTATTTTTTTTGTAGGGTCTTCATTGTAGTATCATTTAATATCTAATCGCCTTACTAATAAACGTTGTATAGCGCCTGTATAGTTACACAACGCTTTGTCTTCTTCTTTCAAAAGTAATTTGACTTTTGAAAAAAGAAGACAAAGCTTTGTGTAACTATACAGGAGCTATACAACGTTTATTAGTAAGGCGGCTAAAATTTGAATGCTATACCAAATTAAGATACTTATCTGAAAAAAAAAGATTTTATGATTGAAAGTATTTAGGTGCATGTGTCGAAGATATTAAAACCGGAATCTAACATTATGTTTGTTCTATAGGGCCACCATTCTCAACAACACATAATGCAGCAGCAACTGATGGCGCAAGCGCGACCAGATCATAACAACCAACAGGTTTGTTCAACTTACATACTAATGAGTTTGGCTAATTTCTCCCAATCCGCTTCCATAAACTATATGCACTTATAAACTAAATAATCGTGTACTTTACGCTGCTTTATATTATCATCATGCAGCAAGTCAGTGAGGTAAGATCAACCAAGATTTCCTTTCCATACACACACATTTAGGCGCCATCTCCATGGGCGAGAAATGCACGGCGAGTCTCGCGCCATCTCGTGCCATCAAATTCAATAAAAACATGAATCCAATCTCCACGGCGTCAACATCGTGGCGATAATTTGAAGGCACAGCGTAACTATCGCCGCGATTCTCTCGTCTGTGGAGATGGCGCTTTAGACTTTATATCTCACTAGGAAACCATTTTAAATGTATACAGCTCTAGGGAGGGTTCCGCAGCCAATTGGACAATAGGTGTTTACCTATCGCCAGTTGATTGTGCAACCCTACGTAGAGTTCTATACATTTCTTTTCTAGGTAGTGCAGTTGCTGGTTATGGATGGTGCCATGGTTACTCGGATGTAATATTGGCCTTGTGCACTTTGCATCTATACATTATAACAGAACTGCTACTGCTCTTTTACATCAAATCAAAATTATTAATTTGCTAATCAAATCATTTTTCATTATCATTTAACTGGACATATAATTAACTAGCTGCGCCCCGTGGTTTCACCCGCGTAAGTCTCGATCCCGTGGGAATATCGGTATAAAACGTATCCGATGTCCTATTCCAGGTCATGGTTTAACCCTGTGCCAAATAACATCCAAATCCGTACAGCCGTTTTAGCGTTAAAGCGTAACAAACAAACAAACTCACTTTCGCATTATATTAGTTGGACAGTTGGAATTAATGTAGCTTACCTGTTTTCTCAATACCGCGTCATTTACTCAACAACTGACTGAATTCAGATTTGAATTTATGCAGCACTGAAAGCATGTACAACACCCCTTACTTAAACATTCTGATTAGGCAACCAATCAAAACTCTGCTAGCTTAAATCTTTCAATGTTTTTGTGATGATTTCTAGAAGCTCCATTTTCGGATTAATTGTACCTATCGTTAAATTCGACACAAAACATAGTTCGGAACTGGCCGACTATTTGGCTCCCCATACATTCACTCACAAAATTCATGTACCTTCTTCCTGGATCAGTATTCGCTTGTCTCTTTCTATTCATTGGACCCAGAGTGGTCGCAGTTTCAACATTTATTTTATTTTATAAAACTCAATGAAATAAAGAGAAAAATAAATGAGTATGGTCTGGACTAACTCCCTTTAGGGAGTGATTGCGTAGGAATTTAGCTTGAATCAATTTTTTCAATACAGTTTCATGAGATACTTTTGGATTCTACTATAGTTTAACCACCTACTTTCAACAATAAAAATATTTCTAACAGATCCAACTGACGGTAAGCGAAGACGGCATAGTAACGGTGGTGGAACCGGCGGGCACAAAGATGGTCGATAAGGAGGAACTTCACGAGGCCATCAAGATGCCCAACGACCACACGCTCACCGTGCACCAGCTGCAGCAGATAGTGGGACAACAGGTATACCTGCTGTAATGTTGTTTGCTTTCATTGAACCTTAACTCTTTGTGTGTAAGGAAATTCTAAAGGTATAACCTGAGAAGACACGTCTGATTAATTTGACAGGACTATACTAAAATGTATCTTCTGTCCTTTTCTTAATGAAATAGAAAGAAAAAGATGCACTGAACTTCAATTTAGTTTAGTTTGTGAACAACAGAATCGGCACCAGTACTTATCATCTTGATAATGCAGTTTGCATTACGAAATTTGATAGCGCGATCTTTCGCAACAAACTTGTACTGTAGAAACAGCAATTCAACTAGCTGTGAGTTAAAACCTGCCAAATTCTGCTTTGTCAGAATCTATCTTGATGGCAGTAGAAGAAGAATAAGCCCAACCCTTAACTTACCTCCTTGTCCTATTAGGTAATAGACAGCGTAGTACGCATAGAGCAAGCGACCGGTGAGCCGGCGAACATCCTAGTGACCCACAATCCTGATGGTACGACCTCCATTGAAGCTAGTGCCGCCGACCCTCTGATTGTAAAGGACGAGAAGAGTGCTAACAAAATTGAGACCGCACAGTTCGCTATTCCTGCTGAGATAAAGGATATAAAGGGAATTGATTTGAAGGTAAGGTTTTAAGTATTGTATTTGTGTTTCAAATGTTAAGGCGGTGTTTTCACTGAGAGGAGGCGAGAATACAATAATCAGAACATTTGAAATCGACACGATTTCTCCGCCTTATATTCTGATAAGTTTGTTCCTGCGCGTCTCGTATCATCACCTGACCAGTGGAAGCTTTACCGTTACAGCTTTACCGCTTAAAACACAACTGCTCTTTACATTAATCAAGACAGTTTTCTCTTCATAAAACTCTTCTTAAACTTGAGTTCGGATTTCTTATTATCATCAACCTATGAACATCGAGCTCTCCAATCGCTCGCCATTTAACACGAAAATTCAGATTTCTGAGTTCTATCATTTAAATTAATATTAATCAAATTACTGTAATTTCACATCACGTTTCTATCAACACAGAGTGTAGGAGCCATGGGCATGGAAGGTGCAGTCGTGAAGATTTCAGCTGGCGCGTCAGAACACGACCTCCACGCGATGTATAAAGTCAATGTAGAAGATCTGTCACAACTGCTTGCTTACCATGAAGTCTTCGGAAAACTTAATTCGGAAGGCCAGCAGCAGCAGGCAAAGGTAAGTTTTTTTTTTTTTTTTTTTTTCAAAATACAGCCTTCTGTCGATCCTATCTACTTTGCCGTGTATTATTCAGGACGTGCGCCATTCTAATATAAACCTTACGTCAATGTTCATAAAAGTCACATAACGCGCGCTCATGTTTTGCAACAGCTATACCATTATCTACTATATTGATTTACTCGTGAATCAGTGTCTAATAGAATCGTAAAGATAAATGATATTGACAATAATTATAACAATAGTGAATACCTTGATTTCTCTCATTGCGACTAATGTTTAAAATAGTTCTTTTCATTATCTGTTTGCGATTCATCGAATTCGCGTATATTTGTCGAATTCACTTACCTTACAAAAATGTTCAATGCTTTTCGACAATTACGATTATGTTGCTTTTAGGTAATAAGCGAGGTGGAAGTAGAAGTGGAAGCCGGCACCAGCGCAGCCATGTCTGAAGCAGAATCGTCTCCCGGCCACCACTCATGTGATATCTGCGGGAAAATATTCCAGTTCCGATACCAACTTATTGTTCATAGGTATTGAAAATAAACATAATCAGTTTTGTTCGCCTTATTCAGCGTCGATATAGGTTTTAATATTTAAAATGTTTTGTGTGCAGGCGTTATCACGGCGAAAGTAAACCATTCACGTGTCAAGTTTGTGGTTCCGCATTTGCAAATCCTGTTGAATTGTCGAGGCATGGAAAATGCCATCTTGGTAAGATATTACGACCCTCCTTTCCTTACTCAACCATTTTATTCAGTGGTTTTGCTGTAACCTAGCTTTCATTTGTTTTATCTAGCCGGAGACCCGAACGAAAGACACGCCAAGAGAATGGCTCAAGATAAGCCATATGCTTGCACAACTTGCCACAAAACTTTCTCCCGTAAAGAACATTTGGACAATCACGTTCGAAGTCATACTGGGGAAACTCCGTACAGGTACTTAAATATAACACTCTAGCAAACCTAATAATAATAATCTCTAAGAAATAACAATCGCTTTTAGCGATAAGACCGCTCATTGTGTCACCCTATGTAAAATTTATACATTTATATAATTATGGTGTACATAATAAAGAGTATTCTATTCCACCAGGCTATTGTTGCCCCACTGAGGGGTTAAGGCCTCCTCTCTTGCATACCTATTAAAAAGTATTGAGATCTTGCGAGATCTAAGTCATAGCAAGCCCCAGCCTCATAAATCAGGTCGTCTGAATGGACAGGTGTTAAATACACTAATGATAGTCGTCATTGTTGTGATAATTGGCGCTGTTATTTTAAGTATACATGCAGTCATCTCAAAACGGGGCAGAAAGGTTTGTTTATGGCTATAATTTCTCAATCTTACCGAAATGCAGATACTAGTATACCAAATAGTTTAATTTATTGGGCTCCATCTTCGATGCATACAAATACTGCTGTTTCGAGAGTTGTTAGGATTGCATCTCGCTCCTGCTTCGCACGGGTTTTATGATTTGAGAAATCATTGAGATTTTTTAGTTAAATTAACTTTAATATTAACATATTATATACACAAACCTTCCGGAGTAAATTCTCTGTACGATGGTGAAAACCTCATCAAAATCTTTTGATTGATTTAGAAGAACAACGCGGAGATACAGACAAACACGAAAAGCGACTTTAATTTATAATAATATACTAGCTGCGCCTCGCGGTCTCGATCCCGTGGGAATATCGGGATAAAAAGTATCCCTTGTGTTAATCCAGGTTATAAACTATCTGTTTGCCAAATTTCATCCAAATCCATTCAGTAGTTTTACGTGAAAGAGTAACAAACATCCATCCATCCATACTTACAAACTTTCGCGTTTATAAAGTTATAATAGAAGACGAGATAATAAACCTAATCTATTGTACACAGATGCGAATTCTGCGCGAAGACTTTCACCCGTAAAGAGCACATGGTCAACCACGTACGAAAACATACGGGCGAAACTCCGCACCGATGTGATATATGCAAGAAGAGTTTCACCAGGAAAGAGCATTTCATGAACCATGTTATGTGGCACACAGGTACGTTAAACTCCTAAAACCTTACTTTGATAAACAGTTATATCGATTTGCAAACTGATATGGAATTCCGTAACTGTTCTATTGACATTTTAAATGCTGATAACAGTTTGCACGTGTTTTTTTTTTCATGTCCATATACGATTACTCGACAAGTTGGGCGTTTTACCGTTCAATGGGCGTATTGGTTTAACCATGAGTTATTTATTTTGATCTACACCCTAATTGCATAATACACAATCATCGAAATCTGAATCGGTTTGAAACTAATGGTTGTTCCATTGCTTGATTAGTTAGAAATAAAATCTGTTTTACTAATTTCTATTAGCAATATAAAGGGATGTGAAATTTTCAGAAGTTTAAACTATAAACTTCCGAACGTAAATCAAAAGAGTATTACTTTTAAGAGGTGCGCCTTCGTACTTTCATTGATAACCAGAGGACAAGGCGGGGCGAACCACGCGGTTCCCTTGATTTTTATTCATAATGGCCCATTTGCTCACTGTTTTCGAATGAAATCATTCAAGCCGACCAAACCTGTTTTTTTCCTGACACTTATACAAAACAATGCATTGTTAGAGCAAAGAACCTTTGTTTAAAAATATTAACATAATTTTAAAGGTCTCCACCCACTCGGTCCGTAACCAGACTTTAACCGTATCGGCACTTGCAAAAAATATAATGTGTATGAATTAACCGCGTTGGCGCAAGACTGACAAAGCACTGCAATGACGTATCGATGCCGGTCCGGAGACACGACGTAGCCAGGCGGTGCTCGCAGTCAGCGGCCGGCACACGTCGACTGCTCACTGCGGACGTAGGAACGGTTAACTGACGGTGGCGTACAAACGCTTATGAAATGAACCCATAAACTCAGATGGAAACTTCTTTGACCGTGTCGGCTACATTACGGTCCGGTTGCGGACCGTGATTATGGGTGGAGACCTTAAAACAAAATGTTTTCATAATGTTTGTAATAATTTCGGAATTTTTAGTTTGTAACATGATTTGTTTTCTTTGTACGGAATATCCAAGCCTGCACCAGAACCATGGGCTGATCCAGGGGTGCAGAAAGTAGAATAATGATTGAATGATTCAACTATCTATCCAACACTTGATGTTTAACTGTGTAACTAATTAAATTTTAACTAATACAGTCTCCCTTAAATTCCACCAAACTAAGCTTGTTACTAACACTAAATCGGGAGATTAATTTTTGTTTTCAAACGAAAGAGACAAACTAAATGTTTCGAGCAATATAGTTGCATCATTGAATGATAACATTTTATTTTCTGCTCCACCCAAATAGGTGAAACGCCGCACCATTGTACAATATGCGGCAAGAAGTATACTAGGAAGGAGCATTTAGTGAACCATATGCGATCTCACACGAACGATACTCCGTTCCGATGCGAACTGTGCGGCAAGTCGTTCACGAGAAAGGAACACTTCACCAATCACATACTGTGGCATACGGGTTAGTATAGCTTTGATTACGCAGCCAGTGAAACAGGTAACCTGTGTTGTTGACTTTACGACCCTGAGGAATGCTCCTGGTGCCAGACTTGGAATTTCCAGATGTTCAATTTACCCAAATTTTTCTAATCCATCTTTTTATGTGACTTACCAAATTTCTCGGAGTTCTGTATTTTTTCTAACTCAATTCGTGTGTGTTTGTGTGTGTAATTAATTACTATTTAACAACTATAAAATATAATCAGTGACTGTAGACGCTCATAAATTATGTCTCGCATATTTGACACGCAACACGCAGTATACTGTCGACAACCAACTTCTTATGAGTAACGTTACTCTCACGCGTGTCATGTCATTGTTGAAGACATCTCAAATTGACTAAATTAATATTCATGTTGAACTAAATGTGCACTCAATATCCAACAATATTTATACGCTATTACAGGAGAAACCCCTCACCGCTGCGACTTCTGTTCTAAAACGTTTACACGTAAGGAGCATCTCCTGAACCACGTCCGTCAGCACACGGGCGAATCGCCTCACCGCTGCAACTTCTGCAGCAAGTCATTCACACGACGAGAACACCTTGTCAACCACGTGCGACAACATACCGGGGAAACGCCGTTCCAGTGTGGATACTGTCCTAAAGCGTTCACAAGGAAGGATCACCTCGGTAATAACGGTTTTTGTTACGACTTGTATAATGTTTTTTCACCTTTTCAATGTGAAACTATTGGGTTAAATAAGATACTATTTCTTATGAGGACTTTTTCGAACCTTACAAGCCCATTCGCAAGGCTGCCATAGATCAGAAAACATATCAAGTTGAGCACAAAGTAAACTATTGCCTGGCCTATCACCAAAATATTTTAGTATTTTTCATAGCTTGGTGAGCTTGTTAGGCTAAAGTATCACTAAAGTATCTTGCCCTACAATGTTTCAGTGAACCACGTCCGTCAGCATACAGGCGAATCCCCGCACAAGTGTTCGTACTGCACAAAATCCTTCACTCGCAAGGAACACCTGACAAATCATGTGCGACAACACACGGGCGAGTCTCCTCACCGATGTACTTACTGCGCCAAGTCCTTCACGAGGAAGGAACACCTCACCAACCACGTTAGGTAAGCTATATGTGCGGTAATGTGGATGTGTACTTTGTGACTAGAGTATCGTGTTCATTCAACCAATTTTAAATGTAAAAACTAATGCCATGTAAAGAGCGCGACCGGTGCGTGTATTTTACCTAATTTAAACCTTATGTCAATAATTCTATAAAATCCCACGACACGCGCTCATGATTTACAAAGACTATAATTTGTAGTAGTAGAACTTTTGTAATGTTGTCTCATGCTTTTATAATTTAATCTACCAATTTTGCGTGATAGTATATACTCTCGGCGCAAAGTACTTGTGTTTTTTTATTATTCGTATCATAATGCCAATTTCGGTGTTTCGTTTTAACTAAATATTATTTCGTAGTTAATTAACATACAATGCTGTGCTACAATCTACTGCCAATGTTGCCACAGTAAGCAGTACTATAGACCGTCTGTTGTAGATTGATTACCCCCCACCTGCCTTAGACGCATGTCTCTATAACTTAGTCGCATGAAAATAGTATAAATCTTCTTATAATAATAAAAAAAAGGTAAGGTCATTGAGATTTATATTTTTATAAATCAAAAAACAACCAACAAACCTTACAATTCAGTATCTCGAAACTAGAGTAATCTCAGACGGCATTTGTGTGAGGTTTCCCTTACATTATGTAGCACAGCATTGTGCATTCCGATTTGGGTTGTACAGGAGTATGTTGTTCTATCCGTTCCCTTCCTCTTGCGGTAGCGACGGCTGTAGTACTAATTGGCATGTTGTTACTAATTATGGAATCGGAATGTACTCTGTTGCGCAGACAGCACACGGGAGAAACGCCACACAAGTGTACGTACTGCCCGCGGGCCTTCGCGCGCAAGGAGCACCTCAACAACCACATCCGACAGCACACTGGCGTCACGCCGCACGCCTGCTCCTACTGCAGCAAGAGTTTCACCAGGAAGGAACATCTCGTTAACCATATTCGGTATGTATACAGATACTACGTTTTTTCGTAAAGCTAGGGTGCCAACAATGCGGATTCAAGACCAGTTCTCAACCCACGACACGTTCCTCGCGACGTCGTTTAGAAAAATTATGAACAGTTCCATCATTTATAAAAACACACTGCGACGCACGCAGTGTGTCTTTAGAGCTAAGGACGCTTGAACGAAGTCTGTCTGCAATAGCCCTTCTGGATTTCGTTTTATACCTTTTATTCACGGCTGGCAGTAAAACATTTTATGCCGTGCCCGTACAATGACCGCAAGAAGAGACAATAACTTAGTCTAACATTAAAAGTTTATTTTAACTTAATGATAAAATTATAATTATCAAATATTGCAATTTTAACAATCAGAATTTAAAAAAGAAACAGCTTCCGGGGATTAATTCCACACGTTGTTTACAGGCAACACACGGGCGAGACTCCGTTCAAGTGTACGTACTGTTCAAAGTCGTTCTCTCGTAAGGAGCACCTCACGAACCACGTGAACCTTCACACAGGAGAAACGCCCCACAAATGTCCCTTCTGCACAAAAACATTTTCCAGAAAGGAACACTTGACCAACCACGTCAGGTATGTATTTACAATTCAACTTTATCTTCAAGATTTTTACTGTTTTATTGATTTACTTGGTCGATTGTATATCACACATACACACAGTATGATATTACTGCAGTGACTAAACTGCCAAGTTGTCGACAGCACACCACTTCTTGTAGAATTCCTTAGTTGCTTTATTCGTCGCGCACAGCATTGAATGTGTTAGATAATGATAGTTGTGAATGTAGAAAACTTACAAATAATATAAAATAATAATTGTATCAACTTTGTTAAATCAATGGTATTTTTTCTGCTAATCATTAGGATTCACACGGGCGAGTCTCCGCACCGCTGTGACTTCTGCCAGAAGACCTTTACTCGTAAGGAGCACTTGACAAATCATCTGAAGCAGCATACTGGCGATACCGCACATGTCTGTAAGGTGTGCTCCAAGCACTTCACCAGGAAAGAACATCTTGTCACACACATGAGGTAAGCCACTAATCTTCTTTACCACTCTTTCAACATCGCTCCAACCTCTATCTTTTCAGAAAATAAGCAAAAAGTATCAAGAATGTGTTACTTACTGCCATTTTTATAACCTTGCCAGGTCGCACAGTTGTGGCGAGCGTCCATTCAGTTGCGGCGAGTGCGGAAAATCTTTCCCGTTGAAAGGCAACCTACTATTCCATGAACGATCACATGCCAAGAACAATGCTAATGCTGCCAATAAGCCGTACCGATGTGAAGTTTGCTCCAAGGAATTTCTCTGTAAAGGTATGTGTTGATCACTTTAATTTTACAATTTTCACATTACGACAAACTACTTGATGATCTCAGGCTAAAATAAACTTTAATTTCAGGCCATTTGGTGTCTCATCGGCGCACACACGCGGAATGGGCAGAAGGTGCCGCGACTGGCGAAGCACCTGCTGAAACAGAAGACTGTACTGATAATAAGTGTATCAAAGTTGAGCCAGAACGAACTGAAAGAAAACATGAAGTCAGGTCTGTATAACATTTTGTATAGAACAGACACTAGCCTTTGTGGATTTGCCAAACAGTTACGGAAAATACTTTTTAGTCTAGTACAGTAATAATTATTAATACATTTTATTTTATAACAGGACGACAGTCGAAACAAGACCAGCTGAGACTAATGTCGCACAAAGTCAGCCAAACACAGCTACTGTGATGATAACCAATAATCAAGTAAGTTTTTCACCATAATAACAACATTATCAATTAGTCTGCAGCATTTACATAAAATTTAAACAAGTAGATTTTGACATCTTTTTTGTAACATAATGCTGAATGTGTAGTAAATAATACACTAAAGATATGACGATGTGTACTTTGCAGCAAGTTCGCGCGGCGACTGTGGGCGCAGTGGGCGCGGTGAGCGCGGCGGGCGCGGGCGGCGCGGGTGCGACGCCCACGTTCGCGCTGGGCGTTGGCGCGCCGCACGTGGGAGCCCCGCACGTGGGCGCGCCGCACGTGGGCGCGCCGCACGTGGGCGCGCCGCACCACCCCGGCGTGAGCGCGCCGCACCACACCGGCGCCAACATCGCGCACCACCCCGTCACCGTCAACTACTAGCATACGGCCCTCTCCCTGCCCACGCTCGAGGAAGCCACGCAGCAATGTCTCTGACACAGTTAACCCCCTCCAGCCCTCGTTAGCCAGAGATATAGAGGACAGTGAGAGCCCAAAGACTAAATGAACTGACAGTGATAACTGGACTTAAAGTTGTTGACGACTTTATGAACCATTATGTGGAATCGAAAGTAAATTGGTTTGATTTTTCCGTAACTTTGTAGGTATTCTGGTGCATAATCATTATCCATTTTACAATTTATAGTGATAGAAGAGTCTTTCAGATACAAGAGTTTAGACTTGAGTATATTTAATGTCCATCGCAAATATCAATATAGAAATGATTTATATATTTTTTGTAAATAAAACTAGAGCCATGTAAAAATAATGTTACGTTAATTCATACTTCGCAGTTACTAACTAAATAATGTATACAGCCATGTTTAAATAGAGTTTGAAGTATTTTTGAATATCACTTGTTATTTCAATCAACGTAATTCAACATTATTAGCATAAACTTATTTTTTTTATGTTTTATTAAATTTCCGTGATTAGTCATAGGCAGTTCTATTTTTCAGTCAGTACTTTTATATCACAACTGATACACATCTTAATTAATTTTAATCGGTTAGGTTTAAGTGGTTACCAGAATCATGTTTTTTTTTTCATTAATAACTGCACATAACCAATTTTTGCTTTGTGTAAAATATGCATTATAATATTATGTCTTTCTCGTTGCGGATTAAAAAATTACTATTAACTTACAAGTTATAAAAAAATAGTGACATTCCTTTTTGATTCATTTTACCATTATGGGTACAAAATCATGTATGGTCAAGAAAATACTTTCAAAATGAACTTGATATTCGATTTTTTAATTTTAATTGTGGCACCCGTTTTTCAAGCGGTTGATATGAAATCTCATTTTAGGAATCAATATATTTATAAACCATTACAAAATGAGTTACTCGAATTACGAAACAGGGACCAGAGATCAAGGCGAGAGTATAAATTAAAATAAATGCTAACCCTCTTGCAGCTTCCCAAGAATTTATATACACTACCTTTTGGTTATTATGAACCAATACAAAACTTTACGGGCAATCATGTTCAATGGAATATGCCGAATATTAAAATATTACTTGTGTCCAGCTTAGATAATTAATATTCTTTGCCATGTATGTACAGTACAAGTGTGATAAATCTGTTATAATTAAAACTTTTTTTAATAAGAATGTGTATAGAGTAATACGGTGATTGTATCGCTTAGCTTAGTGAAACTACGAGCACGTGAAGTGGTGTTATAATCACTTCCGTGGTTATTGTAAACACGCCGCTTGTAATAAAATATTATATTATAGCCTGTATTTACGTGTACATAGATAGTTCTAATTAATAGTTGTATTCTGTAGCAAAGTTAAGACTACTAAAATATCATTTATGTTAATATTTGGCTGGATTGATAACTGTTATCTTATGGAAAGCTGGGAATATACGGTTCAGAATCGTGGTGTAGAAAGATTTTCTTTATAAGGTGCGATGACTCATTGAGATAATTTATATCACAGCCAAAGGGTAACTTATCTTCAATGGTGCCACGCTAATTTATATTTTATAGGAAATCTAATTCCTTAGACACAATAGTATGTACTAAAATCTAAATTATGTTCAGTAATTTGATATGAATGAGATTAAAAAATGAAACTAACTTGTTTGCTCATTAAGTACCTTTCCCACTCTGTTTACGCAGCGGCTAAGTCCGTTTGTCGGTCTGTCCGTCCATCCGTCCGCAGTTTATTTCTAAAGCCTGCGATACACTAGGGGACAAATGGAGAAACATATTGCAGAATATGTCCCTCAACAACTACGTGAACTGTCCCGAGACAATTGTCCACAGAACATACTCTAGGGAATTGTCGCGGAAAATTTTGTCGGCCACACTAATGCTCATAGAAATGTAGCCCGAGGAGGTTGTGGCTATTAGTGCTGCGTACATAGTAATTATATCGAGTGTGTTGAAACGTAAAAGAAAGAGAAGGTGATGGATGCGATGAAGGTGGTGGATCGTTTGTTAATTTTACCCGAATGTCATCATCCGATTTTGAACCTTTATTGCAAATGATCGGACCTTCCATAGGCAAACAGGATACAATACTACGGAACGCTATTAGTCCTCATAATATCAGACATGCCATTACATTGAGACAGCACGGTGTCATTTCCTCACACTACAGACATATTAATTATGAGACACGTTGCGTACGCGACTACACTCGGTGACAAATTGCGCGACACTGACGCGGGACACGTGCGCTCGCTCTCGAGGCTGGGAGCAAGCAACATGCCCCGCGTCACATAGAATGTTGCGGGACACTATGCAACGTGCAGCGTCACGTAGATTGAGTGCTGCGGGACAAAATGTTCCCTAGTGTATCCCAAGCTTAAGACTACTAAAAACCGGTCAAGTGCGTGTCTGAATTCTGAACACGTACAGTTGAAAGTTTCCGTAGGTGGCGCCGGCATTTCCTAGCCGACTGATCCCCGAGAAGAAATTCTAAAAACCTGTTACTGTAAAGATCCCTTATCTCAAAAAGTCACTTAGGAACGTGTCACTGACTCTGGCATGGCCACCATCAGTGATTTTAATTTTGATTACACAAAAAAATTGTCGCTAATTAGTCGAAATTTGTCGCCAAATATTAGAATTTGTCGGTCACTGATACAAATGACTCAAAAGATATAAGGGTTTATAGGTAGCCGATCTGAAGTCTCCCCAGCAGGGCCACATTTATATCTCAAAATCTAGGGCACCAAGCAAAGATCTGTTTTCTCCCAAATTTTGTCGCTAATTAGTCGGAATCAGTCGCCAAGTCACAGATTTATTCGGGTCTTAGTCTAGAAGATATAATGTGTTCAATACGATATCATAGTCCAAGAGCTAGATCACAGAGGTTACGTGTAAACTCTTCGATCTAGCTCTTTTACTATACCTTAAAAATTGCTACTTTGCGAAGGAACTAGGTATCTAAAGAAAATATGTAGGTAAGGATAGGAGAAATAACATAATTTGATCTTCAATCAAAAATAAGCTTTAGGATACATCATGTCCAAGTATTTATAATATGCATGTTTTGTTACAGTTCATCTATGTTTCCTTACATTATTTAGTATATTTACAATAACAAAGTAAATGAAAAATCTATTAAAACTGGACTGATTCAAAAATATATTATACTTTAAAGCTTATATACATACTGCACAAGTTAACTTAAGCCATTGCAGCAACTTTAGTTGGAGCTTTTTTGGCTCTTTGAGGCTTTTCTGGCTCCCTTACTTCTGTGAACTCTGGCAGCGTGTCTGCTGGCACATCTGGCAGCTGGTCACCCACATCTAGGATAGCCTCCAGTTCAGCTTCGACAGCATCCTCATCCTCTTCAGTTAGTTGTCCAGAAATCAAGTCATCTATTTCTCTCTGTTTGTCAATTCCTTCTCTCGTTTCATCCAAAATCTTTTCGATTTCATCAATATTTAAGATATCATTCACCTTTTTCAGAGCTTCATTTCCAGTCCTCAAACCGTCAAGCACCTGGAATTAAATATAATAACTTAAAGCAAACCGGAATGTTAATAAATCTAAGTAATCATTGCACAAAGCTTTGCTTTTCATTCTTATCATAGCCATTTTGTTATTGCTTGTTTGATGTTAGGCGTCTGCCTAACATCAAATAACTCCACCAAGTAACAATAAAATGGTGCTTTTTTTCTAAAAAAATCTTATCTTTCCATACTGGCACACTTAACTGTTTAGTCAAAAAGCTACAGTTAACTGTATAATACGTACCTGGACTTCGACTTGTGCAAACTCCAGATCATGAGTAAGCTGTTCTAATTTTTCCAATTGATTATCTGTGTTTTGAAGAAGTTTTTCTTGATATTTTTTCTTTTTCAAAAGTAGTTTCGCTCTATCACGTTTCCCTTCATCTAAAAGTTTCTTAGCTAATTGCCTGTCTCTCTCGAGATTAAGTTCTATTTTCTTTTGGTATTGCTTTAACTTATCTCTCTGTTGTTTCAACTGAAGAACAGCCTTATCTTGTTCAGTCACTCTGCTTACAGGTTTTTTATGTTTACCGAATAACGAACCCATTCTTAAGATGCTATACTAGGCATATGTAGAATTATTGTTTAGTACTAACTTTCTACACAAAAATAACTTCTAATTAACTTTTGTTGATTTCACACGAATCTTCTCAACAACCGAACCGAACCGAATAATTAGGTCTGACAATTAAACTGACATGACACCTGACAGTGACAATGCTGACCACAGAACATAATTGGACGTAGTTATGCAGAAATGTTCCAACCCACAAGTCACCCGAAATCGAGATAATGTGATCAAACTACCTTTTATGACACTTAGAGTCAGATTTACAATAAGGTTCCAAGTTTTAAGTCTTATATCAGAAAATATTTTTTTCACTTACGTTCCAACCCACAACCTTTATCAAATAATAACTTGTGTAAATTAACTAGAACGTACTATGAGGACAGGAACATTTAATGTTTTACGAAACAGTATATTTATTTTGTTAAAACGCCACAACAATCTTGTAACGTTTTAGCAAAACCATGTTAAACCATTTTATTTTGGAACAAATGTTCCATGTATATTTGGAACGTTTTTGCAAAATTACAATAGCGAGGCATAAACGTTCCAAAATTTGAGGAACGTTATGTTTCAGACCTAAATACCATAATTTGAAAACTTAAAAGGTTTCATGAATTTTGTACTATTATTTACCTAAATAAAAAACCTGTTTCGAAAAAAAAATATTTCAACTTTAAAGGGTTCATTTTTAACACGCTTTAATTAGCTTCATCCTTAACTGTTTGCATACACGACCACTAAAAATAAATATTTATAACACATAAAGAAAAAGTTTATTTTCTTTGTAGTTATTTACCAATAAAATATTACTTGAAACTTTTAATATCATAGACAAAAAAAAAAATACTAATGACATTAATCCGAAGTTATGCCCAACCGGGAACGCATCTTTCAATAACTTTTTACTAGTGCAAGCGAGACGGAGTATTTTCTTTTTGACATTGAATCTTATTTGAGTTCGCAACGGTCATTATTGAAACAAACGTCGTGGAAGAGGTAGTTTCCGTCGTCTTTTGTTTGCAATTGGACGTAGTTATGCTACAACGTTCCAATCCACACGCAGGTCGAACTGAGTAAATCGTGTTTTTGTAATTTTGTGGTACGCTTTTTTTTGGTAGCGAGTACAACTAAGTAGTATGTATCACTTCAACTAAATAAATAAACATTATTTTATTATATACTTGTCATTAAAATTTATTAATATTTCTCATACAAATTTTGAAAAAAATGCACTTGAAACGTTTTTGAAAAAAGGCTTTTTGTATGGAAGTAGCTTTTAACTTAATTTGCAAAAACGATCCAATATCTGAAAATTGGTATATTTTGGTAGTTAATATATATTTTTTCTAAAACATAAGTATAACTATGAAACAACATTATTAAAATAATATTTATTAAGAAATAGTTGTATCAAAGCATGGAAAATCATCACAATTTATTCATCATCCAGATCGAAATCCAGCTCCTTACCAAATCCATCGACATCGTCAATGGCGTCATTAGACGCTTTCAATGTTTTATAAAAACTAAGGCAATCTGCTGGAATAAACTTGTAAACAGATCGTAAATCAGCCAATTTAGCTGGAGCAATGGGTTTCCCGTTAGGACATAACTGTTTCAGTTCTGTACCCCTAGTGTGAGTTTCTTGCCGTATCACAAAATACGTGACGATCAAGTTAATCGAGCTAACTAATGAGCAATGGTATTTAAAAATGTTGCGAGTGTGAGTTCAAAAACGTCTAACTAACATCAGTTCGTATCGTCACTTGTCCGATAGTATGCCGAAACGTTTGTTATTTTTTTAATGTTGCCTATCTTGAACTTAGAATGGTTTCGGTGAAATAATACGACTAAAATACAAATCATATCGCAACCATGTTAACAAGCGTTATGCGTGCCCTCCGTAATTTAGACGAATATTTTTTCTTATGAATGATATATTTCTATTTCGTTTTAATGAGCAGTGAGTAAGGGAGATGTGAAATTAGGTGTGTGTAGCGTCAAATTCAAGTGGCGAGTGTCGCGTCATGTCAATATAAACATTCCTTCTGCTTTCAAAATTTTTCGCGCTTTTGTGTTACATTACTAAACTTATTCTATTTCGATTATTTGCTTTTCATAATGAAGACTAGTGCACCGCAGTTTGAAATGTTAGTTAACTTCATGGAACAGAAAGTAAACTTGACCATAATATTGAAAATAAAAACATAGTTGTGAACCATTCAAATAAAACAATCTTTTCCCCAAAATTTACAGACACGGTGACATAAACAAACTTAATAAACACGCAAAAGGTAGAATACAGACGATCCAAAATTGGGAATGCCTAACAAATTTATTAAATAGTGATCCCACTGGGGAAACTAAAAATACAGAGAAATGGAAGAAGGTGTGTACCTAGCACAGTATAAATATTTTAAGTGAATATTTAATTTTGGTTATATGGAGCGATTTAAAAAATAATAAAGGCAGCAAGAATAAATAGGGCTGCTGGTGGTACTAGTGGTGGGCCTGCACTTAATTTACATTTATCTGATTTGAAACAGAAATAATAATATAGAAATGCTTCCTTTGACTAACGATATCTATTTCTGAATTCAGTATCGTTGAGATCTTCCTTAGTGGATTAAAACAGGCACGAAAACCGGCTCTTTGTTTTTGGAGATGATTCCGTTCATCTTGCTGATGAGCAGTCATCATCATTTTCCATGCGAAAAAATTACGTGCTGCCATTACAAACACAATTTACCACAAAAATACACGCAACTATTACGAACGTAACTAATATAAACAACAATTCACCTGTCACACACCAAGTGAGTGACTTTACTACAAAGTTTACGTTTTTAAACGTTTGAACACCGCTTGGAAACGTCAAATTTAAACTGACACTCGCATTAACCCTCAAAATGTTCTCCGAAACGCTACTACGTGAGTCACGTTTAAAATACCGAACTATTGTAGTATCGTTAAAAATCTGACACTCGCTGTTTCGGTTTACAATACTTTCCGCCAGGGGCGCTTTTTACGTTTTCATACATTTATTACTCGATACAGAAACGTGGTAGTAGCGTTTTCTATGTGACAAAACTCACACTCAACGTACAGTACCCCTAGTGTGAGTTTCTTGCTGTATCACGAAATACGTGACGATCAAGTTAATCGAGCTAACTAATGAGCAATGGTATTTAAAAATGTTGCGAGTGTGAGTTCAAAAACGTCTAACTAACATCAGTTAGTATCGTCACTTGTCCGATAGTATGCCGAAACGTTTGTTATTTTTTTAATGTTGCGTATCTTGAACTTAGAATGGTTTCGGTGAAATAATACGACTAAAATACAAATCATATCGCAACCATGTTAACAAGCGCTATGCGTACCCTACGTAATTTAGACGAATATTTTTTCTTATGAATGATATATTCCTATTTCGTTTTAACGAGCAGTGAATAAGGGAGATGTGAAATTAGGTGTGTGTGGCGTCAAATTCAAGTGGCGAGCGTCGCGTCATGTCAATATAAACATTCCTTCTGCCTTCAAAGTTTTTCGCGCTTTTGTGTTACATTACTAAACTTATTCTATTTCGATTATTTGCTTTTCATAATGAAGACCAGTGCATCGCAGTTTGAAATGTTAGTTAACTTCATGGAACAGTAAGTACACTTGAGCATAATATTGAAAATAAAAACATAGTTGTGAACCATTCAAATAAAAAAATCTTTTCTCTAAATCAGTGGTTCTCAAACTTTTTAAATGACGGAACCCTTTTGGGAAGCAAAATACTTGATGGAACCCTACAATAAAACAATTGTTTTTATAAGTGTATTTTTTATTAATCAGCATAATAAAAGTACAATGTAACAGTTACTAATTATTATTTACTTCACCACTTGGCAAGGACAACAATAGAAAACATTAAAAAAGAAAAAATCTAACTAGTGGGAGGTATGAAACTGTTTTTTATTTTTCATCAATTGGTTGATATCAGGTTTGATGGAAGAAAGTTGGAGTCTCATATCAGCTTCGGCGTCCAGTCTATTGCGATATTTTGTTTTCGTGGCTGCGTAGGTAGAGAATCCTGTTTCGCACAAATATGTAGTTGGGAACGGGAGCAGAATATCCAGAGCCATTTGGCCAAGCATTGCATATTCATCTTGGATTCTGCACCAAAAATCATTGAGAGGCGTCGTTTTGAACAGTGACTCCATACTTGTGTCTGATGACATTTCTAAAAGAGATTCATATATCTCGTTTGACATGTTTTCAGGCTTTTCCAAGTTGGGTAAAAAAGTCGTTGTCTGTTTACCTTGCAACGATAAATTCAATTCGTTAAGTTTTTGAAAGATATCCGCCATAAAAGACAATCGGAACAACCAAGTTTTATCATACAAACGGTCATTCAAATTAAAAGAAGTATCTGCTGAAAGAAACATTTGTAACTCGGCTCTAAGTTCAAATAGCCTTGTTAAAGTTTTACCCCGAGACAGCCATCGCACTTCTGTATGGAGCAGCAGTGTTTTATGTTTGCTGCCATAATTTTCACACAATAATGAGAACAATCGGGATTGTAGTGGTCGTGATTTGATAAAATTAATTATTTTTACCGCTTCATCCATAACTAATTTTAGATTTGACGGCATTTGCTTCATCGCAAGTGCTTGTCTATGCAGAATACAATGACTGGAACTACAATTACGCGCTTTATTTTTAATTCGTGACACTGCTCCTGCTGTTTTACCTGTCATCGCCTTGGCCCCATCTGTACAAATGTCAATGCAATTGTTCCAACTGAGATTATTTTCTTCAAAAAATATATTTATTTTACTAAAAATTTCTTCCCCGGTAGTGTTTGTAAGCAGCGATGAACACATAAGCATGTCTTCTTCAAAAGAACTTTTATATGGATATCTCACAATAACCAGCAGGATAGCCAAACCAGCGACATCAGTCGACTCGTCCATTTGCAAGGCGAATCGTGTATTTTGTAGACGTGTAACTAGTTCTTGTTTGACGTAGCTTGCCAGATCATGGATTCGTCGTGAAACAGTATCGTTTGATAGCGGAACAGTAGAAAGATGCTTTGCAGATTTTTCGTCGAGCATACATTTTGTTATGTCTAATACACATGGTTTTATTAATTTCTCAGCGATAGTATGCGCTTCACCTACTTGTGCAATGCGATAGCTAACTAAATATGATACCTCCGTGGCCTTTTCGTTGATAGTTTGTGTTACATGCATCATATTTTTTTGACATTCTAATAACTGATCTTTTTTGCAAACAAAAAAGTCTTTATTCTTGTCTTTAGACTCGGGGTGTACAGTTTCTAAATGTCGGCGCAATTTGGCAGGTGCCATGGAACTATTAGGAAGCAGTTTACTACAGAGCATGCAGAGAGGTGAGCCGTTGGAATCAACAAATCCGAAACTGATATAAGATTCATCATACTTCCTTCTTTTCGTCTTTGAAACCGTCGAGCTTGACGTCGTGGCATCATCTTCTGAATCGGTGATTGCTATATTCTCCGCGCGCACTGCTTTTGAACATTCAGCGTCATTAGAAGATGTTGTTGCAACACGTTTAACACCTTTAAGCCAACGTTCCATTCTTCTTTATTTATAATGTTACACGTCAGGATAGTGGGGTTTAAATAATCCACAATCGTTACTGCGTATAAGAGACTAAATTTAGTACCTACGGTGAAGAAATGTACAAAACTGAGATAACAGAATACAGCAGGCAGTAAAACAATGAACACTAGTTTCTCGCTAGCGAGCTTGTAAGTAGGCAGTAACTTATCGCTCCGAACGCTAATCGCAACTGACGACGGGCGACGCTTTTATACTTAGTCCTAGACTCGATCTCAAATATTCTCGAAAATACTCGAGTCGGCACCTTTGATAAACAAAAAGCAAAAATAAAAACAAATTTAAAAATTGCGTTGTAAACAATATCGACTTTATCCTTTAAAGTTAGAGTCGAAAGTCGCTTGTTGACAACTATAGCGTCTAATTCAGAGGCGGCTTTTATCAAAGAGACTACGCGCTCACAAGTATACTACCCGCTCGTTTTAAGTTTGCCGCTGGCGATAGGTATGACGTTCGAAAAGTAGCGTCAGCAAAACATAATATAAAAATATTTTTTATTTAATTGCAACAATAAAAATTGTAATATTTGGGTAAAACTATGACACATTATAAGTTTTGTTGTCACGTGGGGGAGGGTACGCGCATTCCACAGAACGGCAAACTTAGAGCGAACGGGTTGTACAAGTATAAAATTGTTGATACCAAACTTATGAGATATTGTACCAGCTATTGTAACACATGTTTCTACAAATACAAATAAATAAATAAATAACGTTCATAGCGTTTTGTCTCCGCGCGGCCGCGGAGTCCGCGCAGCCTCGGAGCGACCAGAGATAGGTGTTTTGATTTTTTTTTCTAAATTCTTACGGAACCCCGACAGAGGTATCACGGAACCCTAGGGTTCCGCGGAACACACTTAGAGTATAGCTGCTCTAAATTTTACAGACACGGTGACATAAACAAACTGAATAAACACGCAAAAGGTAGAATACAGACGATCCAAGATTGGGAACGCCTAACAAATTTATTAAATAGTGATCCCACTGGGGAAACTAAAAGTACAGAGAAATGGAAGAAGGTATGTATTAAGTGAATATTTAATTTTGGTTTTGGAGTCTTACCAAGGGGTATCCTATTATTCAGTTACTGGGTTGTGGATTTTAATTCATTTTATATAAGTACTTCAATGGTAATATTGTCTTTCAAAGGTTTGGAGCGATTTAAAAAACAATACAAAAAAGAAGGCAGCAAGAATAAATAGGGCTGCTGGTGGTACTGGTGGTGGGCCTGCACTTAATTTACATTTAACTGATTTGGAACATCGTGTCCTCAATATAATTTTACCTCAGGCAGCTACAGGCTTAACAGGTGTAAGGGAAGCGGGCTTTTCTGAGGTTGGTTATGGTGCTTTCATAATATAATTGTTTACTAACTGCAAAAAAATATAGGTATATAAGTACTTCAAGTACCTACATCTGTAGATTTATAACAAAATACTTTTTCTTATTTTCCACCAAAATATTAAAATTTACTTAAAAAATGTTTCAGAACCGAATTGACAGTCCCAATAGAACAGTAACTCTGTCACCAACACCCCCTGCGCAGGCTGCCAGTTATGAGGTTCCAGTTATTGAAGAAAGTCCAGTTATTAATTTAAGTATTGTCTGTGGTTCAAAATTGTATTTATTTATTTTATTTAAATATTGGGACCTGTGACCATATAGGTGAGTATATGTTCCTTGCCTGTGACTTGACAGTCATATCTATTCATGCAGATTTTTATTTTTTATTTTTTTCTATTTTAGTGGATATTGATACATGGAATGAAGCTGGACCATCCCACATCATAACACCCTTACCTCAACCATCACCAACCACCGACACCTACCAAGCAGTAGAAGGAGTAGCAGTAGAAGAGGAAATTGTCTTGGACAGTCCACCACCACCTGCCTCTCTAAGACCAACACAAGCGGGGCACACTCCACAACGTCGGCGACGTGGTATAACTTCACGTCGAATAGTATCTCCACGACGCCGGGTTATCAGACAACCCAATCAGATGGAACGAGCAACAGAGCAGTTCCTGAACTCTGACGAGGAATGGAGGCATTTTTTAAGAAAGAAACATGAGGATGACTGCAATATAGAGAGAGAAAAGCTACGCATAAGGGAGCATGAGTTGGAAACTCACAGGAAATGGCAAGATGTTGCATTGCTTGCTGTAGAAGCATTAAATAAGGTTATAGATTCAAGATTATGCAGAGAACAATGATTTATTATCTTATGTTATGCTTCTACATTGTGCACAGCAGCATTTTGGCATTTTTGTGTTTTCTTTTGTTGTGTATGTAATTTTATATTGTTAATTTTTTTACAATTTATGCCTGTAGGCTTTTATTTAGGTATTCAGACAGACAGCTGTGCTGCTGGGGAATTAGGCTGGTTCTAGGCCTAATTTGATTAATGACTTTTGATTTTGATCGTAAATAAAGGCTATCGTTACCATGTGATAAAAAAGTACCCATGTTTTATTTAAGTACCAAATAACAATTCTATTTGACGTGTTTCATCATTATTGTAATGGTTTAAATGTGTTATGTATGGACTAAGAAGTAAATAATATCGAAGCATTCGGACCCCGTGTGAAGGTGATCCTCACGTAAGATTCAATGTGAAAGATGTAAAAGATGCCTTAAAAAGTATGAAACGAGGCAGGTCACCAGGGCACGATGGTTTGAGTGTAGAGCATTTAAGGTCCGCTGGTGTACATTTGCCTAGGGTACTCGTCATGTTATTTAATTTTTGTGTGAGTCACTCTTACCTGCCTGACGATCTCGTAAAAACCGTCGTAGTTCCCATAATTAAAAATAAGACAGGTGATTCATCCGACAAAAACAATTATAGGCCTATTTCACTTGGTACAGTCATTGGCAAAGTGCTGGACAGCCTGCTTGAGAGACAGTTGAAGATGCATATCAAACTCAACGACGCGCAGTTTGGTTTTAGAACCGGTTTGTCGACGGAAAGTGCAATCTTGTGTCTCAAGCAGACTGTGCAGTACTACACAGACAGGAAGACACCTGTGTATGGTTGTTTTCTAGACCTGTCGAAGGCTTTCGACCTGGTGAATTATGACATTCTGTGGCAAAAAATGTCGGATGAAACAGACCTTCCACCTGAGGTTATAAAAATATTTAAATTTTGGTATGAAAGTCAGATAAACTGTGTTAGATGGTCAGATGCTCAATCAATACAGTATGGTTTAGATTGTGGCGTGAGGCAGGGGGGGTTGACTTCACCCTCTCTATTCAACCTGTACATAGACCGTCTGGTTGGTGAGCTGAGTAGCACTATGGTTGGTTGTTCTGTGGATGGAAGAATGATTAACAACATTAGTTATGCTGATGACATGGTGCTGCTCAGCCCATCAATCTGTGGACTGAGGAAGTTGTTGGCCATATGTGAGAGTTACGCGGAGGCTCATGGGCTGAGGTATAATGCTACTAAAAGCGAGGTGGTGGTTTTTAAAGTACGTAATAATACACCCACGAATATACCACCGGTGACGTTACAAGGAACACCATTAAAACTCGTCACTCAATTTAAATACCTCGGTCACGTGGTCACGGGTTCTCTCACAGATGACCAGGATATAGATAGGGAGCGCAGGGCGTTGGCAGCCAGATGCAATATGCTTGCCCGCAGGTTTGCGCGGTGCACTGACGAGGTAAAACTGACGCTCTTCAGAGCCTACTGCCAGTCGTTTTACTCGTGCAGCTTGTGGGTTAGGTATACGCAGAAGGCTTACAACGCTCTGCGCGTACAGTATAATAATGCGCTGAGGATATTGTTGGGGCTGCCTCGGTTTTGCAGTGCATCGGGCATGTTTGCGGAAGCACGAATAGACGACTTTCATGCCATCATGCGCAAACGATGTGCATCGATGTTGCGGCGATTCAGGGGTAGCCCTAACAGTATTTTAGCTACACTGGCGGACAAGGTTGATGGACCTTTTATCAGGCTTTGGGCTGGCAGACATGTGCGTGCACATGTTCATGTAGCCAATTAATGTTTAGTATTGTAGGTATTGTTATTGGAATTTACTAACATAGGCTAAGTTCAAACTAACACTATATGGATCCCATGCTTGGTCTGAAATAAAAATTTTGAATTTGAATTTGAATAGTTCGTTTATGTATACACATGTAGAATGAAATAAAGGCTCAGAAAAATAATAATAATATGTTTATTAAAATGAAAATGATGAAATTACTGATGTAATCTTCGGGCTATTTGATCACGCAAAGCTCTTCCTCGGATTAAATCGGTGGTTGCTCTTTGATCTCTGTCATCATATCTGATATTATCTGATGTTGGTTGCTCACATTCTATTTGACCTGAAAATAAAGATGAGGTTGTAGGCATAATGAATAAGCAGGGTCACTGAATTCATTGGCTATCTTTTAGGGCGTGATCATGAATAAGAACATAAAAGTGGTTTGAATGGACTCAACCCTGACATCGCTTTTGTCAAGTTAAGAGAACATAAATCTATGCAACAGCTGGTTTTTTTACAACAGTTGTATCCAAGTGAAATATTTATATTCTTACCAAAATCATCTGGTTCAGGTACACCATAATCTAAAGCAATGTTATAGAGCACACAACAGGCTTGAATGATTTGTGCACATTTTTGAGGCTTGTAATGTAGCACTCTGTCTTTACATAAACAACGCCAATGATTTTTCAATCGACCGAACGTGTTTTCAATGAGAACTCTTGCAACTATATGTTTCTCATTGAATGTTGCTTCTATAGATTCTGCAGTTGCTTCTAAATATGGGGTCATTAACCATGGGCGCAATGGATATCCAGAATCACCTGAAATAATGAAATTGTATTAAGCTTATTTTTCCATAGTGATGTTGGTGTTAACATATACATGTGACATAATAAATTATTAAAGCACAAACACTCCTACTTAGAACAAATGTCACTCATTTAAAGATACTTAACACAACCAACAGGTGTACAATACTTAATGTTTAAAAAATAAAAAGAACACATACCCAGCAGCCAACATGTTTCACCTTGTGCATGTAAAGATTGCATATAATTGTTGACTTGACTGTTTTCCCAAATAAATGAATCATGGTTAGCACCACCAAATTTAGGGTTGACATTTATTATTTTACAGTCACTATCGCATACCTAAAATATAATAATTAAAATTAGTTTTTTCATGATTGAATGCTAGCTCATTAATGGATTTCAGAATAAATCGGTATAGGTAATTATTGCTTAAATACCATTTGTACATTCATTGAATGATAATGTTTTCTACAGTAGTATAAATGCTCCTCTTCTTCAGGTGGGCCATGTATTCTAAAATGACTCCCATCGATACACCCAATTACACCAGGTATTCCAAATTTTGAGTAAAATCTGTAATTATTTATTAATAATTTAACTCAAATTATTATTGTTAGGTTCATGTGAGTAGGTAACTAAGTGCTAAAATAAATACTAACCTCTGACTTACTGCCTGTCGAGCAGCACGAGTTTTTGGAAATTGTATGTACTTTTCCAACACTAAATCATGAGTCAAAGCTTGGGTCACTTCATGAATGTACACACTGCACATCTTTTGCGACAGACCTTTGGCCACTCCCACAGGACGTTGATACGAACCTGTCGCATAAAAGAATAGAGCCACGAGTACCTAAAAAATATTAACAAAATGTTAATAGATGTACCCATTTACCTAAAAGCGCCTACAAGGAATTCATTAGGTATTTCATTATTGCCTATTACAATACCTTGATTTGAAGTTTAACTCGTTGTGTGGACCTTAAATTTGCCAATTCTTCTAGTTCTTGACATAGAAATAGAAATGCTTCCTTTGACAAACGATATCTATTTCTGAATTCAGTATCGTTGAGATCTTCCACTGGATTAAAACAGGCACGAAAACCGGCTCTTTGTTTTCGGAGATGATTCCGTTCATCTTGCTGATGAGCAGTCATCATCATTTTCCATGCGAAAAAATTACGTGCACCCATTACAAACACAATTTACCACAAAAATACACGCAACTATTACGAACGTAACTAATATAAACAACAATTCATATGTCACACACCAAGTGAGTGACTTTACTACAAAGTTTACGTTTTTAAACGTTTGAACACCGCTTAGAAAAGTCAAATTTAAACTGACACTCGCAATAACCCGCAAAATGTTCTCCGAAACGCTACTATGTGAGTCACGTTTAGAATACCGAACTATTGTAGTATCGTTAAAAATCTGACACTCGCTGTTTCAGTTTACAATACTTTCCGCCAGGGGCGCTTTTTACGTTTTCATACATTTATTATTCGATACAGAAACGTGGTAGTAGCGTTTTCTATGTGACAAAACTCACACTCGACGTACAGATCTATGTATAGTCGAAATCTCTCCTTTTGTCGTTTTTTTAATGTTAAGTTCGTTATAATCCTCATCAAGGGACGTTTTCATAAAAATAGAATATAATATAGCTTTTTCAATCTTTATCTCCTTTGCCAGCAGCCAGTTTAGTTTACTTCAAACGTATTTTTTTATAAACGTCAGCTTTGGCTATATAATAGCGGTATACATTCAGCATCAGATGATGTAGGGCACTGTTATGTTTGGGTGGAAGGTGAAGCCGGAAGAGGCGCTCAGGAAGTAGGATCATGCCTTGCCAAATATATTGAAAACAAACTACCTCCTACTATAGAACATCTCATACTATGGAGTGATTGTTGCGGTGGACAGAACCGAAACATAAAAATTGTTTAAATGTTGAAGGTTATCTTAGACTCCCATTCTACATTAAAAACGATAACTTTTCGGTATCTTGAGTCAGGGCATAGTTTCTTACCTAACGATACCGATTTTTCAAAAATTGAAACTGCGCTTAAAAAGCAACAACGTGTTTATACAGCTGACGAATATATAGAAATTATGAAAAATGCTAGAAGAAAAAAACCATGTCAAGTATATAGAATGGACAAAAATGACTTTTATAGCACTGAAGATATTGAGAAAAACAAAGTAAATCGTAAGAAATACACAGATAAAAGTAAACTAAACTGGCTGCTGGCAAAGGAGATAAAGATTGAAAAAGCTATATTATATTCTATTTTTATGAAAACGTCCCTTGATGAGGATTATAACGAACATAACATTAAAAAAACGACAAAAGGAGAAATTTCGACTATACATAGATCTGATCTGAAACAGTTATGTCTTAACGGGAAACCCATTGCTCCAGCTAAATTGGCTGATTTACGATCTGTTTACAAGTTTATTCCAGCAGATTGCCTTAGTTTTTATAAAACATTGAAAGCGTCTAATGACGCCATTGACGATGTCGATGGATTTGGTAAGGAGCTGGATTTCGATCTGGATGATGAATAAATTGTGATGATTTTCCATGCTTTGATACAACTATTTCTTAATAAATATTATTTTAATAATGTTGTTTCATTGTTATACTTATGTTTTAGAAAAAATATATATTAACTACCAAAATATACCAATTTTCAGATATTGGATCGTTTTTGCAAATTAAGTTAAAAGCTACTTCCATACAAAAAGCCTTTTTTCAAAAACGTTTCAAGTGCATTTTTTTCAAAATTTGTATGAGAAATATTAATAAATTTTAATGACAAGTATATAATAAAATAATGTTTATTTATTTAGTTGAAGTGATACATACTACTTAGTTGTACTCGCTACCAAAAAAAAGCGTACCACAAAATTACAAAAACGCGATTTACTCAGTTCGACCTGCGTGTGGATTGGAACGTTTTAGCATAACTACGTCCAATTACTCTAGGGAGGGATGCTGGATGCTGACAAGAAGTGACTTCACATTAGTCTTACATACTAATTCCATGTAGTAGATTCATGACAAAGATTACAAAAAAACAAACCGGCCAAGTGCGTTTCGGACTCGCACACGAAGGGTTCCATATCACCGTTCAACAATTAATTTAAACATATTATTTTTAATACTTTTTTTTTTAAACATGTTTCTTGTCAGTCCTTTTAATTTTTAACTTTATTATTTTATATAATACGGGTACAGAACGCTTTTTTTTTTTTTTTTTTTGTGTGGGAAATCATCAAATTACGTCTCCCGCTCTGGGCGGAGCGGAAGGGCGTGTCAGACTCTTACTGACTAAAACCCACCCGTGTTCCTTCAGTTGCCTGTTGCCAGGGTCACGGTATCCCTTTCGGACCATTCCGCAACCCCGGGGGTACGGAACCCTAAAAGGTAATAAGTCGGTACACACGGCTACACATCAAGCTATACATTTCCAGTTTATGCTGACCTCGCATTGTACAGAAATCCTATACAATGCGAGACCAGCATAAACTGGAAATGTATAGCTTGATGTGTAGCCGTGTGTACAACTTAGACCAAGTCGAACTTAGACCCTAAGTTCGACAAGATTCTCATTATTATTCAATAAAATTGGGGAAAACCACTGACAAATATGAAAAAACCAAGAAAAACTATGACCGGTACAGTTCGATTCAAATGGCGGCTCGGAACACGAGGTGAGTCGCTGCGCAGTAACGAATTCATGGGTCAGCGGGGGTGAGGGGTGGGGTACTGCGCAGCGAGTAGCTAACTTCCGAGCCGCCATTAAGTTTGAATCGAACTGTATCTAATATCATGACTAGTAGCGGCCCGTCCATCAGCATAGCATTTGAAAATTGAAATGCTCAGAAATAAAGAAACAGTCTAACATCCCGTTCCTAAAAATAATCATGACCCTTCTGGTGAAATATTCACAACAAAACATGTTGAAATCTACATTTTCTATCAATGTTCGGTACAATTTTTGATATAGAATAGAGATTTCAAAATGTTTTGCTCTGCACCTTTACCACGACGTATTAATGCCACCATTTTTTCAGTGTTAGTGAGAGACGGAGCTATACAAGACCGCTAGCACCATCCTTTTTAGTTTCGCAGTAGAATAATGATGGCATTGTGGCGGTATCTATATCGCCACATACGAACTACGCTTCAAAGACCTGACGTCACACAAAAATCCTGACGTCACATAAATCCTGCATCGCACAATTGGAGTTTACCGTGCAGTGGACATATACAAGAATCCAATATCAATCATTGGGCAGTTGCCCGCCAGACACAACACCCGTCTGGCTGGCCAGAGGTTCCTCCCTTTTCTATGGTGGATGAGTGAACTTTACACCCTGTTCCTCATACTCCGAAATTGGTGACCCCGAATATGAACGTCAACGCAGCCTTCGTGCAACTACTCCAGCGTGACGTCATCATCATCACTCCCGCAAGCTTTCAGTGAAGCGTCAACGGTTATCCTGACCACCAGCATGCAGCGAACGCGCATTCCTGGTCATCACCCTCAGCCTCATCACCCCGACCCACTGGGGAATCACCTCAATCACCTCAACCTCATCACCCTGAGCAAACAGTTCCGACCCACCGCGAACAATGCGACTCACATGCGAACTACGCAACAAAGACCTGACGTCACACAAAAATCCTGACGTCACATAAATCCTGCATCGCGCAATTAGAGTTAACCGTGCAGTGGACATATATACAAAAACCCAATATCAATCATTGGGCAGTTGCCTGCCAGATACAACACCCGTCTGGTAGGAGGTGTTCTACCATGAAGGTTATAATGCACTATGTTCTAGGAGTAGTCTTCTTTTTAGTTGTTGCCTTGCAACTGTTATGTTCTATTCTGTCATCCTGTATTTTCAGATGAAGTTATTTTTATATTTATAAAATGTAAAGAACTTTATTAAACCACTGTGTTACAACGATATTCTATTTTCATTGAAAGGAAGCTCAGCCAACAAGTTATGGGCCCAGGCGTGGTCTGGTGTAATATCTGAGCCGAAAAGTATCTGATCTCAATTTCAAATATGGAACAAGCTGTTATAAAAAGTGTCGAGAGATTGGTAGGCCAAGCTAATTATGGTACGTGGGCTTTTGCTATGGAAATGTTCCTGACCGATCTCGATCTTTGGGAGTGTGTGAATGAGAAGTTCGTGGCAGATTCGGTGGAGGCTAAAAGGAAGGATGCCAAAGCTAGGAGTAAGATCTGCCTTATGTGCAAGGAAAATATTTATCCCATGATCATGCATCTCAAGACAGCGAGAGATACTTGGCAAGCGTTGCAAAAATCATATGCTGACGGCGGATTACTGCGACGGCTATATCTGTTGCGGAAGTTATTCAACGTCAAATTGACAATGTTTTCATCAATGGAGGAATATCTCAATGACATCCAGGCGACCAGCCAGTCCTTACTTAGCATAAAGGCAGGTCTAGATGATGAATTTGTTGGGATTATTATGTTGGCCGGTTTAACCGATGTGTACAATCCGCTGGTGATGACATTGGAGCATTCAGGCATGAAGATTACGACAGAGTCTGTGCAGGCAGCGCTGCTCAAAGAAAGCTTGAGGAAAAGCAGCACAACGAACACAGCTGAAGATGACACAGCAACGGCACTGATGTCAAAGTCCAAAAAGGGTGTTATATGCCATTTGTATAAACAGAAAGGGCATTATAAGTGGCAGTGCCAACATCGTAAGATGGGAGACAAGTCTGAAGACAAAAAATACACATCTTTCAATAAGAAGAAAAACAGTTAGGAGACCTCGGGTCTAATGGCCGCTCTATCTATGACGGTTGGTGAGGGTCATTGGGTCGTAGATTCCGGAGCTACATCACACATGACGTCTGTTGTGCACATTCTTGAAGATAGACAGTACATTTGTTCTAAGCTAGTGACGACCGCGAACAATGATAAAATTGTGTCGAGTGAACAAGGGGATGTGTATGTCATGGGGCGTTCTGTAAGATTTGACGATGTACTTATGCTTCCAGGTTTGACGAAAAACTTGCTGTCGGTAAGTAAAATGTGTATTAAGGGTTGCACTGTTGTTTTCGATGAGACTTCTTGTAAGGTTTACCAAAAGGATTACAAAGTAAAAGTAATCGGAAAGCCAGTATTGACAGCACCACTGAAACAGGGTTTATATGTTTTAGATAAAGAAGCAGCGATGGCTCTGACGTGTCCTCCAGAAGATTCTTCTCGTGCCTGTTTTGATTTGTGGCACAGAAGACTAGGTCACCTGAGTGGAGCTCTGATGGTGAAGCTGAAAAGTTTGGCAGATGGTCTGACTTTTAAAGAGGTGAGCACGGAACCATGTGAAAGGTGCTGTAAAGGGAAGGAGTGCGTCAAAATGTTTCCTAAAGGTAAAAGCAAGAGAGCAAAAGACTTTCTTGAACTCGTGCATTCGGATTTAGCGGGCCCTATGGAGGTAGAATCCTGGGGTGGTAATAGGTATTACCAGATTTTTGTGGATGACTTCAGCCGAAAAACATTTGGCTATTTGTTGAAATCCAAGACCGAAGTTTTCGCTAAATTCATGGAATTCAAGGCACTAGTTGAAAATCAGACGGGAAAGAGGATAAAGAAATTTCGTAGCGATAATGGCACTGAGTATACCAACGGAGAATTTCAAGGTTTCCTGAAGAAACATGGGATCCAACACCTTACACTCCTCAACAGAATGGAGTGGCGTAACGAACAATATGCACAATAACTGAGAAGGCTAGATGTATGGTGCATGAGGCTGGTTTGGACAAGAGATTCTGGGGAGAAGCTGTTGGTTGTGCCGTTTACTTGAAGAACCGATCTCCAACAATGGCCCTCAAGGATAAAGTTCCAGAGGAGGTTTTTACAGGAGAAAGAGTCGATCTATCGAATCTGAAAATATTCGGATGTAGAGCTCAGGTTCTGGTAAAGGGTCATAGTCGTAAGAAGTTTGATCCAAAGACGGTTCAAATGATAATGACTGGGTATTCGAACAATTCGAAGGCGTACCGATTCATTAATTTGGAGGATGATCCAACGAGGATTATCATCGCTCGAGATGCTACATTTATGGAAAATGTTCCCGTGACTATTGAAGAGAAACAAGAAGCTGCTGTTCCTGTTTCTAAGAAGGATGCTGTGGTCATAGATTTACAGTATGACATTCCTGAAGTTAGTCGTTCCACTACTCAACCAGAGGTTCCAAGGATTGCTGGTCCTGTTGCAGTGGGGGTTCCGGTGGCTAGTTCGGATTTGAATGAAGAAGAATCTAGAAGTGCATCTAGTACAGCGAGGGCTAGTTCACTGACGAGATCGGATTCTGGAGATAATTTTTACGACTCTGTCGACATAGAGAATGCTATGACGGAGGATTTGCAAAGTTCAGCTTCTGTCGACTTAGAGCGTCCTGTGGCAGAAGATTTGCAAAGTTCGAGACGTTACCCTGCTCGAAATAGGGTTCCGAAGCGGGAGAAAGACATGGTATATAATTTCCATGTGTCAGATGATCCTGACCCTATTTCAGTTAAAGATGCTATGGAGCGTTCTGACAAGAAGTTTTGGGTAGAAGCGATGAAGGATGAGTTCAATTCCTTGAAGGTGAATGGAACCTGGGAATTAGTTGATCGACCATTAGACGCTAATGTTATCAAAATGAAATGGGTTTTCAAGTTGAAGATTGGAGCTGATGGCAGCAACCAGCGCTACAAGGCCAAGCTGGTAGCTAAGGGTTATTCGCAAAAACCTGGTGAAGACTATTTTGATACATTTGCACCGGTAGTTAAAATGTCGTCGATACGTCTTCTACTAGCACTGGCAGTTGAGAAGAACCTAAGCGTTCATCATATTAATGTTACCACCGCTTTTCTGAATGGAGACCTGCATGAAAAGATTTATATGGAACAGCCGCAATCTTTTGTTCAAGAGGGGAGTGAAGGCAAGGTTTGCAAATTAAAGAAAGCCATTTATGGCCTCAAACAAGCTGCCAGGTGTTGGAACCAAAAGATTCATGAGCATATATTAAAGATGGGGTTTTCTCGGTCTAAATATGACCAGTGTGTCTACACAAAGAATCATGAAGAAATTTTCACTGTCATAGCTCTGTATGTGGATGATTTTTATATATTCACAAATAAAACTGTAGAAGCTAGGATGGTGATACATCAGATTGGAAAATCCTTCAAAATAAAGCATTTGGGTGAGGCAAGAGAATGTCTTGCGAGTCCGGATCGAGAGGAAGAGTTTAAGTGAAATTCACTTGTCTCAAAAGAAATACATTTCAAAAATCTTAGAGAAATATGGAATGTTGGAGTGCAAACCAGTTGGCACACCAGTTGAGGTGAATCTTCGCTTGAAATCTGGTGGAAAGAATAACAACACGCGGTATCAGGAAATTATCGGTTCACTAATGTACCTGGCATGTTGTACAAGACCTGATATATCATATGAAGTTACGATGCTAAGTCAATTCAATAACTGCAATGATTCTACTCACATGGCGGCACTGAAACGAGTCCTTAGGTATCTAAAGGGGACAGCGGAACTATCGTTGTATGTATTACAAAAAATCTAATAAGCCTTTGGTCGCGTATGCAGATGCAGATTGGGGAAATGGGCCTGATGGGAAATCTTTCTCTGGTTATACCCTAGTTTTCGGTGGTGCTGCGGTGTCTTGGCAGTCTTTAAAACAGCGTTGTGTTGCGTTAAGTACTGCTGAAGCTGAGTACATCGCAATCTGTGAGGTCGCTAAGGAAGTGATATCAGTCAATGGTTTATATTCTGAACTGACTGGCCGGTCTAACACTTCAGTTACTATTTTTAGTGATAGTCAAAGTGCCAGTAAGCTAGTTTATACTCCCGCTATTGGAAAACGTTCCAAACATATAAATATAAGATATCATTTCGTTAGGGAATTAGCAGAGCAGAGGGTAATTTATATTGAATATTGTGAGACTGCCCTTATGCCTGCTGATATGATGACAAAGGGAGTTGGTAAGCAGAAACATGTGTTCTGCAGACAGCATAGTGGATTAAGTGAGGGTGTTCTACCATGAAGGTTATAATGCACTATGTTCTAGGAGTAGAGTCTTCTTTTTAGTTGTTGCCTAGCAACTGTTATGTTCTGTTCTGTCATCCTGTATTTTCAGATGAAGTCATCGAGATATAAGTACTTAGTACTTATATCTCGATGGATGAAGTTATTTTTTTATTTGTAAAATGTAAAGAACTTTATTAAACCACTGTGTTACAACGATATTCTATTTTCATTGAAAGGAAGCTCAGCCAACAGGAGGATCCTCCCTTTTCTATGGTGGATGAGTGAACTTTACACGCTGTTCCTCATACACCTTTTTTTTTTTTTTTTTGTTGTTGGGAAATCATCCAATGACTTCTCCCGCTCTGGGCGGAGCGGAAGGGCGTGTCAGACTTTTACTGACTAAAACCCACCCGTGTTCCTTCAGTTGCCTGTTGCCAAGGTCCCGGTATCCCTTTCGGACTAAACCGCAACTTTGGCAGGCATCGGTCCTAGCGAACCCCGCCAATTGTGCTGACATCTCTTTGAGGCGCGCGTGGAACACGACGCGCCATCGACCTGGGCCTGGTCCTAATCGGATGGCGAGCTACCCATTGCTCGCCGTCCGCAAGCCCGCGCCAATGGTGGCCGGGAATCCGCCTGGGATTCCCGACGCCCAGGGCGTCTCCAACGGTGGCGGTTAGGGGCGTGAGGGCGCAAACTTTGCCTCTCCCTCATGCGTTCCACCTCCTCCTTCGCGAGCATTACTGCTTCGCAGAAGGAAGTGACTGCTTCCCATGCCCTCTCGCTCCGTACCATGGCCTGGACCAGAGCCGGACGCGAGAGGTCACCGCCGCCAATCGCCTCCAAGAGGACACGGTGGGGCTCCGCCCAAGCAGGGCAGACCTCCACCGTATGCTCCACCGTGTCCTCCGGGCGATCCAAACAGTGGTGACACCCAGGCGTTTCCTCCCGCCTTATCCGAAACAGGAACCTCCCGAAGCAACCGGCAGCGGTAAACCGGCAAGGAGGCTCGCCGCCTCACGGGAGACCGTGCGGTAACCCCGGGCCAGCCGAATGGCCATGACCCTTTGGGACGCGTTCAACCGGCGGGCTGGCCGCAGCCTAAGAGAACGCGCCCACACCGGTGCCCCGTAAAGGGCCATGGACCGCACGATCCCCGCGTAGAGCCTCCGGCAGGAGGCGTTTGGGCCCCCCAGATTGGGCAGGACTTGTAGTTGTTGTTGTGTAGTAAGTTGAACTTGAAAACACGCGCGAAATTTAAAAATACAAGACTGTTAATCCCTACACATAGTGCGAGAACACGTGTTTATTAATTAAACTTAATTGCATTTAAATAAAATAAAAATTCAAGTATCAACACGTCATATCGCACTATGTACAGGGATAAACAGTGTTGTTTTTTTTTAATTTCGCGCGTATTTTCAGGATCAACTTTCGTTTGCCAGACTCTATACGTGAAGCTTGCTCAAAATTTAATTGTCAAATTGGCTCGCAGCTCGTGGCTCACGGCGATGACAGACGGGCGAGGAGTAAGCTCGCCGAGCCATAAGTATGCGTACTTGCACCTCGGTGAAGTTAGCCGCACGATTTCATTATTATGAACTTTTGTTAGTGCTAATCGTTAGAGAATCGTTAGAGAGGGTTAGAGAGAAAAGAAAAATCGTTAGAGAGTAATTAGTTTTTATGTAAAAACAATTTTAATTTTTCGTGTGAAGTTGGCCCCCCTTCCCGCAAAAATGGACTTAGACGTAATTTTATTTTTTTAATCGTTTGCGAATCGTTAGAGAGAGTTAGAGAGAAAAGAAAAATCGTTAGAGAGTAATTAGTTTTATTTATCAACGATTTTAATTACTGTTGTGAAATTGGCCCCCATTCCCGCAAAAATTGACGTAGATGTAATTTTTTTATTTTTATAGTTTGAGAATCGTTAGAGAGAGATAGAGAGTTAAAAAAATCATTAGAGTATTAATATTTTAATTAAATTATTTCTGAGAACGCGTTTTACCCTAGGACCTGAGCAGGTTAAAATTTAGAAACGTGCCACCTCTATAGTGGATAGGGGAGGGAGGAGAGGTGGAAAGGCTTAGTAGATCCCCCACTCCCCCCTGCTGGAGGTACAAAGTTTTTTTAAAATGATTTTTAAATATATCAAATCTCTTATATGCTGGGGCCAAACCAACGGATTATCGCGGTAGACGTTAACCGTTGGTGTACTACACCACGACTTACCTCGAGAATTTGTCAACGGCATTTACATTGGCGTTTGACGTTGGGTGATTGGTAACTCTGGTTGCGGCATTTTAGGCAGATCAAAGAGATTTACCGCAAGAATTATTGCATTGAACGAAGCGGCCACACTTACATTTCTCACTGTGCACCGTGAGCGCGAGTAGTACCGTGAGTAGTAGGTATTACTGATACATGACATGATGCAGAGGAACGTTATAGTTATGAGTGGTAAAGTTGTGTATTTGATCAACGATCATTTAACAGTGATACCTGATAAGAATACGAAATATTGTTGGTAGTTTTAATTTGATTCGGTACTTATAGTGCATCATTTATGCTCAAAACACACAAAACGTGGGTGCTTGTCGGGAGCTGGTCGGGTCGTTTTTAACCTACCGACGGAAAAAGAGGGGTGTTATAAGTTTAACGTGTGTGTCTGTATGTTACATCGTAGCTGCCAAACGGCTGAACCGATTCTGATATTTTTTATTTTGTTTGAAAGGTGACTTGGTAGAGTGTTAGTGTGAGCTATGATTCAAGAAAATTGGTTCAGCCGTTTGAAGATAATCAGCTCTTTTTAAGTTGATGAATGGATGTGAGCATCTTCCATAGGTCACATCGATTCGAAAGAACATGTCCAAAAATGGTTTTTTATTATTCAATAATTCTAAGCAGTATAAGTTAAATATATTTGGATAGACATCCCAAAAAGTAGTAGCTCTAACTGTATCATGCATTTTTAAGGATTACCAATTTTGAGAAAAATCGTTTTTTTAATTTATTTATTTATTCTAATCTTATGTACACACAGTAAAATACAAAATAGATACGACATAGTTAAAATATGAGTACAAAGGTACTGCTTATTTCTTAAGAAATAATTAATTTAGTGTTAATTTACTCCTAAAACGAACAAACTTTTCTAATTATCTAGGCTAATAAAGTGAACACACCCCAGAAAATAACAAACTTTTCAAAATTGACACATGGTACTGTCATTCATTAAAGTCAACCAATCATTCTTTTTCAATTGCCATAAAGAAAGAAAAAAAAAATTTTGTTGTAAAGAATATGACAATGCAAACAAAAATTCTAATCAAGTTATTTACTTTATGTACCATATTCTGAAATAAGATGAAATGGGATATTTTCAGTCAAAAATGTGTAGCATAATTCTTTTAGACCTCTCTTTAGATTATAGCTACTAAGAATCTTTAAGTGCAAGAAGTGCATGTTTCAGCATACTCCACAGGCTTAGCAGGAGTAAAATGATAATAGTACCTACTGATCAAGAACATTTTTTTAATTACGATGGAGAATTCCTGTTTTATGACTTAGAATCGAGATCGGAAGTGGATGAAAAGCCTTTCGAAAATTATAATATTTAAAAACTGAATAATATGCTTCATAAAACTTTTTTTTTTTTGTTTTAAATAATGATTTATTGATTTTCTTCATTTTCAATGTCTTCTCTTATTACAATACTGTCGAGAAACTGAGCAGGTGGAGATATATAATTTTGATGCCGGCCCATCCAAGATACCAGACAATAATGTAATACACTCTATAACTATAGTGGTGTGAGTCCTCTGATCAAAGCTGTCTCATGTGATGACGAAATGCCTGGTATCTTCACTAACTTCTAGGTACAGTAAAAGTACCGTTCGGATGAATATGTTGCCCATAATAAAAGCGAGCCTGTTTAATCTAAAACGCGTTCTCAGAAATAATTTTATATCAATTAAAATATTAACTCTCTTATGATTTTTTTTAACTCTCTATCTCTCTCTAACGATTCTCAAATTATAAAAAAAAAAATTACATCTACGTCAATTTTTGCGGGAATGGGGGCCAATTTCACAAAAGTAATTAAAATCGTTGATAAATAAAACTAATTACTCTCTAACTCTCTCTAACGATTAGCATTAACAAAAGTTGAGAATAATTATATCGGGGGCAAAATTCACAGAAGTAGGCTAACGTCACGCTCTTAGAAATTATTTAATATCAAATAAAATATTAACTCTCTAACGATTTTGTGTAACTCTCAATCTCTCTCTAACGATTCGCAAACGATTAAAAAAATAAAATTACGTCTAAGTCCATTTTTGCGGGAAGGGGGGCCAACTTCACACGAAAAATTAAAATTGTTTTTACATAAAAAATAATTACTCTCTAACGATTTTTCTTTTCTCTCTAAACCTCTCTAACGATTCTCTAACGATTAGCATTAACAAAAGTTCATAATAATGAAATCGTTCGGCTAAATTCACGGAGGTCGTACTTGCTCGCACGTCGCCCATCACCCCTTTTAGTTACAGTCACATACCTAACCTATAGTCTGTGGTTATTACTCTATACTCTATGGCTTAGGTCATATCAGGTCATAGACAACACGGCTTAGGTTGAAGGGCAAAATTGTTTTGTCTTTACGCTTTTTATTGAGTAATAATATAAAATAAAATTGTAATTAGGGTGTATTATGTGTATTCAATAGGACACGTTGTTAGATTTCAATTTAGTTTATTATTACATTTACGTTGCCACAATGGCGGTGCTGGCGGCGGCTCAGCTGCTCGATGAGTTGATGGGCAGACATCGCAATACAAATCCAAATGAAAAAATCAAGAAGCCGAACTGGGAGGATCCAGAGGTAAGTAATAATTTTTCTGTACTTATCACTGTCGATGTTATTACTTTAAAATAACGTTGAAGGTGATGTAGTTAACCAAACTGTACCTATCGACCGATAGCATTTTGACTGTCGGTACAAAAAATTATGAGAACGCGCACGTTACGGCAGATTTGATCAATTCCGTATTCTATAGTAGGTTTTAAGTTAATAAGGTTTTAACAGTTCCAAAATAATATTTCAGCTTATGAGCCGTAGTTTAATCTGATTAGTTTTCGACAGAACATCACGCTTGTATTTTCGGAAGGGTTAGGCAGAGTTGTAATAAAGCCACATTTCACAAGTTATGTTTATGCTATGAGCCTATTTAACAGTGTCCATTATGCTACTAAGATGTTCCTGATGATAAAACCCAATAATACCAATATAGGAATCCTACGTAGAACCTCATGCTCGACAGTAACAATTTGCGATCACTACACTGATGATGCAGTCAAAAACATTACTCACTTGATGGCGAATAAGTAATTGGTACTAAGTAATAATATAGTCCTCCAGACCGTATTTTCGGCCACGGCGGCCAATCTCAACGGAGACTAGCCATCGGCGCGGGAGATATTATAGTGCACAAGTGTTTGCGCAGACACAAGTGCACTCTCTCTTCCCTCACTCTCATAGTCCGATGGGACGGCAATCCGACACGACCGGAGAGAGATCAGGCGTAGGACCAACGGCTTAACGTGCTTTCCGAGGCACGGACTGCCCCGTTGGTCTCGTGGTCGCAAGCGCGACTGCAGAGCGTGGGGTCCTGGGTTCGATTCCCGGGTCGGGCAGTGTTATTCGATTTTTCCATCAGGTATTTCGTAGTAACAGCCCGGAGTTTGGAAGTTGGCGGTGTGATACTAAGTAATAAGGCAAGTATTTAAAGTCTACATGCAATCACTTCTTTTCATTCATTGTTGTATTTAGCTGTTCCTTACCATATAAAGCAATAATACCTGTGCATTTGTGTTTATGCATACTCAAAACTTACCAGAAACGATTTTCTTGTCAAAATCATTGCAGATGCTTGCCCCTTTGAATAACTATTCATTGAACATTGAAGGTCATATGGCATATTCCTCAAAGATATATTCATAAGTCATGAAATAACAAATAAGTAAATTTTCAAATGTGAAAGCAAAACAAACAATTTCTTTACATCCCCAAAGTCAAAATGGATGCAAATATTATATGCATTTTATTTTGTTACAGTACTGTAAATATTACATGGTGAAGTTCTGTCCGCATGATTTGTTTGTGAACACTAGAGCTGATTTGGGTGCCTGCCCGAAGGTGCATGATGACGAAGTTAAAGAGCTCTTTGAGAAAGCAGAGTCTTCGTACAAGAAGGCACAATATGTGGAAGAATTCTTACGGTTCTGTCGTCACATGATCAATGATGTTGAACGTGAGTACAAACACAGTTATGCTATCTTCCATAAAACATGTGATGGCAGCTTCTCTTAACATTCATAAGCTATGCTGCTAATGGTGTTTTTCATTTTTCAGGAAAAATCCAAAAAGGTAAACAAAGATTGGAGTTGATGAACTCAAAGCCTGATGGGCCACCCATGACTCAAGCTCAGACTGAGAAGAACCAGGAGCAAGTAAATTATCTTTCTTGAAATGTATAAACAGTATTTTTTCAGATTCTCTCATTTTTGTCACCTAATGATTATGTAATTGATTTTTTTACCAGGTACAATTGTTATCAGAAAAGATAACAGCTTTAGTCCAAGAGGCCGAGGAAGCCGGGACTCGCGGGGATGTGGAGCAAGCGCAAGGTCTTATGAAGCTCTGTGATAGGCTGAAGGAAGAAAAAGAACAACTACTAAAACAACAAGAGAACAGGTAATTTGTCACTAGATAATGTTTGTTTGTTACCCTTTCACGTAAAAACGGCTGAATGGATTTGGATGAAATTTGGCAAACAGATAGTTTATAACCTGGATTTCCACGGTATCGAAACTTACGCGTGTGAAACCGCGGGGCGCAGCTAGTAGGAAATACAGTGGTGCAACAACAATTAAACACATTGGTGGCATCTGTTGCATAGCAACGCAAGAAGGGATAAGCTTGGCTATTGTCTCATGGGGCAGCTTGATTATCTTAATATGTTTTTATTGGACATCATACTCTTGATAGGAGGCAAGATTAGATTGAAAATTTGAAGAAAAAAAATGTGGTTACGAGCGACAGTGTGGAATCTTTTATCTTTATTATTATTTTGTTTGTGGAACATAATGTTACAATATTGGCATTATTTCTAGCCACTGGTCCATGACTGCTGAGCTGGCGGCCGCCCAAGAGAAGCAGATGGAAGTATGTCCTGTTTGTGGCGCGTTTTTGATCGTTGGTGACGCACAACAGCGCATCGACGACCATCTGTCTGGAAAACAACATGTCGGGTGAGATAAAATAACAATATTTTTGAATTATTCACTACGGAACTACCAATAACTGATTTTATACTAAGGTACTAGTTGAAATTTCATGCATCTGTAAAAGGTTAACCATACAAATAAAAAGTTTTCTTCTAAATCTTTATTCATTACATCCAAATTACAGCTACTTCAAACTGCGGCAAGCCTACGAAGAGATGAACGAGGCTCGTGAAAAGGAGCAGCAAGAGAAAGAGAGGAAGCGTCGGGAAGAGAGAGAAAAAGAACGCAGTGCCCGCAGCGGCGGCCTGGGCTCTGATCGTCGCGACAGGGAGCGAATGGAGCGCGACCGAGAACGAGACAGGGATAGGAGCGAGCGAGGCGATCGAGGCGAGAGGGGTGAACGTGGTGAACGTCCCGAGCGCGGCGACCGTGAGCGAGAGCGAGAGAACAGCGAACATAAGAAGGAAAGGGAGAAGGACAAGGAACCAAAGGAAAAGGAGAGGGAAAGAGACAGGGATAGGGAACGTGAGAAAGAGAGGGAACCACGGGATCGTCATCAGTGAGTACTTGTCGCACATATCGAGTTATTTATTTCAAAACAAGCTGTTTGCCTGATTGGATTTCCAATCTGTAACTTCATAGAACCCTTAGGGGATGAGCTTCCAAAAACCTATGGAACAAAAACATTTACTTATTAACTTCAAAATTGATGAACTCCTTTACTAACTTTCATCCCCTCTTTTTAACCCCTTTAGGGGATGAATTCCAAAATCCTCAGTGCATTTTATTTACTAAGAGCCTTTTTCAGAGTTTTAGTTGTATATAAAAAAATGTTTAATCTCAGTTCTGAGCCTGTGTCCTTCAGCAAAGGCCTCGCAATTTTCCCTGTTCCTTGCCTGTCTAGTCCATGTCTTACCCACTGTGCTCTCCAAGTTCATGTATAAGGAACTAGAACTCTTGTTTAGAATGTCATGCTTCTAGATCCAGCGGTTTAGGCTGTGTATTATCTGTCAGTGAATTTAAGGTTTTTATTCAAAATCAAAATCAAAAGTCATTTATTCAAACTAGGCTGAGAATCAGCACTTTTCGAACGTCAAAATCACATAAGACAGTCCCCCAAAAACGCCCACCCAACAGCACAGCTGTCTGTTCAGTTAGAAAAAATTGATTCTATACAAAAGTATGCAAAATCATTTACATTATGCAACACAAAACATAAATCTATTATTAGCCATATGTCAGCTAGCACACGCTAATATACCAACCAAAAAAAAAGAGTAGATTATCGGAAAAAGAAAACGTGTTGCGCCGACCCCAAGTATCATGGGATATGGGCAGGAAGATGATATTGACTGAATATACATATTATCAGTTATAGCAAAGTACATAATAACGATACGGTTCTGGTTCCATACACATAAGTGTTACTTATAAACCCATGGAGAAGTTCCATAATGTAAAATAACAATGATTATTTTTCAGCGCCAGCCGCGAGAAGACCGGGCGCCACGAGGACCGGGATCGCGAGCGGGAGCGGGACCGTGATAAGGATCGGGAGCGCGACCGCAAACACCGCAAGGAGAGAAGTTCGTTTTTTTTTTATTACTTTATCATCAGCTATTATTATTTATGCAATAAATTTTTTAAACTTTGAGCAGATGAGTTGTAAGATCTTGCAGGAAAGAGTTATTTTTTTTGAGTTACTCCTCATGAGGAGTAACTCTACGTTATGTAATTGTAGAAAGTTGCGTCTTTTGAGTCTGCTGACACAATCTGTTATTATGAGTTGAGCGGCCAATCGGTTGGGGTGTCTCTCTAATCTCGACTTGCATTTTTGCGAACCCTGTGTTCTCCTAAGTTCATACTTAGTAGAAGTTAGTTGCACACTATCATTCACAGCTGTTTTAGCCCTAACATTTGAGGGACGGCCGTAAAGTGTCTGATATTACATACTTTTTTGTAAATAAATTACTATTAATTCCAGGATCGCCCCACGAGCGGCCGCGGCGACGTTCACGCGACCGCCACTAGCTAATGACTGAGGTATCACAAATGCGCCTGAAACCGGTAAGTATACAACACTACGTCTTACCCCCTACCAATGCGAAGCGTCCAGGTACCGCATCTATGACACATACTACCCCAAACCATTCACCACAATTTGTTTGACAACAGTTAACCAACATTTTTTTATCAACCTTTACCCACACTGACACTACTCAATCCTCTCCCCAAAGATGAGACAATTACAAGTAATAAAGTGAACACTGTTGTTTTACAGCTTATGTGTAGCATACCAAAATATTACTTCGGTATATGGCAAACATATGGGGAGTAATGACACCCATTGCACTCTCGATTCGATAGTTGTCGTCACACCGACGGACTTGGCAGGTATTTGATTGGTATTTTGCATAGTTGCCGAGAGCCATCAATGGGAGAAGACTTATTTGTTGATCGCCGTACATTTCTCTCTCACATCTAATGTGTTGGTTGGGTGTTAGAGTACGAAGGCGATCTTCTAATAAGGTCCATTCAGACGAGCTGTTCGCCTCGACGTCGTTTTGAGGTATTTCATCATGTTATGTTTCGAGTTTCGACGTCGTCATTTGTCGCCAGTCGACTCGTGCCGATCGCATTTGCCAGGTATTTGTTAGGCTATTGCGTTCTTCTGATAAAGGCTTTTGAAGGGGAGGTGTTTATGTCATTAGTTTTGAAATGTTTTAATTCATATTGTGTCTGTGATACTATTAATAGGTGATTAGAATCAATTTAAAAGTAAAGTTTTAAACTACTTAGGGCTCATTTTTCAATAGTCAGTTATCATTTAACTGAGGAATAAAATATTGCAGTTTGACAGCTTCTGTATGGGAAATATATCAAACTTTCATATTTATTCTTCAAATTAAAGTTATCTGGCTATTGAAAAATCAGCCCTTGATATCGTTGCATAGCAATCAAATAAATAAAATGCCATGTTACGAAGATTTACGGAGCTTACACATAGGTGCTCTTTGTATCACATAATGGATGCTGTTATCACATCATCTACTGTGTATTTCCAGGTACCCGAATAATGTAACGAGTGGCATCAAGTTTTTAGTTATTTGTTGAAAGTGGAGTGGTCAGATTTAACCCATTTTTTATAATAAAAGATTGAATGAAATAGGAAACTTTATGTCACACTACGAATTAACCTAAACCTCAACATCCAAAGAGAAATGAAATGTCAATGTGATCATTACCTATTCATTTTCTTTTGAAAATAATTTGGTACATTTATAAAGCCTGTTTTTTTTTGTAAATAAAAAAAAGAATTTGCACATTGACAAGTCAGTTCTTTATTGTCCCGCTGCTAAGTACCTGTTACTAGCTTGCTCCATGGACTTTTCAGTTGGAAAGCCATAGACGAAGACCTGCGGATCCTGCTGCTAACACCACTATCAAAGAGGTACTTTTGAAATTAAGCACCCGTACAGAAGAGGCGAGGCGCGACGGCGTTCCAGAAAATTCTACAGTCGACCATCGGTTTCGAGGTGACATAGAATAGTCACACGTATTATTAAGAATTTCATTGTTAGCACCAAAACTATTGGTTAATAAAATGCATGTAGCCCAAAGTCCCGCGTTACGAATGGACTTGTTATATTTTACGATTAGTTATGAAATATTTGTAACAGTGTAGTCACCACTGATATTCGATCTTATGGAAGGTCACAGTTTTTTTTTCTGTAAACCAGTTACCTCTGAGGAGTCATTCAGGTATTTATCAAACAATTTTTTATCTTCTTCGTAATAATGTTAACATGATTTTTATTGTGTATCTTTGGGATTGAGCTAGCGTATGTCTTCAAGGAATAAACCATTAATTTTATCTTTGAGTTTTATTTAATCAACTGAATATACTTTCCTATCTGAAACAGCTTGTAATAATTGTACCTACAAGATAGACCAAGCAAAACATGTTGGTCAAAAGATTATGAATCACGCCCACACAATCACACATCACACTGGGCTAGGGTCTACATCCGTTACAAATACAGGGAATATTATCATCAAAATATTGGTAGTGCAAAAATAGGGTGCGGACTCGTGGTCGTACCAGTCTGACCACAGTGACCACAGAGTCTGAGTAACAGGATTTTTTTCCTGGCAGTCACACTGCATTAGTCTTGCAGAAAAATATCGATATGTCGATACTTTTTGTTCTATATATCGATATTTTTATACGATACTTATTATTTCGATATATCAAGTATAGGTACCTATCGAAAATGTATCAGATAAGATATAATTATATCCAATCAATAGCAACACCGTTGACGCCACTGACTAAAAACCGCTGGAATGAAACCCGTCTAAAGTATACTTTTTTCCCTATTGAACTCCTCAAATACATTTTTTTCAAATATTTTTAGACAATCAACGCTAGGTAGGTATCTATTATTTTTTCGATAAATTCTAATTCATTCCAATAGATACTGAGTAGCGTCGTTATCAAAGGTCTTAGGTAGGGTAGACCGGGGACAATTAAAACAGGTCATGATTGCAACAACTTCAATTTCTCGAAAACCATGATACCCACGTGTGTGACGCGTCGTTCGTTACTTCGTCGGCCATGTTCGGTTTTGTGTTTCTTACGGCTCGAGCGAGCGAGCGACGCAGTTGTGCACAGGACGCCTCGAAGAATTTCGCGCCAAAAAGTAAGTATTCACGATTTTATAATTTTTGTTATTTACCTATTTAAATCTTGTTGTTTGACAGTTTTTCTTATTTTGGAGTATTGTTTATCTATTTAAGATTGGTTTTATTACTGTTGATTAATGTTAAAGTCAATATAAAACGAAATATTGAGTATTGAAGTAGAAGATGTGAGATGGGTACGTTTGAAACAACTTGTCTGTGGACGCTTGAAACGTTTCAAACGTCCCCGGATATACCGCATTTTTACCCGACTGCACAGAAGAAAGTTGTGTTTTAAAAATAAAGGATTTATGTACGTTGAAAAAATACCATTTACCACTTTAACTCACAATCGCAATTATAAAATTACATCTGTTAGGCAATACAATAACTCCGACTAAATTTTATCTATTTTTTTTTAATTTATCTTTTCTAGAGATGCCCTGAACGAAAACACGTTACAGACAGAAGTTCCAAGAACATATTTGCATATCAGCAAGCATTGATAAAGCAATGTCGAAGAATTGATAAATGGAGAGAGAAGAGTCAAACCTATATAAACGGGTCAATAAACGATTGTTATGATTGAAACATTTGTATGATTGAAACCTTGTCATGATTGAAACATTGTTATGATTGAAACAAGCTGTTTTGTATGAGACTGGATTACCTTTTTTTTCTCCCCCATGCAAGTACCATTACAGCGTAATAGGATATTAGTCTTTCAATAATGTGAAATAGTATTCAATGGCACAAATTAGAGCACTCAAATTATATAAATAAGAGATATTTTGAGTGGTTTATGTTGAAGATGTTTTTACATTTGTAATTTTCGAAATATTAATGTTACGTTGACGCACTTATCACGACCTCAATAAATAATTTAGTGGTAAGCTTATATTGTTAAGACTGATTTAAAACCTACAGTAGTTCCTAAAATATTTTCAGTGTTTCAATTATCCCTACATATTGTTTCAACCATCCTTGGGATGGGGTCCATAGAACCACTCTGCCCCATCTACTTTAATAGGTGATTGTAGGTTAATTATTCGAAATTGAGATGTAAATTATGTTTAATTTAGGAACTAGATAACGACCCTTTCAGCGATATAAATACGAGGGATGTGGGTAGTATAGATACTTCACTGTACACGTTTTAAGTAAAATTGTTTCAATTGTCCCCGGTCTACCCTACTCGCCTACTGAATAGAATGTTTTGCAGACGCTTAGTGAAATGAAAACTGATTGCTGTCCAAAGCAAGAAAATGCGAGGCTTTTGTTTACCAGTGGTAATTAATAAGGGCCGAGTCACACCGGAATGGCAGCGGCCGGCGGCGACACCAGCGGCCCCCGGCGGCGTCGCCGCTGGCGGCCTCTGGCGACCTCCGACCCCACTCGCATAGTCTCCTCTTGATTAATTTAGTTTCTACATTCGGCACGCGGCAGCCCGCGATGCCGCGAGCGGCCTTGCGTCGCTGCTGGCAGCGGCGGGCGGAACCACCGACAAAAAGCGCGCGGCCGTCCGTGTCACCGCGGGCGGCCTCGCGACCTTTTCAAGCGATACTGGTCTTTTAAATGTAGATAAAGTTTAAAATTATTTCAAACTGAAAGTGCTCGTCGCGTCTACCTATAAAGAATGCGCAGCTGACTGCGTTGTGAGAAGGCAAATAGCTTTGAATCAGTAGTTTACGACACAGACCATTCTTATAAAGATACGGCCTACGATATTCACGTTATGGTATGCTTTTCTGTAGTTTCATTTTCTTTTCATACCATCTCTACAACATAAACTTACGACTGTGTTCCATTGAGCTTCTAGATTTTGGTTTTTTTTTGCACTTGAAAGGCATGTTTATTTTTACAGTAGCAATACACTTAAGTTAGATGTCATGTCAATTGTCATTTAAGCGTTACTGTCTGTCAGTGTCAGTGTCAATTGTCATAAAAGTTGTATCAAATAGAAAGGGAAAAGTAAACAAATTCGTGAAAATAATGTAAATAATAGTTTTCAGATAAAATAATTAAATTTTTTCATTATGGCCGATGCCGAAGAAGTGGTCGACCCTGCATTGAAAGAACAGGAAGCCAGGGCGACACTTCGAGAATTATTTCTCAAAGCAGTTGGGGAACTAAGTGGTAACTTATTTTATGCAAATAAAGAAACCATAACTGGTAGCCTATAGTGATTATTTAAGGAATACTTCTTAAGCAGTGGGACATTACGGGTATTACTCAGTAGCAGCTTGGTTTATTTGTTATTCAAAATTTGTATCTTACATAGTAAATAGGTAGATTTAACCTCAAAGATGTAAATCCCCAACTAATAGCACTCAACATTGTTCCTAGGTAAGCCCTGCTCTATCGTGACGTATGAGAAGACAACTTTAAATGCAACTTTTCAAGTGTGGCATCCAAATGGCTCCGAGATTATTTTCAGAGATCTAGAGACACCTGCTCGCTTCCAAATTTCCACGGCACTACTTAGGACTCCTGATGTAATAGCTGTTGAGTTTGACCAACCTGTTGAGTTACCATGATTTATTAAATTAAAATAAGATAAGTTAAAATAATATTATGAGAGTGATATTTTTATTTTATTTAACCCTCTTCTTGCCTACCTTACCTACCTAACCTTTGATGCCTTTTGATATACATTATAACTTACCTACCTACCTATTGGTGTGGATGAAATTTTAGGGCTAACGCACATTGCGCTGCAGTGGAATTTGGTGCGTTATTTCTCCTGTATGTTATTATAACAAACGCATTCACCGCTATTTGCCACCAGTAGGCTATTCAAATTTTTTCGCCCCTGCTGAAAAAATTCACTACAATTCGAAACCCTAGTTCACAATCATATTTATTCCATTTTTTTTTGTCAATGAAATTGCAACGATCTGTTCAATCAATCAATCAATGATCTGTTAACAATCCGGTTGCTGATGACAATGAAATCAATTATGAGATTACATTACTTACTTACCTTTTTGTGTGATTTTTTATCTGCAATATCATCAATTAGCTATAATATTTATTTATGTTTTTATCGGGAACAAGATTTCATACGACAGTATGAAATCTTGTTCTTTAGTTCAGAGTTTCAGACTCTATGCACGAGAGCTAAGGCGTTTACCCAAATACGACTTCGAAAGTACGTAGGTAGGTACATAATTAGAACCTAAAAAAAAAAGTGAAACATTATTACCTACATGCGTGTGAGTGGACCTAATAACATTCAGGTATATTATAAGTAATAATGTATTTTTTTTAATACAAACAAAAAAATGGGTTAAGTTTGCCACCCCCTAAAATCTGCCGCTCTATAAACTCCAGCCTACTCAGCTTGCTGGTAAATCCGACACTGGGTGAAACACATGACATGTAACACACGTTGAAACAAATTCGCCCAGTTGTAAGTACCTAGTGTTCCATTTCATGTTGCATTGCATAGATTTGGACGGCTCGATTGTGTTACATTTCATGTGACGTTTCACCAATCTGTACCTACCGAGCTTTTTTTCTTTTAATTTTTCTAAATTTAATACCTATTTCCTACACCCTTCCTTAGTTCTTAGTGCGACCCGAGTCTTCATGAACCGTTATATCTCAAGAACAAAAATACCTAAACCAATTTATAAAGCCTTTCTTACTACTAAAAGGTGAACTTAGCAGAATTCAATTATTTACAATGCACAACTCACCAAGTTTGCGAATGATTTACAAAGGCAGCGTCGAAAAGCCGCTGCATACGCTCTACGTAAGTAGAGTAGGTAGGTATAAGGAACTCTGTGAAAGCCCGGTACAGACCTGTTGCTGAATCGATTCGCTGAGGTCGCTTTGTGGCGCACACTCAAGCGAAGGCTTTTCATGTGCCCCGGCCTTTATTTTGACGCTCCTCAATATTGGCGATTAGGGATTATTTTGTGTAAAAAGAAAAAATAGGGATTTTTTTCCATAGCAATGATGATTTTCACGATGCATAAATGATGAAAAGGGTAAATTCTTTAAATATTTTGTATGATAGGTTTACTTTTGACGACTTAGCAGAGGCGTATTTTAAGATTCAGCGCCCTGGGCCTGAAAGGTTTGCCGCCCCATAAATTAAAGGAAAAAAAAAAGCAACGAAACTAGTCCCGAGTCGCGATGGAGTCGGACCGACCGACACGCCGCCGGTCAGTAAGGGCCGAGCCACACCGGAGTGGCAGCGGCCGGCTGCGGCCCCCGGCGTCGCCGTGGCGGCCTCGCGCGACCTCCAGACCCCACGCGCCTAGTCTCCTCTTGACTAGTTTAGTTTCTACCTTTTCAAGCGATACTGGTCTTTTAAGTATGTAGATAAAGTTTAAAATTATTTCACACTGAAAGTGCTCGCCGCGTCGCTGCCGGCCGCTACCATTCCGGTGTGACTCGGCCTATATACGATAGTCCCGCGTCTTGATGTCTATCAAATTTACAACCAAATGAGTTTTAATTTTTGATAAGTAGGCTTATTTTAAATTTCTTCAAAAACAAAGGCTAACAAAGCTGAGCGCGAGGTGCGGAATAAGCCGCCCCTTGCAGCCTACCGCCCCGGACCATAGCCCTTTTGGCCCTAGGGTAAATACACCCCTGCGACTTAGGTACCTACACATAAAATCTACAATTACTTCTAATTCATCTCGACTCATTATTGATCACTGAGTCGCAGATTTGTTTTCCGTTACCGTACAAATAAGATGCTATTTAAACAAAAAATCAGAGTAGGAGCACCTGAGCACTGTGCATGACTACATATTTATTCAGGGTCGGACTGGGCTGGAAGGGCCCGGGTGGCTCCCCGCAAGCCCGGGGCCCGGGACGGGATACTGATAGATGGGACACTATCGGAAAATAATGATACCTTTAAAGGGGTGATAGTCGTGCGAGCAAGTACGCGTACGTATGGCTCGGCGAGGTTACTCGACCGTCTGTCATCGCCGCGAGCCGTGATTCAATTTTGAGCAAGCTTCACGTGTGTCACTGACTCACCGGCTGCGAGCCGAGTAAGATCGCGAACTTAAAGACCACGTACTTTAAGTACGCACGACTATCACCCACTTTAGATGAAATTCAACATTATTTTCCTCTTTTTTTGCTGTTAGTAAGGCGATCATGCCTAATTGATGACTGTGGCTTTACTCATGTTTGAAGAGTTGTTCATAAATGTGTTATTAAAAAATATAAACGTATGTTTACTATCTACTATACCTACTTACCGCCTGCCCCACGGGGCAGTGGCGGCGCAAGATCTGAGGCTGATTTTAGAGTCACGCTGAGCGTCGGCGCTGACGGCCCAAATGTATGATTATCGCACGGCACGGCCGTCAGCGCTGAGCAGGATGATGATATATAATCATACATATTGGGCTGTCAGCGCCGACGCTCAGCGACACTCAGCGTGACTCTAAAATCAGCCTGAGTTTAATGTGGGCGAGGTACTATTCGCGAGGCCCTTTGCTGGAGCAAGAAGACAAATTAAATTAGAAAACAGTTGAGAAATCTTAGGTACGCTACCTCAAACAGGTTACACGTGCTTTCCGAGGCACGGAGGGGTCTTGGTATGTAAAGATGGTCACCCATCCACGGACCAACGTATTGATCGACCCGTGCAACTGTTATTACTTAGCCACAAGCCACTCCTCAAATTAGACATGATATGACATGACATGACTCGAGGATTAATAGCGAAAGAGGATTAAAAGCTTACAACTACGCGAATTTGTTTCAACGTGTGTTACATTTCATGTGTTTCACCCAGTGGCGGATTTACCAGCAGACTGAGTAGGCTGGAGCCTAGAGCGGCAGATTTTAGAGGCCGGCAAATTTAACTCATTTTTTTTTTTCATAAGTATTCATTCTTTTTAGTTTTTTTCATAAGTATTCATTCTATTGAAAAATAACGGTTAGTTACTCCTATAAAATTTCTAGTCGATCGGTGTTAGTCGAGGCGGGTCGAGCGAGACACGCAGCAAATTCAACGTAGGTAGGTGGGTAATTCTATTAAAAAGGCTTGAAGCGGGAAAAATCGATGGGTGCGATAGCTCGGATTATGGTAATGCATGCAGCCCAGTCAAGCTTAGCCGATCACGTTTGCCTTCTCCTATATGCTTCATAGCGTTTCGTCCAAGTGCTATTCTTGGTTATTTATTTTACTAGGTACCTTTCCTTTTTGTTTGCCTACAATATTATCTGAAAGGCAGTTTAGGCAATAACTTATACTCTTACCTACTGCAATTTATAGTACATTGTGATACGAGTGTGCTATTTTGGATATTACAGTCGAGGCGGTATTTTCGCGTGCGCCGCAGGCGAACGCGATAAGGTAGCCTAGAGTGTAATAATCAATGCACACGCGTTTCATACGACGTTTTTCAACACACTTGCGAGGAAAAAAACAGACTTGTTGTAAGAACTTATGCTACAATAACGTACCTAACTATAGAGATGATAGATTTATAAATTTTAACTGACCTTTGTTGCCAGGTACTGACTATCCGGAGTTTATTTTAAAACTTCTATATTGGTATATATATTGGCAATACTTTAGATTTTGTATTTTTGATATGTAAAATAAACCACACAACGAAAACACCTCGGTGAAGTTAGCCGCACGATTTCATTATTATGAACTTTTGTTAGTGCTAATCGTTAGAGAGGGTTAGAGAGAAAAGAAAAATCGTTAGAGAGTACTTAGTTTTTATGTAAAAATAATTTTAATTTTTCGGTGAAGTTGGCCCCCCTTCCCGCAAAAATGGACTTAGACGTAATTTTATTTTTTTAATTGTTTGCGAATCGTTAGAGAGAGATTGAGAGTTACACAAAATCGTTAGAGAGTTAATATTTTATTTGATATTAACGTGCCGCCTCGATAGGGGATAGGGGAGGGAGGAGAGGGGGGAGGGGTTAGTAGATCCCCCACTCCCCCCTGCCGGAGGTACAAAGTTTTTTTTTAATGATTTTTAAATATGACAAATCTCTTATATGCTGGGGCCACACCAACGGATTATTGCGGTAGACGTTAACCGTTGGTGTACTACACCACGACTTACCTCGAGAATTTGTTTACACGGCATTTACATTGGCGTTTGACGTTGGGTGATTGATAACTCTGGTGGCGGCATTTTAGGCAGATCAAAGAGATTTACCGCGAGAATTATTGCATTGAATGAAGCGGCCACACTTACATTTCTCACTGTGCACCGTGAGCGCGAGTAGTACCGTGAGTAGTAGGTACTACTGATACATGACATGATGCAGAGGAACGTTATAGTTATGAGTGGTAAAGTTGTGTATTTGATCAACGATCATTTAACAGTGATACCTATAAGAATACGAAAATTGTTGGTAGTTTCAATTTGATTCGGTACTTATAGTGCATCATTTATGCTCAAAACTCACAAAAGGTGGGTGCTTGTCGGGAGCTGGTCGGGTCGTTTTTAACCCACCGACGGAAAAAGAGGGGTGTTATAAGTTTAACGTGTGTGTCTGTATGTTACATCGTAGCTGCCAAACGGCTGAACCGATTCTGATATTTTTTATTTTGTTTGGAAGGTGACTTGAAAGAGTGTTCTTAGCTATGATTCAAGAAAATCAGTTCAGCCGTTTGAAGATTATCAGATCTTTTCAAGTTGATAAATGGATGTGAGCATTGCATAGGTCACATCGATTCGAAAGGACATGTCCAAAAATGGTTTTTTATTATTCAATAATTCTAACCAAGATAAGTTAAATATATTTGGATAGACATCCCAAAAAGTAGTAGCTCTAACTGTATCATGCATTTTTAAGGATTACCAATTTTGAGAAAAATCGTTTTTTTAATTTATTTATTTATTCTAATCTTATATACACACAGTTAAATACAAAATAGATACGATTTAGTTAAAATATGAGTACAAAGGTACTGCTTATTTCTTAAGAAATAATTAATTTAGTGTTAATTTACTCCTAAAACGAACAAACTTTTCTAATTATCTAGGCTAATAAAGTGAACACACCCCAGAAAATAACAAACTTTTCAAAATTGACACATGGTACTGTCATTTCAGTAAATCAATCATTCTTTTTCAATTGCCATAAAGAAAGAAAAAAAAATATTTTGTTGTAAAGAATATGACAATGCAAACAAAAATTCTAATCAAGTTATTTACTTTATGTACCATATTCTGAAATAAGGGGAAATGGGATATTTTCAGTCAAAAATGTGTAGCATTTTTCTTTTAGACCTCTATTTAGATTATAGCTACTAAGAATCTATAAGTGCAAGAAGTGCATGTTTCAGCATAGTCCACAGGCTTAGCAGGAGTCAAATGATAATAGTGCCTACTGATCAAGAACATTTTTTTAATTACGATGGAGAATTCCTGTATCATGACTTAGAATCGAGATCGGAAGTGAATGAAAAGCCTTTCGAAAATTATGATATTTAAAAACTGAATAATATGCTTTGAATGCAAGTGTTACAGATTTTTTATGAAATAAAACTTTTTTTTTAGTTTTAAATAATGATTTATTGATTTTCTTCATTTTCAATGTCTTCTGTTATTAAAATACTGTCGAGAAACTGAGCAGGTGGAGATATATAATTTTGATGCCGGCCCATCCAAGATACCAGACAATAATGTAATACACTATAACTATAGTGGTGTGAGTCCTCTGATCAAAGCTGTCTCATGTGATGACGAAATGCCTGGTATCTTCACTAATTTCTAGGTACAGTAAAAGTACCGTTCGGCTGAATATGTTGCCCTTAATAAGAGCGAGCCTGTTTAATCTAAAACGCGTTCTCAGAAATAATTTAATATCAATTAAAATATTAACTCTCTAATGATTTTTTTAACTCTCTATCTCTCTCTAACGATTCTCAAATTATAAAACAAAAAAAATTACATCTAAGTACGTCCATTTTTGCGGGAATGGGGGCCAATTTCACAAAAGTAATTAAAATCGTTGATAAATAAAACTAATTACTCTCTAACGGTTTTTCTTTTCTCTCTAACTCTCTCTAACGATTCTCTAACCATTAGCATTAAAAAAAGTTGAGAATAATTATATCGGGGGCAAAATTCACAGAGGTGGGCTAACGTCACGCTCTTAGAAATTATTTAATATCAAATAAAATATTAACTCTCTAACGATTTTGTGTAACTCTCAATCTCTCTCTAACGATTCGCAAACGATTAAAAAAATAAAATTACGTCTACGTCCATTTTTGCGTGTTTTTACATAAAAACTAATTACTCTCTAACGATTTTTCTTTTCTCTCTAACCCTCTCTAACGATTCTCTAACGATTAGCATTAACAAAAGTACATAATAATGAAATCGTTCGGCTAAATTCACGGAGGTAACGAAAACGATAGTGAATATTTATGAAAAAAGGCGCGCTGGCCGCTGGCTGGTTTTGTTTTTCCATAGGTGTAAATAAAGGCACTGGCAAAACCGTTAGACAGCCTATACAAAAAAAAATGATTTGAAGAACTTAACGTACCATGGCGGAGTCAAATCTATTTACGCTCTTATCCCCTACGTGAAATCGACATTTTTAATAATGATTACAAAAATGTTAACAAATATTTAATAATTTATTAATATTTCGCGGCTTTGTTTTTTCCGCTAGCGATGCGCGCGCGGGTTTAAATAAAGGCACTGGTAATACCGCTGAACAGCCTATATAAAAATATAATAATGTTAATAATACATAATAGGCAAATAGGGTTAGGGTAGTGAACAATATAGACTGAAATTGCTACAGACGATATAAACCCTTATTTAATTGTACAGATAGAGTTTTATTCCGCACGAACGCGGTGGCACACGGGCAGGCCAGCGATTCGTCTAGGCGGGTCAAGTGGCCTGCGTGCGTGCCACCCGCGGTCTTACCGGGAAATCGTCTTACCGGAAAATCGCAAGTCTCTGCTCGAGAGAATGCTCATTTATTAGTAGGATAGTTCACACTAATTAATGTATAGTAAGTATCCCACAGACGTTTAGTTATGGTAAAAAAAATCCTATGGGTATGCATGGGATTTTTTTACCATAACTAAACGCCACTGGTTTGCTTATGGTTCTTTTTTTTTTTAATAAAAACTTGTTTTTTTAGCGCTTGTCTTTGGTAAAAAGCTTCATCAAAACCAATTTCTATTGGATACAAATTCCATGTTGCCATGATAGTACTTACTAATTCCATACTGCCATGTCATTAGTCCGACTAGTAAATAGTTATCTGTGGCGCAGTAAAAGCACGCTTCCATAATACACTGCATTATGAACCTAAAAGCGGTTCAATAAGAGCCACTTTACGAGCAAGTGTGTTGAAAAAATATTTTTCGTGTTGCTGCTGTATGGAAATCGTGCACGCACGCGGTAATCGTGGACGGAACAAAAGCGTCTTAATATATTTCGATACATTTTTACTTCCCTTTGTTAACGTGATGTCGTGGACGTCCACGATAATATTATCGTTACGTTGGAAATTATAAAAACGCTCATTAGGCTGGGCATAAGTAGTTAGGTAGGTAGGTAGCTACTTTTAATTAATTTGTCAAAACGTATTTTTCTTCTTATTATTTTGATCTTTCTTATACTTGTTGTTTCGTGATTATAATACAATTAAGACGTAATTAATTTGAGATCTTCTTTCATTTTCATGAGAATTTCGGAGATGTATTTTTCTAAATAGAAAATGAAGATGGTGGAATGAGTTTTAATTTTGCTAATTAAACTGCACATCGAGATAAATTCGGACAAAGGCCACTAGGATTAAATGTAATGCTATAAAATAATGGATGGGTATAATGCCTTCATTGATTATTACCTATCTATAGAATAGGTAGACAGTGTTTAATAAAATAGGTACACGGAAGATGAAAATGCGTCCGTTTCCATGAACTCGCCTTTAGTAAACTTAGAATTTCTAAGTTACTTACCTAAGTAGGTACTTACACTCAGCACGTTTTGCACCTTGTACCTACCTCTTATATAACCACAGATGAAATCAGTGCCAGATCTACCTAGCGTCCGGCCTCAATTTCTCTAAGTTCATCCAATCCACCTTCCGTAGGAGGTAAGTAGGTAATAGAGCCATATTACCGGACCTTTCAACTGGCATTCAACCAACGAAATAGCCCGACTGCCCGATAAACAAGACGGAATGGCACGTAGGAACAGTAACTAGTCTGAATGCGTTCATTCTGAGACGACAAGAGTAATTACTTACAAAACTTCTTAACTAGATTAACAACTTTACTTTGAGGACCCGTATTCGGGACGTTTCGGGGATGTTTCAGACCAGTTTTTGGGGGCTAAGGCTGTGTAAGTGGCTATAGCGGACCGTGTTGCATTGGAAAGATCGTGCATGTCGTTGGTCGCTCTACCTATACCTACACAGACCGTTTAATAATGCATACTCTTATCCAATCTTAAACTGTCCAGACTTTTCATCTAGTACATACTAATTCCATGCTTTTCATTCAGGCAGTGACGTTTCTAGCATGGGTGGTGATTGTGACTCCGTTCACCGTTGCCACACTTTTTATAAACTATGTTCAAACATATCCAACCAACTTAAATGCTAATAGTACAAGTTGAGCTATTGCATGCAGTCCCCTTTGTCACTTTCAATCCCATGGCTGCCATAATGCAGGGTGTTAGTGTAAACATGTTTTCATTTATAGAAACTAAAATCAATGGAAAAATACAACTTAAAAAAAAAAAGGAAATCTACATTTTTCCACAAGAATATTTCACCCTACACGCAAGGGCAACGAACTTGCGTCTCAACACGGCGGCCGGCGGTTAGCGGGGGCGGGCGGGGCACGCGAGACGTTACATGACCGGCCGTCAGCTGTTTCGCAGCTCTCTCGAACGCGTATCCATGAGTATCGGGACAGTGACGGATATTTATTTTTTTAAATCTTTTATTGAAAATAAGGTTTTTTTTTCTTGTTACTGGGTCATTTATTTTTATATTTAAGTCAACTACCCATGGTTTGAGTGACAACGGTGTTTACCCTTGCATACTGTATATACGCTGCGGCAAAATAGTCTGATTTTCATAGGTACCTACAACATACCCCGTTTGCACAATAGGTAGGTTGATAGCTACAGAGCATTTTTCAGTCACACCCGCTTCTCGCTCCGCCTTGTAAACATAGTCTAACTAAGTTAGGACCACGTAACGTGATATGGCTCTAAGCGCTCCGCAGCTGGCCAGCTACCAGTTACTCTCAGATGTTATGTAAATTTTGTGATTGTGCCTAAATTACGCATAGTTTTCAAGTTTATTTCATTTGTCTTCACACGTGTTACTCTTAACTGATTATGTTTTGAGTTTTCCCTAAGTTACTACTGGTAGTACTAGTAGGTAGATACTGGTACTTCTGTTATTACAATCATGTTAAATACCCATTCTTTTCTTAATATTTATAGAGACCATTTTCGGGTCCGTTTCCTTAAGCACTTTATGGAATTAAATTCCCAAAAGGAAAAAGCCCAACAGAGCTTAACGTGACCACAAAATACATAATTCCGACAAAATATTTACAATATCAACCTATCCTTTATATGCTGGTCATGTTGGGAATACCTACCTACACAGATATCTGTCGGAAAGCTATAATATCCCCGACTATATCTAAATCATCCTGGCAATAGAGCATTTCACATTGAAGTTCGATATCAAATGTGGTGTTGAATTTGCGAGAGTGTACGTGCCACAGCCCGCACGTTTCGGGGTTAACGACAAATTCCCGACTTAATAGAGCTCTATGATCGTGATAGGCCACTCGCAGACATCAAATATGATTCTAAACGATAGTAACTGCTAACATTTTGATGAGCATGCGTAGCGAATGTTGGTATCAGTACTTTCATCTCTGATGTTGTTTAAATACACTTTTGACCTGCGTCGTGTAACGCTTTGGGCTAGGCTTCGGGGAGTAATAGCACAGGGTGGATAAAAATACTAAAAGCTCGTTGTAAATACTGAAAACTGTTTTTAGTTAAATGCAGCGTTTAATTAAGAAACTAACAACAAAGACGAAAGAGAATCTAAGTAACTACCTCTCTACAATAAACAAGAATCATAAATTAGAAGTTAAATGAAGTTAGTATAAAAGCTTCTAAAGCCGTCCAACATTGACGAGAAAATCCAGGTTATCGCGACACTCATCTTAATGATAGGACAGCCATTGCTCACAAATTATAATTTTATTCATAGTCTTGCAACGCCGTCGTTAAACAGCATGACGGTGAATAAAGATTCAGAATAAGTGGATAAACAGCTACCCTTGGACCTTTTATTTTTGGGTTCTGGTACGAAGTAATTATGTCAGTAAGCTCATACGTAGGTTCTTGGAAACATAAATAATAATTCTAATTGGATATAACTACCGTACTAAGGTCTAAGGGACCGAGTACAGAAATGGCTTAGAAATGTGAATGAAACTATAACACGTGTGTTCCCTTTGAATGAGCAAAATAATACGATTTTGGGTAAGGATTTGGATTAGCTTTTTCTATTGAAGTAGAATTCAGAACTTTTTATGTAGGTAATGTCGTATCGTATCAGATTTTACCCTTTTTCGAACACAAAAGAATTATTTTCTGTTAGCGAAATTTCCGAAGACCATAGCGATATTTAATTTGTAAGAAAGTCTCATCCAAAAGTATGATTTATCCACGAGTTTAAAGATCGTAAAGCAAATAAGGGCTATTGCTGACATTCAAATGTGGCAAAGGTGGTCTGAGAAGTAAATATCTACCATTGCTGATTCGATCTCTGCGTCTTGTTTATATAGGAACCTAAGTACCTCATTTGTAGGGGATTTGAGCTTGGAATGAGCCTTTGTAATCGGTTCCGTTCATGAGTGTTGTTAACAGGAACGGGCAACAGAGGCAATTACCTACTATCGTCTATATTAGTTGGTTATTCCGTAGAACTAAGTACCCCACACGACCACTAGGTGCAAGAACTCTAGGGACTCACTCGAGGTAATAATAAGACGACAAAGTTCTAGTAGAATTGTAGAAATATCCATCCAAATGTTGTTATGGAGTTGTCTGAAGAAACTAACGATGCCAGTCTAAAAAGTGTTCCGACTTTAATGAATTAAGAAACAAGTTACTGGGGTGCATTTAGTTAATGCTCGCGATTAAATGCTTAGTAGAAGTTGTTTCTTACCTTGTTGGCCGCTCTTGACTGATTTGCTCTTCAGCTTCTTTTAGTGAACGTGCTGTTTTATTCGGGTTGGAATGAAAAGTTTTCTTACAATGGCTGATGAGGATTTTATGTTCATTTAGATACTTTGATCCTTTGAAAAGAGCGGTGGATTTCGAATTTAGAATAGAATAGGTACTCTTTATTATGTACACCATAAAAAATACAGATACCTACAAATGTAGAAATTTAACATAGGGTGACACAATGGGCGGTCTTATCGCTAAAAGCGATCTTTTACAGACAACCTTTGGATGGATTAAAGTGCGAAAGAGAGATAATTCTGTCGGTAGTCAGTGGTGTACCATTTACATATACAGTAAATACATACATACCTATAGCATGTACTCTAATTTAAGCTATTATGGTTGGTTAAGTTTTTTTTTAAAACGGAAATGAATATCTTTTAGGTTTTCGCTCAATACATGGCCCAGGCGCAATCCGCATTTTAGGTATAAAACTACAAGGACGCTGCGGGCCCGACTTGTCGGGCCAATCAAGTGGGCGTGACGTAGTCAGAAGATTAAGAGTTACGCGACAGAAAGAGAGGCAACTATTTATTTAAATAATTTTGCGGAGTGAATCTTCTGAGAGAATCTTATGTACTTGTACTATTCTGTAATTTGTGTCAATAGGTACTTAAAATTAAAAATATTATTAGAATTTCAGTATATTTACGGACGTTTGCGCTTACGTTGACCTGTTTTCTCATGTAAAAGACAAAATAAATAAGAACTATATTATTCCTAATTACTTAATGGCACTAAGGTAGTAGCCGTAGTAGGTTACAGCGTTTCGTCGCCAGTCACCAAGTCAATTTCGTTTTATTATCAACAAAGTAATATAATATTTTAACCGTAAAATGGTGACATTTTCTACAGCACAGCTGCCAGGATTTTACGGCCTTATTTTAGTGCAGCCTTAAGCCAGACGATAAATTTTTCCGTCAGCATCGCCCGACTGAGGTGACTCGTAACTTAATGGCGTCTTACTAATAATAAAACATACAATGGCTTGAAGAATTTAATTTTCTATGTAATTTTTCGTGCGATGTGACCTCGGATGGAGAAAAGCGCCATCAGCTCCCGTGGGTATTATTAAACGCGACGATGGGGAAATCAGAAGGATCTGTGCGTATAAAGCAATTTATGAAATCACTTGTATATTTGACGAGAGTGAAGGTAGCCCACCAATCTCTGCGACATGTACCAAATTATACCCTAAGGAGGTTTTAAACTGGTACGTAGGTACATACATTAGAAATTATAGTAAGACTATTCCTATAACAAAATCTATAGGAACTAAAAGTAAGCCTATGTCCGGCCTCTTTTTAGGTCAGCACGTGTAGTTTGCAGTGGACGGTTATGCAATTCCGTTTATTGTAGTCATTTCAGCGAGCGGGCTCTGTTGCCATTGAGCGAGTCATTTCTCGGCGCTCTCATTACGTGGAATGGTCAGCCGTGTACTTCTGTGCGTAGGTAAGTGCCCTACGGACTTCTGTATACCTGGTACCTACCTGTTACATTCAGACGTATCGAGTAGGTAGGTAGTTACATGAATGCTAAAGGAAAGGCTTTCGACTCCATAACTTATTATTCGTTCGTGACCAAACTGAGGCTTCTTAGTAACTACATCTTTAATAATTCTGTAAAACGTTTTTAGTTAAAGTGGTAGTGTGGAAAGCTTTTAGCTTAGTTTCGCTTGCTTAACCAGCTTTACGTTACGTTTTACGTTTTTGGAAAGAGGGAATTATAAGCAGCGCGCTACACTCGAGCATTTTAGGAAGGGTACTACATACTTTGTGCACTTATTTTTATTTTGAGTTGTGTAGAGTCCTCATAGGGTAGAGTTTGTAGTTGAGTTGTGTAGAGTCCTAGTAGGTACTATTTTTGGGTTATGACTTCTTTACTTAACAAATATTAAGTAGGTACCTACTATGTTAAGGCACATACATAATACAGAGTAGATGTGTCTATATAGATAGTTTCTTTTTTTATTTAAGTCAACATTAGTTTTATAAACAAGATATGATATTTATACAGCAGCATACATCTTTGTCGAGCTATTTTCTTCCAATATTGCACATTGAATTGAATTTCAACATACAATGATCGGATTTCAATTAAATTACGTACAAAGCACTGGATGTACGTGGTCGCTTGCTGGTCCCAGTAACGAAGTCGAGATGTCTCTCGGTCGACTTGTGGTCGAGAGTCGAGTTGCTAGCCAGTCGAGCACACAGTTTTTAACATGGCTTTGTAACTCAATAAATGGTCATACTAAAGTCGTCTTTGGTTGAAGGATTGCTTTTCAGCGTTACCTACATGTAATAAAATAGGTGCCTAATTTGTGTTACTTAATTACAGTGCCTATGTATAATTAATTATGTTAAAGACTGGACTGAGTTAACGCTGTGTATGTATTTAGATAATAATAGTATTTAGTTTAAATAATAAACCTTTATAAAAAAATAATATTTACAAAGTTTTATAGTTTTCGGAAAACATACATTTTAAGTAAATTTTAGGTCCTAAAATACCTATAAGCCTGGCTAAGCTAAGCCTGGGTATTCTTGTCACATCACCTGAAAACAAATAGAAATAATCATTTTACTTACATATGCTAATTCCTATACGTACTTACTTATTTTGCATGAACTTTTAGCATGCGGCATGCGATGCTAAAAGTTCATGCAAAAAACTTGTAAAAAAACAGAGAAATAATGAGTCATACAATTCAAAATTTATATTTTACTTTATTTCGAATGTCTATTTGGATATTACAAAGTTTTACAGCAGGCTGGTGTAATTAGAGGCACATTAAATGGGTTGCAATGGCGTCAGCCATAATCTCGCCTTACTTATCTTTATAATGGCAGTCGTTAGAGACGCTCCCAATTCCACTGCGTTACTTTTTATTTCGTTCGTTTACTAAAGGGACTTATACAGTTTGTTAACTAACCAAGGGCGTTCCCGTTAACCTGCAATAGTATAGCGTGTATAGTTGTATACATGCTAAAAAAAATATTAACAAACCAAAAAAAAAAAAAAAAATATTTTATGTCTTGAAATGTTCACAAAACGATTAAATTAAAACGTAAAAGAAACACTCTGTACCCGCACACTTGTATTTCAACTTAGAAAAACAAGTGTGACATGTGGGCGTGTACAGAGAGTTTATTTTCCGTAACAATTTAATATTTTTTGTGAATATTTTACTATACAAAAATAAAAAAAAACTTTTTTTTTTTATGGTTATATTTTTTTTTGCATGTATACACGCTATACTATTGCAGGTTAACGGGAACGCCCTTTGTTAGTTAACATACTGTATATTTACAGGGCCTTTTCTACCTATACAGCATTATCAAGGTGTGATCAACTGATCATATTTAAGGATGTGGTAAAGACCATCAAACTGAACAACTTTCTCCAAGGGACCAATATCGTAATCGTGAAAAAAAATTCGACTGTCCCATACAAAACTTCAATACCTACTCTACCCATTTTTTTTATTAAAAATATAATAATAATTTATAATATTAAAAATTAAATAAAACCTGCCTAGCCTTTTCCCAACTATGTTGGGGTCGGCTTCCAGTCTAACCGGATTCAGCTGAATACCAGTATTTGACATGGAGCGACTGCCTATCTGACCTCCACAACCCAGTAATTGGGTAAAGGCTCTTACATACTGGCGCGATTCGTCGCGCGACGCGAATTTTAACAAAACAATTTCTGAGAAAACTTCACGGCGAACAATGCGGCGGCGTCGCGTCGCGCGGCGAATCGCCCCAGTATGTAAGAGCCTTAATACGATACCCCTCGGTTGGACTGGTTGTCAGACTTTCGTGCTTCTGACGACTCGTAACGACTGTCAAAGATCCACAAATGACAGCCGGGACCAACGGCTTAACGTGCTTTCCGAGGCACGGAGGAGTCTCGATATGTGAAAATGGTCACCCATCCACGAACCAACCCCGGCAAGCATGGCTTAACCTGATGGATCGACCCGAGTGGCTGTTATTACTTAGCCACGAGCTGCACCAATATTAAAAATTAAATAAATTAATAAAAAAGAAATTACCTTTACGTAATGTATGGGATCGCCGATTATTTAATATTACCACACCTTTCTGATACATGCTGTAGGTATATACTTTGGAAGAAGATGTATGTGCGACGTGCGGGTCATTAGATGGGTCCCGAATTAGGCCCGTTCACACATTGCTGGAAGGTCGTACGGCCCGTTTTTAAAACAATTTATTTTCATATGAAGCGCTCTCTTTGATTCACGGGACATTTAATTTTCGAAACAAAATCTGCTCCTTTTTCCCCTTTAGTTACAAACGAACGATCGTTTCTGATGTAAATACAAATGGTAACTTTTTATTCAGCTATGTCAGAACCAAAAGGAAAAGTTTGTTATACAAAGGAACAAGCATTCCGAATGTTGATAGAAATTCACAAACTTTTTGTTTTCTTGTAAATTGTGTTATTTCATTTTTCTTTGTCAACTTTTTTGAGGATTTGTAATTCGATTTTAATTATTGCGTTAATTGAATCTTAATTATGGTAACAACTTCCAAACCACTGTAGAAATTGAGACTCCAAGTAAGCACATAACCCAACTAGATCTGCATGAAATTGGTCTAATATTCCTAATCTCGAGAATAAAACTAACGTAAGAATCTAGTAAAATGGTAATACTAGTTAGTACTAGTATTACCAGTAGGTAGTAGGTAGTCCTAGAATAGAACGCAGTACTAATTTAATCATTGCGAATAAGGCGGAACTTTACGGTAAACGTAGGTACTTAGGAACAAAATGGTAGTCTGTGTTATGCCTAACTATTTATAAAAAGTTGGATATCTGACTGTAATTCATATGAAAAAGACGTCCGCGCGATACGGCACGGCGGCTGGCAAATAGATATACATACGCCTCAGTCGAGTCGTCGCCATCAAAATTGAATAAAATGTGAACAAAAAAGTTCAATATTGGGTGCCTCTCCGTCCACGTCAGGTGCTCGAAATTGCCTAACTTGTTCTATCGACATGGCTGTCAAGCTTTTATTTAATTTCCTGCCCCAACACTGGGAGTTATTGGCTGGTTGATGGATCTCTCTGTTTATTTTTTTTATCAATTTGATTATTGTCAGACGGAAAAGAGCGGATGGCGCGTGTATTTTTTTTGGGTAACTAAGTTTACTTAACATGAAATGTTGAAACAATTAGTGTTGTTTGTTTCCACTTGTGTTGTGACTTGTTCATTTTTAAGCTACGGTCATTTTACCAGTAAATAGAGCTTTTTTTGTTAATGTTGATTGCCATTTACATTGTAGTTTAAGTAGGGAAAAATCAAATAAATAAAAAAATAAGGTAGGTATACTTCCTCAATGTTTCGATGTCTGTTCCGAACGAATTACAACATCACTAAAGTCCAATCAATGAATCATTTGATCCACGTCCGAAACAAAAGTCCACAACACAACGTTTACCAGTTGCTTTTCTAAAAGGCGCGTGGGGCTTCGTAACTGTTTGCACAGAGGACGCCACTGTATACAGGTGCTATTAAATTGCCTTCTTGCAACACGCTTGCAAGCTTGCACAAACAGGCGCTTCTAGTCACGTTTCTAGTTAGTCTAAGACTTAGCTAGAACTTACAAGGAAGCTACATCTTATTTTATATTTAGACCTGTTGAATTAGCCCCTCTAGATGTAGTTTAGAAATGTTTGAACGACGAGATGTAGGGACGTTGGGTGAGTAGTTCGGTACAATAAATATATATCAGTAAAATAGTATTTTTTTCGCACAGCTATATTTTTTACTTTTCTGCGTGTGAGGATTACTATTTTCTCTGAGTTTACTGGCTGACAAAACTTTTCATTACTTAATTCTTATCTAAATCTTGCTACACGAGAGAAACTATAATGAAACACTGTGAAAATAGGTAAGCATCTTTTATAATTGTCATTGTCAAAGCCCAACAATGATTTAATTTTACCAGTACCTACCTAACAAGTAACACCTTACTTTATTCATTTACGAAAATAACCACAGAAATATAAGCACAGACACATGTAGAAGCAAGTAATAATCATTAAGTACTTCTTAAGACTCGGTTTTACAACTGAAACTCCTGCGTGGGCGCGTACCCACCTAAGTTTAACATTAGAACAAGAGGGAAAAGTTAGGATTAGACGCCTCCAAAACTTCCAAAAACTTCATGAACGTAGGATAATTAGATAGCTATTGTAATTTGTTTTCATAAAAGTAACAATTTCTTGTAAGAATAAAGAAAGCTAACCTAATTCATTCAAATAAATTAAAGCGTCTCAAAAAGCTGGTTCAACCAATGATATTATATTAACAGATATGTTATACACTCACAAAACAACCGAGTTCCGCGCAGCAGCGGCACAAATACCCACGTTTCATTCATTTTTACATTTCACTACAAGTAAAAACGTTACAATTGGAATGTTTTCGAGTCTTCACGACTGCGTGCTTATAACATATCTGTTAATTTAATATCATTGGGTTCAACTAAATGAATAGCATGAACTGTTTAACGGGGGTCGTTAACGAGTCGACAGTTTGCGGGTAGTTGTAAATTACTACACGCTTGTCGTATCGGTTCATTCATATGTTGGTTTTAATTGCGAGAATGTAAAAACACTGAATTGAAAAACGAGAGAGAAAGACATCGTTATATTCAGATTCTACCTACTACTTATTTTATTGATAGTCAAAACTGGTACTAAAACATCGGTATACTAGGTATCAGCAATCTAAAGGGGTCCCTAGACTAGACGATCATGCGGCATGACATGCGTTACGTGCTGCATGACCGTTTAGTTGTATTGATTGATGCGAATGACATGCAAACTACGTGTTGGCAGTTGATTGACAATTCCATAGAATTTAGTGAATTATCATGCTGCATTGACCATCATGCATGGTCCTTCATGAAATTGATTGATGATAATTCACGTAACAATTGCATGGCATGCTGCATGATCGTCTGGGGATTGCTTAAGGCCGGTACCTATGTATAAACGTTACTTATGACGTACTTTGACTAAGCGTTATTCCTGTGACTATCGCACAACTGTCAAACTACGAGTGCAAGAAAGAGACGTTAATATTAGGTCCCCACCTATGAAATTGGTGTTTTGTATGGGGAATTTTAAAGAAGTTGCATTTTTCATACTAACGTTTTCTTAATTTATTTATCAACCATGAAGACTACTATTTTAAAACTTTTATGCACTATTATTTAAAAACTAAGATAACGTATACCACTTAGATAAATCGACAAAAATAAGTTTTGGCTATGTTAAAAAAAAAATAGTGGTCATTTCTGCTAACAAAATGAGGAGTCATTTTTAAAGTATTTTTTATGTTAAGAAAGTAATAACTAATAAGGTTTTTTTTTACTTTTGGTAGTTGTCTATGATGATCATTATTCGATATAGTACCATGCAATTTATGAATATTTTAAATCATAGAAATGACGAGGTTCTCTATTAGTGAGAAAAAAACGCCAATTTCATAGGTGGGGACCCAATATGTCTAAGTCAAAGCAATTAACATTTATAGATTATCTCAAACCACACTGCCATTAAGGAAAACCTTCCTTAAAGTACCTACCTAGTCGTAAGTAAATATCTATGTAAGCTGGTTAGCTTACATAGATATTTACTTACGACTAGGTAGGTACTTTTCTGCTAACTTATGAAACTCAATAATCGAATCTCGACTAGTGATTCAGTAAAGTTTTCGAAATATTCTTGAGAATTTCATACGGAACAAAAGACAATCGCTTTTATCCATATTCCTACTAGTTTGTCCGGAGTATTGTTATTCTAGGAGTAAATTGATTCAGATTAGGTATGCAGATATCGTTAGGAAACGTTTGCATGTTTAAGGCTGTGTTACAAAATAATCTGTGGTCGGGTGCCGCGGTGACCGGCGAGTCGGAAACTTTAAATGAACATTGTGTACGCTGCCTTAATTAATTTTCGCGTTCAACTGTGCTGTATGCTGTAATTAGCGTATCGCCACGTTCGATAAAGCTTAACAATATGTATGTTTTAAAACAATATTTTTATGGTTATTAAGTTGGCCGCCTGTGTTAAGATTATTTATTATCAAAAAACAGGCGAGCGTATCTCAAAATTGAGTTTTCCATCAGCGAATAATTCAGATTTTCTTAATTTTTATCATCATATTTTTTTTTTTTACTTAAAACTTTATTCTTTATACTTAGGTACATTTTATTATTATACATTTTCATTGAAATGAAAAAGTTAATCACTAATGAAACATGAATCACTTGTTTCACGTAGTTAGTTAAAACCTACCTACTTCGCCCTTAGCGAAAATAATGCCAATTGCGTAACATTATGTAAAAAAAAAAATTGTAACTTTTATGGTGTCCTCGCATTGTACGGAAATCCTATACAATGCGTGATCAGCATAAACTGGAAATGTATAGCTTGAAGTCTCTTACATACTGGCGCAATTCGCTGCGCGACGCGAATTTTAACAAAACAATTTCTGAGAAAACTTCACGGCGAACAATGCGGCGGCGCGGCGTCGCGTCACGCGGCGAATCGTGTCAGTATGTAAGAGCCTTGATGTGTAGCCGTGTGTACATAATAAAGAGTATTCTATCTATTTATACTATAACGTTTCTTCAGTCGATCTTGTTACCATAATAAAGATTCGTAGTAGGTAATCCAATAAAAGCTTTCTAAAAGGATAAAAACAACTACCTACAGCTTTCCTCTTTGTATTAATATGATTACCTACAGCGCAAGACATCGTACTTAGACCAAGTTAAGTAATAAGTAGTCAGAGAAAACAGAATATTATTGCTTAAAGTTTTTACTAGGAATTAAACTTGCGTAATGCCGAGATCCGACGATCCGCGATTTTGCGGACGGACGCGCGCGGCAGAAGACCACAGACCGCCACGCATCGCGCACTGAGGAACTTCTGATGTCTGCGATACCCTTCGCACCTTCCCACGGTGCGTCGTGCGGGCTCGTCTGTGTCCGTCCGCAATATGGCGCACCGTCGGATCACGGCATTAGAGTTTCCAAAAGTACGGAATCTTGTTAAAAGTTGAGTTCAAAATATAGGAGTCAGGTTTTAGATGTCTATCCAATTTTGACTAAGTATGCATTTTTTTTTTTAATCGTGGCAAGTACGTGTGCGTTCTGTTAGGATGGCGCTCCGTGGGTCCTTTTTAATGAAAAAAACTTTGTTTCTGCTACACTGAATTTATTTACCTATACTTGCACATCAAAGTTACAATAAGTCGGAGAAAATGTTAATCGGATAGGATTTTGTGGATTGACTGCACCGCTATGCATAGCGAGCAGTGTTATATAGCACATTAAAAGCAAAATCAGCAATAATTGCTATACAGTAAAATTATGTATAACAGTTCGTAGAAAAATGTCAGAAACGGAATTATTTACGCGATACGCGCATGCACACATACACTCGTATATAGGTAATAGAAAGAGACGGAGAGAGAGAAAGAGACAGAGAAAGTCACATGGAGGGGACTTATCGTTTTTCGCTTGGTGACGATTTCTACCAGTAAACTCCTTCAGCACGTTACGTTCTTCGTTTCAATAAAAAATCTTTCACGTTATCACATCCAGGCATAAATGCATTTCAAAACAAAACCATCAATATAAATCTACAAATAACAGTAATGGCTGCAGGAAAACTCGCTCAGAAGACTGGATGTTTATGTCACCTCTATAATGTGTGTAACATCCTGTGAGCAGCCGCGGTCGGCGCCTGCCTGTCTTGTTATGCATGAGCATTCCCGACCGGCGCCATTACCTCGGAAAACAAATTTTGCTTTTCAAAAATCACTTTAAAAAGTTAGAATTGTCATACGACCTAAGAGCTGGCTTTTGCCTTGGCCAGAGGTGAAGCATTCAAAGTCAAAGTCAAATAATTTATTTCAAGTAGGCACATTAAAGGCACTTTTGAACGTCAAATACATAGAAATAGAACTGATTCTAGTTGCCCCTTCCAAAAGGTAGTTTTCGTATTGAGAAGAATGGGCAAGAAACTCCACCGTTACTCTTTAAAAAAAAAATGTTTTACAATATTTGGTATACATCAATTATAAATTACATGTGAAGACGATGCACCGAGAATACAATTACAATAGGTAAAAAGAATTAAAAGTATTAAAAATTAAAAATGGAGCAATGACAAATAAATAAATTAAGTATGTGATAGATACATGGTGCTCACATATTTACAAACATTAAAGTATACGATATCACAATTGTACGTAAAAGTATACGATATCACATTAAAGTATACGATATCACATTGTCATACCACGTGGCAATACCGCCTGTCTCTCGTGTACCTTACTACAGTCAACAGCAATGCGGAGGAATTTTTCGACATTAGTTACTTTAATTTGTTAATAATAAAGGTTCGGTTGGGTTATTAGTGTTTTAGTACATTTAGTAACGCACCGGAGGCGATGGAGGCAGATTGTCCGTTTAAAGGGGTCCATTGACCACGATCCTCAGTAATGAGGGACCGATTGAAGATGAGTAAAATAATATGAAGTTTATACAGTGTATATATTTTTACCCTCTTTAGTAAATAAAAGGTATTATGATCGTTCAATATTAAAATGTGTTTAAAAACAGACAAAATAACCTATAATATCAATCAGTCGAATCGTTGGATATTTTTAATGAAAACTCTCATTCGTCATTCCATTGATTTGTTGTCGATGTCCACCGTCATATTCCGACAATTTAATTGGTTTTCGAAATAGCTAACCACCTACCCGTAGGCCATTACTTCTCGTCATCGTTATATTTTTCACTGCTTGCAATATGTTCGCTTTTATTAAAACATTCACAAACTAAAGTTGTGTTTTTCGCGTCAGTTTTTCAAACAAATGCAAACAAGGAAAAATGTTATGATTCTCGTACAGCTATTCAGTCGAATATCATACACAATGGTGTATCTCAGATGTATCGCTCGTTAGTGCCCGAGCCCACTGAAAATGATTTATAACTGCAGAAAGAGAGGGCGGAGAGAGAGGGGGACGGCAAGCCTTTCATGTTTACTTGTATGCTATGAAATACATACTGAACAAATTGTGGCTATAAATGAAAGAGGGTCGGCTTTGATAGTGTAAGAAACAATGTATGGGGAGAAAATAATGAAATATAAACACAACGGAAAAGCGGAAGCAACCAAATATAATATAACACAATATACTATGTACATATTATATTGTGTACATATTATTATTATTCTACTTTCCACCCACATATAGTGGGTGGAAAGTAGAATACAGAACATACATGAACTTCTGGGTGTCTTAAGTTTATCAGCAAATATAAGCAAACAAGCCCTGGGGGCTACTATCACCTAACTTCGTTTTAGTTCAATGTAGTTTCTAGTTTTGCTCTGAACTGGTAACTCCTTGTAAAATTAAAGCCATTGTACAACTTAGTGGTTAGAGTTCATTACAATGACTACACTGAAGTTACTCGCCTTAGATAGACGATGACATGTAATATTAGTGAATTTTAAATTGTATTGAATGTTTAATTTGTTATGTTATTGAGTCTTATTTTTTATTTTTTGTTATTTTATATATTTTATTGTAATTATGAATTTGTTAGTTTTATAGCTTTAATGACCGTGTTTTTCTTATTTATGTATGATTTCAAACACAATGTGAATTGTTCCTGAATAAATTGAATTGAATTGAAGAATTGAATTGAATTAGTATTTATCATCAACTAGCTGCCCCCGGCGGTTTCACCCGCATAAATCTAGATCCCGTGGGAATATCGGGATAAAAATATCCTATGTTATTATCCAGGTTATGTTCTACCCATGTGCCTAATTTCATCTAAATCCGTTCAGCCGTTTTAGGGTGAAACGGTTACAAACAAACAAACTCAGTTTCGCATTTATAATATTAGTTAAGATTAAGATAAGTTTGGACATCATGTCTGTAGAGTAAGTTAGCAAAGCATAGCTTCTAAATTCTTCTCGCTTCGTAAACAAAGTGGAAGAAAGGAAACCGCAAAATACAACCTAAGTAATGTTACTTTGTACCTATTATGTGAAAATATAATAGAAATTGAGATTAGGTATATTACAAGACCATTTTCACAATAACTTTTAAATCGTTTCAATTGAATAAAATAATGTTCTTAATAGATTTATGGAAGACTAGCAAAACAACGCAGGGACTGAAATGGGATTCGTGCAGTGCAAAAGACGTGAATTAAAACTAAAACGCAGCTGTGCCAGCTTTAGAGTACGTAATTATGCAGTCGTCCGAAATCCATTGTGTATCATAAAAGTCTGTACACCTCTTAATTCGTATGTATTTAATTAATTGTTACGACTTGAATGTTCTTGGATAATTAATTTTTACGATTCTTACTGCACAGTGTCGAGACATTAGTTTTTATGGACGTGCCTAAGAACCTGATAATGTAATTCCTTTAGAAAATAGTACCTACCTGTTTATCTGTGTCTTTATATAATAATAAAATTGTAATTTCGAATTTTTATCCGTTTGTCTAGATGATTAGGTATGTTCCGGATTGACGCGAAAATTGCTGAACGGATTTGGGTGAAATTTAGCACACAGATAGATAGTCAGCCTATAATGTTCCTACTGCTGGGACACAGGCCTCCTCTCTGTGAGAGGGAGCGGGCCGTAATCTACCACGCGGGCCCAGTGCGGGTTGATAGATGTCACATGTCTTCGAATTTTCAGGTTCTAGGACATCCGGTTTCAGAGAGCAGTGCCGATGAAATAATAGGGAATATGCATGTATTTTTTTAATATTTTTATTCGATAGTTTACATCGTCAAATAATAGTAAAAAAAATTGAACGGCAAAAAAGCAATTTAAAGTACTTAATTTTTTTTTTTAAATATCCAACCGATCCGGGCTATTTAAACGCCCTCCATTTGGCGCGCTTGGTGTGGTGACGTCACCGTCCGTGAAAACAAACAAGCAACTGTCAAGTCAACGTCAAACACTCCTTTTTGTAGGAGCGTTTGACATTGACTTGACACTTGTTGATTGATTTGACATTGACATTTTGATTGTTTTCCCGGATTGTTACGTCACATCCGCTCTTAGCTTTTCAAGTATTTGAATTACCAACAGTTTTTTGGGACTTTTTAAAAATTAATTTCCTTCTCAAAAAGAAATTTTATTCAAAAATATTGATGGAGGCATAATTCTGAAGTAAAGTAGTTTATTAAAAAAAGTATTTGACCCATATTTGAATCACATGCATATTCCCTATTTACACAAAGTAAGACGCCTGTCAGGGTTCGAACCTACGACGTACAACTCGTAAGTCGTGGCCGTTACCAAATCGACACACGGGCGAAACCGCGTGCGAACTGCGCACCACACATATGTCAAGCAAAATCCTGCATCGCGCAAGTAAAGTTATCCGCGCGATTAGCATTTATGCTGTCGGGGAGTAGGCTACCAGACAACACTCGGTTGGAGGATCCTTCCTTTTCTGTAGAGGATGAGTGAACTTTACAACCTGTTCCTCATACCTCTATACCCTCCCCCCCCCGAAAACGAAATTTTTCATTACCATTGATCGTACGTGATAGAGAAATCGTTTTCAATTTATTCACCACCGAAAAGAGTTTTAATGTAACTTAAACGCAATACTAATTCTATCTACAAAACCTTTATTTTTTGGAGAAAGTCTAATTGAATTAAAAAGTCAACTGTCACTGTCAGTTTATCTCGGCAAGGCAGATGCCCCAGAGATATAATTTGTCTCGGGCCATATTAAATTAGAGAGTGCTTAGTAAAATGGAAATTATACGTTCGGCAAGACACACGAAGACTTTAATCGATCATTTGTATTACAACTTGATATTTATCATTTGATGGATCGGGGTCTGTGAAGATATGAAAGAAAAGTGTATGAGGATAGTAGAAATTTTCCAGTATTGAATAACGTATTTTCATGTTTTGCGGATGTGTTTTACCTCAAATTGTTATGGACAGTTTTGAATCTGTGGACACTCCATTATGATAAGTGTACTCGTTAATATTCACCGATACTACCCCATAAAATGCCTCAAGAAACTTTTGAAGCAGCACTAATCTTCACACTATAACAGAAGCTACATTATTGAAACGTGTCAGTTTCAAGACGCCTGCTGTAAAATATTCCCTCGTATAGAAGCTCTACTCCTGAAGAGAAATGGTGCAATATAATTTATGGCTCACTATTCCTTATGTTACACAAGTTGTAAAATAAAGCCATTTGCAAATGTGATATTGAAATCGTACGGATTTAACAGCAGTGGAGTAACGACCGAATCAAGTTGCACTTATAGCTACTTACAGCTCGGTACTGCGTTCCACGATATTAAAATGGTACATGTTAATTAATATACGTTTATTGCTCGGAAATGTGTTTCCCTTATAATTTTTAATGGTTTTGGAACTTGAATGTTCCATTTTTAAATGTTGGCAATAAATACGGTTTGGATTTTCTCGTATCGGCACGAATAAAATTTACAGGTGTAAAATTCACTCAGAAAGATCTCAAAAAAGAAAAGAGAGGATCTCCGACAAGACTAGTGTCGTGTCTGGCGGGCAACTGCCCGATATTTGATTTCGGGAAGTTATATACAGGGTGTTAGGGTAAACACCGTTATCCTTGCAACCAGTGGTTTGGTTTCATTTATAGAACGTAAAATCAATGGAAAATAACAACTTTTTTTTTCTTTTTTTTTAATCTACATTTTACCACTAGAGACGCAAGTTCGTTGTCCTATGCGCTAGGGCAACGAACTTGCGTCACAACACGGGTGGGGGGTACGGGATGTGACCTGACCGGCCGCGAGCGCGACCCCTCCCTCAGTCAGTCAGCTGTTTCACTAGAGAGCACGGTGTCGGATAGAAACTTTTTAAAATCTTTTAATGAAAATGACGTTTTTTTTTTGTTGTGTTCGGTCATTTATTTTTATATTTAAGTCAACTACCCATGGTTTGAATGACAAGACTGTTTACCCTTACAGCCTGTATACGTCGATCGCACGGTAAACTCTGTTTTGCGCGTTGCAGGATTTGTATGACGTCAGGTCTTTGATGTATAGTTCGCTTGTGGCGATGTAGATGCCACCACAAGATATAAAAGATCATGATGTGGATACGGCGGCCCAGGGTGTACCAGACTGATTGTAGAGGTGATGTTATTTAGTGGATAGATCTATCATCTGCTTAGCCTTTTCTCAACTTTATTAGGGCTCGGCTTTCAGGATAATCTGATGCAGCTGAAAACCAGTATTTTACATAGAGCTATTGCTTATCTGACCTCCACATTCCAGTTACTGGGATTTAGTGGATATCGCCATTACCATAAAAATCAATCTACTATTAATGTTTTTAGTTCATAGCTAGTGAAAAAGAGATCTTGAAATCTTAGTTCATCGACAATGTTGACATTGTCGATGAACTAAGATTTCAAGAGACTTGTATTCATACTATAGGTATAAGGTGATTCATGAAAAAGTTAAAAACTTTTATTATTTTAAATCTTTTAAAGTAATTTTTCTTAATGCTAAAATTTATGACGTGGTTCCTAACAACAAACTCTACCTCTGAAAGTTTCAGAATTTTCCGTACTGACCTATCTCAATGAATCAACCTGATAAGTTTTTCGAAATAGGTTTAAAAATAAATCCAAACACGAATTCACAGTACTTTCACGTACATTTATAAACTTGTTTCATTCATTCATTCACTCCCTGTTGGAACTCAAAAGTGTTTCAATTAAGCCTGTCCATTTGCAGGTTCGCAGCGAAATAATAAAAATTTGCACGAAAAACGGTTATTTTGCACGAAAAACGGTCTTTTTCATCTATCGAGGGACAATTTGTTTAAACAAGCCTATTTGAATTATATCGACGTGACGCGTCGCCGCGAGATATTTTTTTTAAAACGTTTTCCTTTTTTGTTCGTGGCTATGGTATGTTTAATATTCGGCTGCTGTCCGTCCAATTTTCTCGTCACGAAAAAAATTTGCTGTAGTGCGACGTGATGATATATTGTGTAGCGAGATTACGAGCGACAGTTATTGTCTAGTGAATATAGGATTAAACACATGGTCTTGTTTTTCCTCGGTTACGGACGGACTTCATGTCCTGAAGACTCGTCGTACAGTATCCTCAGACTTAAAGGAATAACAGCTGCCACCCGTCCACACTCCACAATTTTATTTACTCGTCGTATCTAGCCAGTAGTCCAATAATATTCATTTAAAAGGTTGCCTCAGAGCCATTAAGCTCCGTTGCCAGCAATTCCATTAAAGTTTTACCCCGTAAAATTCCCCATACTAGCTGAAAGTTCATACGTAGTAGGTACCTATCTATATTGTGATTGTTGATTTCAGTTCACAACCAGAGCATTACAATAAACAAGACACCGCAGGCAGACAAATTAAAAATCCGGAGTCCGGAGTGTTAGGGCATAAATCGAACAGATTACGTCTGACTCCGGATTTTTAATTTGTCTGTCTGTTTACCTTTTTAGTCGTAGTTGGGTTTTAGTTTTTATTACTTAAAAAATAAATCTTTTGTGGTTATAAGATTTTATATATATTTTTGAAATGTGCTCATTACGCCCTTTCATTTGATAACCAACATGGTACGATTAAACAATTTTTTTTTCATTACTGACTTTATGCCATTTAGAGGGCGCCATTTTTAATTTAATGTGACGTCACATAGCCTATAAACAGCAGACAATCAAGACGCTTCCAACGATAACTCATTTGTCAAATTGTGATGAGTGGCTTAGAAGATAGGAGGGAACAGTTGAACATACATAGGTACATACCGGTCAAAATCATAACCCTCCTTCTTTCTTCGCCGTAGTCGGGTAAAAACTATTAAAGTCTCTTTGGCAAGCTGGCATGTTACAGTGTGGTGTAGGTATGTCAAGATGTCAAGTTGTATTCTCTAATTATTTTGACTCTGTTTACGACTTTCATACATTATATTATTTTCCATTTCAAGATTATTAGAAGATTTATTTCCACAACAGGTATCTGCATTTAAAACAGACCTTTGGAACAGGTTGGGAAAATGGGAAAGCCACCTCAAAAAAAACACAAACAAAAACTTAGACATTACAACGTAACAGGTAGGTAACCTCGTTTTTTTAAAGGAAAAGTATGCACATAAAATAATGTACTAAAAAATGAGATACTAAAAGTAGCACCCTATAAGAGAGACATCTGTTTAGCATCATGACACTAAACTAGCACATTGTATCACCTATGCCATTTAACCCTTGAGGAAACTAGCCCTCCTGACATAAAAACAACCGTAAAATAACCCCAAGGGGCCGATAACCGTAACTATCGTAACCGTATGTATGAGGGACGGAAATGATTTTGTATTTTAAATCTAACAACTCTACGTGTTACGGAAAATGATGAAACATGTTATTTTTGGAACAGCCCGTAATTAATAGCTTTGAAAAAAACAGTGCGAGTCTTCTGATATTTTTTTGGTAAGTAGTTGTACTAGCGTTATGTTTTTTATATTGGATAGGCTCGGTTTTGGCCACGTAGTTTTGTTGGTTATAGGAGTTGATGGCAAGTTTGCAAGAGATCTTTAATAAGAGGTTTATGATAAAATTGGGAATGAATTCTATAAGAGTCTACTAAAAAAATTCTTCGGAACAAATCAAACAGTGTGCAGTGTTGGAAATATTAACCACCTCATCTTTTCTTAAGAGTTAGGTATATTCACATTTATAGTGCAACGCCTGTTGGTTATGTTACAACTTTTAAACGTTACTTTATATTTCAACAACGTACGCGTGGTATTAGATGACGTCACGTTGCCATGCCGGCTATATCCGTAAGTTCGTAACCCTTCACCACCCTCCACCATATTGTACGAATAGTCAACCGGTTCTGCTATGACTTTTACAATATCGGTTGAGTCGCTGACGCATTCAGTTTTATTAAAAGTAGGTACTTCTGAAGCTCTCGTAGGATGTATGTGCCAAAGGGATAAAATATAACGTTAAAAATCTGGGTTTCTAGGTCGGTAGTGAGAACATGGTAAATAGTCTCTGTTTACAAAATAAATAGAATATTTAAAAGAATGCTGTTTTTGTAAGTCGGAAAGTCGCGCTTAAAATAATTGGTAAAAGATAGGATCTCGTAGATTAGCGTAGCCTCCCGTAGTGGCGCATAGGGTCTCGTAGACGCTAGTAGCGGCGCGTAGATTTTTGTAGACGTTCGTAGCCGCCCGTGGGGTCTTGTAGACGCGTGTACCTTCTCGTAGGCGTGCGAAGGTTCTAGTAACCGCGTATAGCGTATTGCAACCTCGCATAGCTTCTCCTAGCCGCGTGTTGGCTTTCGTAATCACGTCCCTTGTAAAGTTTATCTAGTAGTCACGCGTAGGCTCACGCGTAGTGATAATTTACTGTATATCCCAATAATTAAATATTAACCTTTTAACGTAATTATTATTATCAACTACAGCTACCAGCAAATTGTCACGTTAAGTTAACATAAAGTTATTGAATCAAGTTTTGTTACATTATTAATCTGAGTAATTAATTTTAGAGGATGTTTATGAACATAAGATACAAAGTTTGCCGATAAATTGAACATTCACTGGCAAAAGTACAAAATACGAACTAACTTGTTAATAAAATGAAGTCTGAACTTGCCCGTTCTTCTAATGGATAAGTTTTAATTTTCATTAAGACATTGCTCTTGCAATTTTAGTAAAAATATTTCTTGCGGGCGTCAGATGTTCTTATTCTCGATATATTTTATGACATTCCGATTATTTTTTTAAGAATAAGGTACAGCTCTTGGTTCGAGTTAATGTGATAATTATAAACGTGTAACGTATCCAATCGAGGCCGTGTGACAGTGATATCAAATAGGCATAGTCATGGCCTACATTAATTTGATGAACACAAAAATGTCGGGACTTTATTATGACGATCAGAGATTCAATGGTAACTACAAATTTAAATTCAGCTCCAACAGAAGTTTCGGGTTTTTACCAGTAAATATAGAGTGCATCATTAATATTGAACACAGAATATATTTTTTGATGGATGTTTATGCACATAATTTTATAACAAACACATTGACATGCAAATCAAATTCAATGTGAATAAAATATTTAAAAATATTCGATGTGTTTGAAACTTTGAATAAAAGCAATACCTTTGTACACTCAAAAATAAATTGTGTTTGAAAGCAACTTTTTAATAATCAATAGTTATTCAAAGTTTACAGTTTTATTTATTGCATTTGAGTCTTTAGAGTGACCTTTCGATCCTGCCAGGGTTGCGGAATAGTCCGAAAGGGATACCGGGACACGCCCTTCCGCTCCGCCCAGAGCGGGAGAAGTCATTTGATGATTTCCCACCAAAAAAAAAAAAAAAGAGTGACCTTTCGATCGTATTAATATTATAAACTAGTGACTAGCCCCTGCTTCGCAAGGTTTTTTCGACTTGACAAAACATCGAGATTTCTTTATTCTAAAGGAAGTTAATTTAATATAAATGTATAATAAACCTTCCGGAATAAATGCTCTAAATGTGATAGTGAAACGCGCATCAAAATCCATTGCGTAGTCTAAAGTTCTAAGCGGTCATACAGACAGAGAGGGCACACACAGACACTCACGGAGAGCAGTGGTGGCCCAGTGGTAACGGCCCCGACTTACGAGTCGTTGGTCGTGGGTTCGAACCCAGTCTGGCGCTTTACTTTGTGTAAATCATTTCTTCACCACTGCTCTCAAAACGGTGAAGGAAAACATCGTGAGGAAACCGGCATGTCTTAGAACCAAAAAATTCGAAGAAATGTGACATCTACCAACCCGCACCGGGCCCACGTGGTGGATAACGGCCCACTCCCTGTCGAAGAGAGGAGGCCTGTGTCCCAGCAGTGGGAAATGTTTATTATGACTGATTATGTTATTTTATGTATAGGTACAGACAGACTCGACAAGCGATTAATTTTATACTTTGTGTAGATGTGAAAATTTGTATGTTTGGATGTTTCTTACTTAATTTGTATGAAAGTTGGCACACAGACAGTCTATAACCTGTATTAACACAAAAGACACATACCACACGTAGACGAAATCGCGGGCAAAGCTAGCAAAATTATAAAAGTGACCTCAAGGTTGGTACTCACCTGTGATCACAGTTCTACCTCTCAGACCGAAGCCGGCACGTATAATGGAGTGTCAATTAACGTGGCGAATGCATGACACCTGATATATTCGCCGCGAGATCGTTAATCGACACTTAACCCCCACGGCGCAATTAACCTAACTTTTACTACAATCCAAATTTATTCAAGTAATGCTTTACAGCTCGAAGTAAGAGCAGCAGTACAGCAACCTTTCAAAATAAATTAGCCAGCCAATTTTATTAAATATCCAAGGGATAATATACATAAATTATTATTTTATTTATTTATATTTTTAATCTAATTTATATCCCGCTTTTCGAATTACGTATCGCAAAATGTAATTTTATTGAATTTTGCCTACTTAGAAATAGTAATAGCGTAACATAGTGCTATAGCTGCACCGCAGAAAAAATTCTCTAACGGGTAAATGACTGCTTAAATTATATATAAAATGGAGTACATTGAAATACAATATATTTAAATAACTTTCATGTTAAAGTTGATAAAAATACCTAAAATCTATAGTGGTCGTGGCAGAAAGGTTCTACCTAGCACGGTCACGGTCGATATGTTACAGCAGCGAAAATATGTGAGTACATTTTTTAAAGTCGTTAGTACAATAAAGTACACATTTTTTTATGAATATGTACCGCATTAAAATTAAGGTAATCATCCATGGTCGTGCTGGAGAGGATGACACTCCCGGTATCTCTTTCGGACTTTCCCGCAGGACCACACAGCCCTAGTGTTTCAACCCCAAACGGCTCAAAAAATTATAAAACTTCACAGACGTGACTGTAAACTTCAAGTATGAAGACTTGAAATATATTAGTTGAGTTGACTTGAAGTATGGGCTGTTTTTTTTTTTTCGTGTTTAGATATTGTTATCCATTATGTCTGCGGAGTTTCGATGGTTAATTTATTTTGACCCCGTATAACGATCGTAGTAGGTGGCGTTCTGTGGTTTCTGCCATGGCAAAATGGCGTGAGTTTATGTATGTTTATATGCTTTACAGTCACGCGTGTCCATACTAATATTATAAATTCGAAAGTAACTCTATCTGTCTGTCTGTATGTTACCTTTTCACGCCTAAACCACTGAACGGATTTCGATAAAATTTGGCAAGGAGATAGATGGCATCCCGGGGAAGGACATAGGTTACTTTTTATCGACATACCACGCGGGTGAAGCCGCAGGTGGAAGCTTGTAGTGTTATATATTGTTTAAAGCCTCCATGTGTGCTGATCCCCCAACCCTCAGCACTGTTTGCAAGGGTCCCCAAGTTAAAGGCCGCGAATCAATATTTGTTTGTTCCCTCTTCGCGTTCTAAATCCGACCTTTCCCAAAGTTTTGTTGGGCAATAGATTACTAATTTACGATAATACCCACGTCTTTTGTTCGACGATTTAAATATTTTTCAACGGAGCCTGTTCCTAACAACTTTGCTGTGACATTTACATTATTCATGTAAAAGGATTAAATTTTACCGCTTTGCTAATGGTACATTAAAACATTGTTATTATTTATGCTACAACATTGTAAATAATGAATTATCCCTATAATTGAATGTTACCGATATATTCCATCGTTATTATAAAAGCTTGCAGTGTAAATATTCAAGATAGGTATCGATAAAAGGAAACAAGAGGGAACTTTTTGTTTACCTGTTGAACGGCCGGGTACTGTGGACAAAGCTAGTGTTGTGTTCCATACGGGGTACGAGCGAAATTGCAGCCTTTGTATCGATGGCGCGGAAAATAACCGCTTAAAGCGGAGTTTCCAGCGGTCTGTTAATTAATGAAACGTTGATATTTTCACTATAAAGCTTTGTCATGAAGATAAAATTGCTCTTTACTGTAGTGTGTTGGACATGTGAAAATTAATTGGTCGTTTATCGTTTGGAGCAGTCATGGTGGATATTATTGGCTCATAAAGTTGAAAGTTGTTAGTATTTGAGATCATACTTTTGAGTGTTAGTCACCGATTTATGAACGAAAGGGTGTTTGTTTTATTTTAAAGATATATCTATAGAAAGAGTTCCAGCAAAAGGGTCACCCATGAATCTAAATGTAATATTTTGTCACCTACTTACATTTTATATGTCAACAAAATTGCCCCTGTAAAAGTGTTCAAACATAATCCAGCCCATCCACACATACACACTCGGATTTTATGTCGTCGTATCGTTTAATATGTAGATGCACACTTCGCCGGCCTAATCTCGCAAATCGTCGCCATCTTTGTTTATGGCCTGCAGGCTGTTGCGGTTCGCCGGACCACCGTAACTCCTATCTATAACATCTGACACTCGTTACCTTATTTTAATAAATAATGTTGCCTGTTATTACATCAAATAGGTGCTCAGGAGCAGCGGTGCCGGATGATTTATAGTCTCGTCGGCTTCGCTCAGCACATTAAACTCACTTTTTGTTTACCTACCCCCCAAATATTCTCAAGTTTTATCGCGCGGAGAAAAAGTTTTTCTGAGTTGGTATTTTATTTCCAAGCCTCTTTCAGGGTTACGCCTTGTTCTTATTTGTAGTAAAGATTTTCCTAGAACGTTTAAAATATTGTACGTGTTGCTCAGTGTCTGAAGTGCTGAAGTTTTTCAGCAGCTGGCATAACCCTTTTCGTCCTCATGCATAGTTATCTAAACTGAAATGTTTGCATTCTTTTATATCACAGTACGTATGAATATTTTAAAGTGCTTCCCGGAGCATATTTATTTCAGAAAGGTTCTTCTACCTCCGGACGTCTATGAAGCTAACAATAGAGGGAACTGTTTACCGCCGATTCAAAGCCCTGGCTTAAAATTGAAGGAGGATTATAATTTATCGACGCGACTGGTAACGCGGCCGATTATCCGGCTTCCGAGCCACTGGCGGCGTTAAACACCGCTCGGAAATCGGCTTTTGAAGCCAATTCACGTGAGGACCCGACGTTACCGCGTCGTGCTGAATCCTCAATTCACTGTCATAGTGGAGCTAACACCAGGATTTAAAAATAAGGTCAGAGAACGCCGGGATTGTAGACGACGTCAAATTTCGCAAAATTTGTTGCCATATATTTTGCCTACAATATTTTTGTATGGGCTCAAGAAATATCTCGAAAAATGTGTATTACAAATAGGTAGAGCTTATGGGCACGACCTGTATAAAGTGTTCCTTTCAGGTATTTATTTCTAAGTTGAAAGGTATTTCGACTTCCCAGCGATATATATCGTTACTTTCCTGTATATAAATCAATTTTCCGTAAAAAACGTTTACTATGTTTGATTCGTAATAAATTCTTGTAATTAACATTGACTTATGTTACTAATAAGTCAATGTTGCATTCAATCTATTCTGATCGTTACATAAACTAAACTATCTTAAAATCTACTTACTTTTAAGTATGCGTGACCTGCCCCAAGACGTCCCTGCTCTGACCTTCGGAGATTACACAAGTGATTCATTAATTAGCCGTTACCCGACCCGATAAGAGGAGTTTCAGATAAAATGGTTTTTCAACTTGTTTAAAGTACCTACATGTTTAACGGGACTATTTCGTTTATCAGAGACTTGTTTTTGATGGGGTGATACATATTATATTCATTAATTTAAGTAAGAAGGCTGATAGTCACCCAAAGGTCAATGGAGAGGGCTATGCTCGGAGTTTCCCTACGTGATCGAATCAGAAATGAAGATTAAGTGGCAGTGAGCAGGGCACATTGCTCGCAGAACAGATATCCGATGGGGCCGAAAGCGGAGTGGCGACCGCGTATCGGAAGACGTAGCATTGGAAAGTCCCCCACGAGGTTGACCGATGACTTGGTGAAGGCTGCAGAAATCCGCTGAATGCGAGAAGTACAGAACCGGCTGAAGTGGCAATGCTTGGGGGAGGCCTATGTCCAGCAGTAGACATCTTTCGGCTGGAATGAGGATGAGTTAAAGTAAATTAACTACTGACTTCTAACTCTAATTGTTCCAATTCTGTCATAAGGTTAACCTTTTACTGAGTAATTACGTAGTTCTGTGTATATTTATTTATTTCGTTGGGCCCAATGTCTGAAGATTTACGGGTTCTTAAGCTTATTGATTGAGACTTTTTCTTTTTTCTTCATTTGAGGCAAGATACCTTATCTCCCAAGATGTTTTAAAACCTTCAATTTGCTTTTAGTTTCTGTGAGGCTTAGGCGGCTTAGGTTTTCATTTGCTACCCAAGGTTTTTGGCTACTTTCAAGTTTGAAGGCCGACCTACAAATCTTCATTTTTGGCAACAGAACTTATTTTGCGAGGATTTTCCAGAGACATATTTTATGCATTCTATTTTCCGTTGACAAACATGATATTCGTGTTTCAATTTGTGAATGAGCTTATATCAGTCTAGACATGAACTTTCTTGGGAGATTGATTGAGTTTTTACTTAAGTAAATTATTGAAGGCCTGTGCTTATAACTTGAATAACAAACTTAAGCATTAGTATTCTTTGTGCTCGTTCATCTTCCACTTTCGTAATGACTGTCGACGTCTTGATTTCACGAGATTAAGGGATTTTCTTTGGACTTTGTGTTATGCTTTCTATGATAATATTATTTTGAGGGTACGTAGAAATTGTTGGGTTTTACTGATATTAAAGATTAATGAAGTCAATGTTAATATTATTTAACATTGAGAAGACAATAATTGCCGAATATGAGTTTTCGCCATGCTGAAGATGATCTAAATTCACTTTTAACGTCCTTTTTGCACGCTCATAAACATTTTGTATATTTATGTTCTCAGTAAGTGAACCTATGGTTAATTCTTAATGAAGAATAATAAAGTTCTTAAACCATATAAATCCTGTAACAAGATTGATCACCTCATCCGTCTACATACAAATGAAAACAATTGTTAACAACGTGTAAATAGTCTGAATTTGGCACAAGTTAACCGCTTCACTGAGCACCTAATCTCCTGTCTAAATAAAGTCTTATTATCATTACCGAGTAAACCGTGGTTAGATCACTGGAGCGCGCACTGAGGCGCGGCTGCACAGCGGAATAATACAGAAAGTCGGTTCCAAACAATGAGCAAAAACAGGCGCACACAGACGTACAGTTTTCCAAAGATAAGACAAGTATCGGTTCGGGAATAATCGTATTTGGAAATACGAACACACGATGATGAGATCTAATATAGAGCTGTTACACCCATGAAAGTAGGTACTTGCCTATTTTTACCCCCGATGGCCTGAAAGCAAAGACAAGGTTATGTTTTTGTATTACTATGTTTACAAAATTTAACAACTATCCAATTACAAAAATAAACAAAGTAGTTTGAGTGACACATGAGGATCGGGGAGGTAGCTCGACAGAGAGAAATTTCATACAAACGCGCAATGTTTTTGATTGATGGCCTCTGCAGGTTACTCTAAGGTGCAACGTTGTGCAAATTCGGAAACACGAAAATTACTGAAGCCCAGACTGAGAATGGATGGACCTGACCTTCTGGAGGTAATAATCTGTGGCTGTAGTTTGAATCGTTTCCTACTAATGTAACAGTGTTACTACAGATTGTAAGGAAGAGGGGAAGGTGTTGCTAATCTAATCTCGGATTTGTTTCGTGGGACTTTAATTGGAGAAATAGATCGCTGTTTTGTTTAGAGATTGAACGTGATAAGTAGGTTCTATTACTTCTCTATCTATCACATTTATTTGGTCCTTTCTATAAAATGTTACTTGTTATTGGGCTTTTGTGAATGTGAACTTATGATAAGCTATTAATTAAGGTTTAACTTTTTATTTTTATTACGTAAACGAAAATACCTTAACTAAACTTCACGAACCATCTTACTCTAAAACAACTCAAATAAAATATTTTATTTAACGAAAATCTTGACGCTCTCACCGCCAAAAAACTGCGCTCCCATAATAAACATTTAAATTTTTGATGTGCTGGCCCGATCTCGCATCAAAACCCGAATGTACAGTCGAACTGGCTATTTGGTAAGTATGCACTATACAGGTACTGTATAGTAGACAGTACTTGCCAGTACTTTTAAACCATGTTGTGAGTGTGCTGAGTAGTTAATTCTTGTAACATACTGCACTTTCTAAGTATGCTATAAACTTTAAATGTTATCCTCTTCTTCATAAAAATCTTTAATAGACTCGCTGACAGACACTGAGCTATCTGTTAGGTGCAAAATTTCATGCTTCTAGACTAGGGTTTACCACTGGGTCTAGGATTTTAGAAAATTCAACCCTTAAGGCGCTTAGTCCCGTTTAGTACCGTAACACGGTCACTTTAAAAAGCCTACTCCTCAATAACGGCTTGGTTAAAAGATCTGAAAAAAATATATGTTTGCCATAGATTCATGTACAACATTTTGTAACAGAGCAATTTTTTCGTATGACTAATACTTTTGCCTTAAAAAATATTTAACAAAATGCAATTTTTGGCTAATATTTCCGTACTACTTCTAAACGGCTTTGATGTTTGGAAATATTTTTATACTGAAAAATTGATGGTTAGAAGTACTACAGATTGTATTGAGCAGAAATGTAAATTAAACAATTTTTTTTTAATTACTCCTCTTAGAGATACAGGGTCAGAGGTGCTCTGCGCGGGCGCGCGCGGCAGTCGCGCGTTAGCATTGAGACGGGACGTCTGTGTCGCTCGCTGCTCCGCGCCGGCTATTGACCGACTACGTACGTTTGTGTATGTTAGTGCAAATAATCACGAACAAATTACAATAGTGTGCGTGTCTAGACTAGCTCGCTGCAGAGAGTCTTGTTCGCGTGGATGCTTTATTAGTGCTGCGGTTTCTACGTACATACTGTTTTTGTTTATATGGTTTTTATGTAGGTCATCATATGCCTAGCCTTTTCCCAACTATGGTATGTTCCATACTAGATAGGTAGGGTAGGTAGGGTAGGTAGGGTAGGTAGGGTAAGTAGGGTAGGTAGGGTAAGTAGGGTAGGTAGGGTAGGTAAGGTAGGTAGGTAGGGTAGGTAGGGTAGGTAGGGTAGGTAGGGTAGTTAGGGTAGGTAGGGTAGGTAGGATAGGTAGGTAGGGTAGATAAGTAGGGTAGGTAGGTAGGGTAGGTAGGTAGGGTAAGTAGGGTAGGTAGGCTAGGTAGGGTAGGTAGGGTAGGTAGGGTAGGTAGGGTAGGTAGGGTAGGTAGGTAGGGTAGGTAGGTAGGTAGGGTAGGTAGGTAGGATAGGTAGGTAAGTAGGGTGGGTAGGTAGGGAGTGTAGGTAGGTAGGCGACCGACCAACCGACCGACCGATGGACCGACAGACCGACAGACCGACCGAACGACCGACCGACAGACCGACCGACCGACCGACCGACCGACAGGCCGACCGATAGACAACGAAGCCTTAGTAATAGGGTCCCGTTTTACCCTTTGGGTACGGAACCCTAAAACCAGTGCATTAATGATAAGATAAAATTACTACGCAGTTGAAAGAAAAGACAAATTATTTATTTTATTATGTAAAATGGAGTAGGTACCAGGGCCAAGCCACCTTTAGACACCAGTGCCAAAAACCAGGGCTCGAAATACTTTCAGTGTTTTCTTTCTGCATTGAAAATAGATCTGTAAAGTCATACAAATAAGAAGTACAATCGCGTATGCAAAAAAGGTTACGTCCAACTTCCAACCAAGACTTGGTGGAAGAAAAATACTTGCATAGAACATTGATCCTCAACTCTATAGAAATAAAGATTACAATAGCGTTTACAAAAAAAAACTTCTAAACCTAAACGTAAAAAAATACTTTCATAGGAAATTGTTCCGTGCAACCTTACCAATTAGGATCATGATCGCATTTGTGAAAGAGTAACGTGAGTCGTAAAATCTTTGATGCGTTGCGCGTTGAAGTAAAAAGTTCGTTCCATTTTCAAATAACACAACACAACAGATAATTCCCCTAAGACGACATACTGACCGTATCGTCACTTGTTTTTGACCAGTACAGCAATTTTGATTTATCTCGAAGAAGTTTATCAAAATAATGCTAGAATTTCCAAGCATGTTTGAGAAAAGATTTTATTTAAATTTCGCATTGTTTTGCAAATAGAACTGTTTATGGAGCAGTTTGAAGATTGATAACGAATAATCGGTGGAGTACTTTGAGAATAATTCAAGATACCTATGGAGCAGAATGGGAATAAAATAATAAGTATTTTTTAATAATACAAATTTCTTGGAGTAACTTGGGAAGTAATGTATGAGATTTTTATCTTTTTAGATCAAAATAATGGTACTTTGGGAATAACCCGTTTAAAATAAATAAGAAACAAATGAACATATTGGCGCGTGAAACATTATCCTTGTTTGTCATTAATTCTGGAAATTATAATTAATTTACTTAGTTTGAAATTCCGCGTATTGTGAGATTGAGAAAAGTTCTATACAAGACTTGGCCGCAACCAGGCATTGATGGACTCACGTATGTGTGCCTCGGTTTTGCCTCGGCCCACATTTTCACGATCGTCCATCAATAGCCCAGTTGCAGGCCGCGACAGTAATGTACGGAATTGCGTCTACAAAAAAAAAAAACTTCCAAACCTTTAAAGTAAAAATACTTGCACAGAACATTGATCCGTAACTTCATATAAATAAGGAGCAGAATCGCGTCGAGAGTCGACGGAGCAAAATACTTTGAAGTCTTGCGAGTATTTCGGGTCGGCACTTGGTCGGCGTAAGTACCTACTTACAAGTAAAAAACCTGGTCGCGTAAATACGCACCTTCCCTAAAAGAATAAACAAGTGAACATATTGGCGCGTGAAAAATTATCATGGTCCGACATTGATTCTGGAATTTATAATTTACTCTGTTTGAATTTCTGCGCATATTTGAGAAAAGTACTATTTAAGTCTTGGCCGCAACCAAGCATTGATGAACTCACTTATGTGTGCCTCGGTCCACATTTTCACGATCGTCCATCAATGCGTCAGCTGTGACAGTAATAGTAATGTACTATTGTAATCATCTGGTGAGCGATTGTTTATTCATTCTTTCATATTTGAAGTTAAATAATTACGAATTGTTCTAGAAAATCTAGATCACATTATGTCGAAAGTAGGTAATAACATCAACGTGTGCGGTCGGGGGACCCCCGTCAGGAACGAAGTTCCTTCTCACGTACGATTTAAAACAAAACAAAATTTTCCCAGCCGCCATCCCGGATTTACATTTTAATGTCACTATCGGCATAGACACCATAAACAGATTTTTTCATTTTGGTTTACCATTTTGTCGGCGTGATTTATTTGTATACCCATACCAAATTACAGCTTTCCAGTACTATGTGTCTCTGAGCTAAGCCGCGGAGAGACAGACGGACCGATATGGCGAAACTATAAGGTTTCCTTGTTGACTACGGAACCCTAAAAACTGAAAAGTAAAAAGCACCATTGTGAAACAGTGGCTCTTTCCGCACAATTTGGCTGCCTGGAAAACGCTCTTTTCGAGCACATGCATTGTAAATATATTTTTAACCGATTCTTCAAAAAGGAGGAGGTTCTCAATTCGACTGCATGTTTTTTTTTTTGGTATGTATGTTACGCGATTACTCCGTCAATTATGAAAATACACCAGCAAAGACACCGACTTCCGAAACTAAAGTTATTTTTCACTTTTTTATTGTTTTTTGTGGAGTCGGTTGTTTTTTTTTTTGTAAAAAGTTTTCTTCCACATATATTCTAAAAATAATATCCTGTTCAAAACATAAAATATACGTATACGCACAAACATAAGTATCGATCTATACAAATATCAGCCTTGCATCTACCATTAATGAGGCACAAGAATCGTAGGCAAAAATGGCGACCTACGTGCGCATGTCTGCGCGCGCCCCTGCATATTCTTTGATCAACATTTTAGTGTAGCGCGCCACCGCGCGTGTCTAGAGTAGGGACTTATGCTCCGCCAACATGCGCAAGGTCAGTCAGGAAACTATGGCCCTTAAGTTGGATTACCTGTTTGACCGGCCATAAATCCAGACTCCGGGCTACCACTGAGAAATTTCAGATGGAAAAACCCAATTGAAGAAAGAGAAAGAAATAGAAAGATAGAGAAGGAAAGAGAAAGAAAGAGAGAGAAAAAAAGAGAAAGAAAGAGACAGAAAGAGAAAGAGAAAAAAGAAAGAAGGAAATAAATCTGCTGTATACGTGATTATACTCTATGTTTTTAATAAGTCATTCATCAACAAAACACCATGCGTTTATTCCCCGAAGGGTGAGACAGAGATGTACCTATAGTACACCCACACTTCGCCAGTGATGTTTTAAGTTCCATGTATTATATAACGTCTGGATTACCTGTTTGAAGAGAAAGAAAGATTAAGAAAGAGAAAGAGAAAGAGAAAGAGAAAGAGAAAGAGAAAGAGAAAGAGAAAGAGAAAGAGAAAGAGAAAGAGAAAGAGAAAGAGAAAGAGAAAGAGAAAGAGAAAGAGAAAGAGAAAGAGAAAGAGAAAGAGAAAGAGAAAGAGAAAGAGAAAGAGAAAGAGAAAGAGAAAGAGAAAGAGAAAGAGAAAGAGAAAGAGAAAGAGAAAGAGAAAGAGAAAGAAAGAAATAAATCATTTATTTGCTGGTAATGTAGGAAAGAGAAAGAAAGAGAAAGAAACAAAGAAGGAAATAAATCTGCTGTATACGTGATTTTACTCTGTTTTTAATAAGTCATTCGTCAAACATATTTATCAACAAAACATCACGCGTTTATTCCCCGAAGGGTGAGACAGAGATGTACCTATAGTACACCCACATTTTGCCAGTTATGTTTTAAGTTCCATGTATTATATTACATGTCTGGATTACCTGTTTGACCGGCCATAAATCCAGACTCCGGGCTACCACTGAGAAATTTCAGATGGAAAAACCCAATTGAAGAAAGAGAAAGAAAAAGAAAGAAAGAGAAAGAAAGAAAAAGAAAGAGAAAGAGAGAAATAAATAAATCATTTATTTGCTGGTAATGTAGGAAAGAGAAAGAAAGTTAATAGGTCTTTACCTATGAAATTGCCGTTCTGCAGTACTGGCCATTTCAAATCAAAATAATTTTTGTTTCGCTAAGAATTCTATTTTCAAATTAATTTTATTTTAAAAACATGGAATCTTTTTTCAAAAGAAGTCATTTGTTTAATGATTAGTGTTACATTTTCATCGCATTACAATCTTTTTCGTCATCATGGATACGTTAAAAAATCGAGTAATTATGGAATATGAGTACCGTCGTGGCAGCAACGCGGCACAAGCGGCACGCAACATCAACGACGCACGTTTACGGAGCTAACACTACAAACCAACGCACCACCTGTTATTGGTTTGCTCGCTTCCGTTCTGGAAATTTCGACCTGAAAAATGAACCTCGCGGTCGTCCGAAGACTTTGGTCGACAATGACGAATTAAAGGCGATTGTGGAAAATGATGATACGCAATCTACGGCTGAATTAGCAGCAGCTTTCGACGTTAGCGTCAAAACAATATTGGTCCATTTGCGTCAAATTGGCAAGGTAAAAAAGCTTGACAAATGGGTGCCCCACGAACTCGATGATCGCCAGCGCGAAGTACGCGTCGAGGCGTGCCTTGCACTGCTCAACAGACACATAAATGAAGGAATTTTGAACCGCATTGTTACCTGCGATGAAAAATGGATTCTGTTTGAGAGTCGCAAGCGCTCAGCAAGTTGGTTGGATCCTGGTTCAGTACCTTAACAATGTTTGGTGGTCTAGCGCCGGTGTGATTCATCACAGCTTCTTACCAAACGGGGTGAGCATTACTGCAGATGTGTACTGTGAAGAACTGAACACAATGATGGAGAAGCTGGCACATCTCCAACCAGTATTGGTCAATCGCTCGTCTCCGCTGCTCCTGCACGACAACGCGCGACCTCATACTGCACAGCAGACGGTCTCCAAGTTGCAAGAACGGGTTGGAAGCTCTCCGTCATCCGCCCTCCTCACCAGACCTTGCGCCTACAGACTACTACTTTTTCCAGAATTTGGATAACTTCTTGGCGGGAAAAAAATTCAATACCCGAGAGGCAGTACAAAATGCCTTTGAAAAATTTGTTGCCTCCCGTCCAGCTGATTTCTTTAAGAAGGGCATCAATAAACTGCCACTGCGTTGGCAAAGATGCATTGATTGCATGGGTGATTACTTCGATTAATACAAATAAAAAATACATGAAAAAAATTCGTTTAAAGTTTTTCATACAAAACGGCAATTTCATAGGTAAAGACCTAATATTTTTCACTTTTTTATTGTTTTTTGTGAAGTCGGTTTTTTTTTTTTTGTAATAAATTTTCTTCCACGTATATGCTAAAAATAATGTCCTGTTCAAAACATAAAATATACGTATACGCACAAACATAAGTATCGATCTATACAAATATCAGCCTTGCATCTACCATTAATGAGGCACAAGAATCGTAGGCAAAAATGGCGACCTACGTGCGCATGTCTGCGCGCGCCCCTGCATATTCTTTGATCAACATTTTAGTGTAGCGCGCCACCGCGCGTGTCTAGAGTAGGGACTTATGCTCCGCCCACATGCGCAAGGTCAGTCAGGAAACTATGGCCCTTACAGGGATGAAAGTTTACATGCAAGTTCTTCATATTTTGCCGATGGAATAAAGGAAATCCGATCGGGCGCACGGCTTGTTACACAATAAAAGATAATATTAGCAGTGTATATTTTTGCAAGTATACCAAATAGCTTGTTCGACTGTACCTACGTACCCGAATTAAGGATTCAAAAGATGGCCGCTCTTCTCGATTTTCGGTTATGTCCGGTGCCCTTTATCTCGCAAATTACCTAGCTCGTTAATCACTGCTGCTCGTCTTTGTGTACAAACACTTGTACCTATACATTTACGGATGTAGGATTGCCGGTTTTTCTTGGACCCTCTAATAGCTTAATGTATATATTTGTAGGTGGCGTAGTTTGTTGCTCGTTTTTGTTGAGTTAATGTTGTTGTTGGTAGACTGCAGTTACGTGGGTTGATTGCTTCAAAAACTTAACATAATATAAGATACCTATTGTCAAAGTATCAAGGTTTGGATTCTTTTTGCTTGTGGAAATACTCAAGCCTCCGCCCTGGGGCGGGTGGAGGGTGGAGGGGCCTGTCAGACACTTTCCTATTGACTAAAACCACACAGTGTTCTTCAACTATCTTAGGCTGGGGTGCTGGAGCACTGTCAGGTATTGGTCGGACTTTCATGCGGACCCAGTCACCTTCTGCAGCCGTTACCTACTCTATGGTCAAATGTTTAGATACTTGAGTAGGTATTTTTAGTGTTGTCTAGGCAACAAATACTGACTATCTTCGAAGTTTTAGGGACCTATATATGCCTTTGAGGAACATATTTTTACTACATTACCTTAATGCTCAGGGTAAGTAAGCACCGAAGTGGAATCCTAAGTGAATTTCAGTAATACCTACAAAAAATCTTGTTGTATTTTAGTGGTAATACTTCGAAACAAAAAGTAAGTATATCGTTGTATCAAAAATTATTTTAGGAATTATGTATTAGATATTTAACGAAACCTGAAAATTCTGAAATACATAGTTGAATGATAGTTCAATTAAACACATTTTAAATACCAAAATGTTCCAGAACGTTCGATATCTATAGGTAGTAAAATTTCATGTGGATCATACATTTTGGCCTCTCTTTAAATAGTGTCGATCGTTGAAACTAAATCGAGTTGCTATCTGACGAGTTATTCGCTAGAGTTTAACATTTCACCTACAGCTGCATACCAGTGTTAACCATACGTTCTGAATTGATGAGAGAAGTCCTAAAAATTTACGGGTTCCAAATAAATAAACGCGTCACGTTCCTAAGCTTATAATTGGACACCCGTGTCGTTCCATTAAAATCACAAATCACATGCACAAACATTGAGATTCTGAATAAATATGTCGTGCAAATATTTGTCTCCGTGCGGAAATCAGCTTGCTGGCCACGACCCCGAGGGCAGGCGGTCGTCGACACAAGGTGCAAATATGCCATGTACTTATGTGTTTTGTCCTAAAAATCTCTGAGAATCATAATTTTTTTGGGGACTGTATGAATTGCATAACATTGAAATTATGAATGAGGAAACTGCGCTGCGCCAAGGTCAAGCGTTTTAAATTATTTCTTTCGATTTCCAATATTCTCTTCTTATGATTTTCTGGCGATTTCAATTAAAGTAGAAAGAGCTGTTTTATTGTTAGCCTGTGTGCAAGACGTAGATAATATTGCATGTAGGTAAGTTGTTTGGTTTTCATTCTTTAAGTTATAGTTATAATTTGGTATCTAATCTATAAAATAATTATAACGAAAATAATAATCACAAAGAGAAATAATTTTGTTGAACAACTTTGGTCCTTAGTCTTATAATTATAATGTCTATCTATTCACAATGATTCGCTGCTTATAAGCATAGCTAGACTGTTTGTAAAGTAAAACGGTAATACAGCCAATGTAACTAACGTTTATACCCCTTTGGAGAATTACCTTAGTTATTCTCTCTGTAGTATTAATTGTTTGAAGTCACGCAATGTTCAGCTGAAATAATCACTATTTTAGCATGTATCACCGGTCCTTGTTATCTAAATATAGGCACAAGTTTGTTAGTTTCAATCGAACAAAGCTAAATAAAGAGTAAAGAGAAAAATATGGACGCCCCGTTGATTTTGTAACTGTTGTTAAGGGGCCACCGTATGATGCTCTCAACTACAGTTTGGAGTTCGTGCAAACTTCGTTCAGTGCGCCGCCGTGTATGTGTGCGTGGTGAGATAAGAGATAAGTAGATATTATTATTTGCCATTCATTCTTATCAAGTCGTTCAATCGGCTTTTATATTTATTATTAATAATTAGGTATGTTCATTATTTGCTATATTTTTGTTGACTAATTTGGGGAATCGTTATTGAATGTATAGACTAGTAATGCGTTTTTTGGAAATTTCTTTACCATGTCAATATCTCAAGATATTAGATTACTATCTGCACCCTTCGATTTCACCCGCGTAAGTCTTGATTCCGTAAGAATATCGGGATAAAAAGTATCCTATGTCCTATTCCAAGTAATGGTCTACCCATGTGCTAAATTTCATCTAAATCCGTTCAGCCGTTATAGCGTGAAAGAGTAACAAACAAATAAATAAACAAACAACCTCACTTTCGAATAGTTTAGAATTTATAATATTACTAGCTGCCCGCTCCGGCTACGGCTTCGCACGGGTAGCACTAAGTACCTGCCTACCCTACCTACCTACCTAGCCTACCTACCACTTAGGGGTATGAAAAATAGATTACGACCGATTCTTAGACCCACCGAATATACATATAAAATTTCATAACAATCGGTCAAGCCGTTTCGGAGGAGTATGGCAACTAACACTGTGACACGAGTTTTATATATCTACTAGCTGCGCCCCGCGGTTTCACCCGCGTAAGTCTCGATCCCGTGGGAATATCGGGATAAAAACTATCCTATGTGTTAATCCAGGTTATAAACTATCTGTTTGCCTTTCATCCAAATCCATTCAGCCGTTTTTACGTGATTGGGTAACAAACACACAAACTTTCACATTTATAATATTAGTAGGATTAGTGATATTATGTATATATATACATATCACTAATCCTACTACTATTATACATGTTTATACTAGCATCCGCCCGCGGCGTCAACCGCGTGATAAAAAGTAACCTATGTCCTTCCCCGGGCGGCCATCTATGTCCTTGCCAAATTTTATCGTAATCCGTTCAGTGGTTTGGGCGCGAAAAGGTAACATACAGACAGACAGACGGACAGAGTTACTTTCGAGTTTATAATATTATAGTATGGATATAAGATCTACGCCTCGTAGAGAAAATCTAGTAAGTAGATAGGTACTTCATTCAAATAAGGTACCTACCTAGTACACTCGGCTACACAGCAAGCTATACATTTCCAGTTTATGCTGATCTCGCATTGTATAGGATTTCCGTACAATGCGAGGTCAGCTTATACTGGAAATGTATAGCTTGATGTGTAGCCGTGTGTACCTATGCATCGTTATCGAGAGTGGCCTTGGAAATCGACAGACGAACGGGCGGCGCTAAAGTTGACCACCCACGGCGCGTAATTATAAATTATTAGGATTAGGATATATTTATTATTATTTTCTTTATTTCATTTTTCATACTTATAATATTAGTAGGATTAGTGATATTATGTATATATATACATATCACTAATCCTACTAATATTATAAATGTTTATACTTATTATTATTGTCTTTATTTAAAGCCTGTACAAGTTTATTTATTTTCTTTAGGGTGGGTGGCCTCAACTTTAAAAAACTAAGGCTTTTCTTTGTTATTTCAGTAAGTAGGTACTTACTTATTTCTTTTACCTACTAAACTTTAAATATTGTGATTAGGAAAAACTGAATACAAGTCAAATAATAAAAGTGTACATTAGCAAAGTACCTATTAGTAAAAGACAAAACTTTTGTTTAGGTTCTTACTTCAGAGATAATGATAATCCATAATTTAAACAATATAAGTCGAATCGTGATGAAGTCGTGTAGGGTTAATTATCGACTGAACGAATTATTTACAAAAAATACAATTATCAGAATACATAATGTAGTCTCAAAGATCCACACAAAACACGCAGATTTATAGGATTTGGCTTGTTACCTTATGTTCTACCTGCGAGCCGGGTGCTTGACACTAAAAGTGTATATAAACTTCAACGACTTTGAACTTTTCATTTTAGTTTTATCAATGTAATGTATGTATACTATGTAATAGGAATTTCACAAAAAAGTTCGATCAAAAACCGTACTGAGGCCGAGGCCATAAAGCCGCACTTGTCCAAACAAATCACCCTTCCCCGGGTACGCTGGACAAACATCACTGTCAAGTATTGAGTTCTTGATATAATTATGCCGTGCGGCGGTGGCGCACTGCCGCCCGCCGCACTGTCGCCGCGCCGCTGCCGGTAGCTTGCACTTTTGCAAGCAGCCGGCGATCAAGTGGAATGGTGCGGCGCGGTCGCGGCGTGGCTGTGGTGCCGTGTCAACAGTTTAGAGGCGCGGCGGCGGCGCTGTCGTGGCGTCGTGTGGACGGGCACTGGCGGTGACGATGACGCGAGTTCCATGATTTTTGTTCACCCAAAAAGTGCTCAACGCGCCTAAAGAAGTTTTCACTTCAAAAATGTCTTTATTTTCTTAGGCTGAGTTTATAAGTAAACAATTAGTAGCTAAAGAGGTACCTATAACGTTATAATAGGTACCTATATCATTGGGTAATACTTACTGTGAGATAAGTAAGTACATCCCAAATCCCAACGTCCAGAGTTCATGTCTTCAACCAAATCAAAATCGTAAGAAATATTCCAAGTCCGTAAATAAAACAAAACTTCACTGATAAGATAACAAACACCCCGAAAGAATCCCACACAAACCCCGCGTGTAGTAGAGGCACGTTACGCTAATGTGCCTGTCGGAGCGATACAGACAGCTACCACGACCACGCACACATTGACACGCGTGAAGCGAATAGAATTCTATTGAATTTTTATGAGAAATTTGGATGTGTTCCGTAATACCAAAAATGATTAATGAAAACCTAATTTTTTTCCAATTCTTTATCGATAATTTGTAACTTGATAATATAGGCTGTGCTTCTGCTGAAACAATATTACAAATATTGTTGTTTATAATACAGAAAAAACAGTATGAAAACATGTCATTTACGCTGTAAAAATGTTCGAAATTCAATTCGCTATAACTTTACTTTAGGTAGGTTTTTGAAAAAAAAATGGATTTAGAAGCCTATATAAATACTGTCTCAATCCGAATAACAACACAATATGGTGGAAATATTCTCAAATTGCAAATGATTTTGGTATTACGTTTGTATGGAGAATTCATCGGTCACCGTGTTCTTAAACCTTTTATTTCACCAACATTTTGCTCAGTGGTTTTGGGCTAATTGATTTTTCTTTTACACATCTTGGTTAGTATCAGATTCCGGCAAGTATCCACAGTTTTTTTTTTATGGCACTGTTAAAAAGCAATTATGTTTCTATGATACAGTTTATTTTTACAGACATAATCTATGTCGGCGTCAGCGATGGCTGAGCGATAGTTGCCGTCATCATCTCGATTCGGTGATACGGACTCCATAGTGCAGGTTTACAATAAAACACGATACAGCAACTCAGTTAGTATTTCACTTTCAGAACAATAATCACAGTAGGTACATTACTAATAATGTTCACGCACACCGACAGTTTCGCATAGGAGAAGTGGAGGTCTGCATCCGTTCGTTGCCCTCACAAGACTGACTCGTAGCTCAGCCACTTCCCTTACCACGACTCTGTCCACGTGACGCCCCACTCTAGCGAGCGCGTCACGGCGTTTACCCTCTCCTTAGTACTACAATAATCAATTGAGCGACTATTATCGCTCAACTTTCATAATCTACGACACGGCCAACCTGACATGTCTCACGTCCTCGTGTGTTTCTGAAACAAAACAATCATCGGTGGAGTAACAGTGTAACCTCGGCCAACCTGACCGTACTCAAAGAACATTACAAATAAACGCACTTGCCTCTACTAATAAAACAGAAAGGTGCCTCTACGCAATAATCAAAAGAAACTAAATGGTACACTAACGCGGTGTTACGCTAACACATAATTTGCTTCAAGATCACTTAAAGCAAATTATGACCCGCTGCCTACGCAGCTAGTGACAACCATTGCCACCCGTATCGTCATCACCTCATGTGATACGACCATCACTTCTCAAAGAAGTGTCACACAACAATAGTCTCTTTCGAGACCCACTGCCTACGCAGCTAGTGACAACTATTGCCACCCATATCGTCATCACCTCATGTGATACGACCATCACTTCTCAAAGAAGTCTCACACAACAATAGTCTCTTTCGAGACCCGGGTCCCCGCCACACCACTAACTGCCCATCGCCCCCTGACCAATTCACAAGTGAATTGCAGTTACGACTACAGATTAGTGCGTGTGGTGCGACCAATAACCAAGGGAAGAGTCCCCGCCACACCACTGACTGCCCATCGCCCCCTGAACAACTCACAAGTGAATTGCAGTTACGACTACAGTCAGTGCGTGCAGTGCGACCCATAACCAAGGCCCATATCGTCATCACCTCAAGTGATACGACCACTACTTCTACTACTCGTTGGAAATACCTTCCACAATATCATCTACATCAGACAAATCGAATTCAAGAGAAACACTGCTAAGAGGCATCTTTCGTATGAGTTTACTTCAAAATTCTAATGCCAGTTAAAGGTTTCAAAAGATAATGATTGCCATCATGTAGCTCTACAATCTTGAATGGTACCTTCTAGGGGTCTAACTTTTATTGATTGCTCTCTTCACGTATTAAAACTAAGTCCCCGTCAACATCCAACCATTACAGGAGCTTTGTCTTTGCCTTTATCAAATCTGGACTTTTACGGTAAACGGTAAACGGTACGAGTCGCGTCCTGAAGTCTTATCATTATTTAACCAGTTTTAACACGCGTACGAGTTAAACTGTCATTATAAATGTGCGAAGATTCTTTAAAGCAACGATATTAGTGATTTCTTATTTTGAACATCACTATCAATATCGATTTTGATAGATAACTACAGACAGCAACAGACTTTTGTTTTGAGATCACCAAAGATGAACTAGACAAATTGACGGTGTAACCTTGTTTAAATAAAAACATCTCAAAGAATGTTCAGTACGTATAGTCATATTTTCACAACCTTTATATCTCCTCATTGTTACAACTACTACTTTGCTCTACCTCAGTTTCGTCAGGTATACTTTGATTCTCTGACATGCGTCTCAACGCCTGGAATTCAAGGATCTTATGGTTTATAGGTCTCCTAAAACCTCTACAACCTAAAAGGGGGTCCTTATACTTCGGGTAATTAAATATTGCAAATAGGCCCACCAACTGTGTACTCGCGGCGTCAGATCAACTCTTTTACGTGACGAATTTTAATGAGTTGTTTGATCGCGTTTACTACGACTTCCAATGTTTCAAGCTCAAAACTAGCACTAACATACTGGCAATATGAATAATTTTGAGTATTGTTTCAACCGTTTAAAAAGTTCGAGTTTAAACTTTTGAGATTAGGAAACTTTAATCCTCAATCACTTTGTTTTAACAAAGCAATACTTCCTAATTAACTAAACAAACTTTGATTTATCATACCAAAAATCACCAACCAGAGTCGTGTACCATTATTTTCCACATTAACAATTTTTCACTAAGAGACACTTCTTGGAAACCCACACAAAAGTAAACCACTCTTACGCCACTGCTCTCCAGCCGACTAGCAATCGTATTGCTCTCCCACATCCAGCGCATGGATCAAAACTATTGTCTTTCCAGACTCCGCCAGTGATACACGTCCATCGCGTACCCACGGACTACTTGAGTTGCCTCAAGAGACACCGATTTCTAACGGGCTACGACTGCGTAATAACTACTAGTACGGTCGCACACAATACGGACGATAGAGAACCCTACTCGCGTGATTTCCCTAACTTAGGCTGATATGATAACTAAGAGGGACTTGACCCTTTAAAATCAGTTTTAATTTTCAAGCAATTTGGAACTAAAGATATGAAATTGAAAACTAGGCTAACCTACGAATTTAAACTATCTAGTTTCGAGATTACCGAGACCAAGTACAATGATTCCAAATTGAATTAATCAAATAAAACAAAACCACAGGTATCTCATTCACGGTCAACAATCACACACACTATTCCCCACGGGAATACAATGTCGTCTCTGACTCTACGGTCTTCGCTTCAAGGCTAGACCCGACCATACTACCCAGAGCTACCGCACACAACGTCTACGATACTCTGGTACGGTCTTCGACCATACTACCCAGAGCTACCGCACACAATGGCTACGATACTCTGGTACGGTCTTCAACCATACTACCCAGAGCTACCGCACACAATGGCTACGATACTCTGGTACAGTTTCTGACCATACTACCCAGAGCTACCGCACACAACGGCTACGATACTCTGGTACGGTCTCCGACCCAACGAATCGAGAACCTGGTTATACAATCTAAAGCGATGCCAAATCATCATCTATTTCGTCTACAATCTCAATTGGTACTTGGCCTTCGGGCATCTTACTAACGCGGTCATGATCCATCATACTTTTTTTTAACCAAAAGAGCCGGACTAGCAAACTGAAAACGACTGGGTCTAATTACTTTAGCTTCCAACAATTCGTTAACCTTATCGCGTATGATTCGACGTTCGTCCGGAGACAGTGTAAGGACGTCTTTGCACTGTACAATTTGGGTCGATCAATCTCAAGTCCAACGCACCAAAGTTAACACGTGTGGTCGGAAAACCGTTAATAAAAGTCAGAGTATAATTCTAAGATGTTTACAAGGTCACTTCTTCTATTAAATGGTAAATCAGTGTCAATTTTATCACCATTATTCTTTATAGCTAGTAGTCTGCATGGCGTTACACACGTTTGTAGTTCTCAAAATGAATTCGTTTACTCACACAAAAACCGTTATTCAAAATCTCTCGAACTAATGTTTCTACGCAAGTACCTACGTATCGGGCAAAACGTGTAATAGAATCTCTATCACAAAACCGTTACGCTATAAGATTTATTCTGTGCTGAATACACTTGTTTGACCAATACTAGTCAACGCAACAACGTTATAACTCGTTTGCCACACAACTCTCGTTTACTAACGAGTATTAAGCACCGGAATCAAAATAAAAATCATACGACTCACCGGATTGCTGTAACTGTCCACAAACACCAGCTATTTCAAGCATCTATGCGTCGCTCTTTCGCCGCGTCAGCTCCTCCAGTGAGACTCGCGCTGCTCACACCGGCCGGCGCCGCTCGAACCCGCAGCACTAGTAGGAAGTCTACACCATCCGCGCTGCCGCGTCGACAGTATGACACGGACACAAATCACTTGTTCGACTCCAGATGATGCATTCGATATCAATTGGTGTGGCAATGAAACATTGCACGCCAGTGGGAGTCAGATCCTTTATCCCACTTCTGATGTCGGCGTCAGCGATGCCTGAGCGATAGTTGCCGTCATCATCTCGATTCGGTGATACGGACTCCATAGTGCAGGTTTACAATAAAACACGATGATACAGCAACTCAGTTAGTATTTCACTTTCAGAACAATAATCACAGTAGGTACATTACTAATAATGTTCACGCACACCGACAGTTTCGCATAGGAGAAGTGGAGATCTGCATCCGTTCGTTGCCCTCACAAGACTGACTCGTAGCTCAGCCACTTCCCTTACCACGACTCTGTCCACGTGACGCCCCACTCTAGCGAGCGCGTCACGGCGTTTACCCTCTCCTTAGTACTACAATAATCAATTGAGCGACTATTATCGCTCAACTTTCATAATCTACGACATCTATATAATTATATAAAAATGAATCCCTATTTCCCTTGGTCACGCCATCACACGTGAACGGCTAGACCGATTTCGCTAATTCCTTTTTTGTTTTGTCAGGAGAAGGTTCTTATGAAAGAAAAAAATAAGAAAATTGCGCGGAAAATTAGAAAAATTAAGACAGGACAACGTATGTCGGGTCAGCTAGTAAAAAATGAATAAAAGTAAAAATCCTTTAATATTGTATTGTCCGTAGCCAGTAATAGAACTCAATTCCATAATTGTTATTTGTTAATTATTTCTCCATACATCTCAACCGCTTTGCCTTTTCCAAACTGAATTGAGATTAGCTTCTTCATTGATACTTACACCTAAATTTCAATTTATTATTGCTTCAGCATTTGTCCAAATACGTTCAGAAGCCATGGTCGCCACAGTTGGCTAGCTAATGGATTACACGGTGGTCGAGTGTGGCACAACATTGCCGAGCTGCGACCCGATGCTCGCTGTAATCTGATTGTAATACTGACCCGCTCGACTTATATTAGCAGGCATATGTGTTAATTTGACCTAATAGCGAAATGTAGGCTAATTTCTAGGTTTAGAGTGGCAGATAGATTCGAGAGTTAAAGGCGAAGTGGGACTGACGGGAGCCGAGGGGTGTGGTATGTTGCCCGCGCGCAACTAAGTTTACAAATATTTAATTTTAAAATTTTATTTGTGTTTGTATAGAAAAATAAGGCCATAATCCCTTAAAGTATTTAATACTGAACACGTAGACAAAATTTTATTACAATTGCTTTGATAACAATCGAATGGAATAGGTATTTCTCTTTAAAAAACAGATTTTAAGGAAACTTTGCGGTTTTTTTGTATCGAGGAAAGTTTTGTCAATCGTGTTACGGGCCTCATACTTCACTAAAAACACTCTTCAATTTTCGTAATCATAAAAAAAAATACGCAAATACGTTGTTTTTGTGAGAGAAAAATTGATTTTGCGTGAAGTCGAAACGCATCAAACCATCTGCTTTGGAACCACTTCACCTTAAGGTAATTTGTGAGTTGAGAGGCATAATTCTTATTCAATAAACAGGTAAATTCATATTACACTTGTTTGAATGAGATGATGTTATTGGTAATGCCGTTTTAAGCAAATAAATATTTTCGCATAATTTTTTTAGCTACTTTTCAAAGTTTTCATTCAGCGGCCTTTACTAAACATTTGGGCTCTACTGTGTTTACTGCTGGGGCTAAGCCTTCACGAATTTTGAGGATTGACATTATAAAGCGCTATTAACATCATAAATGTTAGTAAGTAATAGTCACTATTGATAAAATTCTCGCTTTGATAGGAAATTTCGTACTAGGGGCGGCCTAATCCAGAAAAATATCTAGTGCGCATACCTGTTCTAGTAAATACGTCTCATGTCTAGTATGATCCTTATGTTGGTATCTCCGGCGCATTCAGGGCACTACCTAGCTACCATTTTGTTGCCTGGATTAATCATCCACATCGTAACACGTGAGGCTTAATACAATCAGCACCGCTTTGTAGCCATTATCTATCCATTATCGGCCTCTGGTGTGTCACTAACGGCTAGATAGTAACAATAATGACGTCATGACGTCACAACCAGGCTTAACAGGCACATTGACCGGTGGGTCTCAGATTAATACTATTAGATCGAAGTGAATGCTGTCCGTCCTGCTGACGTAATCGTTTTATGCACTTAAGTGCCCGGCAACCATAGTTGCTCCAACTCTAAACCCGGGCGCTTGAGTCCTCATCGGTCCTTACGATGCACGTAGCTTAGACGTGGGACTGTTCAGATTCAAATCATATAAACTAGTGCGATAGGTGCTAGCTATAGATATGCTTGCTGCCGGCATTTGTATGACCACTTTTATAAGACTACCTTCACAAACATCACTTCTTGATGATGTACTATTAAGAAACAAATTGGACTGCTTTCGAATTGTTTGCGGTCACATGAGTAAGGTTCGAAATAAACTTTATTGAAATTGCTGTTTAAAACATACTTCTTATATTGTATGGATTTATCGAAGTCTGTAGAAAGAATACAGTCGATAAAAGGAATGATGAAAAACTCACCCGCAACTCCAAAAGAACGTATTATATCTTACAAAACTTCAATATTTCCATCTCAAAGTGGGGAACAAAGTTCGGTAGGTGCAAAACAATTTTCGGATGTTCGTGTTTTGCCCATCAGTCTCGGAAACTCAAGTTTTATCCGTCGGCGCCCCCCACTCGCCTGGGGAAATTCACTTATTTTATTATTCGTCCTGTGTTGACCTCATTTTTATAGCTTGAAGGCAATATTTTATTCATTAGATATTTGCACTTGAACACAACATTATGTTGGGCATATGGTTGAATAATGATTCCGTTTGTCGTTTGTGATTTCGATGAATGAATTATAGAGCATAATTTGATATTGCAAAACGGTAATCGTTACTCATTCGAATGTGAATGCACTTTTTCAGCATATTATAGAAGCAATAATAAAAGAGCACTGAAAGCTAAAGTAAATCATCTTTCAAAACTCTATCAAAGTACCTACTATTTTTATAAAAAATCTCAAATTTAAATCACAATATATCTCCTCACTAAAAATCCATTCACATCAAACTCAAGAGCACATTCAACGTTTCATAATGGTCAAATAAAGGGTCCGAAAAAACATTTTGGGAGAAAATATTGTGAATAAAAAAGTCGTTTACAGGTGCCGTTAGTAGACGGACTGGGAATAGATTAAGGTCCGGGTTTCGGCGGCCGCAGATGGACCGAAAACCCTTCACTATGATAGAATTACGCCTAACTAGCTAATGCCCGCGACTTCGTTTGCGTGGAAATCTTAAGTTACACAATATATTAAAATAACGGTCACATTTTTATAAAACTCCCTTGGCCCCCAAACTACCGCGTCGCATCGCCCACCCGTGCTGTCTTTTTGTCTTTTTGCTCGGCTCCTACGGGTCGTAGCGTGATGAATCACTCCGTCCATTAGTGAAAACCTTATATGAAAATCCGTTCGACAGTTTTTGAGTTTATCGCGTTCAGACAGACAGACGCAGCGGGGGGACTCTCAACTTTCGACGATAAGGCGAGCGTTGAAAATCCTACAGCACGCTTTGATTTAGGCAAACATTTAGATGTCATCTAGCGTTCGTGAAAACGGGCGTTATTATTTTACTTTTTCTTTGAACACGACCAGATAACACCATGTTTGGAAACGTTTTGTCAATGGTTTTCCGCGTGGTTTTAAGAGATTTAGCGCATGCGACTAACGCGTTGTGAGCCAAGTGCGGATTCATATTTTTCCAATTATCTTATGTTCTGGATATATTACTTGCTATTAGCTTTTAACTGCGGCTGCGCCCACTTAGATGTCTGAAAATATCCCACATTAACGTACTACCAGGCTTAAAGGTACTCTTTGTGTTAATCCAGGTTATAAACTATCTGAGTGCCAAATTTTATCCAAATCCGATCAGCCGTTTTTGCGCCAATACGGAACATACATCCAGACAAACAGACAAACGGACAAAAATTCTAAGAACTATATTTTCGGCATCAGACTCATTCCCACACCTCGTAGCAATTACTTTTCTTCAAAAATATTCAATGTATAAATTTGCTTTATTACTATTTTATTATATTTATTACTAGCTGCCCCGCTCCGGCTTCGCACGGGTAGCACTAAGTACCTACCCTACCACTACCCTACCTACCCTACCTACCCTACCTACCCTACCTACCCTACCTACCCTACCTACCCTACCTACCCTACCTACCCTACCTACCCTACCTACCCTACCTACCCTACCTACCCTGCCTACCCTGCCTACCCTGCCTACCCTGCCTACCCTGCCTACCCTGCCTACCCTGCCTACCCTGCCTACCCTGCCTACCCTGCCTACCCTGCCTACCCTGCCTACCCTGCCTACCCTGCCTACCCTGCCTACCCTGCCTACCCTGCCTACCCTGCCTACCCTGCCTACCCTGCCTACCCTGCCTACCCTGCCTACCCTGCCTACCCTGCCTACCCTGCCTACCCTGCCTACCCTGCCTACCCTGCCTACCCTGCCTACCCTGCCTACCCTGCCTACCCTGCCTACCCTGCCTACCCTGCCTACCCTGCCTACCCTGCCTACCCTGCCTACCCTGCCTACCCTGCCTACCCTGCCTACCCTGCCTACCCTGCCTACCCTGCCTACCCTGCCTACCCTGCCTACCCTGCCTACCCTGCCTACCCTGCCTACCCTGCCTACCCTGCCTACCCTGCCTACCCTGCCTACCCTGCCTACCCTGCCTACCCTGCCTACCCTGCCTACCCTGCCTACCCTGCCTACCCTGCCTACCCTGCCTACCCTGCCTACCCTGCCTACCCTGCCTACCCTGCCTACCCTGCCTACCCTGCCTACCCTGCCTACCCTGCCTACCCTGCCTACCCTGCCTACCCTGCCTACCCTGCCTACCCTGCCTACCCTGCCTACCCTGCCTACCCTGCCTACCCTGCCTACCCTGCCTACCCTGCCTACCCTGCCTACCCTGCCTACCCTGCCTACCCTGCCTACCCTGCCTACCCTGCCTACCCTGCCTACCCTGCCTACCCTGCCTACCCTGCCTACCCTGCCTACCCTGCCTACCCTGCCTACCCTGCCTACCCTGCCTACCCTGCCTACCCTGCCTACCCTGCCTACCCTGCCTACCCTGCCTACCCTGCCTACCCTGCCTACCCTGCCTACCCTGCCTACCCTGCCTACCCTGCCTACCCTGCCTACCCTGCCTACCCTGCCTACCCTGCCTACCCTGCCTACCCTGCCTACCCTGCCTACCCTGCCTACCCTGCCTACCCTGCCTACCCTACCTACCCTACCTACCCTACCTACCCTACCTACCCTACCTACCCTACCTACCCTACCTACCCTACCTACCCTACCTACCCTACCTACCCTACCTACCCTACCTACCCTACCTACCCTACCTACCCTACCTACCCTACCTACCTACATACCTACCCTACCTACTGCAGTATTACCCTGCATAAAATCTTCGAGCCTAAAACTTTTTTACTTCGCTGGCCATCGATGTTGTCGTTTTTAATCGTAAGATAATTTCAATTTTTTGAATTTGAATCTGACGTGAAGAAAGATGAAGAATTTTTTATTGGCAGCCGTCAGTCGCGGTTTTTTCTCATGAACGCAAGAGCTCGAATTCTTCAAGTAATTCCCGGCGTACTATGCTGAAAGATTTGCAATATAATTATTTAATTATAGTCTTTATTGTGGTGTCCACGTTTCCTTGTTTTACGGTTAAAAACCAGTGAAAAGGCCTATTTTGGCCTTTATCGGTGGGGTATTGGGAACCCACCTCGTTTCCCCGTTTCGCCATAATCCTGGATCAGGCGCCCCGGCGGCGCAGTTGACTGAGCGCCGTGCCACGTACAAGGAATACCGCCTCTTGACGTACCGCACGGTCCAGGAACTAACCACCTCGGGACTTATTAACTATTTATTTATCCACTGCGAAGCGCCGTTTTCTCGGATTCTTCCACGTTGCATTGCAAACTGCAGCTGCTGTAAACCCTTCAAGTTTTCCCTTCAAGTTCAAATACGTTCAAGTTTATTTTTTACGCGTAAATAATCTCGTATGCAAATTAGACTAAGCCGGCATTAGGTCAACCTTCGGTTGCGGTTCCTTATTCGATGCGTTGCGTTTGCGCTAGTAAGTTATGGTTTTTATAAGCTTTTGCAATCGCTGATACACACCGAACTCCCACGCGTAACTAAATTTACCTAAGAGTTCTATTCCGAAAGTTTTCCTTAACCTAATTACGCTTGATTCGGCACCACTGTCTCCATAGCCGCGACTAAATTATATTTCATATTCGCCTTTTTTTATATTTTTTGTAAAAAGTGTCTGTCTGTATTTATATTACAAAAATTATACGTGTTCAACGAAGTGTGTCTATTTATTTCGTTACAAATGGCGCCCGAATTAAAAGTAAGTAAATTATGATATCCCTATGCATACTTAAATATTTTTTTTGTCAGTTTGTGTGTGGTGCTCTTTCAGGGCAATTTTAATCTCTATTTATTTTTCAGAGAAATCATTAGTTTCTTTTCTCACCACGGATGCCTGCTTTTGCTGAACGACTTATGAATATTTGAACGGCAAGCTGGTCAAATGAAGTTTATGTATATTCTTAATGTGATGTGTGTGCAATGTTATTTAAAATAATTATTTTGTAACCATATTGAATGACCAATCTTTCATTTCGTCCCATCAAATATATATCAATCCTGAATTTTATTTATCTCTTGTAGTAGTTGTATTTAGTTCCCTGTAGTGTGCGTCTGTGGTGTGAACGTAATAGGCTTCGTGTTCAAGGTAAGCGTTTGTGTCTGATTTTTCTGCTAGATGTCTAGCTTGTTTTTTCCTTAGTCCAGCTATCTTCGTTCCGTTTTTTTTGTGTGATTTCCGTGATCCAGCATGGCCGACGAGGATTCGTCCATTGGTGAAACCGCCCATGGAGAGAGCCTTATCATTTCTAGGCCCCCGCCAATCCCACCTAGGAGACCTAGGACTGCTGAGTCATCAGGCTTACCATCCCCGATCAAATCCGACGAATGTCCATCTTATCCCCGTAAACAAATATCTCTCACGAAGTGGAAAATTGACTTTTCTGGGAACACCTGCGTCCGTGAATTCTTTCTCTCGATAGATGAATGTAAGGAAGCGGATGATATATCTGATCATTATCTGTTGAAGCGCTTCCATGAAGTTTTGTCAGGAGCTGCACTGAAATATTTTAGGTCCATTCGCCACCCACTCCTGTCATATACAAAACTTAAGGAGTCTTTCGTGAAGACATTCGGAGTCATAGATTTTGAGTTCAAAACTGAACAACAGGTTCGAAACATGAGACAGAAATCAGACCAATCGGTCAGGGATTTCGTCATCCAGGTCTCATATCTTAACGATCGCTTAGCCAGTCCCATCCATGACTCTAATTTACTTGATATTATTATGCACAATATGCACCCTAGGTTTTTCCCTTGCTTGTCAATCCACAAATTCCATGATTTAGAGTCGCTTGTTGATATGGCGTCACATTTTGAGAGCTTCTTGCCAGGAGCGTCGAAGTCGGTGTCCAACGTCTCTTCTGAGATACAGTTATGTCCTAAATGTAGAAAGGACGGACATTCGTATCGTAACTGTCCAGATTTCCCTGGTAGGCTCTGTTTTAGATGTCGCACTCCTGGTGTAATTACCCGGGATTGTCCAAACTGTAATCCAAAAAACGTGTAGACCATCGGCGACACGCCTCATCCCGTACAGTGTCACCGGTGATAGCCAACGATTCATCAGACAACCGACCATTCGTTGAAATATTACTATGTAATCGCCCCATTAGGGCTTTGTTGGACTCAGGCGCACAGATGTCTCTTATTAGTGATATCCTCATTCAGGAACTAGGTATATCTCGGATTTCCAATGTTTCGTGTCCGCGGGTTATTTCCGCCAACAATTCACCCATCGATATTTTAGGGAGTGTTTGTCTCCCGGTCCAATTTAACCGTACAACTTTCACGCATGAATTTTTAGTTGCACGTTCTACTACGTCTTCAATTATCTTAGGTATAGAATTCTGGAATAAATTCGGTTTAACTTCAGTTTTTAGTAAGGCTTTTAATAAAAATATTAAAGGCAATATGTACCTTCCCGCTTTTAACCATTCTCCGCCTCTGGTTTCTTGTGTAAATAAAGCTCGATATGTACATCCCCGCAATGTCCTATTACCCGACCAAGAGCGAGGTCTACAACGCGTCATTGACGAATTTGAGGCTATTTCGTCTGATAAGATTGGGCTCGGTAAAACTACTTGGCTTTCCCACAAAATTAACACAACAGGAATGCCAATTAGACAAAGATTTTACCCTCTTTCACCGGTCAAATTAAAAATTCTTAACGACGAAATTGATAAGATGTTAGAATTAGGTGTTATCCGTCCCTCTCGTTCTCCTTGGGCCAGTCCTGTTGTAATGGTTACAAAAAAGGACGGGTCTGTTCGCTTCTGTGTCGACAGCCGTAAATTAAATAGTGTAACCATCAGGGATTCGTATCCTCTACCTCGTATTCAAGATATCCTTGACAATCTTCGTGGTGCGAGATATATAAGTTCTCTCGATTTCAGGAGTGCTTTCTGGCAGATTCCTCTCGCGGATAACGAGAGCTGTGAGAAAACCGCTTTCATAATTCCCCAACGCGGTTTATTCGAGTTCGTCAGAATGCCATTCGGGCTCACAAACGCTGCTTCAGAAATGCAACGCCTAACTGATATTATCGTTAACTTCGAATACACTTCTACCAGCGACGACTGTGTTTTCGGATACGTCGACGATTTGATTTTGATATCTAAGGATTTCCACAGTCATCTTGCACTCCTTAGGAAGGTGCTAAACCGCCTCAAAGAAGCCGGTTTGTCTATAAACTTAAAAAAATGTGAATTCTGTAAGAGTGAGCTAAAATACTTGGGATACATCGTCAACGAAAAAGGGCTCCAGACTGATCCCAGTAAACTGGAAGCTATTCGCGATTACCCCACTCCTACTACCGCTAAATCTTTGCGCGGCTTTATAGGAATGTGCTCTTACTATAGGCGTTTTGTAGATGGTTTCTCGTCCATAATTGCTCCTCTTACAGCTCTTATTGGAAAGAGGAAGGGTCGCGATCCTATAAATTGGGACGAAGCTGCCGAACAGGCATTTTTTAAGCTGAAAGAAGCATTAGTCAACACTCCAGTGATGGCTTGCCCTGATTTTGCCAAGCCATTCATATTGCAGTGCGATGCTTCGGCTGTCGGTCTCGGTTCGGTCCTATCTCAAAACGTTGACGGTGTAGAACATCCCATTGCGTATTACTCCCGCCTATTTTCCAGAGCGGAGCGCAATTATAGCACCACTGAACGCGAACTCCTATCTGTTCTGGATTCCATAAAGCACTTCCGCTGCTATTTAGATGGAATGAAATTTTCGGTTATAACCGACCACATGGCTCTGAAATGGCTGCTCACTTTAAACAACCCATCGGGGCGTTTAGCTCGATGGGCCACCGTCATTTCACAATATACCTTCGATATCATCCACCGCAAGGGAACACAACATGTCGTCCCGGATGCTCTATCCAGGATCTATACTAGCCCTATTACGTTCGACCAAGGTCCTGAACATACTACCGATAGGTGGTACAAAAGGATATATGTAGGCGCACGCGACACGCCACAAATGTTTCCTGCTTACGCCATTCAGGACGGGGTGCTCTTGAGACGGATGCCCATCTCCAGCCCTTTATTATCTGATCCCTGGCGCGTCGTATTGCCGGCTGAGAAAGTTCCCAACGCCATTTGGGAAGTGCACAACAATTTCCCTTCCATACATCCCGGCGTTACCAAGTCTTACCTTAAGATCAAGGAACTATACTATTGGCCGAATATGTTTCGCGACGTCACCGAAACACTGAGACAATGCGACGTTTGCAAAGCCTACAAAATCGCCAATACCCAACCGCGTGGACAGATGAGATATCCAAAGGAAGTTTCTTTACCCCTGCAGCTTATTTCCATAGACGTAATTGGTCCGTTGCCTATCGCCTACTATGGCTATCGATATATTCTATCAATGGTCGATGTGTTTTCAAAATATGTCTGGTTGATTCCTCTAAAAAAGGTAGACGCAAGTTCCCTAATTAAAGCCCTGGAATCCGAGATATTTTTTAACTTCGGAGTGCCACGGGCGATTCTTTGCGACAACGCTACCGTTTTTCGTAGCAACCGTTTTTTAAATTTTCTTAGGTCCTTTCACATCGACTCACCAATGTATACACCCTACTATACGCCACAGGCCAATACCGTAGAACGCTATAACCAAAGCGTCGTCACGTGTCTGAGCATATTGGTTGGTGAAAACCAGAGAAATTGGGCGAAATTATTACCCAAAGTCAAATTATATCTCAACTCCTGCATTAACTTGGCTACTGATTTTACGCCTAACTTCCTCATGTTCGGTAGGGAAGTCCTTATAGATCCCGCTCGTGCGCATAGTCAGACTCGAAGCACCAATTTAGCCGAGAGTCGGTCTCAGCACGCGTCTAATCTATCTTCCCTCGCCGAGGTTTATGCTAAGGTCGCCGATAATCTATCCATAGCTTTCCTCCGAAATTCCCGATCTTATAACACCAACCGTTCGGCTATCACCCTCAACCTCGGTGACGTTGTATGGAGACGAAATTTCTCTAGGTCTTCAGGGTCAGACTATTTCTCTGGAAAATTAGCGCCCCGTTTTATTAAGAGCCGTGTAACCAGAGTCATCTCTAGAACCACGTATGTTCTCAAGGACTGTGATTCCGTCCATTCAGGACAGTACCACATAAAAGATATCCTGAAATGATTGCCTTTCCTCTTTATTCATCAACTGAAATACACTAGTCGTTCTATATTTTTTGTTACATAAATTTCAAAAATTATTTCAGAACTTTTTAGGTAGGGACTCATTTTAATCGGCCATGCCATGCGACCTTCATTTCGTATAACTGACATTTTTTCTTACATTATGTCATGTCATTCTAGTTGCCGTTGTCAATTTATAAAATTACTACAAATAATTAATACGTTTTTTCTGAAAATGGTAAGCAGATCCCTTAAAAATGTAATAACTAACTTAAAACATTTTCGAAACGCTATTTTTTTGCAAGGAAGCTTGCGGGGCACCTTGTAAACATTTCGCTTTTATTCTCTATCACTAGAGCTTGGATAGTGCTTGGATAGTGTTTTATCGCCAGCAGTCGTTTATTTCCTCTCTACCCGACCGCGGTGAAGACGAGTTCTGTTCCTCTATTCCATAACATACTTAATTATAATTTATCCGACTGATACGATCAAGAGGGTTGTGTTTGACCTCTGGGCATGTCCCGGAGGCAAAACGCACCTTCTAATCCTACTCATCACACTAGTCAGACTCTAAGCCCTGACTTAGTTGAAAGTCGGACTATGATGTAGACTTAGGGTCATTAAATATAAGGTTGAAGTCCCTTATTTGTTAGACTGGGGTTTTTTTTTTGGGACTCAGGCTCCTCTTTATAGCTTGATGTTCTTCCTTTTGGACTTAGGTTCTTGTTTATAACCTGATGTCAACCCCTTTTGACCTCGATATATATATTATATTTCTTTCAACTAGTGTTGTCCTTTTGTTTATTTTGAATTCTTAATCCTCTTGTTCTATCCTTAGTTATTGTATACCTTTCCCGATAGGTCCTGCGTAGGTTTAGCAGGCACATCTGGAGGCCTTTTGCACTTCGATGGTCTGTTAAGATAGAATAGGTTAGTCATTAGTTAAGGCTAGGTTACCTATAGGTTATTTAGGTGTTAATAGTTTTATTTCTCTTCTAGTTCTCTCAAGTGAGCTGCTCCCTTCTCTCCTGATGCTGCTACCCCCCTCTACCTTCCTCTAGTGACGTCATCCTTATGTCGTTCGTTTCTAGGGATGTTATTCCTTTAGTTATTTTTATCGCCATTATCGATTTTTTTTTTTTTTTGTTGGAAAGGGGGTACTGCAGTATTACCCTGCATAAAATCTTCGAGCCTAAAACTTTTTTACTTCGCTGGCCATCGATGTTGTCGTTTTTAATCGTAAGATAATTTCAATTTTTTGAATTTGAATCTGACGTGAAGAAAGATGAAGAATTTTTTATTGGCAGCCGTCAGTCGCGGTTTTTTCTCATGAACGCAAGAGCTCGAATTCTTCAAGTAATTCCCGGCGTACTATGCTGAAAGATTTGCAATATAATTATTTAATTATAGTCTTTATTGTGGTGTCCACGTTTCCTTGTTTTACGGTTAAAAACCAGTGAAAAGGCCTATTTTGGCCTTTATCGGTGGGGTATTGGGAACCCACCTCGTTTCCCCGTTTCGCCATAATCCTGGATCAGGCGCCCCGGCGGCGCAGTTGACTGAGCGCCGTGCCACGTACAAGGAATACCGCCTCTTGACGTACCGCACGGTCCAGGAACTAACCACCTCGGGACTTATTAACTATTTATTTATCCACTGCGAAGCGCCGTTTTCTCGGATTCTTCCACGTTGCATTGCAAACTGCAGCTGCTGTAAACCCTTCAAGTTTTCCCTTCAAGTTCAAATACGTTCAAGTTTATTTTTTACGCGTAAATAATCTCGTATGCAAATTAGACTAAGCTGGCATTAGGTCAACCTTCGGTTGCGGTTCCTTATTCGATGCGTTGCGTTTGCGCTAGTAAGTTATGGTTTTTATAAGCTTTTGCAATCGCTGATACACACCGAACTCCCACGCGTAACTAAATTTACCTAAGAGTTCTATTCCGAAAGTTTTCCTTAACCTAATTACGCTTGATTCGGCACCACTGTCTCCATAGCCGCGACTAAATTATATTTCATATTCGCCTTTTTTTATATTTTTTGTAAAAAGTGTCTGTCTGTATTTATATTACAAAAATTATACGTGTTCAACGAAGTGTGTCTATTTATTTCGTTACACTACCTACCCTACCTACATACCTACCCTACCTACATACCTAACTACCTACCTACCTACCCTACCTACCTACCTACCTACCCTACCTACACCTACGTTTAAACCTTCCCTAGAGGATAACGAACACAACAAAAAAAGAATTGGCCAAATTGGTCCAGGCGTTGTTGAGTTATGCGCTTACCAACACATTTTGCGATTCATTTTTGTATTATAGATAAATAATTTATAATTGTCCAATTTTTTTTGGAAAACAATTTTTTTCCGAATGGATCAGAACGTAGATAATATACAACATGTTGATACAAGGAATACGTCCTGAACTAAGTCTGTGTTGATCCTAGAATATAGATTGTCATGTTCTTGAAATGTGTTTTGATGTGAAGAAAAGTCTTGTTTCACCCTATTTGTTGAAGGTTTGAATTCAGAGTTATTCGGCTAGAAATATGTGATAGCTAATCGGGTTGGGTTGGGTACGGTAGGTACGACGTTTGTTCAATTCTTTTTTTATTGTAAGATTGAGGTAAAATGCTACCTTACCTACTTTGTAAATCCGTAGATGTTAACCACAAATAAAAATACAAATTCAAAAGAAATCAAAGTCTCATTCTCAGAATATTTACCATAATATTTTTTTTTCAGTTTCTTCTGCTTTTATCGAAAATGCGTTGGTCCTATGACGCTTGAATAACATTGACCGGGGCCAGTGTTGGTAATGATTTGTAAAATTGTTTTGAAAAACTAGATGGCGGCGCTAGTTACGGTTTTAGCCACGCGCCAAGTTTCTTGGTTATTATAGGTACAACTATAGGCGACATCCTAATTGGCCATGGCTCATGCGATGATGCGTACGTCCGATGAGAATGTTCGCGCGACCGTACGATCGAACATACTGGTATCTACTGAATGTCCTAATTGACGGTCGCACGATCATGCGATTTTTTCTTTCAATTTTCATCGCACGATGAAATCACATTGCATCATCGTGCGAGGAATGGCCAATTAGGACGGCACCTTACATTTATACCTACAACGTAATAAACGTGACATAGGCACCTTCGTACGTATATGTTTCCCTGGTACATTTCCACACAAGAATATGCTCGTAATCTTCCGTATCTGGCTGCCAGAGCCTTTCGTTTTAATGAGACCACGGAGCCCTCTCGACGCTGAATAATTCCTCATTAGGTTCGCTAGCTTCACTCCTTTTTATGTAGAAATGCTTTGATATATGTACATATATAGTACATACATCTACTTTTAATTTTGATACGGCTTAGAGAACTTGGAATAGTATCAATGACGTTTATGAATAAGTACTCATTACTATTCCTAACTATACTACCATTACTATACTACAACTAACAATAATCCTACTAAATAGACTAGCTTCTGTACGCGACTTCGTATGCATGGAAGTCAACTGTTGAGTAAACCTATAGGTATTCATTAATTTAATAATTTGAATTAAAAAAATTAAAAACCCCCGACAAAAACTTTTTTTCACACTCAATGAACTCACCTTTCAAACAAAACCAAAATGATCAAAATCGGTTCAGCCGTTTGGCAGCTACGATGGCGCAGACAGACACACAGATACACACGTTAAATTTATAACACTCCTCTTTTTCCGTCGGGGGTTAATGAATGTCAGATAGACGTTTTCACTCCTTTTAATCACCAGTCTCCAAGGAGTTAGTACCTATTTTCAACAAGAAGGCTGGATATATATTTTATCAGTCCTCCGCCATCATTCTTGGATCCGTCATTCGGGAAGCCGGCAGGATTTATACCGTCTCCATACCGTCATCAATTTGTATCTCGTAGTGGCGATCGATCCTTTTACTATTTCATACATCTGAGTAATTTCCGGCTTTCGCTCTGTTTCCATTAGCGAATTTTCTTAATGCTTTAGTTAAAGTTTCAGGTTTCCCTGAATTAGGTTTACATAGGTCATCTGAGAACATTACATGTAAATGGGTTCTCACTTCTCTTCCAAATATTAACTAATGGGCGTAAGCCCTTTCCGCACTCCAATCTCTTTAAGAAAACTCTCAAACTCCTACGCAGTAAACTGTCGCCCATTATCTGACACCTAAATAATAGGTATTCCAAAGGTACAGAATATCTCCTTTAGCTTCTGTATGAACCAAGAATTTGCAATTATGCATCCATCATCATCATCATCACCACTTTGTAAATGCATCCATCATCATCATCATCATTTCAGCCGAAAGACGTCCACTGCTGGACATAGTGCTTAAAACCAAGTTCTCGTAATGGTTTTCCAGTTTGCAAGTGTAGTTTAGGATCATTTTTAGGGTTCCGTAGTCAACAAGGAACCCCTATCTATAGTTTCGCCATGTCCGTCTGTCTCTCTGTCCGTCAGTCCGACCGTCTATCCGCGGCTTAGCTCAGAGACTGTTGGTACTAGAAAGCTGTAATTGGGTATACATATAAATCACGCCGACAAAGTGGTAAAAGAAAATCGTAAAAAATAATTTTTTTTAGGGCACCTTCCCAACACGTAAAGTTGGGATGGTTTTTTTTTCTCGTCAATCCCATGTTGTGGGGTATCGTTGGAAAAGTCCTTTAAAAATAATGGGAGTTTGTCTAAACCATTTTTGGATTCAGGGATTCGTTTGCGAAATATTAAGCTTTAAAATGCTAATTTTTCTTAGACTCAAGTGTCTTGGTGTGGTTTTGGGTATGTGAAAAAATTCACGGCCGTAGTTTATATAACACAAGTTACCGAGTAATAATCGACCGACTTAAATTTGCAGTTGCAAAAACATGTTCTCCCATACATTTTGTATGGGAGAACAAGTGTTTCAACTATAATGTTAAGTTTGGTGGATAAATTCATACCAACTACGGAACCCTTCATTGTGCGTGGTTCGACATGCACTTGGCCGGTTTTGTTTGTTTTTTGAGCTATTATTTTAGGTCAATTTTCTAATATTTTGATCAGCTGTATAAAGATGGTGGAAGATAATGGTGTGCTTTCACATTAAGAATTTCCCTCAAGTTATTTTTAAATATGCTGTCCGTATATTGTCTAAGCAAGTCGTTCAATCTTGTAGGTTCCGTGGATTGTAAATTTTCAATTCAGCTTGTTCATTTTTTACATCTTTCCATCAGCTTCGGCCAAATATTGGGTCTACTTGTTGGTAAAAATCGGGTTTTTCTAGTTACAATTAATGAATTCCAATCCAGAAGGTTTGATAATTTCACCAATGTAGGTTCTCTATTTCATGTTAGTTTTGAATATTTTCTTCTCTACTTATATTAAATTTTTTGTACTGATTTACTGATATACATAGAAGATAATAAACCAGTGTCGAATTCAATTTGTACTTTTTTTATTTTAGATATATAATTAAACTAGTTATATCTCTTGAATTTCACTTCTAATCATGTTGATGTCACCAATGATTTCTACAGAGATAATTACTAGAGGTGTCATCTACTTGGTTCAAGTTAATGTTGCGTTGCGTTGTAAGCAAACGTTAGCTAAGTGTCTTTCTTTCTGACAATATCGGCATACCAATTTAATGACACCACAATCATTAGCTCCGTGATCGGTTTTACCTCAGCGGAAACACTTCTCTTTCAATTTAATCCTTGATTGTAAGTCAGGCCTTTTCTTAGAGTTGGTAGGCGACGGTTGGAAATTAGTTTGTCTATTCGTAGAAGGTGTAATTTGTTGTGATTCCGTCAGTGTTTTTTTTGTTTCGGTAGCCATTATAAAATTCTCTGCTTTTCCCATTTCTATTGACGTTGCGATCTATACTTATTTAGAAAACTGTGGGATATCTCTGTCTTGAAGAATTCTTGATCGTATATCGCAGTCCTATTGTCTTCGTATGAATTGTAATAATATTGTAGTTTTATCAGAAATCGACATAACACAGGAACAAATCACTTTCAGCCATTTCTCTTCTATCATCATCTGTTTATAAATACAACTCTCACAATACGAGTACTGTTTTCATTATATAGTATGATCTGTTTACTTAAGAACTCAAAACAGTTCACGTTATAGCAATACAGCTTCAGTAGATCATTTTTTTGTGTGTGGGATCATGAACATGTCGCACCGCGGGAATTGGCCCGGTACATTTGACAGATGTTAATTTCATAAATGATGGCGGTTAAGCGGTTAAACCAGTGAAGTTAAGCGGTTAACACAGAAATCACAGTGGGAAAGTGATGGAGCTATGCAGGGCGTATAGCTCCATCTCTTTCTCACGGTGAAATAATATATTAAAATAATACCGGGTGGTGGTACCTACATACAGTCCTATTGATAATGTTACTACTACTATATAACGCAAAGAGAACAGTAAACAGCAGTGATCGAATGCTTTCAAACGGTAACAAGTTAAAAAGTGATTGGACGTTAATAAACAGTGATGTGATTCAATATTATAATGTTCCAGAAAAAAAAATGGAGTTAAAATATATTTTACAATGGACGTCGCCAAAAAAATATCCTTTCCAGTACATGGGCAAGGGACGGGATGGATTCATTGAACGAAAATGTCCTCACACAAACTGTATAGTGACTGCAAACCGTTCGTACTTCGACGGCGGTTATTCAAAATTTGACGTTATCGCATTCTCAGGGCAAGAAATTGTAACTTATTATAGTACTGCACGATTACCTAAACAGAGATCCCTCCATCAGAAGTATGTTTTTGCAACTATGGAATCTGCAGACAATTATCCGCTCTGCTGTTATAGATTTGATGAATATTTCAACTGGACATGGACTTATAAATTAGATTCTGAAGTAAGATGGGGTTATTTAACCATTAGAGACAAAGATAATGCTATAGTTGGACCAAATAAAGAAATGAATTGGATGAAGTTGGAAGATATGGATCCAGTTAGCGACGAATTTAAACAACAGCTTAAAACGAAAACGAAAGCTGCGGCTTGGTTTGTGTCTCACTGCGATACTAGAAGCAAAAGAGAACTAATTGCTAGAAAATTACTCTACGAATTAGAAAAAAAAGGTATGATCTTAGATATATTCGGTACCTGTGGACCGCTAACATGTTCGCGGGATAGTGAAGAATATTGCGATAAATTAATTAAATCGAATTATTATTTTTATTTATCGTTCGAAAACTCTTTTAGTGAAGACTATGTCACTGAGAAGTTATTACGAGCGTTAAATAATGACGCTGTGCCCATAGTATACGGTGGTGCTGACTATACTAGGTATGTACCTATTCATGAAGCGAGTAATGCTTGGTTTTATTGTTTAAATACACAAATATTCATATCAGACTATAAAGTTCCCACCGTTGGGACTCAGGCCTTCTCTCTGTTGGACGGAATGGGCCATAATTCACCACGTGCACGGTATAGTAAACGTCATGTCATGTTTTTGAGGTTTTTGTTCTAGGAAATAGTTTCGTCACGACGTGTTTCTTCAAATAAGAACAGTGGTAATAATATGCGCAGGCCGTTGCGTTGGTTCGAATCCACCACGGATTCGAACCAACAGCCTCGCCTCGTGAGATGAGGCCGTTACCAGTGGCTGGGAGACCACCGCTCATGTAACAATTTTGCCAAGTTTATCATAATGATGTGGGTTAATTTACTTATTTTCATTAATTATTTACAAATATTTTTTATAGATTTATGCCAGATGGCATTTACCTGGACGCTGTACTACAAAGTCCTAAGAATTTAGCAGAAAAAATGTATGAATTGATCAATGATCCGGAAGAATATGCAACGTACTTCAAATGGAAAAATCATTACTCGTATCATTCACAACATGAAAATGTTGAAACTGACCCTTATTGTTTATTTTGTACCACTTTGAATAGCGAAGAAATGGTAAAAAAGACTACAATTTATGACGATTTTGGTAAGTGGTGGATGCGTCCGGGTCGCGCGATGCCAATATCTGTATACGAGCCACCACTAGAGATTGGCAATGTGTTTCTGCCCGGCCGGAAAAAATGGAAAAAAACATTTTGGGCATAAATTTATAACTTTCCCAAAAATGCCCAATCGCAGGGCATAAAAATACGGGGTCGTTAAACGTGAATTCTGATAGGTCTTTATGTAAAAAAGTACTTACTTATTAAAAAAATAAAAGTAGAAATTGTGGCGATTCTGTTGTACACCGAACTAAACTAACTAAACTATCGCTAAAATTCCTTACTTTTGGCTACGAGAATCTTAACGCTATTATGACAAAAAATCTCTAAATGTTAAAATTAAAAGAGTCGAAATTTTCATTATTTTTGCGATAGGACACACCGTTTTCGAGATATAATCAAAAGAAAATTTTAGTTCATGACATCTTATTTTATTCCACACATTTTTAATCGCGATTAAAAGTAGATTTAGTTATAGGATTTTAGTTATAGAACAAAATTTTAGGTTAAAACGTCAAATTCAGAATAGCATTTTCACTAAATTAAAACTCAGTGCCATCTTAGTGCTGTCAAACTAAATTATATATAAATAAATTATTATTTTAACACATAAAAAAAAAAAAAAAAGCAACCGACTTCCAAAGAAAACACTAAAAAAGTGAAAAATAACTGTAATTTCGGAAGTCGGTGTCGTTGCTTTTTAATATTGTTTTTTTGCCACCGACTTCCAAAATTAAAGTTTTTTTTCACTTTTTTAGTGTTTTTTTTAAATATCGATGAACATATAAAAAAAACATACAAACGAACATAGAACCTCCTCCTTTTTGAAGAAGTCGGTTAAAAAAGGACAATCATGTTCGCTCTCAACACTTTTCTACAGCTAGGTACGCATAATTCCGGTACATGATTGTCCCAAAACAAAGTAAGTAAGGCGTCTAGGAATAAATGTGGACGAATATTGAGTGAGTTAGAGCGAGTATTGCATCATAGTTTACATTCGTTTGTTATTATTTTGGCCAGTTGAACTATGACATTGACCTCGGCGCCTATTGATTCAATTACTTCGTGATAAACTATCTTAATATCAGTAATTGTTTCGGTTATTACGAGAAAAAATAAGAAATTGACAGAAAAAAATGACTAAGTGTGATGTGTAATGAATTTCTAATATCAACTACTAACTTTATTTCCTTGGTAATTTTTTATGTTTTAATAAATGTTTTTAACGTTCATGATTCTAGTTTCTTTTTGTGTCTGTTTCAAATATATATCAGAAAGGAAATGTAACTCACGATTACTGATTACTGATACTGATTTACTGATATAGAAGATAATTACTAGAGGTGTCATCTACTTGGTTCAAGTTAATGTTGCGTTGCGTTGTAAGCAAACATTAGCTAAGTGTCCTTCTTTCTGACAGTATCGGCATACCAATTTAATGACACCACAATCATTAGCTCCGTGATCGGTTTTACCTCAGCGGAAACACTTCTCTTTCAATTTAATCCTTGATTGTAAGTCAGGCCTTTTCTTAGAGTTGGTAGGCGACGGTTGAAAATTAGTTTGTCTATTCGTAGAAGGTGTAATTTGTTGTGATTCCGTCAGTGTTTTTTTTGTTTCGGTAGCCATTATAAAATTCTCTGCTTTTCCCATTTCTATTGACGTTGCGATCTATAATTATTTAGAAAACTGTGGGATATCTCTGTCTTGAAGAATTCTTGATCGTATATCGCCGTCCTATTGTCTTCGTATGAATTGTAATAATATTGTAGTTTTATCAGAAATCGACATAACACAGGAACAAATCACTTTCAGCCATTTCTCTTCTATCATCATCTGTTTATAAATACAACTCTCACAATACGAGTACTGTTTTCATTATATAGTATGATCTGTTTACTTAAGAACTCAAAACAGTTCACGTTATAGCAATACAGCTTCAGTAGATCATTTTTTTGTGTGTGGGATCATGAACATGTCGCACCGCGGGAATTGGCCCGGTACATTTGACAGATGTTAATTTCATAAATGATGGCGGTTAAGCGGTTAAACCAGTGAAGTTAAGCGGTTAACACAGAAATCACAGTGGGAAAGTGATGGAGCTATGCAGGGCGTATAGCTCCATCTCTTTCTCACGGTGAAATAATATATTAAAATAATACCGGGTGGTGGTACCTACATACAGTCCTATTGATAATGTTACTACTACTATATAACGCAAAGAGAACAGTAAACAGCAGTGATCGAATGCTTTCAAACGGTAACAAGTTAAAAAGTGATTGGACGTTAATAAACAGTGATGTGATTCAATATTATAATGTTCCAGAAAAAAAAATGGAGTTAAAATATATTTTACAATGGACGTCGCCAAAAAATTATCCTTTCCAGGACATGGGCAAGGGACGGGATGGATTCATTGAACGAAAATGTCTTCACACAAACTGTATAGTGACTGCAAACCGTTCGTACCTCGACGGCGGTTATTCAAAATTTGACGTTATTGCATTCTCAGGGCAAGAAATTGTAACTTATTATAGTACTGCACGATTACCTAAACAGAGATCCCTCCATCAGAAGTATGTTTTTGCAAGTATAGAATCTGCAGACAATTATCCGCTCTACAGTCATAGATTTGATGAATATTTCAACTGGACATGGACTTATAAATTAGATTCTGAAGTAAGATGGGGTTATTTAACCATTAGAGACGAAGATAATGCTATAGTTGGACCAAATAAAGCAATGAATTGGATGAAGTTGGAAGATATGGATCCAGTTAGCGACGAATTTAAACAACAGCTTAAAACGAAAACGAAAGCTGCGGCTTGGTTTGTGTCTCACTGCAATACTAGAAGCAAAAGAGAACATATTGTTAGAAAATTACTCTACGAATTAGAAAAATATGGTATGATCTTAGATATATTCGGTACCTGTGGACCGCTAACATGTTCGAGGGATAGTGAAGAATATTGCGATAAATTAATTAAATCGAATTATTATTTTTATTTATCGTTCGAAAACTCTTTTAGTGAAGACTATGTCACTGAGAAGTTATTACGAGCATTAAATAATGACGCTGTGCCCATAGTATACGGTGGTGCTGACTATACTAGGTATGTACCTATCCATGAAGCGAGTAATGCTTGGTTTTATTGTTTAAATACACAAATATTCATATCAGACTATAAAGTTCCCACCGTTGGGACTCAGGCCTTCTCTCTGTTGGACGGAATGGGCCATAATTCACCACGTGCACGGTATAGTAAACGTCATGTCATGTTTTTGAGGTTTTTGTTCTAGGAAATAGTTTCGTCACGACGTGTTTCTTCAAATTTTAAGAACAGTGGTAATAATATGCGCAGGCCGTTGCGTTGGTTCGAATCCGTGGAGGATTTCAGGCATGAACGCATGAACAGCCTGCGCCTTGTGAGATGAGGCCGTTACCAGTGGCTGGGAGACCACTGCTCATGTAACAATTTTGCCAAGTTTATCATAATGGTGTGGGTTAATTTACTTATTTTTATTATTAATTTACTAATATATTTTTACAGATTTATGCCAGATGGCATTTACCTGGACGCTGTACTACAAAGTCCAAAGAATTTAGCAGAAAAAATGTATGAATTGATCAATGATCCGGAAGAATATGCAATGTACTTCAAATGGAAAAATCATTACTCGTATCATTCACAACATGAAAATGTTGAAACTGACCCTTATTGTTTATTTTGTACTACTTTGAATAACGAAGAAATGGTAAAAAAGACAACAATTTATGACGATTTTGATAAGTGGTGGATGCGTCCGGGTCGCGCGATGCCAAATTTTAGGCTAAACGAGCCAACACTGGTTGATGGTGAATAGTACACAGACATTGTCCGGCACAATTTTTAAAACAATTAAACAAATCTGAGCCAGCACCTTAGTGATTGGTTTTTACCGCACAGAGTTGGCCCTCATGTTTGCAACAGATAAATAACTTAAAAAAAAAAACAACTTATTTCCAAAGAAAACACTAAAAAAGTGAAAAATAACTTTCCCGTCCGTGGTTTTTTTTTGTAAAAATTATTGAAGAACATATAAAAAAAAAAAAAACATACAGACGAACATAGAACCTCCTCTTTTTTGACAAAGTCGGTTAAAAAAGGACAATCATGTTCGCTCTCAACACTTTTCTACAGCTAGGTACGCATAATTCCGCAACATGATTGTCCCAAAATAAAGTAAGGTGTCTAGGAATAAATCTGTGCCGAATATTGAGTGAGTTAGAGCGAGTCATCAGATTGCATCATAGTTTACGTTTGTTATTATTTTGGCCAGATGAACTATGACATTGACCTCGGCGCGTATTGATTCAATTACTTCGTGATAAACTATTGTAATATTTTTTTTTTTTTTTTTTTTTTCCTTGTCTTTATCTTGCAATCATTTTACAAAACTATGAGCAGATGAGTTGTAGGATGATCAGGCAGGGAAGAGTTATTCCTCATCAGGAGCAACTCTCTTATTATTCAAGCAGCACTCTACAAGTTGTCTAATTGTAGAATGTTGCGTCTTTTTAGTCTGCTGACACAATCTGGTATTGTGAGTTGAGCGGCCAATTGGTTGGGATGTCTCTCCAGTCTGGACTTGTACTTTTGCGAACATGAACTTATTTCTTCCTTGACTGTTTTCATGTTCAGGTGTTCGTGAACTTCAGCATTCCTAATGAACAATGGTGCGTTTGATATTTGTTTTAGAATGTTGTTCTGAGTTCTCTGTATCATGTTTATATTGGAGTTACATGCGGAGCCCCACAGTTGAATGCCGTAAGTCCAGATGGGTTTTAACATGGTCTTATAGATCAAGATCTTATTGTCTACGGACAGCTTGGAATTCCTACCCAGGAGCCAGTACATGCCTTTGTACCTGATATCGAGCTCTCTTCTTTTCGTTTCTAGATGTTTCCTCCATGTTAGTCGCTGGTCCAGATGCATACCAAGGTATTTGACGCAGTCGCTTTGTGGGAGCTGATTAGGACCAAATTTCACCGGTGGACATTGCTGGTGTCTGAGTGTAAACATCACCTGGACCGATTTAGATGTGTTGGCTCGTATCCTCCATTTGGCAAGCCAGTTGTGAATTTCATCTATACTTTTTTGTAGGTTTTCCGACGCTCTGTTGGGGCAACTGCTACATGCCAGAACTGCCGTGTCATCTGCGTAGGTAGCAATTGTTACTCCAGGGTTTTGCGGTAGGTCTGCCGTGAAGATAGTGTACAACACTGGTCCAAGAACAGAGCCCTGAGGTACTCCTGCTAGTATGTTATGGAAGCCAGAGGTGCTGTCGTCCTCCTTGACCTGAAATATTCTATCAGATAGATAAGATTCCAGGATATTGTAGTAGCAGTGTGGCAAGTGTAATTTTATTTTACATAGTAGTCCCTTATGCCATACTCTGTCGAAGGCCTGTTGTACGTCAAGGAAGACTGAGGAACAGTATTTCTTTGTTTCCAGAGCGTTTCTGATGACGCAGCACACTCTATGGATTTGTTCTGTAGTGGCATGTTCTGGTCTAAAGCCAAATTGGTGGTCGGGAATTATTGTCATTACACTTAGAAACCGGCGCAACAATAATTTCTCAAAAAGTTTGGAGAGAACAGGTAGCAAACTAATAGGTCTATAGGACGTCACTTCATGAGGCGGCTTTCCTGGCTTGTGTATCATAATTATTTGTGATACTTTCCACAGCAATGGGTAGTATCCAACCCTAAGCATACTATTGAAAATAGTTGTCAGGAACACGATCGCCTTTGTAGGTAGCTCTTCAAGGACCCTTTTGTCTATAAGATCAAAACCTGGGGCCTTTTTATCATCCAATGCCCTGATTACCCGCCTGATTTCTTGAGGAGTTATGGATTTAATTGGCATTTCCATCCGGAAATCCTGGTTCAGTATATTGTCTATGTCGACATCATCTATTCCAGGTTCGGGTTCGTTGGGTACGAAAACGTTAGCGAGGTGATCAGCGAACGCATTTGCTTTTTCTAGGTTTGTTCTAGCCCAGCTTCTTCCTTCAATTCTAATTGGTGGTTTCGGGTATTTTGGCTGGTTTGTACTTTTGCATACCTTCCAGAGAGAATAGGCGGTCGCACTGGTTGCAGACAGGGATTGTAAATGTGCTTCCAGAGTATCATCTTCTGCGTCTTTAATAACTTGTTTTAGGTCCTGTAGCCTTATTCAAGGCCCGTTTGTCATCAGTATGGCGACTTACATGCCACACACGACGTAATTTTCGCTTTTCTAGGATCATCTGGCGAATTTCCAACGGCACAGTATTATGTCTTGGGTTGTTATGATTAAATTCGTGTGTGCATCTCCAACATGCCTCTTGAATCGTCTTGGTGAAATCTATTACTGCATTGTCAATGTCATCAGTATCTTTTAAGGCTATTTTGGGTTTGAGTGACATATCAATGATGCTGCGGTACTCTATCCAGTCTGTTCTGCTGTTGTATAGTCTGGGACTTTTTTGACGATTGAGAATAGTTGCGCCAATTGTTAGAATAACTGGTATATGATTAGACGACCCGTCCAAACAGGATTGGAGGTCATAGAATAGTCTGCAGAGTCCTTTCATAATGAAGAAATCCAAAACGTCAGGCAGTTTGTTGGGGTCTGACGGCCAGTGGGTTGGCTCAGATGTAGCAATTGTGATTAAATTGTTCGTATCAACACACTTTTTTAGCTCTCTTCCTCTCGTCGTGTTTAGTCGCGAGCCCCAATGAACATGTTTTGCGTTCCAGTCCCCTCCTGATATAAAACGAGGTCCAAGACTCTTCACATAGACTGTAAGTTGCTCTTCTTTTAAATTGTGTTTTGGAGGACAATATACAGAAGACAGGGTGATGTCACCATTACTATCATGGACAGCTATTGTGGTTGCCTGTATATGCTCAGTGCTGAACTGGAGCAGTTCATAATGTTTGATGGATTCCCTTATTATGACAGCTGTCCCCCCGTGTGCAGTACCATCAGGGTGATTTGTGGTGTAAATGTTGTAGTTTTTTATTTTGATTTGGCTGTTACATGTGAAATGTGTTTCAGATATAAGTAGGACATCCAGATCATGGAAGTTAATCAGGGTTTCTACTTCGGTTTTGTTGGGAGATAGTCCGTTGATGTTCCAGGTGGCTATTTTGATCGTATTGATCATTTTGTCATTTTATGGACGAGCGTAGTTATGAGTCCTAAGAGGTTGCTCATCTGTTGTAAGATAACGTCAATCTTTTCACTTTGTTTAAGGAACATCTCTTCCAGTTTGCTGGTGGTGTGTTGTGTGGTTTTTTCGTAATTTGTTTGAGTTGCGGTCCTTTCATGCGGTTTTGCCTTAACTGCGTCTGCGTATTGTTTACGTTCATTTCTAGTTTCATTCTTTTTGTCCTGTGAGTTGTGTTCATCATCATTGTTGTTGATGATCTGTGTGTTTTGTATTGTTTTGTTTCTAGTGAAGTTTGGCTTACGAGTTTTTCTGGCCAGGATCTCTTTGTAGACCTCACATCCCTTGTAATTTGCTGGATGTGGGCCTAGGCATAAGGCACGTGTGCCTTATGCCTGGGGAATTACGATCGGTTTTAGGGCATTCCTTGGTGTTATGTGATTTTGCGCACTTTAGACAGCGGTAAGGTCTCATGCAGTAATTTTTTGAATGTCCGTACTGCTGACATCTTTGGCATTGTACTGGGGCTGTCCTTTTCTTAGGGTCTTCTATGACAACTACCTGGTGATAAATAACTTTCACTTCTTTTGCTGCTTTGTTATTTGGTCCTGATTGCAAATTAACAAAGAAGGTGGATGTGGGTACTTTGTCAGGTCCATACCTAGAATTTATGATTTCACCTAGTACAACATTTCCTGTACTTTCGAATGCCTCCTTAATAGCTTGGTGTGGGGTTGTGTGGTGTAGGTTTTTGATTACCAATCTAGGGTTTTTTCCATCTTTTCGATTGAAAGTGTGACCTATCAGGTTTTGTTCTCTGATCACACTCATAAGTTGCTTATAGATGTGAATGTCTTCACTTGTAATTCGCAGCTGGTTTTTATTAATTATTTTATAAGTGAACTTAGTGTGTTCAGTGACTGTTTCTAGAAGCTCTGTGAGTTTGTTGACGTCGTCGACCCCATAGAGCATTATAGGTGGTGGTTTGCTGATTTTCTTTTCTTTTGTCCGAGTGCCTTCATGGGAATTTTCTTCCACAAGTAGTCCCGAATAACGGTTTGTGACTTTCACACACTCAGGTGATGGTGGACTGCTGAGTTTCCTTTTTTTGGTGTTCCTAGTAGTTGGGACTCTTTGCCAATCGGGAGGACAAGTGTTGTGTTCTTTTTCCAATTCAGTGGGGTTAAAGTTTTCCTTGCCTTGGCTAGTGGGGGCTGGATTCTCCACAGATCGTTGAGTATTGTTTTCTAGGGAGGAGCTCCTAGGACGCGATATAAACAGGCTTGGGTGAAAAGCTTGTTGAACGAACTTTTTGCTGCTGCTATTGCTGCCAGACGCATTTACTATCACAGGGGCCTGGTCGCCTACCCCTGTGGAGTCTTCGGTAACAAATTTCACACCCGCAGGCCCGGGTACCTGCGAGCGCCGGGTGTTAGCCGGATTGCCAGACATCGTATTCTCATAATTTTCCATATTCATAAAAGGGGGGTGGGAAGGTACACATGGCGCTTTCCCAAGGTGCCACGGCCACGTTTTTAGAGGATATTTAATTTCTCTAGGCTTAAATCAGGGTATATGACCCATGGATCTGGGGTAGCCATAAATCAGGTTAATTAACCGCCGCCTGTTGCTCGGCGTTGTTGCTCATTTAGCACCACCCGGGGGACACGTGTAGGGTGGGCCTGGAGAAGGTGGTAAATCCTACGGACGCGAGCAACAACATCCCCCAAACTATTGTAATATCAGTGATTGTTTTGGTTATTACGAGAAAAAAATAAGAAATTGACAGAAAAAAATGACTTTAAAAACTTTTTAAGTGTGATGTGTAATGAATTTCTAATATCAACTACTAACTTTATTTCCTTGGTATTTTTTATGTTTTAATAAATGTTTTTAACGTTCATGATTCTAGTTTCTTTTTGTGTCTGTTTCCAATATGTATATCAGAAAGGAAATGTAACTATACACACGCCAAAACTCTTTAAAAAATAGTAGTCAGTAACCATGAGTTAAAGGCATTTACATACTGGCGCGATTCGCCGCGAGACGCGAATTTTAACAAAACAATTTCTGAGAAAACTTCACGGCGAACAATGCGGCGGCGCGGCGTCGCGTCGCGCGACGAATCGCGCCAGTCCGTAAGAGCCTTAATTCGTAACATCTTTGTCTATTAGAAAATTCATATTGTGTATTGTGTATTTTTGAATTATCTAAAATAGTTCTAGCTTTAGCTTCGCATTAGCAGAGCTAGAAGTACGATGCAGGTAATTTCTGAAATTGACGTAGAATATTGAGTAGATATCTGTGCTATGACTTCACGTACCTATACTTTTCCCTTTTACCTAGTACCAAAAGTAATCTAGTACCAAGTAGTAACGTAAGCGAGGCCGCAGGCACAGCTAGTTTAATCTATAGGCTTGTGATTTTCGTTAACAGTATGTAAATATTTATTTGAAATTAAAAAAGTACCATATTGTTTAATAAGTAAAATATATACATTTTCATAGAGTAACTTATTATACTAAATTAACTAAAAAACTAAAAGCACTAACTATACCAATAAATGTAAAAACAAATGGACCCTTAGGCGTCGAAGTATTCGTCCGCATCGCTGCTATCCGGAAACGTGCCCAGAAGACTGGCAGCATTGCCACGTTGAATGGCAATGCAAATTCTTTGGCCAAAGAACAAGCCAGCCCTCTGATCACGTGAAGTATCGACCAGTCGGTGAGAAATTTCCTTAAAAAGGAGACGCGCACTCGGGCCGCATGACCCGAGCGTTTCGACCCCAAACGGTTCAAAACTGTAGTTGCCCATAAGGTTATAGTATTTGCGCCGCTTGAGGGTCTCAGCAGCCGCGGATGCGACGCCAGCACAGCCCGCAGTGCTGGAAACATGGGATGGCGCAAGGGTGTCGACGCAGGTTGCGTCCCACACCAGAGGCTTACCCACCTTCCAAGGCAACAAAGTCATGCCATCTGGTCTCTTCCCATTGTCACGTACCACGTCATTTAGTTCTAGTATTATATCTTCATAGAAAACGGCCGAATCGACGCGCTTCGCAACAGTTTCAAGTGCGAAGCAGTTACGCACGGACGCGGAAAGTTTATCCACTGTCTGTCACTGCCGAGATATAATACTGTTTCATTATACTGTGTCACCGGGCAGTAACTCTGTACAAATATACGAGTACGTAGGTAGGTACATAATGCAAGCCTAGATGGGTAGTTGTATTTTTTATGAGCACAACAGGAGGGCACTAGAGGTGAATAGAAAGGTCTTTATGTAAATTTTTAATAAACTGTCTTCCGTTCCGAAATGAGTTGAATAAATAAAAGGCAAACTGTAAACAGAGATTTCTCACTGAAACACTATTTACCTGCTTTTATTTATGTTTAGCCTAATTTAAGTTGATTGATATTACTTTCAAAATTATATTTAGCTTAACAGGTACCATAATGAATAAATGAATTATATCTAAATGGAATTTATTTCTGTGAGTAGGTAAGAACACTTTTACTCGTCAATAATATTTTTAATAACGGTATACGAATTTGTGTGTTGTAGGTACTACAACTAAAAAGTGAAAAATTAAAACTTTTTACAAAAAAAAACAACCGACTCCACAAAAAAACACTAAAAAAGTGAAAAATAACTTTAATTTCGGAAGTCGGTGTCTTTGCTTTTCAATTTTCGTTTTTTGCCACCGACTTGCGCTCAAATACATTGGGATAACAGCAGGAGAATGATGAATAATGATATTTTACTAATACTTACAATACGATCGTTATATCTTGGCAGGCCTGAACATAGGCGCATATAACTTTTGCGCATGTTCTTTCAGTGACACTCGCTTCATGTCACCACTTGGTTTCTCAAAAATGTTACCGCGCAGCCCTCTGCGCGAAGTTCGGAACTGCCAAGTTGTGTATTGTATTCTATGTTTAGAATCGAGTCCTCTACCTATATGTAAAGTTAGTTGTTATAAAGTTGCCCTCCAATGAAATTCCACTGTCGTGGTATGACGGTAAAGCACATAGTACAAAGTGAGGGTTATAAAAGCCAACATGGGTCCAGGACGATGAAAACTTCGCATACATATTTATGGTATCGGACCCATGGGCATAGCGTAAAGGCGTTCATTCAAACGGAAAGGATGGACAGGGGATGTGCGCATGGGAATGCTCCCATAAGATTCTGTCGGCCGCTTGGATGACTCGTCGACTTTTTCTGGTGATTTTCTCTTGAATCAGGGTTTTTAGTTTTATCTTCCTGTTTTCTTATAAGTACATGAAATATTTTTCTTTGATTTTTCGAAATTACCCAATGATATTTGCAGCCTTTATTATTTATTTTTAGTTTTGTGGCGGTATCTACCATCGCCACATGCGAACTACGCATCAAAAACCTGACGTCACACAAAAATCCTGACGTCACAAAAATCCCTTTTTTCGCGCAATTAGAGTTTACCGTGCAATGGACATATATACAAGAATTCAATATCAATCATTGGGCATTAAAATCCTTTCTTAAAAATGCTTTGAGTCTTGCAATAGTCAATGGTTGGGACGGGAAACTTTTCATTATCACCAGCACGCTTAGAAAATGGATAAGTGATCGTAATATGCTGTTTTGGTTGAAAATAGCAAAAATGTCTTTCCCTCCATCATGTGGCCTTAGTGGCTCTTTTGGTTAAACTTGGCATCTGAATGTCTTTGAATACTCGTTACCAAATACAAATCATTACAATATCACCAAAATTCCAAAATCAAATCAATTTTAATAATATTTCACACATCAAACTCTGCGAAGTCAAGAATGATTACCTACTCAAGTGGATGTGACGTCATTATTAAGATTAAGGCACACATGAGAGCCGCAGCGCGGTTTAGCGACAGTCTCCATGCGACCGCGGACGCGTTTTGTAATGGAGAGGAAACATTAGTGAGGCTAGTAGCTTTAGAAATGGGGCAGGCCGAGACTATCTTCGTAAGACGGCTATAATACGTAAAGCTCCTTGATATTCAGTATTTCTTTTTGAAGTCGGGTAGTTTTTTTGGTGAATAGATTTTTTTTTATGTTGGAAGTTTCATTATGATAAGTTATGGGTAAAACCCGCGGCGGGGAGCGCGGGTTCTCTGTCCTGACAGCTGACTATACGCCTAGCCTCTCAGCATAGTTAGCAAAGAACAATTTAATAGCAGCCTTTGGTCGGAAAAGCAATGCTTCGTTAGGCAATCTAGCTGTGGATTCACAAATTAACTTTGAAATCAATATAAAAATGGTTTTATTAATATCCTAACCCGCCGTCTTCTCTCACGCATACCAGTCTAACAAACTTCATGATACGGCCACTTGTGCCGCCGTCGGCTGTTAGCTTCGATCAAGTTACCAGTTATAATTTCCGGATGGGGGAGCGCAATCGGCGCGCCAGTAATAGATTCCGCCCTAACATCTGATACCCGCGGATTCGACGAATTCACGCCCTGAGTATCCGGGTTCCCCAAGTCTCCGTGTTCCTCCATTTCCCCAAGTTCCCCAACCTAAGTGGCTCTAATGAGATTCAGTCGACTTTCGTGTTTCGTCGACCTTTTTACGTGGGAGCACGTAATAAATAGATTGTTTGGATATAATCTTTGATAATAATGTGGTGTTTAGGCTTACGATTGAAAAACAATTTTGTTGTCCAACCTTTTTTTATTATGGCTATTTGTGGCTTTTGGCCTCATCTACTATTCAGCCATGATTTAAGATTTTTTGTTAATATGATAAAATATATACATTGGGTAAACTTCTTATACAAAAATTATGGTTAGTTTATTCGTTTCTAGCATCATATTCAACAGGCATTACCATCGATCCTTTTTTTAGCCGACGCAGCATAAAGTCCAGTAAACACCTAATGTTAAAAGTGGACGCAAAAATTGTAAAATTTAATCCTAATTTAAAATTAATATGTCACAACTTCACTCCAACAAAGCGACAAAATGTGTACAAGATCGCCAGTTCCGTACTATTGAGAAAGTCTGGATTTGTTCCGCACGCTACGTGTCGGCAGTTTTATCGCGAGGTTCCTTCCGACAAAGTCTCAGACATGTCGTAATTTCCGCTCGGCTCCACTTAATGGTAATCGACGTTTACGCTAGTTCCAGCTGACCTTACTTACCGTGTGTTTAGGGCTGGCGAAATTTGATTAAACTGTAGAGTTGAAATAATATTTGGACGTGGGGAACTTGCCATTGTACTTTGTGTTTTCGGAATCGTAACCTCAACCCCTTGAAAGGGTTTTGATTTATGCTGTTGTCTAGGTTCAATGGGTCACGTTAACTTCGGCTTACTTTATTTGTTTTTTACAAATGCGATAAATCAACAGTCGTAGTTGTTGTTATTTTGGTCAACCAAATGCCAACCAGATTTATTTAGTAATGAGACGTCTAGATCCAGTCCAAACCAACGCCATTATTTAAGCATATTTCTGTTTGTTAGGTCTTTCGTATACTGGCAGGTAAACAATAGATTTAAAAGTGCATGGATTTTCAAGTAGGTACCTAAAAAAAATGGGACAATGAATTTCCAGTATAGAGTACGTCGTAATATTATGTCGATTGCATGCTTCCATGATTTTGCGAAACTGAAAGGAGACACTATTCAATAATTTCCGGTACTGTCTAGCGCAGCTATACTCTAAGTGTGTTCCGCGGAACCCTAGGGTTCCGTGATACCTCTGTCGGGGTTCCGTAAGAATTTAGAAAAAAAAATCAAAACACCTCTCTCTGGTCGCTCCGCGGGTGCGCGGACTCCGCGGCCGCGCGGAGACAAAACGCTATGAACGTTATTTATTTATTTATTTGTATTTGTAGAAACATGTGTTACAATAGCTGGTACAATATCTCATAAGTTTGGTATCAACAATTTTATACTTGTACAACCCGTTCGCTCTAAGTTTGCCGTTCTGTGGAATGCGCGTACCCTCCCCCACGTGACAACAAAACTTATAATGTGTCATAGTTTTACCCAAATATTACAATTTTTATTGTTACAATTAAATAAAAAATATTTTTATATTATGTTTTGCTGACGCTACTTTTCGAACGTCATACCTATCGCCAGCGGCAAACTTAAAACGAGCGGGTAGTATACTTGTGAGCGCGTAGTCTCTTTGATAAAAGCCGCCTCTGAATTAGACGCTATAGTTGTCAACAAGCGACTTTCGACTCTAACTTCAAAGGATAAAGTCGATATTGTTTACAACGCAATTTTTAAATTTCTGTTTTTATTTTTGCTTTTTGTTTATCAAAGGTGCCGACTCGAGTATTTTCGAGAATATTTGAGATCGAGTCTAGAACTAAGTATAAAAGCGTCGCCCGTCGTCAGTTGACGATTAGCGTTCGGAGCGATAAGTTACTGCCTACTTACAAGCTCGCTAGCGAGAAACTAGTGTACATTGTTTTACTGCCTGCTGTATTCTGTTGTCTCAGTTTTGTACATTTCTTCACCGTAGGTACTAAATTTAGTCTCTTATACGCAGTAACGATTGTGGATTATTTAAACCCCACTATCCTGACGTGTAACATTATAAATAAAGAAGAATGGAACGTTGGCTTAAAGGTGTTAAACGTGTTGCAACAACATCTTCTGACGCTGAATGTTCAAAAGCAGTGCGCGCGGAGAATATAGCAATCACCGATTCAGAAGATGATGCCACGACGTCAAGCTCGACGGTTTCAAAGACGAAAAGAAGGAAGAATGATGAATCTTATATCAGTTTCGGATTTGTTGATTCCAACGGCTCACCTCTCTGCATGCTCTGTAGTAAACTGCTTCCTAATAGTTCCATGGCACCTGCCAAATTGCGCCGACATTTAGAAACTGTACACCCCGAGTCTAAAGACAAGAATAAAGAATTTTTTGTTCGCAAAAAAGATCAGTTATTAGAAAGTCAAAAAAATATGATGCATGTAACACAAACTATCAACGAAAAGGCCACGGAGGCATCATATTTAGTTAGCTATCGCATTGCACAAGCAGGTGAAGCGCATACAATCGCTGAGAAATTAATAAAACCATGTGTATTAGACATAACAAAATGTATGCTCGATGAAAAATTTGCAAAGCATCTTTCTACTGTTCCGCTATCAAACGATACTGTTTCACGACGAATCCATGATCTGGCAAGCTACGTCAAACAAGAACTAGATACACGTCTACAAAATACACGATTCGCCTTGCAAATGGACGAGTCGACTGATGTCGCTGGTTTGGCTATCCTGCTGGTTATTGTGAGATATCCATATAAAAGTTCTTTTGAAGAAGATATGCTTATGTGTTCATCGCTGCTTACAAACACTACCGGGGAAGAAATTTTTAATAAAATAAATATATTTTTTGAAGAAAATAATCTCAGTTGGAACAATTGCATTGACATTTGTACAGATGGGGCCAAGGCGATGACAGGTAAAACAGCAGGAGCAGTGTCACGAATTAAAAATAAAGCGCGTAATTGTAGTTCCAGTCATTGTATTCTGTATAGACAAGCAAATGCCGTCAAATCTAAAATTAGTTATGGATGAAGCGGTAAAAATAATTAATTTTATCAAATCACGACCACTACAATCCCGATTGTTCTCATTATTGTGTGAAGATTATGGCAGCAAACATAAAACACTGCTGCTCCATACAGAAGTGCGATGGCTGTCTCGGGGTAAAACTTTAACAAGGCTATTTGAACTTAGAGCCGAGTTACAAATGTTTCTTTCAGCAGATACTTCTTTTAATTTAAAGGACCGTTTGTATGATAAAACTTGGTTGTTCCGATTGTCTTTTATGGCGGATATCTTTCAAAAACTTAACGAATTGAATTTATCGTTGCAAGGTAAACAGACAACAGTGTTTCAGACCTATAATAAAATAACTGCTTTTAAAAGAAAATTAGATTTTTGGATCATTTGCATCGGTAAGAAAGAAATAGAAAGCTTTACGTTACTCAGTGAGTTTGTTAGCGAAAACGACTCAGTAATGTTTGAAGATGATGTGTTTGAATTGGTCCAATATCTCAGTTCGATGCGCGCATCTTTTGAAAAGTATTTTCCCGAAGAACACAATACAAAAATTAAAGTGAATTCATGGATTCATAATCCTTTTTTACCCAACTTGGAAAAGCCTGAAAACATGTCAAACGAGATATATGAATCTCTTTTAGAAATGTCATCAGACACAAGTATGGAGTCACTGTTCAAAACGACGCCTCTCAATGATTTTTGGTGCAGAATCCAAGATGAATATGCAATGCTTGGCCAAATGGCTCTGGATATTCTGCTCCTGTTCCCAACTACATATTTGTGCGAAACAGGATTCTCTACCTACGCAGCCACGAAAACAAAATATCGCAATAGACTGGACGCCGAAGCTGATATGAGACTCCAACTTTCTTCCATCAAACCTGATATCAACCAATTGATGAAAAATAAAAAACAGTTTCATACCTCCCACTAGCTAGATTTTTTCTTTTTTAATGTTTTCTATTGTTGTCCTTGCCAAGTGGTGAAGTAAATAATAATTAGTAACTGTTACATTGGACTTTTATTATGCTGATTAATAAAAAATACACTTATAAAAACAATTGTTTTATTGTAGGGTTCCATCAAGTATTTTGCTTCCCAAAAGGGTTCCGTCATTTAAAAAGTTTGAGAACCACTGGTCTAGCGCTTTATCTCTTCGATAAGTTTCTACACGAGACCATAGGACCTTATTGACGAATAGCAGATATTTAATTAAAATACACGAAAAATTATTATTATATATTTTGGATTAAGATTCTTTTAAAACTAAAAATAGCAGCAATCCATACTGATTTAAATTCTGTAATTTAAATCAGTATGGATTGCTGTCATTTTATTTAATTTCACTAAAAAAAATATCATTAATCTTTCAGAGAGTTTTAAAATCCTTTGTATTAAAATGAAATAAAAGTAGAATTTAATCACTTGGCAAACACTTGACAAACGATTAAATCAAAGTTGATCAATTATTTATCTTAATTGTGCTATTAATTTGAACTTCGCCACATTTTAATTAACGATAGATTTTATTGACTTTAGTTATAAGTTATTACTGAAATTAATATAGCGAGGGCTAATTTGTCAATGTACTATTTATTCTTAGAATATTTTCCTTTCATAATTTCATGTAATAGGTAACTTTTCCAATTTTCATGTTAGATAGATAGATTAACCATTTATTTAGCACATTTTAAAGAAACAGCACAACACACAAAAGCACTATTAAAGGATAACAATTAAAATGAATGCCTAGAAAAAAAATATATTCATCAGATAATGAGCTACCTACATCAAAAAAATTTTGTGGAAAAAAAAACATACTTACTAAAAAAAAATTAAAAATGTAAATGTAGGTAATCTTCTCTCTTATTTAAGTACTTACATATACACAAAGTCAACTCCTCTTTCACATCATAAAAATGTTCCTATAAATCAATTATATCATAAACCATCTCACCCTACACAAAAACATAAAAGTACAAAAGATAATGCCCGAACAACTTCGGCTATTTACGGCTATTATCGGTGATAGCAAGTTAATACGTGATCCTGTACCTTATCTCTGCGACACTAAAACTAATTTGTGTTATTATGTTGTTTCTTTATTTGTTCGAGAGATAAAAGACTGTAGCACACTGGAAACACCCGACGCCGACGACTCGTGTTCATTGGTCAAATGACAAAGCGTATCAGCAGCTTGGCGCGGCATGTCATGTCTGTCTACACCTTAATTCGTATTATATTTCTATTTTCTACGGTCGAGAGTGCACAGAATAAACAATGAAGATGGGAAAATCCTTTTAATTCTTGGTTTAAGTGAAATACTGTGTGGCTTTGTGGGTTTAAACGTACCTAGTTTATACAAGTCTGAGGTTGTTATTTGCTTTCTATTTTATTTATTGTGGTTTTCTGTTTTAGTTGAATTGCGATGAAGGGTTTGAAGACAAGAGGTTTAATTAGTTATTTAAGAATTAATATTGTGTTTATTAGCAATTACTTAGACTGCCTCGTTGGTCTAGTGGTCGTAAGAGCTACTGTTGAGCATGAGGTCCCGGTTTCGATTCCCGGGTCCGCCAAAGTGTTATTGGGTTTTCCATCTGGAATTTCTCAGATAGTAGCCCGGTGTTCGGATTGTGGATGGTTGTATTACATGGGGCTTAAACATAACTGGCGAAATGTGCACAAAAATATTACACACGTTTCATAGAAGTAATTATGCTAGCTTAACAACATAATGTTATAAGCAGGTGCTTAGCGCTTAGTTACGGTATATTCAGATTCTTGGAATATAATTAACTGTAATCCTCAGTCGACACTAGCATAGTAAATTCTAATGTCAATTACGAAGTCTATCCGCATGTCGCATGAACTACAATTTGAATATTAAGTAACTATGTACAGTTAGGGAAATAAATTTATAAGCAAATTGACACCCTACGTCAATATGTCGAGCCAATTTTTACAACTGTTAAAGAATTACAGTTTTGTATTTGAATATACGGACAATTTAAGTTTTCTTAACAATCAATGTCCTTGACTTTACAGTTTCGATATGCAGTCAGCAAATAAACTTCTTCGCTCTTGTGTAGAGCTAAGCAGACATAATTGCGTGCGTAATAACTTGATAGACAGTAAACTGTGAACTACGTATTCCCTAGTGGACAATAATGTGGCGCAACACGTCTGTTTTGTCTTGCAAAGTCTGGCAAATTCGCGCGACAAAGTTCTACGTGACATCGGTCGAGAACTGGGGGCCTACCACCACCGTTTACAGCAGTATTATTTTAATATTACTTCAGTGTATTAAAGAGATGAAGCTCTACAGGACGTATACGAAGTAAGATTAAAATAATGCTGCTGTAAGCGGTGGTGGTAGGCCCCCAGTAGTTACCTGTTGAGTACTAACTTCTGCCCGCAACGTCGTCCGCGTTCTTATTTTAACATATAATAATATATGCTATGACATTCAGCAATACTGCTATGCATTAGTTGTAGAATCTTCTGAATCAGATCAGCAGTTCCGAAGATTACCCCCTACATAAAAACTCACAGATTTTACCTCTTTATATACATAGCATTAAACAGACTGAGGCATCACAAATCACTTAATGTGTTTAGCGCTAAACGTATCAACATCGTTCTGTTTCTGTCAATCATATGAAGATGACTGAGACAGTATGATGTTTTAAATATGTTTACCTTGAAATAAGGGGCAAACGGGCCTAAACCATGGGGTAAAAAGAGTTGCATTTGTACTGCTTTGGTACTTATCTGTTACTTATCTGTTGTTGTAGCTTTAAGGTATCAGGAACAGGGTGCAAAGTGCACTCATCCTCTATACAACAGGGAGGATCCTCCAACCAGACGGGTGTCGTGTCTGGCTGGCAACTGCCCAATGATTGATGTCAGGATCTTGTTTATAAGTTAAATTCTGCGCGATGCAGGATTTCGTGTGACGTCAGGATTTTTTGTGTGATGCTGACATCACACAAAAAATCCTACGCCTATCGCCAACTGCAAACTACGCATGAAAGACCTGAGTCTTTGATGCGTAGTTTGCAGTTGGCGATGAAGATGCCGCCACAAAAGTAACAAACATCATTTAATCTACATAAACGTATTGAACATCGAAATCTCTAACGAGTCTGGTTGAAAATAACTTTATACTTTTAAAGTAGTAATAGGTCTTGTATGCAATTTCGTAGTAGGCTTCGTTCTCCGTCTGCAATTTAACGACATTTTTACTACCAGCTCCAGCTACAGTGAAATGTACTCAAAAACGTAATTGGAAAATAGTTCCTGCCCTATTGAGTCAGCTATCCTTAGAAATTAAGTGCTTCATGAATAATAATGATTTTGCGAATGAAATTGAATGATTTATTATGACAATGTTAACTTAAATGTTGTGCCTACTTTTCTAGAGAAAATAACTGTGTCCAATAAACAGGGTAAAACAGTACTGTTAAATGTAAAAAAATGAAAGGTTGGGGCAAAAAAAATAGATAACTAGATAGATTTGTGGCGATTTGTGGTATCTTCATCGCCACATGCGAACTACGCATCAAAGACCTGACGTCACACAAAAATCCTCACGTCACATAAATCTTGCATCGCGCAATTAGAGTTTACCGCGCGATAGATATATATACAAGAATCCAACATCAATCGTTGGGCAGTTGCCCGCTAGACACAACTACCGTCTGGTCGGAGGATCCTCCCTTTTCTATGGTGGATGAGTGAACTTTACACCCTGTTCCTCATACCCCTTAAAATTTTACGGAATACTCTTTATTATGTACACCAAAATTACAGATATAAATGTAGAAATTTTACATAGGGTGACACAATGGGTGGTCTGATCATGATTTTAAGCAATATTTTAAAGACAACCTTTGGATGGATTAACGGAGGAGAGATATTTAGTAATATGTACCTTTAAAATCTTAAAATGATCCTAGAACTCTTAATTTTCCTTGGCAGCCCCACGAAACACCAACTTATTCAACTCTAAGTTTCTAGTGGTACACAATTTTCTTCTCCAGTAATTTACATTGTATAAATAGCGTAGGTGGTAATGCAACTCGACGTAACTGCAGCCTTCACGGCGGTACAATTAACCCACTTAATTGGTTGTTTGAGGTTGCCGCCGACCTGTGTTGTTATACTGACCGTGCACTATAATTACGGGTAAGGGTTTTATTTACCAGCTGTATGGACAAAGTTGCAGTTAGAATTTCTTTGGTCACGTTACGTATGTGTATGTGACTAAGTTCTGCTCGCAACTTTGTCCGCGTGAAATTTTTCGTTTACCATCACTAAATATTATAAAATAAAGTTCTCCCGTCGCGTGTGTCTGTCTTAAGGCGATTAACTCAAAAACTACCGACCGGATTTTCATATAGTTTTCATCATGGACGAAGTGTTTCACGAAGAAGGTTACCGTACGACTGGCCGAGGTTAAATATAAATAAGAATTATTATAACTACGCTATTAGCGTTGCTGAATTTTGACGCAAACAAATATAAAATATATTTTTAAATAATTTGAAGAAGAAAACAAAATGATAATCACAATAAATAAACACTATTCGGTTTCCCAAATACTTAGCGGAATATATGTCTTTTGCCTAGTTGTGTGCTAAAAGCGACCGGATGACAGTACATCTCTGGGCGACGCGATCAGCAGAACGTTCGCTTTCTCTTGCTAATTTGTTAGTATCCTATTAAAACCTACCATTTTCAGATATGTTCCAGCTGATAAGAAGGTACTTATAATAAGGTATTCCTTTGTTTTATAACTAATTTTGTCATAAGGATATTGTTGATAACTAATTACCTACATTTATTGATATTAGTACATAATATTAGCAGCTCCATTTAAAATACTGTTATTCAGCTGCATCCAGTGAGACTGGAAGCCGACCCTAACATAGTTTGGAAAAGGCTAGGCAGATGACACATAATAGTTATTTAGCTTTTTATATTTTGATGGCAGTGATGCAAATGACAATTTTATACAACACTGAAACATTTTCTTAAATATCTCACTTTGTCCCAAAATAATATCCCGAAACGAAATAAATGACTGGAGTCTCTAATACATATTATACCTACTTTCATTTATACGTTAAGATTAATGTTAGGCCACAAGATTCGAAGTCATTACTTATTTAAGCGCCAAAGGTTTTCTTGCCAGGGTTTTTCCCTCGTCTTGGTAGTAGATTGAATTTCTAGTAAATTAGGCGAGCACGTGAATAGATTAGAAATAAGTTACGTTCAAGGGTCTAGAAGTCTCGATATTGTTAGTTAAGTACGATATCGATCAGAGTCTTTCGTAGGGGTTGTTTTAATTGAGATTTATTAGTTACGTACGAAGGTATTGAATAAAGTTTTTACCCGACTGCCCCAGAAGGAGGGTAATGTTTTTCGAGAGTATGTATGTATGTATGTATGTCTATTTCTTTGGCACGCTCTGTAGCCTAAACGGTTTGATGGATTTTAACATACAAGGTGTCGTTAGGTTCGTCTTAATTGTGGGAGTGACATAGGCTATATTTTTTTTTCTATATATTCCATCTGCAAACAAAAAAAAAAGGGAGGGAAAGGTTTTTTTTTAAAAATAAATTACCATATTATTGGTATCAAATAAAAGCTAGTAATGAGTTAATTCTAAATATATAAATTAATAAAACTAAAAAGCTTGAAATAAAACAAATTATTTAAATTGGAACAAACCAATAACCTGAAATATGGTGTAACTTTTGTTTGTTCCCCGCCTGTAATACCAAAATTCTACAGACTATAATGCTTGTTTTTCTCTTTTAAGTTATGCGTTTTTGCAGGCGGGTTTTTTGTTTTTTAAATAATTTGTTTTGATATAAATTATTTCGTTGAAAGTAATGATGTTATCGTTCACCGTCTTTCTTCCATTGATTTTGATATTAATAAGTATTGATACCGTATTTTCGTTGCACATTCTCATCTCTATATCTTCTTTATAATTATAATACGATTCTGAAAATTGAAAAAACAATATAGCTATTTGTTTAGCATAATCAACCTATAATGTCCCCACTGTTGGGACACAGGCTTCCTCTTTCTATGAGATGGTGTGGGCCGTAAACCTCCACGCGGGCCTAGAGCGGGTTGGTAGATGTCACATGTCTTCGAATTTTTGGTTCTAGGACATGCCAGTTTCCTCACGATATTTTCCTTCACCGTTTTAAGACCAGTGATGATTAAATAATTTGCACAAAGTAAAGTCCCTGCTTAGGTTCGAACCCACGATCAACACAACTAGTAAGTCGCGGCTTAGCTATTTGTTTACTGAGCTATAATATACTATCGCAATCCAGTATTCAATTTCGATGAAGCAGTGTAACAGTTTTTGTATTCGTAAAAGAATAACAAGTAAGTAAGGTGATGAAATCTTGATTTGTATTCCATTTCGTATCACAATATTTCTTTTTTAGAGCTTCAAAGCAGAACTCTCAAACATAGCACTGTATTTTGAAATTACAGACAGACAAAACGTTTTTGCATACAGTGAGCGTTTGCTTCGTGCCCCGAGATCACGTTGAACTGAATATTTAATATATTATGTGAGCTCGAAACTCTCAAAGCTTTGTATGTAGTACATATGTGACAATGGTATAAGTTGACGAGATAAACGCGAATGTGAGTACTTGATGTAGTACTTGATACTTGATGTATACTATGTAAGTCGGTACTTTTTGTCAGACGTGATAAGGGTCTGAAATCCTGAACTCAGACTCTTACACGAAGGGTTGCGGGAAAGTCCGAAAGGGATACCGGGACCTTGGCAACAGGCAACTGGAGGAACACGGGTGGGTTTTAGTCAGTAAAAGTCTGCCAAGCCTTTCCGCTCCGCCCAGAGCGGGAGAAGTCATTTGATGATATCCCACACTCAAAAAAAAAAAAACGGCTCTTACACGACGCGGTTTCACAATAAAACCCAATTTATTTAACATCCTAACGATCTGTAACCGAATTCGTTTCGGTTAGAGATTAAATTAAATAATAATAGATTGTCTTTTACTTCGCGGTTTCTTTTTCAATTTCATCGACTTTATTTTTTCTGGCTTCCAGCTTAATTTTCCGCTTTGAGTAATTAAGTGATATTTATTTTTTATACGGTGGAAATTCAATAGAAAATGTGTAGGCTTCTTTAACTTCTTGAAATTACGATAATGTTGAAAACAATCAGCGAAATGCCACCGACAGAGCAAAGTGTCTGTTATAAATTATTTCAAGCACAACAGATATAATTTAAATTATGATTCTGTTTACATTGTCAAAATAAAAAAAAACTAGTTCCATGGGCGGAACATTAAATTCTGTCACAAGTCTAACAGAGTAAATATTCATTTACTTGTTTGTAGCATTGTTGGTTACGAGGAAAGGTAGTAAAGACAATGCACTGAAATGTCGGTACTTAGGTCGTTAAAACCTCTATTAGTTCGAAGCGTAGCACCTTCGTAGCACCCTCATGACACCTTCGTAGCGGGTATCTACAAGCGCCTACGAATGTCTACGGGCGTTGTTATGTTTAATTTAGTTATGTTATCTTTTACCAGTCATTCAGTGAGAGCAGTGGTGGCCCAGTGGTAACGACCGCGACTTACGAGTTGTAGGTTCGAACCCTGACAGGCGACTTTACTTTGTGTAAGTAATTTCATCACCACTGCTCCCAAAACGGTGAAGGAAAACATCGTGAGGAAACCGGCATGTCTTAGAACCAAAAATTCGAAGGCATGTGACATCTACCAACCCGCAGTGGGCCCGCGCGGTGGATTATGGCCCACTCCCTCTCATAGAGAAGCAGTGGGAACATTATAGGCTGATTATGTTACCAGTCATGTCCAATTGGAATATTATGATTATTAGTAAGTATTGTGTTATTTCTTAATGTTACTGATGCTGGATGCGATAGATAGGATGGGCATAATATGAAAGATTCGTTGTAATTTATATTTATTGTAATGTGTAAATAAGAAGTCTGCATATAACAGCGTAACTTGACATTACGACAACGTATAGAAAACTGAAAAGTTATTATACAACAGACTTCTGAAAATTATAACAAATTCCCAGTTCACCATGATCATTTAATTAAAAAGTTAGAGAAAGCTTGTCATAAATACGTTTCGGTTAAAATGTAAGCGGTCGGGTAATTCTCGGAGTTCATATGAAATGCAAAACAACGTATAACTACGGCTATGCTATTTATACAATGTGAAATCTGCTCTTTGTTTCCAAGCTACGGTCTGCTTGGTCTTGAAAATTTTATGAAGCTCACTGGCATACTTTAACTACAATAGCCTAGACTTCTATTCATAAGGAGTTGAAATGTTTTTATTCACAACAAAAACACTTTAAATACTTAAAAAAAACTTCTAATAATATTCCCGTGTCGCCTTATTTGTTAGAAATTTCGAATTCGTTCATACAATAAAGTGCACATTTTCTGATTTTCTCTAACAATGAAAAGCTGTCTCGGCTCACGGAGAATTTCGAAGATTTGTCGGAAATTTTGTCACAATGTTTCAGATATTTCAGCAAGACGTAAATTGTCTGGATGCACCGATTTTGTTGGAAAATTATTATAGACATTGTTTCACAAGTTTATTGAAAAAGGAAGCATCCAATACCCAATATTGTAACGAAAATCCAGCTAAATGACAAACAAAGACATTTTTACATTTTCTATCAAGTCGTTACAGATGCAATTGTGATATGAAACCGAAAAACTCTTTTGTAAATACTTTTTGAAGGGTTTTGAAATGAAATCCCTTTGTGATATTTCCTTTGAAATATGATTGGGCAGTGTTTCATTTCAAGCGGTTTCCAATAATTAGTGAAAAGCAGCCGTGTGGGGATTAATTTTAAGTATGGACCTTGATTGAATTTCGCTCTCAATTAATTTAATAAAAGCCCACTCGACGTGATCAAGTGTCTGCCTTTCAGTTATAATGATGTTGATTATACAACAGGTATATATCTTTCGTATTATCACTTTAACTACGGACTTAAAGACCTAAACACATAAAATGGATGTTAATTATGTTGGCGAGTGTAAACACCCACTAGGTTGCTACTGATTGATAATCCTAACTAATATTATAAATGCGAAAGTGAGTTTGTTTGTTACGCTTTCACGCTAAAATGGCTGAACGGATTTGGATGAAATTTGGCACATGGGTAGACCATGACCTTATTTTTTTTTTTTCCTTGGGGAAATCCTCATGGATGTTATGTCGGACTCCTACCGACTAAAACCCCACTGTTGCTACTTCTAAGATTTTCATCTTAGATCACAGACGAAATCGCGGGCAACAGCTGGTTTTTTTTATAAAATTAAGAATAAAGATAGAAAGTGAATTGTATTTAAATTATAATGACTTCTATAATCATGTGTATATTTTACCTAAAGAGGTACTTAAATGTTTAATAAAACTGGTGTTTTCTTGAGAACACACTTACCTATATAATTATTTAATCATAATCATAAAGCCTTATTAATTCTCTCAGTAAGACATACTTAAACATATAGCTTTTAATAACAAATAATAACCGTAATATAGGGAATTAGCAAGTACAGTCAGCCTCAAACAGATTTATACATCGACAGGAATTCCTTTGATTGTCCCCAATCTTCGTTCCATAATATTGTATCAATGTGTAGCCACAAAACATACTACATATTGGGTACATTATGGAACACAGACTGTGTAGACAATCAAATTAATTCTTGTAGCTGTTAACATCTTTCCGAGGTAGACTGTACCATATCAAATACAAGCATGAAAATTAAGCCAGTAAATTAAAATAATGAAGAAAGTTTTGAATGATGTATTACGATGTCGACAGCGACGTGTGGTAGGAGCGCGACGTCATGTTAATTAAGATTAATTGGCAACACTTTACGAATGAAATGTTCTAAGCAGTAATTATCTTAACACTGCTCGGTTCGAGGAATTCATTTGAAGGAAATGGCTTATTTTATTGAGTGTAAATAATCTCATGTTGTTGTTGCTAGGCAAATACATAACATATCGTAACGCCTGTTTTAGGTGGTGGGACAGGTGTAGGTACCCACATTTCACCACTTATTGTAAAAGGAAGTCCAAATAACACTTGGCCCGACCTGGGAATCGACCCCAGGATATTACACTCAGCAGTCGCGCTTGCGATTACTACCATTATTATAGGAATGAAGACATAAAGGAACCTATGTAAGAATATTTATATTGAAGGAGTCTTATGTAATGTGTACCAAAAGTCAATAGTCAAATAATTTATTTCAAATAGGCACTTTTGAACGTCAAAAACAAAGAAATAGAACTGGTTCTAGTTGCCCCTCTCAAGGGCAAGAAACTCCACCGTTACTCTTTTAAAAATGTTTTACAGTATTTTGTATACATGAATTATATAATTATATGTGAAGACGATGCACCTACAATAAGATTACAATAAGATAATAAGTACTCGTAGTAATGATAGAAAGAAATACTGAGTGCCAATAACTCTTGAACTTATGCGAACTTCGACGAGTAATCACAATAATGTTTCAGTAATTCCAGGAAAGTTTTTCATAAATCATTAATCTTATTAATTCAATAAATACCTCATACTGAACTATCGCTGTCGATCCTCTAACCGAAATCACAATAACATTGGTTATCGAGTGCTGGCCCAACATTTATCTTGGCCACAACTAATTTGGCTGTGTTTGTCAAACAATATTCTGGGTAAACCGATTAGAGACCGCACTGAGTAACCGATTACAGCTGAATAGACGCAGAGAGGGCCCTCCGATAGTTAGGAGCGAGATAACTGACTTCCAATGTAATTTATATCTTCGACAAATTGAGGCGTTGGTATAAATGTGATAATTATAATGGTAGCTGTACTAATATGCTTCAAATGTTGAATTATAGTGCATAACTATGCAATATTCATTTATTTTTGCATGCAGCTGAGATGAGAATGTTGAGATGGATGTGTGGAGTGGCGAAAATGGATAAAGTAAGAAATAAGTATGTATGGGGAAGTTTGAAATTGGCGCATATGATAGAAAAGTTGAAAATAAATCGTTTGGCTTGGTATGGGCGTGTGATGAGGAGGGAAAATACTTATATGTTATGACTAAAAAAGTGATGAATATAAATGTTAATGGATGGAGAGGGAGAGGAAGGCGAAAGAAAATATGGATAGATTGAATAAGAGAAGGGAGTGAATGATAGCGTGACGGTTGACAGGGGAGAATGGAAGAGGAAAACGTGTTGCGCCGATCCCAAGTAACATGGGACAAGGGCAGGAAGATGATGATAGAAGGTATATAATTACTGGGAGTTTGGTGCTGTGTTTACAGTTTTAAATCTTTATTTTTACGAAGTAAGTATGCCGTAAGTTAAGAAGAGCACCACCAACTTTTACTTCAGAAAAATCGCTAAAATACTCAGTCTCTCAAAGTTTTAATGCCACTTTTTTTAAATCACGTTCGTTTCTTGAATTTTGAACTATGAACCACTTTCAAAGTTCCCCAATCTTGGCAGTTTAAGTCGATGTGCGATCTACTTGAGAACTTTGTTTGACACGAAAACCGTTTCAGTCTAGCTTATAGAAAAATCGGTGCCTAGCCTAACCTAACCCATGGGAAAAAATGTATCGTCGAGCGAGAGCAAAAATTTTTTAAACAATTTTTGTACCGTTCAAGTGAATACGTTGAAAATCGACAGCCGAAATTCAGCGTATTTCACCAGTACCTAAACCGTTTCGACCCAAAATTCTGGTTTGTTTGTGCGGACTGCGGGCAGTTGTGTATTTTTTTTGGAATAAAAATACTCAGTTTTTCCGTACAAATACTAACCCTTTGTATGTGCCTACCCATATGCCAGCGAGCGAAGTTTAAAAAGCTTTTGTAGTCCGAATGTGATCTAAAATGTGGTAATAATTTCATGCTAAAAGAAAAATAAATAAATAGGTACAATGAAAATGAGTTGTCGGACTTTTGCGGACAACACAATTAAACTGTTTGTTTACTACATAATTAGCAATGTGAAACTGAGCTAATGTTGACATTATTCGATATTTATTACATGTTTATGGACAAAGTAACGAAAAACATCCATAAAAAGCAGTTTATTGAGTCATTCACTCAAAACTCGGAAGAAGTAGGAAATAGAAACTCAGACAATATTTTTAGAAGATAACAGTTTAATTGCATATTTATTGGGTCAAAATAATTACGAAGGTTCTTTCACAAATGATCGAAATACAAATAATTTCCCGTAAAATATGACTGTTGATGAACACTTATCTGAGTTTTTATTTGGGTCAGGCTGGCTCCGGGCAGACGTGGCTCACAAAAGATGTAACAAAATTAGAGTTATGAAAGCTCCATACAAAATCTCCTTCGACGGCACCCGCAAAAGAATGTAAACAAGTTGTTTTTAAACTTACAAGGTCTCTACATTAACTTGGATTTATATTCAGTCTTTTCCGTATACAAATATCTGAAGATTTTTCATTAGAGAATCTGGGACCATCTACCTCTAGATAGGTAGGTGTACTAGTGTGTTTTCATGTTTTGCACATGTGCACTTTTCAGGCTTGTATATGTCAGTGATATTTTGCTTCATTGCAAGCCACTGTTGTCCATAAACCTAGAGATTACTTGTATGCAGGATGGTAAACATAAATTTTCACATAAATACGTAGTGGTTTCAACTGAACCTTTTTTTATTATTAATATATTATGCTATTTGTTACAGCGCCTCAAGAGAGATTACTAATATTTACTTACTTAAGAAGTCTGGATTCCAGAAATAATTCCGCCGCTTTAATGTATTTTCAAACACCATCAGAGCTGAATTGGTGAGTTTTAATTATTTGACAAACAAATCCTTTCGTAACGCGCCAGAGCATCTTCATCGTTTCATGGAAACGGCATTATGTTGTTCAACACGATAAAGAACCCATTAAAATTCGTTTCAAGGAATTATGCAAATGAGATTGTAAGCGCTTGCTAACAAGATAGGACGCTCGCAAAGATTGTTGCTAAACTCAATTCAGTTCGCCTGTTGCTCTCTCCTTTGTGGGTACCTGCGCCTGGCAAATTACCCGGGGACGCTGAACAAACGAACAACTTAAAAATAATAATCTAACTTGGAACGGATGTAGGGATACCACGCGTCTGGGAACGACGTACTGCGGGTTTTGTATCTCTCGTGAAATGAAACGCAATTATTTGAATTTTGATTTATTTTTTCAACCTAACATTGTCGTAACTTTCTTAACTCGACAGATCACCAGCTAAGATAACAGGTGTACTCAACTATGAACATTGTTCATACCACTTAAATTATTATACTATCAGTACCGAAAAACAATTATTCATCATTATCACGAAATTTACTTTTATCACGAAAATACTATTCTTAATTTTACTAAATTCCTTTTAATCAATTCTTTTACGTAAACTTGAAAATATAAATTATATTAAACATGAAATCACTCGATGTCTATTTTTACAAGAATTCTATTGTAGCTAATAATTAAAACGTCGATCGATTCCATTTCAAGTCTCGGTAAAGATTGAGTAAATATGGAAGACATTACGTAATTAAAAGATAGCGTCTTGTGGAAGGAGAAGCAATAAAGTAATTAAATATAATGTTAATTAGGACAATTATTATTATTTTGACATTTTCAAAGGAATAAATGGCACAAAAAATCATTAGGCTAAAATGCTAAAACACAAGGTTTGCTGTACTGCTTCATCGGTACAAAATAGAATAGTTTTTAGTTTTCGGAATGACACAGAGTTAACTTCATTTTCTCGGGGAACTGTCTTACATTTACAAAACTTTTCACATGACATTATATAACGAAAACTTAATAAAGACTCAACAAGAATCATAATTTAATTTTAATGTATCTATCTCCAACTCCTACAGTATACATTTAATCTCAGAGACTACCCACATTCAACTTCACAAGCTAATACATTAGAAATAGGAAAGGCACAGTCGAAGTATAAAATTTATTGCTGACTCCCCTAACTAGGTACGATCTTTTACAGTAAGTTAATAGAAAACCACATAGACATGTCTCAAAATAACCAACAGTTTGTGCTTTAAATTAAACTTACTTTGAAATTTTAGGTACTTTCATTTACTTTGTCTTACTCTGTGGCCTTTTCTAAAGTAGACAGTAAGTAATTTAACAAGCGGGAAAGTTTTGAAAGACAAGCAACTAGGTATCAACTGCTCAATTAAAATACTCTTACAAAAAGTTCGCTTACTTTAAAAGATCTTGTAGATTTGGCACGGCTAGTGATAGATCGCACTAAACATTTAAAATGATACAATCTATGTTCGAACTATCGTAGAGCATAACTTATGTTAACAGATCAGTTTTGCGATGTCGTTACTCACAATCTACTTCGTTCTACCTAAACTCGACTCTACCGTTATGTGCGTATTGCCAGTTACACTTCTAAGTTACGTACATGACTCTGTAAGAAAATAGGATTCATTTATATTCAGAAAATATTATTTTTCATCTTTAGAGAGAAAATACTCAATTCACGAACGTTTGGTTCCGTTTTAGATATTAGATTGACAAAGATCTAGCTAGTAACAATACTCTACGAGGCTACACAGTCGTTGGCTAACAGATACTTTACAAGTAATCACGACTAAGTACCCACATCGAAATTATAATAAGTATAGGCTTTTTTTCGAATCGTTGGATTACACAAATAGTATAACTCTAAAAATTCAATGATTTGAAACCCGTTCTTAAATAAAGTCTAACATTAAATTGCACACACAACTTTAAACGAGTCAGTGGCTGTACGATAAACTGAAACTATTCATGTCTACAAACCAATACTTCGTTGAGGTTTACTTTGGAAAATCTTATAGTATATAATAATAATAACGAATTAACCTTTAACAGCAAGCACCGTACTAATAATTAAATTACAAAGTAAACTTTAGCTCTCGTAGAAAACATGCCACCACAACAAATTGACTAGTTCTAACTCCTATCTACATATTTTTATACACCTTAAACTAAATTTATTAAAGTCTCTTTCTGAAGTATTTGAACCGGCCGCAAATGGTGAAGCGAGGGTTAGGTCGGATGTGGGAAAGAAAAACTAGGAGAAGTTCGCTTCTGAACGGGCAATATCCTTCTTTCGTTAATATCGACAACGCAACACAACACTGAAACGCACCGAAGTCAAGATTAGTTTATAAAATCGTCACTACAATCACTGTTCGTGCAACCGAGTTCAAGCATTCACTGTCCCTTGAGCATACAGACTAACAGACGGAGGTCGAGGAGAGATAGAGGAGAGGGCACCCGGACGTCGCTTTGAGCGGCGCCTAGATGTAGACTTCATGGTGTTGCTGCGGCCGGCCCCGCCGGGACTAGGAGCCTCGCTCCGATAGTTCCACGACGTCGTCCGGCTCGGGCCTCGTCGCATCTATCTTCCGTCTCTCCGCTATCACTATTCTTATTTTCTCCTCCTCGGTTATTGGCTGATCGACCGATTCAGGCGTGAGTTGGTTGTGAGAGCGCGACGCTGTGCTCGCGTCCGTGGCGGCCGACTCTGTGGAGGATCTCCTCTTGGGGCCGCTCAGTCTTAGACTCTGCCTGTTGGAGGGCACAGCGAGCAGCACGGGCCGCAGCAGTCGCGCCTCCTCCCCGCGGAGGGAGTTCCTCTTGTCGGCGCGCTGGCGCCTGTTCTGCGCGAAGGAGTCGCGTCGCGGCGGGCTGCCGGGCTCGAGCTGGTCGGCGTCGTCGGCGTCGATGAAGCGCGCGTCCTCCTCGTAGAGCGCGGCGGGCGGCTCGCTCGCGGAGTCCTGTCGGCGGCGCCCGAAGGCGTGAGGGGATAAGGAAGCTCGTCTCGGCGGTAGCGACGTCGGCAACAAAGCGGTTTGCGAGTGCAGCGTGCGCCGGCGGCGTGCGGGGGACGGTGCTGGTTGCTTGGGCTCGCTGTACGTGAAGTTAGTCGGGAGGGACGGTACCTTGTTCAGTGGCCGCGGCGGGCTCACGCATTGCTCTAGAGCGCGACACAGTGCTCTGTCCTCCTCGTCATCGGCCTCCCGTTCTAACTCACGTTCGAGTTCTACGTCCATATCATTTTCATCTTCCATTTGTTTATGGGATTCTTCTAGGTGTTTCATGAGGACCTGTCAACATGAAAAATAAAATTATTTTCTGAACACCTAACCATATTAAAAAATAATCAGTGGAACCTGAAGATACTTACAGCGACGACGACATTGACCAGTACGAACTGTGCCATCAGAACGAACACGACGAAAAAGATGGGCGCTATAATGGTGGACACGCAGCAGTTCCTGACGCAGTCCACGGAGCTGTCGCAGTCTTCTCGCAAGGTGTCCTTCATGATACCGTTCCAGTTGTCACCGGTCGCCACGCGGAATAACGTCAGGAACGCCATCCCAAAGTTCGCGAAGTGGGCATGTTCACCTAGACCTACCAAACAAAATATGTGTAAGACAGTGAAGGAACAAAATTTTCAGCTTATGTATTACTAGCTGCGCCCCGCGGTTTGACCCGCGTAAGTCTCGATTCCGTGAGAATATCGGGATAGAAGTATCCTATGTGTTAATCCAGGTTATAAACTATATATTTGCCAAATTTCATCCAAATCCATTCAGTAGTTTTTACGTGAAAGAGTAAAAAACATCCATCCATCCATACTTACAAACTTTCGCGTTTATAATATTAGTAAGATTAGATTTTCCTTACCTTGACAAGGAATTTCGTCAGAGCATTCCAGCCTCCCAAATAGCTCTACACCAAGCGCAGCAAAGATGAAAAACAGCAGAAAGAACAGGAGCCCCAAGTTCCCAACTTGCGGCAGAGCCTGCATCACTGTGTCCAACAATGCTCGTATCCCCTTCGCCATCTTCAGCAGCTTTAGTACCCTGGCTATCCTCAACACCCTCATTACCCTCATAATCGTCGGATTTATTGGAATTATATTCGTTTCTAACTCTTCTAAAACTATTCCCACTATAGATAAGATGACGATGATTACGTCTAGTTGATTCCATTTGTCTTTTAAGTATATTTTGAACCCTAATGCAACAAGTTTCATAATTGCTTCTAAGATAAACACAGCGGTGAAGAAATAATTGAATATTTTAAGCGCATATTGCAAAGCCGGCGGCATTCTGTAGTATTCTATTGCCATCGTAACTACATTCAAGCCAATGACACCGGCTATAGCGAGGTCGAAATATTTAGATGTGACTACGTTGTGGACGAATAATCGTGTTTGTCCGTAGTCTGCATAATACGGTCGCATGTGCATTTCTGAAACAATATGAACACAGTTCACAAATAGTTCTGTTTTATGTGATATTTTGACAAGATCGTGTTTTGTTAACTTTTATGTTTTAGACTTTAGATTCATTTACTTAGACTCGCGACAATCTAAGAAGTCCCTTTTGAAAGCTATAAAAATGCTTTGTTTAGCGATGAAAAATAAAATTGGTTTCTCATAAACTGATTCTCGAGACATATCGATTGAACATACTTAAAGAGTTTGTAATTGAAGACTTATCTACATTCCTTAAAACTGATTCTCAAGGCTTAACGTTTTATTATAAGTACGAGAACGAAACGTCAAAACGGACTTCTTAGATTGTCGCCAGTCTAGGTATGTTTATTAAGAACTCTACTAACTTCTTCGCTTCTTCTCCATCTGCAGTGCTCTCTTGGCCGCTCGTCTCACTCTCTCTTCTTTCTCTTGTTCTTCGCGACAGCGGTGAAAGTTTTCCACCACGACGCCCACAAACATGTTCAGTACAAAGAACCCGACGAGAAGAATGAACGCAATGAAGTATAGGAGACGCCATTCGGAGTAGTTTACAATTGGCTGCCAAAAAAAAAATGAACTCGTTGAACACTAATAAGAAAAAGTATTTTTATTAAATCTTGAAAGCATATATGTAAGTCTAGAGTGCCGTAGTGTGGTTTAATCTATTACTTAGCAATTTTATATCGTCATAAGATCTAAAAAATTCATAAATCCTGAATTAAAGAAGTATTCTTTTTTATTTTTTCGTTTCTATTACTTAAATCGTGAACTTTGTAGCATTAATTCTTAAACCGGTAAGTCGTAAGCGTTTTAAAAGCGTAAAACGACGTCGTTATCGTCGTGGGTGACCGTTTCCAGCATCTGCCGATTTTAAATTGACATCATCAAATACTTCAGAGAAATCGTAGAAATGGAAACTGAGGAAATAGTTGCCAGGTTAAATATAAACGATGCTTTTATATTATTTAGAATATAACCTACACCCTACATTGTAAAGAGAATAATAGCACAAGTTTTTCATGTCGTGTCTGTACCTGTTGATCAACCCCAACTGCGTCGAGTCCGGTATACATAATGTTCACCCATCCGTCTCTAGAACTCAGCACAAACAATGACATCAGCGCTTTGCCCAAATCGTCGAAGTTGTATTTTCTGTTTACCCATACATTGCCGTCTATTGACAGGCAGTCTGATTTGTTCTTAACATTCTTTATGTTTGCACCTTCGCAGTAGAAAAATGCACCTTTGAAAAGCTGAAAGAAATATTTTTATTACCAAAGTATTTGTAAAATATTTTCTTCTTTGTTGACATTTATGTTTCAAAGAATAAGGCGCTACTTTAGCTTTAAGTGTTTTTGCAACCGATAATATTGGACAACGGGAAATTACTGTTTAGCATATTCACACAATTGCCTTTTTGTCTTAATTGAATTTCTTCCTCTTGAATTCCTATTTAAATTAAGGAAAAATTCAAGTTGATAGTTAATTTGATTATCAATCATGTTCCTTGACTTGGCGTCAAATCGACTATCATCATCGGCTTTAATTAAATCAATAGCCATAGGTATAAGATTGATTAGCATGTAAGCCGATAGTGTTGCATTGCCTTCGGGACAAACAGCTTAGTTCCATCCGTGTAGCATCTCTTGTAACTGATATAATCACACACAGGGCTTTAGATGGGTCTCGTGTTGTCTCGAGGGGCTTCGTCTTACGTACGATTGAGTATGCACGCAAATTGCATCAGTTGTGGTCGGTAATGTAATTGGATATTAGGAGATGTTCTTTAATTAGTTTAGTCATTACTTTAAGAAAAAGCTTTCTAAAAAACTTACGTCAGTAATGTTCTGTATCGGAATGATTCGATTTATTTTTTCTTGTGGTATTTTAGACACACAAGTAAAAATTTCGTAAGAATAGTCTTTATTGATGACATACGTAAAGTTTTATTTTAATTTAGAATGGCCTATGAAAATAATAAAAATATATCTCACCTGAACTCCCAAAATGCCGAATATAATAAAGAAAGTGCAGCAAATGAGCACAATATTCCCGATAGGTCTTAATGAGGACAGAAGTGTTTGCACAACCAGCTTCAGCCCTGGCGCTCTGTTTATCACTCTTAGTGGCCTGAGCGACCTTAGTAATCTAAATACCTAAACAAAAGCAACAAAAACCTTTAAAAGGTAATTTGTATTATTGATGGCAAAATGTGTGAAGTTGAAAAACATACCCTGAGAATTCCAAAAATTCGTGGACTGGATTCTGATACTAAAGACATTAATAAATCAATGATGGATATGATGACCAGTGAGCCATCCATGATGTTCCATCCCGAAGTGAAGTACGCGTCGGGACCGTAAAACATTCCTGATGCCACCACCTTTTTGGAAAAAAAAAATACATTGTATACGGTATATTAACAAAGGCTTTAACTAATGTATTCTGCAATTAGGCACGTGTTTCGATACATAATAATCATTTCGAATACAAATTAAAAAAAAGTTTTGATAAAAATAAAGACAATTTTCTTAGAAAATATATTGAGATTCGTATAATCTGTATTCTAAACATCTTTTCCAAAAAGGTCTATCGTAAATAATGTTCCCCAAAATACTATGAAAACTATATGTTGATAGAATTGGGTAAACTTATCGTAGCTCGAGTGTACGTGCCACGAACAGCCATGTTTCCTAGTCAAACTGTTTCATGGTTCGCTAGTACGCCACTCCACTCGCTCTACAATTTTCGATGCCTAGAGAGGCATCAAAAATTGAAAAATGAAAATGAAATGGGCGGGTTCGTGTTTAGAACTAGTCTATGAATGGGTGCGCAAAAAACAGGATAAATAATAATTAATCATCTATTTCACTCTAACCAAAATATATCGTCATGGAAACGTCTACCATAATTAGCCTATAATGTTCCCACTGCTGGGACATGGGCTTCCTCTCGGTAAGATGGAGTGGGCCGCAATCCACCACGTGGGCTCAGTGCGGGTTGTCACATGTCTTCGAAGTTTTAGTTGAAATGAAATAATTTACACAAAGTAAAGCGCCTGTCGGGGTTCGAACTTACGACCTACAACTCGTAAGTCAAGAACGTTATCACTGGGCCAGCACCCGCCACACTGCTCTTTGGAAACGTTTGCTTTCATGTAATGAAAGCAGGATTAAAACTGTATTAACACTTAAAATAAGAGGTATCAAAATGCTGTTGAAAACTACAATGTAAGCTACAATAAACTTGAAACTAGATGATGAAAGACGAAGTAACACTTCAGTAAAGTATGCGTTATGCTTAGTGGAAGGATCAAACGACTGCTCTTAACGTCTTAACCACACTTGGAACGAGTGCCATTCTGACAATAGTAAAGTCACAGCGGAAACACCAGTAAAACACTCCACCTTGTGATTGTTGCTGACAAATGGCGAAATTTTACCTTTTGCTCTCAAATACTTTGTGTATTTTAATGCTTCTTCCACATAGTGCATAGTGTAGAGGATTGTAGGTACTAGAATTTTTTACGTCTTTTTAAGTCTTGAGGTAGTCATTTTTGTGAGTGTACTTTTAAAGATGACTTTTAAACCAACAGTGTTTTTGATATGGTAGGGGAGCCCTAGCGGGGATTTCGGGAGTTACTCGAGCGCGGCAGAATAACATACGGGGGGCAACCTTGTACCTTGTGAAGTACTCCCACCTTACCTGAGCCCTGTACATAGGGGCAAACGCCTAGGGCAGCCGATCAGATTAGTAAAAACTCTCCCATTTCCTTATTTCACGCTTAAATTGTCAGATTATTGAAATGCACACTTTTCTGCATGTAACCAACTTACCTTGCCTTAATCTGACGCGCTCGAGTTTTTCTAACGATCGATTTTTTTTTACTAATCTGATCGGCTGCCCTAGGCGTTTGCCCCTATGTACAGGGCTCAGGTATGGTGGGCGTACCTCATACGGTACAAGGTTGCCCCCCGTATGTTATTCTGCCGCGCTCGAGTAACTCCCGAAATCCCCGCTAGGGCTCCCCTACCATAGACGCTCCCCCTACCACTGAAAGGGTATACTTCACATAACATTTTTTTCTTTTTAGCATCTAATCTTCACAATCCAATAGGTCCCCACGACGCTCGAGTAAATCCCCATTTAGTATCATTGCCTCCCCTACTAATACAGGCACAAATAACGTTTGTTCGAGCTAAGTTTCGGTATAAATATTTTTTCATAGGATTTGGATCCCGGAGATGTTATATCGTCATTTTATGCAAATATTGATTTCATGGTTCCAACGTACATTATTTAATTTAAAAAAACATTATCCAGAGTTTACCAACCTTGATGAACATTTCAACTGCGAACACGCCTGTGAACACGTAATTGGCACTGGAGAGAAAGGATCGCTCCTTAGAGTCAGGCGGGATGTTCGGCCGTTCCATCGCCAGAGTGATGCAATTCAGTGCGATGAACAACAGCACTATGTTATCGAACCAGCCGCGCGTTACCACCCAGGTGCAGAATCTTCGCATGCTGATATTGAAAAGCGTGTTGATAATAATAATTAAATAAGTTACTCAGACATAATTATGAATATTTTGTAAGCTGTTAAATAATTAAATCCAAATAACGGTCGAGTGTACTGCTTGACCTTGAGGTGGTCTAGCGTAGTACGTACGAGTTTAAATAGAATAATAGGGCAGCTTATAGGGCTTTGTCACCGTACAATTCGTTCAAACTTAAATGGTATGAAACATGAACCTACTGGAGTAGAAAAAATATATTCTTTTAATGAAATGTTGCCATCGCAACAAAATGTTGTGTACATTATGTTGTTGTGACATAAAAGTACTTATTTCATTACGAAAATACTAAAATTATTTTAGCGGAATAAAGGAATTGGGGTCGCTATAATCTTACTTGTTCTCTGGCGAAAAAATGTACAGTGAGTAAAATTCTTTTTCTTTGAGGCAGCCCGTCGGCTCCATAAAGCGAAAAAGGTCTTTGAATCTGTACCGTCGTCTGTCGAACCTTGATGATAACATACACACGTTGTTTATAGCGACCTGCAAAAAATGGAGCTTTGTAAATGCTTGTAATGAAACGTGTGCAAAATTTTTAGCTGTTGTTTATGGATTTTATGTAATCACTGCGGGCAGAAACAGAAATGATAAGGTTCAGATAAACACAAACCGTAAATAAACTTTATAATAACATTTTGTAAGGTGTCGAAGGAAAGTTCAAAGTTATACCCTGTTGAATAGTTGTGGTGAACCTACCAGCATAAGCTGAGAGAGGGCCTACCACAATTATTCAAGTTTACTGGCATTTTGCTTAAACGAATATTATTTAACTTGACAAGAAGACGATTTAGAAATTGAAATACGACTTCTACGAAAGAATAGGGTGCGAGAGGTGAATTATGTGCTTCTAATATAATAGATCCGACGTAACTTTTACTTTTTACCGTATCGTAACTGCATCTGCGTTTGCCTGTAAAGGCTTGGCTATGGATGAATCCGAGATGCTTGTCTTGATTTCTGTCATCAATGTCACCTTTACCTTAATCTTACTACTGCTACGTACTTCCTCATTGATTTGCTTCATCAGGGGTAGTGGCTGCGCATTGAGCCTTGTTGGCAGTGCCGGCGCCGGCAGCTCTCGTACCGGTCTGGGTGTCACTGGGACTACGGGTGAAGGAGGCCCCAAGTTGCTCGCCTTCACTTCTGATACCGATGTCACTGTTACCAATGAATCGTACTCAGATACCCGTAACTTGCCTATGAAAATGTGGTGTATAGTAAGTGGATGTACTGTTTATTCAGTAGTTGAGTTGTTAGTCAATCTAGGAAATAGTGTGCCTGTTGGCACTATCTTTCAGTTTTATTTGGAAACGTTTGATGTTAGATTGGTATTTATGCATGAAGATCACTTTGATGATTGGGTCTGACGTTTTCCAGATTATTCAAATGGCTTCCGAGAGATTTACATAACCCCTGTCTAGTAACACGCTACTCAACAAAGTCTAGGTAGCAAGAAGAAGTACTGGCCACAAAAAATTGGAAATTTTTGTTGAACCTGTATTGCGTTAAATAATTGTCCGAAATAAAAATAAAAATTTAAAACAAAAGAATTTTGAAATAAGGAGGGAAAACTTCACTTGGTCGCAATGTTTTGAAACTTAATAACTTGGGAGATTACTGTCCATAATCGGTTTTTCCTGTGAAAATAATTTTTGCTACATTGCTGCATTGTTGAGTAGTGTATCATTATTTAAATGATAAACATAGACTAGTGTAGTCAGTAGGTCTGCCTACTAACCTATTCATGTTCTGGAAACACAATCAATAAGCAATGATTGTATGTTGAAGAATGACTTAAGGAATGCATAAAATATCAAAAGCAGTACGGTCAGTCACCCAGTTCTTCTAATCGATTGCAATAACCACAGTGTTCTGAAATATTAAGTGAAAGTAGGTTACCTGTCAAGTAGTCGTTAGTGAGTGATAGTCTATGAGGCGGAGCCTTCACGGAGTCGAGCCGAACTGTTGAGTCTGAGGAGAACCCCGCTTCTGGAGCCTTCCAGGATACCTAAACATACAGGGTATGCAGAAACCTCGAAATGTGTATCTGAACGCAGCTGTGCAGCAAGGAAATACTTCCAATGTTGCTTAAATTTTTGCAAAACTATTATACATATCTGTGGATTGTGCAGTCATTCATTCAAAGCTTCGCTAAATATATGAAGAGAAGCACCATAATTATCATTCTCATTCCAAAGAATGATAATTATGGTGCTTCTCTTCATATATTTAGCGAAGCTTTCAAGCTGTGTTCCACGATATTAACTTAAATAGGATAAACCTATCTTCTCACAGTAAGAAGATAGTTTTTTGAACTTACATCAGGCAGTAATGGTACATTATGTGCGGAGACTCGCCTGGCCTGGCCGCCGGGAGGCAACACACGCGCGGTCGGCGGCGCGGCGCGCGTCCTATTGTTGGGAAGCTCCGACTGTGTGTCGTTCTTTATCACCATCGATGATGATAGCAGGAGCTCGTTCTTGCGGATGTTCGAACCTGTTGGGGTCCAGTAAGATTTATGTGTATTGGGACATGGGATACAGAATTAAAAAACACTGCTCCTTAATGATTCAGCACTTTAGTTATGTTACGTAATACCTAAAATAAAAATAGGTAATCATTTATTTACTACGTAGGTAAACATTTTATAGTGTTCCCCCGAAACGAACTAAAATTGAATTCGACATTGAATCGCATGAGATCAGAGATCGTATTTTTTAAGGGCTTTATAGTTTAAAAATGAATGTCTAGATTTTGTTTATAACCTGAACGTTGATCTTAAAAATCTATAAAATCCTTTAAACAAATCAAACACAAGTATCATCTAAGTAAGTGGGTAAAATTGTTTGCGCAACATCAAACATCACGTGCACAACACTAAAAAAATTAACAATAATCTTATACCGTTGCAGACAGCATGATCCCTGCCATTGTTTAGTATGATAGCGTCTGAGTCGGATCCCGTTCTTTGCTTCGGTTTTCTTCTTAGACTTGGTCGCCAACTGTAGTTGCGTTGCACCCTACACTTCTCGTCGCCATTTGTGCCCATACTAACTACACTTATGTTCCTAAAAAAGATTCTGTAGTTATTATGTAATTAATTAATTATTGTTATTTAAATAGATACGAGTTTAGGACAGAAATAGGTCCTAATTCGGAAATAAAGAAAAATATTTGATGGTTGTTCACTCGCAGCACGATAAGGTTAAATCTCATGCACGTTGCAAATAGTCCCTATGACTATCACTTGTCATGTTTTGTTTGTGCAGAATAATCAATTTTTCTTTTTATAGTGCTTAACTTTTTAATTCCTCGAGTGTACATAAAATTATAATAATGAAGATATCAATTTACTTTTGTGAACTCAGAAGACTGGACTTATCACTTGTATTCAAACAATTTTCATCCTTTGCAATCGTGATTTGAAGGTTCTTTTCTGGTAGCAATGGCGATGGTATAGATCTAGGTGCGGTCGGCGTCGTGGGCGCAGGTGACGCGGATCTTAGCGGGGGTGGGGCGAGGGTTAGAGGGGGAGGGGCAAGAGACATTGGAGGTAGCCGGGCCTTCTCAGCCCCAAGTTGAGCTTGCGCCGAGTGGAGGGTTAGTGTGTAGCTGTTTGGTGGTTTCAGCAGCCCGGGGATGCTGGCACACTAAAAATAAACAAAGTAAATGTTCACAGCAAACATGTCATGATTAAAAAAAACATTGTAGTTTATATCAAAGTAACACAAAAACTTACAGAAGTACGATCAATGGAATCCAAACTGGATAACATGGCGGATCTTTCCAAGCTTAGAGCTACGTTATAATCTCTGAAGGAAGCTCCAGGTTCTAATGTAGTAGACGGTGAGTCCTGTGGTGTAGCCGCTGTGTGCGTTATCATTGGCAATGCTGAAGATTCTGTCGTACCAGCGCATTTCGCTCGCATTTTTGACTCCTAAGATAAAACAAACACTTTGTGAATTTAAAGGGCAGTTTATTTTTTGCAAACACTTTTACTTTACATATTTAATGAGTTACAAATGCATGGAAAGTCAAAGTTACCGTCGGGAATCCTCATACAATTTATAACGCTTTAAAGTAGCGGGGGATCCCAAGGGTTTTCCAGGCGGCCAAATGATCAATGAGTGAAGCAATATAAAAAGGTTTGGTATAAAATTTTCTACAATACTGTCTTAAGTGATAGATTACCAAAGTACCTGAAGGTAAATGACAAGATAAAGTAAATGAGACAATAGTCAGGTTTTTACTTCTAAGATATTTCAGAAGATTACAAGATTAGGATTGAAATGTATTCTAAAAGTAGGTAATAAAACATTTTACGATTAATAAATCCTAAATCTCGTTTTTAGTTTAGCGAGACTCGCAGTTGTAATAAGAGCTTTAAATATTTCTTACTACTTATTAATCTTTAGGTTTTAAACGAGTCTCTAGTTTTTAATTAAAACTAATACATCATCATAAAATTCATTGATTTTAATCTACTGTCTAAATAATATTTCAGTGTAATGAAAACTTACTAAATAATTAAAACATTAATAATATGAAAAATAATTAAACCATTAAAAAAGAAAAAAATACATATTAATATAAAAAATAATAAAACATAATACTTAATATAGGTAATCTTGACTGAAAATTTATAGTGAAATGTAAATACCTAATCCGTTTAATTTGACTTACCTTTTGTAGATTACACTTGTTTGATTGCGCGCAGTCCTTACAAAGTGTCGGATGGTGTGCCGAGGACTTGGTTTTACGATGTGACTTTATTACCTTCTCTTTATGTCCGTTTACATCATCTTTAGCCTTTCGTACATCATCCGCTGACCTCCAATAGTTTTTTATTTCATTCTGTTGACATAAATTCTTGATCAAATGTGAATCGAATTTCAAATTCTTTGTTACTTTGGGAATTTGGAAATTTTCAAATGGAATAACATTGTTCACGTTGAATTAATGAAATAGTATCCCAAATACTTTACCTGTGAAAAACTCTCACTGGAATGTGATCCCGAGTTCGAGTCGTCGTAGTGCAATTCGTTATTGTCTGAGAAACAGTCGCTCGACAATTTTGATTTTGCCAGCTCGCGTTGTTCACGTTCCCTTCTCTCATTTCGCTAAAACATTTGAATTACACATGAGAATTTGATTGGGAATTCTGTGGCAGAGGAATGAAACCATAAGTAATGCAAAGAATTTTGTCTGTTCTTAGAAATTCAAATATTCTTTCTTGCAAGATACCTTTACACAAAAGATATATGAAGGTAACGTCTTGAATGATTCAAAGTTTACGAAACCTACTACAAAATTATGTAACCAGACTCACCTCTGAGCTGAACCCCTCGACGAGTATAGCAACAAGCAAGTTGAACAGTACATAATTCCCAAAAGTCATAAGGGCAACGAAATATAATGCGGCCCAGTGACTCGTTTTTTCCATGCCATTAAACAACACAACATTCCAGTCTTCCTGGGTTAAAACCTGAAATGTTTACATCAAAGTCAGAATTTAACTCAACCGAGCAAATCGTTCTACTACATCAAGTATTTTAAAATCCGAGTTTGTTTAATAAATCAAAATAAGCAAGGTGTGCTGTCATATTGTATTAAGTCGTGCTATTTGGTGTAATAAAATGTTACTTTATTTCAATGTTAATAAATTAAAGTAAAAAAATACAAAAACTGTTGTTAGTAATTAGCGTGTTAGTGTTGACAAGTGTCATGTTGTAGTGTCGGTGTTCACTAATACACATTAATGAAAGGGAACACAGACGGCGAGTTTGAGTACACAAGCATACAGGGTTCAGCATTACCTAATGCTATTCACTACTAAGCAAGATGCAACTATCTACGGAGCGCTCCTTGTACTGCATTACCAAAATGTACATAAGTACTAAGTAACTACGGCGGATCTCTCGCTTGTGCCAAGTCTCGTAATGTACAAATCATGTTCAGTCATGTTAATCGTAAAAATTTGGACTTGTCTTATCTCAGAACCCATGGTGAGTTGTCAAATAAGACAAATGTGAAACAGTTCCAATCAGTTTAAGTTGGTGGTTACGAGAAAAACGCGTCGTCTATTCTAAAACTTATTGAAACAGGATCGCAAATAAACCGTCTATTACTGAGCCTAGTGTAGCGTACCGCTCGAGGCTTACCTGGAACACGGTGACGGTAGCCCATAGGATGTTATTAAAATGTTTCCTGTCGCACTCACACTTGGGATGGTGCGAGATGATCTCAGGGCAGGTACAATCCCGCTCGCTGCCATTGTCTTCGGCGAACTTGCAAAACTTACCACCGAATAGATACATGCCCAGAATACTGCTCGTCGCGGAGTCGATGTAAAATGAAAGAAAAACAAAACGCTATGCGCAAACGCCGCGACCGAGTCATCCTGACGACGTTATTGTTGCGTACGAGACGTTAACACTGCAACCTGCGCTCGTGAACGAACTACTGAAATAATACTAATGTTACGGGCTGCATAGTTATTGCGTTCACATATCTAGTGTGCAGTTAGTGCCATAACAAGGAGAATATTATGATCAGAGACAATGCTATCTTAATATTGTGGAGATCTATTTGCACACATTCAGTATTAGTAGTGCAGTCATACTTGTGTATCTACACGATAACGTGCCGTAAAATTAGTTTTACTTCATACAATCGTCCTAGTGATTTTATTTTGGGATGTGATGTAATAATTAATTAATAAACAAAAGCCTAAATGGTTAAGCAGTGTTATCGCCGTTGGAACGCTACAACCAACGGATATTATGTTAATAAACTAAATCATATATTTACTTTCATTAACATCATGTTATTTATAGTGCAATTAAGTTCCTCGACTAACTTAATACTTAAATTATGTTTCATTCTTTATACTGCCTCATTATTATTATAAAAAGTAGAAATGCAATAAAAATAATCCGGAGGAGGAATAAATAGGCGAAAGTAAAGTGCGTAAAAGATAATTAAGACATAATCAAAGAAAACTCTCATTCATACTGTATCATTATATTACTCGTGGTAAAAGTCATTCAAATTAAAATGCAGTATTTTTTAAATTATAAATTCATCCTGAAAAATGCAGATGGAAAAGAGTAAAAGGAAATTTAGATGAGAGGAGCTATACCTTCTGTTATTTATAAAGTAGAAGTTAAGAGTTTAAGAAAAGGGGAAGTAATTGAAAATTTGATTGTTACTGAAGTTAAAAATAGGGATGCCAGGGTTGATAACGAAACTGGTGAAAAGTTTTGTCGTAAACTCCTTAAACTTTTGAACAATACTGTCATAAATTCGGTCGTGAAGTTAATCATAAACAACATTCCACCAATTTCGGACCAAGCTGTTCAAGATTAAAACCTAAATAATAGAAGCAGCATGCAGAGTGATAGATATACTGTATAACTGAGTGCAGTTGTAGTAGTGGGAGTAGAGGAACTGACGAACAGGTTAACCCGCGACTCGGCTTCGAACGACCTCAAGCTAACCTACTCAACCAAGCTCACTGACTAAGTAATGTGCTCTGGACAACTTCTGATGGGAGTACTGTACGAACAACATGGTGAACGTGACACTAATGATGTTTGATCAATTTGTTACGGATGGTACTAGATCTCACTACGCGGGTACTAGGGTAGCAGTTACGCGACTGAACGCTTGTTTCGACTACGCACTGTGCTGCAAGCTTGATCCCTCCCTTAGTGTTACTTGATAGTTGTACAGTTCTGTGTTCGAGTAGATTGTCTCTTGCAGCAGAGTGAACGGTCGTTTGTGTACTCTCGTGGTTAGTCGATTAGCCGTGACAAGACAACCTTCTGTTATTCGGGATTGTCCTACGGTCGTGAGTGTTGGCTGCTGACGGCCCCGTGGGTAAGCGTTTAGTAAATGTTGCAAGTTCAGTCTGTTTCTGGGTTGTCTGTTAGGTATTTTAATTGAAAATGTTGAATACCTGAAACACCGTGACAAAGGCCCACAAGAGCGTATCAAAGTTTTTTCTGTCGCACACTTGATCGCCATGCTTGTCTTTCTCGCAGAATTTGCACCCGAAGAGGTTCATACCGAGGATGCTGAACGTTACCACGCAATATGCGATTAGATAAGAATACGATTACTAGAATCCTTTCCACACACAATGGAGGGAATATATATACAAAATAATAAAGGATATATAGAATAATATACATAGATAAGTGTGTTCATATGTCTAAGAAGATGAGTGATCAAGTGCAGGGTGTAAAAGAACTGAAGTGGACAAAAAGCACAAAAGCGTGAAGACACTATGGTTGATAAGATATAATAAATAGAAGAGAAAAAAGTTGTAGAGAGTGTGGATAGTGGCAGTGTGTAGTGGGTGGAATGTCAAAGACAGAGGTAGTTGACACATATAAGGATAAGATTGAAAAGAAAAAGGAGAAATCACTCACAGTTAGTGCACAGGTTAAGGGATGCGGGTGTGACAGTTAAGTAGAAACATTCAGAATTTCATATTTTTATGGAGAGTCGAATAAATCTTCTTTTGCTACGGAAAAATGAAAAATCTGATTGAGCAATCAATGAGTGATTGCTGGGGGCTGTGATGTTTGACTACTAGTTGCTACGATACAGGTGTGAGGTAGGAATATTGAGTTTACATACAAAATAAAGAGTTGAATTTTGAAGGTCAGGTTTGTAGACAGATTTTTACATAACGCCTATTAAGTCCCTAGTGAGATATTGAATTTGAATACCCATTTAGACCAAGTGAAGCAAAGAAACAAAATTATAAGAATTGTTTGGGTTTTCAGAATTGTGGATAACAAGTACTTAAGTAGGACAGATAGGCTTTAAAATAATTTTGAAAAGAAAAGTATTCTCAGGAAACTCATAAATAGCAGTTTCACGGATTTGAAAATCATAAACTCAAACATAAAACCCTAAAATTTTAAATTGTAGTTTAATTACATGCATTTTATTGTTATCGTTTATTGCTTATTTATGTTACCTTTTCTTTAAATCTTATTTAACAAAACCTGATCTGTCTCCGTGGTTTGATGAACTAATATTTGTAAGAGTTAACTTGTGATATTTACCTGAATATGAAGATAAATAGTACTAGGAGAGAGAAGAAGACGGCGACGTTGTCCATGGTCCGTAGCATGACGAACAGTTGCCGGCGCAGGTTAGGCATGAACCTGACCAGTTTGAGTATGCGCAAGAGTCGAAACGTGCGGAGAACGGAAAGACCTGAATTGCCAGCCATGTCTTTCTCCTGACCCACGCTATGTGCCAGTTCGAATGCACTGTTTGTATAAAAACAAAAATTTTTTTTTTACTTCTTCGAAAAACAATTCATGATTTTTTTTCTGCCCACATATACTTAATAGTTAATTAAACCGAGCATCAAACTTTTTCCGAGTCATAGTTATATCTTAAAAACATATAGATAACTACTACGTACTAATATACAGCTATATAAAATCAGTTTAGAAAAAAAAGCTCTAGCTAAAGTGGTTGTTTTATAAATTCAAGTGAACTGAATAAAGTGATTTATCTCCGTTCTCACGAAGCTAAATGTACTTGTAACAGGGGTGAATCACCATTATATTACTCGTACGTCGGAGCTCGGGTTCAAAACCACAGATAGTCAATTACGGACACCCCTGAGTGGGGGCTACCGAGGTATCGCAGTCAATATTTCACATTGTCCTTTAAATCTTCGAGGACAGGACTTAAATTATATAGAACCAGGTGAACAAGACAAGACACTGGCACTAGTATTTAAATGTTTCGTACAATATATTGTAATAAATAACAAACAAGCACGTCATATTGAATTTTTCATAATATGGATTTACTTTAATCCATGTTCTACTCGTTTGTGTATAAAGTATTCCACTTTGATATTTTATTTGTTATTCGGGATTAAAATTGAAGCAGAATTAATTTAGTATTTAATGAGCTACACAAAAGCTTCAAGTATATGCTTTTTTGGACGCTTTTTAAATAAATGAATATGTGGTATTCGGTACCGTTATTACAAAGTTAAAAAACAAACTTCAAATAATTTCAATTATGTTTAGGTTCCTTGGTGGATGCAAAAGTATATTTTTTTAACCTAAAAAATCAGTATTTTCGACGGGCAATATTAAATTAATGAATCGTAGCTAACCCTAAACAATATTCTAAATATTTAAAGAAAAAAATATTCCAGAACTAAGATTTTTTTACAAATATCTGAAAAATCTTACCTGAGTATAACAATAACGCCATCGAATACGTTGAATCCATTGGAAATATATTTGAACGGTCCTTCGGCGACGATCTTGAGAAGCATTTCTACGGCGAATATTGCGGAGAACACAATGTTACTGATCTCCACGATCACGGTGAGCTCCTCGGGCTGATTGTGGTATTCAATGCCCATTGACAACGTATTGATGAGAATGGCCAATAATATACCTGGAAATTACAGCTGTGAGATATCTCGTGTAACAGATATGTTGACGGTAAAAATAAACGTGTAATTCTTGGATAAATAAAACCAGAGAAGAAATATTATCAGACAAACAGATAAAATGTTCCCGATTTCTGGTAGCCAAGAGTCACTCGGAAGACCTTTTTCGCAAATGGAATAGTAACAAAAGCAAAATGACTTCCTGACTTCTATATTTGTAGCTTAAAAATTCTATCTCACCTTGTTGAAAGTATTTATGGTCAGCAATGAATTTGATCTTCTTCCTAAGTCTGGAGAGTGCTCTGGATATCCTGTTCCAGAAATTGGCGCACGCGTTTCTGACGCAGCCCTTGCGTGTTTCTTTGGCGGCAGCCTCGGCCGCGATGAGGTCCGCACAGCACGAGAAGTCTTCTATCTCCACGATCTAACCATAAAAAAATAACATACTAATTTGATCCTTCTTGACCATTCTAAACAGACCATATCATTATCAAAATAGAGATGCAGTTTATTAGAACATACTAATTGATATTTCTAGTCAGACCATAATTTAGACATCTCATTCTATAATATAATTAGACTACTCTGTATACAAAACACCGTGTTTATCCCCACAATTTTTTTTTTAAATTAAAATCCATAACTAAAGCTTTGCTTTAGGTAATAGAAAACGTGTTATAGAAAATTAAGTTTTAACGTAGAATATATTGAACACAAGGAGCCAACGCTCGAAGTAACTAATAAAAAATCCAGGGATCCGAGATTAGTCTTCTTAAATAGGGAATATGCATGTGATTCAAATATGGGTCAAATATTTTTTTTTATAAACTATATTACTTTAGAATTATGCCTCCATCAATATTTTTGAATAAAATTTCTTTTTGAGCGAGAAATTAATTTTTATAAAGTCCCAAATAACTGTGGGTAATTCAAATACTTGAGAAGCGAAGAGCGGATGTGACGTAACAATCCGGGATAACAATCAAAATGTCAATGTCAAGTCAATGTCAAACGCTCCTACAGAAAGGAGTGTTTGACGTTGACTTGACAGTTGCTTGTTTGTTTTCACGGACAGTGACGTCACCACACCGAGCGCGCCAAATGGAGGGCGGCAATAAATAGCCCGGCTCGGCCGGATATTTAAAAAAAAAATTAAGTATTTAAATTGCTTTTTTGTCGTCGAATTTTTTAAAACTATTATTTGACGATGTAAACTATCGAATAAAAATATTAAAAAAATACATGCATATTCCCTATTGTATTCTTGAAAGTAAATAACAGCTACATAGCTTTCAAAAAACATGAACACAAAGGGGGCACAAATACTCCTACGTGAAATACAATCCAATTCATATTTCAATCTATCATCGTAAAATAGTATTTCCTCCGCGTGGAATGAAATACAACTTTGTACAAGTTTAAATTTTCCAATGTAGACTTTACGATGACAGATATATCGCGGGCTGGTTATAAATTGTAAAAGTTTTACTCTAATTAATTTAGTTTCAGTACATTCTGAGAAGAATATAATTAATGTATTATTTACTTGCGTCGATGAGTTGAGTTTACAACACCGAGTGAATGGATACTTGCATCAGGTGTGTTATGTCACCAATACGTGAGAGGTTTATGTGACGACCTTTTAATCGTCCGTCAGAAAGCACCTACGATAAAAGATAGCTTACCCTGGTGTCAATTTTCTCTTCCCCGGCCCTCTTGCTGATGCCTTTAGTGAGTTCCTCGAAGAAGGAGTCCAGAGCCACTTGTCCAGTGGGCAGTGCCGCAGACAACGCGCCGGAGAGCGCGAGCAGTTCTTGACACGACATGGTCCCGCCGGCCGCCGCGCGTTCCTCTGCAGTTTCGCCTGTCGGCAGGTCGAATTCTACGCCCCCAAATAAAAGTCACTACAACACACGCACTAACAGACGGACAAAACTCTTCTAATGTCTTGAAAAGATCTTGTTATATTTTAGTTAGTATACGGTTTGGAAAATCGCGTGAAAATGTAATCGATATTTTCCCTCTATCGCTCATGTAGGATACACTAAAGTACAAGAGATTGATCATCAAATCCATTGGGTAACTACCGCCTATTACTAAATTTTGGGTCTATAAACTTACAACCACCTATGTGTATCTTGAACTATAAAGCCGTGGGCGTTATTGAAACCTTTTTTGGGTTTTTAGCAGTGTCTAAATCTTTATAAGTGAATTTTACTTGACCCGGACTCGTACTAGTATTTCAGAATAGATAGCTTATAAATGTCCTAATCAGTCCAGCATTAAACATTTATCGTTTCTCTCTACTCTGGTCCCAAGTTGCCCATTAAACTGAAAAATATTTTCTGAGAAATGTTTTAGGATTCTCTCAAAGGAATATAACAAGATGTTTTCGAGGTAAAATAGATAACTCAAGGAAGATTAAAGATTTTTATATGTAAATTAGGTCTCAAAAGTGTAGGAGTGCTAGACCTATGCTGAGAAGGGGTTAAGCGAAAATTTAGAAAACGGTTTTTTCTGATTGTTTTCCTAGTCCTATTTAGGTTCTATGAAGAAGTAGAGGAAGAAGAAGCAAGAAGTTAGTAGAGATTGCACATGCCCGTCTAATAGCGTCGTCTAGATCTACCGTCTCCTAGACTCACCACTTTGGCTCTTAAGCCAGTCACGCTGACACAATGAATCTACAAATATTCATTCGAATTGTTAAAAAGTTGTAATACTATTGAATGTAGAGTGTTTTGTAGTGTATTCAAAATTTGAGTTTGGTTCGCAGTAAGATGGGGAAAGTTTCAAGTGTGTAAAGTACAAGCAACAGGTAAAGTAAGTAGCTGCTATTTCTTACTAGCGTAGGTGGGTGCTCTCACATTTATAAAGCTACTGTCGAAAGATTTCAAGGACATTTATTTTAAGCTTTCGATTCATTTGGATTTTTTTTAATCAGTTGCGTTTAGAGATGGTTTTCATGGATCACGAATGGATGATGTTTATGAAGCAGATTGCATTAGTGCACAATAGCATTGTCGATCAAAATGGGTATTATAAATATGATAATTAGTAGCTGTGGCAATGACACAATAAAACCTTTTGCGCCAATTATGTTCACTACTGTGGATCAAAAAAGAAGTTTTTAGATTTACGAGTAAGTTATTCATAGTATAAAGTATGGTACTTTACCTGTTTGTGTCATTTTCTCAGAAGAGCACACATTGTGGGGATGTGCGCCATGCGGTTCATTCGGGGTGTGCAGTAGTACTGTGTCGCTGAACATCACGGATGACCTTCGACGGGTCAGTGATGGTGGAGACAGGAGCGATAAGTTCGAAGCATTCTGAGATTAAATAGTCATTCAGTGCGTCATTAACTGATGTAGGGTCATGTACACAAGCTTTATAATAAGTGGGTGCCGCCCACGCATACAAACATCTCAGCGAAGGGTAATTAATTAATGCAGGCGCCCGTACATCCTGTAAATTGCTTTAATAGCCACCTGTAGTCTCAGTGCCTCTAGGGGAAATTTGCACTATGAACAATATTTAGTTCGTTTAACAAACAAGTAATACAATACAAAATGATATTTAATTAGGAAAGGACATTATCTAAAATCACAATCTCTACTTTAAATTATTTTACCCATAACTATGGACAGAAATAGACCCTCATACCAAATTAGTGGTCAATTACATTAAATAAACCGTTGGTTTTGCCCCAAGATGAAATACGAACAGCGAGGGTGCGTGCAACAGGCTGGGTCGTTCAAATGGCTCTTTACATCGAGTATGATCATTTTCTAAAATCGCTTACATTTCTATTCTACCCGTATAAAAGGATACGACGAGTGTAAAGACAAGATAAATTAAAATATTTGCCCGTATTTATAGCGAAGTACTGAAAACCAAATTAGTTGTTTTTGTTTCATTTATTTGGCACCTTTTTATGATTAAATATTTTTTCATAATTTATGTTCACATTTTAGAGGCAAAATTACTTTCATTCAAATTAGCAACATATATCTATACCTACTAAATAATTATTTAAAATAAAATAGTAACGAAGTCAAAGCTGTACATAGAATTATTTCTGAAGAAAAGTAATTGTTACGATACACGGGAACAAGTCTGAGCCAAAAACATAGTTTTTAGAATTTTTTGATAAACTTTAGCATACACATAGTTTATTACCTGGAGTACACATAGGGTATTATTAAGTCGTGGTATAGTTTAGGACCTCCACTCGGGCAAAAACTAGTAAATAATTCATAAAATCGTACCTATTTACTTTGTCTTAATGTGCGTTTTTATATCCATGTCCATAAATGTATGGAAATACGTACATGTTATAACGTTAACGTCAAAATATATTTCTAAACATTTTTCCTCTCTGTGTTATCGTGATGCCGTGACGTGGACGTGGACGTCCACGATAATATCGTCACGTTAGAAATTACACATATCTTTGACGTCCTCCAAAAGAGCCTTCACTATTTTCCAAAATATTCCTTATTTTTCCTATGTTGCAAGTAACTTCTAGAACCAAATAGATCAGATAGTTGAAGTGAATAATGTAGGTTTTACCTCGAGATCGGCGGCTGACAGCGAGGGGACGCGCAACAGGCCGGGCCGGCTGATCGGCTCTTCGGGCCCCGGGCCCCCGCTCCCCTCCTCACTCACACTCTTGCCACCGTTGCCCTGGTACAGGTAGTAATACGGATGTAGAGGGAATGGAACGTGTTAAAGATAAAATAAAATAAATAAATAAATGATGCTAAAAGGTAAATAAAATGATAATAATATAATAAAGTTCGAGTTATTGCATGTTTACCTAAAACAAGAAAATTGGGAAAAAATATTTATTTAATGTTATGTAATTGTACATACATAACGTGTTTTTAAAAGTTATTTAGATAAAGGTAGATTAGGATTATTTTATTACATTTAAATATAATTAATTAATGTATCTTGATGTAAATACAATTTTATTTATCTTAAATTAAACATCAACAAAAAAACTGTAGTTTTATTGAAATACCATTGTAAATATAATATTATTTACAACAAAAAGTGGTTTTAAAAAATGTTAAAATCTCGTAGCAAGTTCGTAGCAAAGTGCTACGAGCGCCTACGCATAAATGTTTTAGAAAATAAAATGTAAACTAATGTTTAGAGTGGTAAGGCTTAAAAGAGTTTGAACTATTTATGATATTTATGCCTCAAATTTGAGCAAGTTCGAATGTCTTATTGGTTTCTCAGTAAGGGTCAGCCAGCGGTTTTCGAAGTAGTTGGATAATTTTAGATTGATGTTTACAAGAATCCGAGCCGTAAACTTGGTTAGATATGTATAAGATGTTGCAAGCTACAGCTAGCATTTGAATACAACACGTACGTAGAGGCAAGGGTAAGTCCAAACACAAAATAAATACCAATGTGCAATAAAACTTTATCAATGAGGAACTCGAAGCGGCGACTATTGTGAATCGATGACGATCACTGAACATATTAGTTCAGTGAAGTTGTTACCGCAACGGTGTGATATATTATGATTCTCACAAGTAAAAGCGTCATAATAACAACGCTGTGTCAGCAACAATACAATACATGGCCTCGACACGGAAGCGGCTTTGTACGAGTTCACGAATATTTTATTATAAGCCCGGCTTTCTAAGATATACTCCATTTAAGAACGGAAACTTGGAGAATTATTATTTCGAAATTCATTACAACCAGTTGATGAGAATTTTCCAAGTAATTCTGAACATTATAATGAGCTGATGAACTTTACTTGTTGAAGATGGTAAAATAATGTTTATATTTAGAACAGACCCGTATTCACATTGTGGCAGGTTTTTAAAGATTGTTAATTTAGTATAAATTAAAAGTTATGTTACCTGTGAATGTACTCTTGGACAGCAAGGATGATGTTGTTTCGGCTTGTTAGCGGGTAGTTGAAGAGTTTCCCTGCTTGTCCGCCACTGTAGCTGGGCACGTTGATATCGATATACCCTGAACATTTTTTTATTCTTATTAGGTACTATAAATAAAAAAGGTCATCTCAACTATTCACGAATAAAAATAAGTTTCAAAAAGTCAGGGGTCACAAATGAACTCTACAAAAAGCAAGAAAGGGTATCGTTCACTAGGGTATAAAAATAACTTCCATTGATACTATTTGTAAGAAATGCCAGCTGTTCGCAAAGAAGTGTTCATCGGCATTTGCATTGTAAATGCCGGGCGTTACTTAGTATAAATATTGCAGTTTCCGGAAAGAAAATAATACTGTCGGCAATAAACTGACTTCGGAGAACACAATCACGATATCTCGAATAAATTGTGAAAGGAAAAGCGAGATATTTACGATCACATAGAATATTTGAGAGGGTTGCAGCTTTCCTGTGTTTATATACGAATGTTGATGAATAAGAAATGTGTTTCGGACCTGATCTTTTTCGCCATTCTCCTTTTGAATCGTCTCCACAGATGTGCAACATATTTGACTATCTCTGCGTAACATGTAGCAGGTTCACTGTTGTTCGTAGAAGACGCTAAAGTGGACGTTGATGTGAATCGAGCACGTTCGGCCCTCATACGTTCCATCTCCCGTTTCTTCGTCTCACTGAACTGCGTCGCTATGACGACCAGGCAGAGGTTGATCATGAAAAACGATCCGATCTATAAGACAAATATGTGTTTATGAGATAATGGGATAGTTAGAGCGGGGTTGACTGATCGTTTCTGTTTTTGTGGTGAAACTAATGTTGCTGTTATGGCAAAAAATGACAGCAAAAAAGACAAATAAAAAAGTTATGACCTTTTTGTTTTGTGTTTTTTGCTGTCATTTGTTTTTATGGCAGTATTTACGCATGTTACTGTTTTAATAAAGCGTGCAAAGGAAATAGAGGGCCATGAGTGCCGTGTAATATGCTGTCAATATATAAAGATACGTCATCATAAAGATACCAACCACAATCAGTAGTACGAAATAAATCCAGTCCCAAAAACTATGTGCATCCTGCACATAATACATTATGTCCGTCCAGCCTTCTAACGATATCACCTACAAAACACAACAAACATGATTACCTTCTTTAGTTCTACAAAATACGGTAAAACATTTTCCAAATAAGTTGTCTTACCAAGAAAATAGCGACCCAAGCGAGACCGATGTTGTCGAAGGAAATCGTGCCTTGAAACGGGTTGTTTCCCCGTTGAGTGCAGTTAGTGTAATACTGATTCCAATTGACACACGACGTATTTGTGGGCAGGTTGTAGGAGAAAGGCTTGGCCGTCTCGTTGCACACTAGCGGTCCATATCTGTACGGAGGGAAATCTCCGCAGAAGTGCATCCCATTGTCTTCGGGCGTCGTGCATATGTAGTCCAACTCCTTTGAGAACTCGTAGTAAAATGATATACTGTAACACGAATAAAGATTTTTGTATACGTTCTGAGTTTTTTAGTTCTATTTTTATTTTTTATAAAGTGGGTAGTTTTATGTGTGTCGTGTCAAGTTAGAGTTAGTTATTATGTTATCTATTGAGTATTGACATCGATCTAAACAAATGCCTTTAATGACGGGTATATTAGTTAACAATGATCGCTATTTTAAATGTTGACCATCTGGTTACCAAACTACTTAATCTCCAAATAATTTGGAAGCAAATATTATATTATAGTTGTTACTTTAAAAACAAACAAACTACATATTTCCAAATTGTTCGTAGATTGTAGTTTGAACACTGATCTGGATTGGTAATTTGACTTTTTATAACAGGGAACATTGATAGGTATATTGGTTTCACTACTTCTATTACGACCCATGCTAATGGAGAAACATTTACTAGTACATCTAACACACGGTGCATGCAGACACATGCTAGAACGGAAGCATAGAAAGGAGTCAAGGATCAATAGCAGTCCCAATTAATGGTAATGGTAGTTCTTTGGGGAAAGTCTGGCGAATATTGGCGGGACAGATTAACGTGAGTAGCCTCTGGGTCGTTATCGGTTAACGACAGAAGGTACACAGAAACACGAGCACTGGCCGTAACCCACATCATTTGGCGCCCGGTCGTTACGGGGCTTGTTCTTGATGATCGCTATAAGGCTTTTATTGTGGGCTCAAACTTCGGACTAAAATGTCTTCGTTATAATAGTTGAACGACCCAACGTGCAAAGCAACTTTTCAACGCATGTAATAGTGTTTCAGATAACAGTTAAATGCTATTTATTTCAAGAAACAAACGGAAACAAATGCATATTAACAGACAGCACAACGGTTAAAACGAAGCTGAATATTATTTTTTAAAACAATGACTTTGTTATTGAATGAATCATGAAAGATGTAGAATTGATGTGTAATTTGGTATTTTGTTCTTTGAAACAGAGTAACCTAAAGTTGAAGAAATTAGGCAAGGATATTGTCGTAATGAACGTAGGAAATATTAAATGGTGTTTAACTTATTTCATAATCACTGTCCATTAAATAATTTTGCGAAATCATAAGCAAAGGAAACAGTATTTAATTTAATTTATAGAAGTTGATAGCCATATATTTGGATCAGAAACAAATCGGCAGTTCTCAATAAAATTTTGCAAATTAAGTGTGAGATTATTTAAATAGCGACACGTAATGAGAGACCTAGTGCCTCATCGAAACTGCCAATTCGTGAAGGGGAAGCAAATACGATAGCACATCTGGACGGCAGATGTGTGAAGGTACACGTTACAACAGTTCGCAATGTTCGCAATAGAAACACATTAATTTTGATCGCAAATCCTTACGAGTTCAATCTGACGCGCACTCTGTACCATTCGGACAGGTCTCTGCAACATAAATTGAGGAGCCGTGACGGGTGTTATGTACCTAAGTTTACTTCTAAAGGTCTGTAGTAAGGTCACAGTTACTTACAATGTGCTTTCATACATGAGATATTATTTTATTGCTGAAATTATATTATTATTTTGAATGAAACCACATTGTTAGTTTGAATCTTGGTCGTAACTATTTGTACTAAATCTAGATGTTTGGGTAAGTATCGACTATGAATGGCTATTATTGGTTCATGTTTGCTATGACGGTTATTTTCTACTATGTACTATGTTTGGGTTGGTAAGTTTAGAACCATTGAAATGTAGCAAAGTTTATGTAATTTGTTTTACATAAGTATGAATGGAGTATCGGAGAATGGGGATAGAATTGACATGTAACACTACATTTTCAAATGGTTCGTTTTGTTCGTGTTTTCAGTTACATTTGGCTTATAATGTGAGTGTTGACGGAATGCAATATTTAAGTGTGTTGTAGGTTATTCGACTGTAAGCGGTATTCTTCAACATGCGCGTTTGTTAAAATGTTAGTAACAGTGCAAAAACAATATGCAATGAGAAAATACAAAACGTCAAAATGATGTACAGAGCAGCGATGGATGTGCTCGTCGAGGATGTAAGCGTTAAATATTGCATGCAGTCAACGTTAGCAATGGGACGTGCCGCTAAGACGAGCGCTCTCGAGCAAATGGAACAAATGAAAAACTCATTTCAGCTGCAATTTCATCCACAAAACTTCAAACATTGCCACTCAATATGCTGCGTCATACAGACTCGGGTATTATAATAATAATTCAACACTAATAAACGCTTACATCTATGAGCTTATATCAACGGTAATACCGAGTCGGCAGTATGAGACGGGTGTTACAACTGGTCTCATACTGCACCTCAGTTAGGATAGTATAAACTGAGTGGAACATACTTGGGTCGCAAAACATTCGGTGGAGGGACGAATTCGCAGCGTTGTCTCAGAATTCCTTCCCAGAGTTGGACTCCCACGATGCCGAATATGAAGAATACGAAGAAACATAGCAGCAAAACGTTTCCTAACATGGGTAATGTGTCCAGCAATAGCATCACCAGGATACGCATACCTGTGAAAATTAAATGATTGATTAAATAGACCTTTACCAAAATCAGAATAAAGGTCATTCCTTTTATGAGCCGATAGCATCATGTAATTAATTTTAACAACAAGATGTATGTTGTTGGCGGTTAGCAGAATTATTTCTTAGCTTTAAGGCTCTTACATACTGGCGCAATTTGCCGCGCGACGCGAATTTTAATAAAACAATTTCTGAGAAAACTTCACGGCGAACAATGCGGCGGCGTCGCGACTCGCGGCAGTATGTAAGAGCCTTTATTCCTAAATAAGTCTTACCCAGAAATCCTAAATGAAGACGAATATTCCATTAGGAAACTTAAGTGGCTGACCTAAAGCTATCAGTAGGTCAGACAAGACTTAATAGGATACTAAAATCACAGCGAATGTCTAATTATTCAATTATTGCAGAAATCGCTCAGCACCATAACGTTAGCAATTTGCTGAACTTTGTGAATTAATTTACTGCTGAAGTGCGGTTTCACATGAATGGACAGATGGATTTCAATTAATTCGTTCCACGGCTGCGTACCTACTCCAAAGAGGATTAACTAATGCTCCACTGCGAAGCTTGTTATTTGTGAACTAAATGACAGAAATTCTGTGTATTCAGGGTGCATGTTGATAACCATGTTGGATGAGACTGGCGTGTCGTATTAGGACGCAAATCAAAACGTATATTTCAATTTAACGGAATAAAAAGGCACGTGGGAGCAATAAATTGTGCGAGGGCAAATTAGTGCCGATGTATGTGTAACCGCGGGCGCGCGTGGCTCGATTTAATTTGCGGCAGAGTTGCATTGTCCCAGTTGTTTGCGAGCCCCAGATGGGGTTTTGTGTGAAACTTTAGCTAGAGCCCGTCTTTTGTTTGAATGTTCAATGCTAACGGTTTGGAAGTCGCGACGGTCCGCGTTGCTGCCGTGATTTATTATTGAATTTCAATGTTGTTTCTGAATGCAATGTTGCTTTGGATAACGACTGTGTCTGCCGTAAATCCTGGTTATCCGGTGAAAATGTTCACTGCTAAAATCATGTAAATTCAGACAATGGTTACTTTGTTCCTAACCTATGTTATGAATAAACACACAGTTAAACCAAACTTCAGTTTTTTTGGAAAATAGGCAACTTTGTTGCACTGGAAAAAACGACATAATTCTTGAATACAGGTATGAAATAAGGATGTGTCAATAAAAACCCTTAATTTTTCACAAGTTGAATATAACGTCATATAAATTCTAAAATTTATTTTGAACAAATATTGTTACATAACGTCACTCTACTTCTACAGCTTCCTTACGTTATTTAGATAAAATCTACAGGTAAGTACATTTTATGATAGGCAGAGGTAGGCGCAGGTACGAAGAGAGTGGGTAGATTAGGCGAGTACCCTTGCAGAGCAAATTTCCGCCTTGTAAAGGTGAAGGCCCTGCGATAATTAAAGCTTGATTAATGTCTGTACGTAGTTTAGGGTCATCCTGTACGACAAACACGATTGTCATCATTAGTAGGGACTTAGAAAGCAACAGTTGTGTCGTAAATAAACAAATGTTTAACGTTAATGTTTAAAGTTTTCAAGTATAACTAATTCGTATGCACTATCACGTTCACCGGTATTACAAAATGAGTTCTGTGGGATTAGAAATTTTCGTTGCATACAACAGTCGTGTTTAAATACATATTATTATTATGTAACAGCAAATTAACCCTTTCCACGAACAGAGACGCCCGAGACTTCATGTAAATCTAATTGAAGCTATTATATATTTTACTGTATTGAATGTACGTTTGCTCTTAGTTTTATTTTTTAATGGTCATGTATGGTAGGTACATAGTTTAGCCAGAATGCGCCTCGTCAAAAGGGTGAACTATTATCAAAGCTCTTTGTTCCGCAGATGGCATGGATGACATTCGCAGAAGAGCTGCAATTTAATGTTATTAGAATTTTCCAAGAAAAGGTAAAAGCTTTGCTAGTCTATTCCTGATGTCCGAGTTCTGTGAACGACGTGAACGTGTGTGTTTAAGTCTGTAAATTCAAATTGAATTTAATGAAAAATCATATTGTTGGAATGTCTGACTTGTTTGTTCGGATTGTTTTGAATTAAACTATTATTGCAAAAAAAAACAGCAGAAGTTATTCGCATTGCGTCTGATTTGACCGTTGCTCATTTCTTTTCTTCTTGAAACATAGTCAACAAAATTTCTTAACCATGGCAAAAATCTTCTTCATGTTACTTATAAATTAGCACGACTCAAATCATCCGTTATTAATACGATGTCATGGCATATGTACCTATTCTGGCAAATAAATAAATCGTTCATTCATTCACTCATTGAAAACGAGTGTAGTCTAGGTACGCTTTTTTTTGTAACTTTTTTTTGTACTACATTATTTTTTCAAATCTATCATCAATTTCCGAATCTCCACATATTGCCGACTGTAAGATAATCTGTGGCAGACGCAGTGGCTTGCTGAGCCGGGCTCACTTGTTGCGCGGATCGATCGCCGCCCACACTCACTCCTGATTCCGACTCGGGTTAATTTCTAAAAGTACCCACCGAGATATTATGGAGTTCTTTTGTGCCCCAACTTTGTACACTTGGATTTCATTATGCTAAGTAAAGTTCGTCTTTGATGGGCACGGGAAATATTATTAAGGCTTTTGTCAGGTATAGAAAGTAGGAGATACTATCTATCTATTTATCATTCATTCAGCAATTTTATATATTTTTGTATTATCAATAAAGGAAGGAACGAAGGAATAAAGGATTTGACTGTCAATAAAGGAAAAATGTACAGTCTAATAATTATTAGTTTTCATCGCAATATTCTCCAAGAGACGAGAGTTATTTAGAAGCTAATGACATACTTGGTACGTTCCTAGAATTTATAGAAAAGTGATTGTGAAATAACTTGATTAAATGAAGGAATCTGTAGAATCTAATCCAGAATTTCGCTGTAATATTTAATTATGGAAATAAAGCAAAATATTTTACTTTACTAAGCTTATTATTTACGTTAAAGTTATACCCAACTCAACTTAATATATCAGGACAGGAGTTCCAACGAGATTTTCAAAACTAACTTATTATGCAAATATATTATCGTCACAGACACAACGTTACCTGCTATCCTTTACGTGACATTATTCCTAGAACCCTAATAAAATGGTTTCAATGTTAATAATATTTCGTTTGATGCCTAAATAAACCTGCTCCACTTGGAACGGGCCGGGTCCTTAAATAAACACGTAATAAATTACCTGCACGTAACAAAGCCGGTAGTGCGAGGGTCACCCAAAGTAAAAGGGTTCTCGTTTTAAGAGTTCTCCTCAGTTTAGCACCGAGCTTTACAGCAAGAAAGCTGTAAATGGCAATAGAAAGCACTCCAATTCTTTTAAACTGTTCCTTTTGTAATTTCTTTTAAGAATTTAGTGTAACTACGCGAGGGTTAAGGGTTGGTAAGGCTATTACGGGGAAATAATGCCCGAATTTTCTTGCTATTATGACCCTTGTATAGGAGAAGGCTCATGGTGTACATTTTTAACGCTTATCGCTTCATTCGCTTAGAAAAGGTCCATTAGTAGGCACTGTTATAATCTATTAATAGACTTTGAAGTGTGTCTAATTTTGGCTACGGCGGAGTGCTATTTTATGATATTTTATTGCCTTAGGAATAGAGATTAATGATTGAACAAGATTTACGATACGAAGCGGAACGCTAATGTTTACTCAGATCTTAAAATTAATTAATAATGACCCGTGATTACTGTTAGCTTTGATGATATTAAAAAAAAAACGAGTCGTTGTTATATACCATCGTTATTGTAATAGATTGTAACATAATATCACGCCTTTGTGTCCCGAAGGGTTAGGCAGAGCTGTACCTATTATATAGTACACCCACATTTCGCCAGTAATAAATTATGTTAAGTGTTAATATCAAATCATCTTCCGCGATCATCAAAAAATCAAATCATTCGCGAAATTCGAAAGAAGTTTATTACATCGAATAAAAGCACAATTTAATTTTTGTAAAAGAAATGGTATCATAAAACTTTCCAGGAGCGTGAATAATATTGCGTCCATCCAGCTGGATTATGTGGTAGAGGCTATTTGTTCAGTGTTCAAAAGAGGAATATTGAATTATGGTTTCTTTGGTAAAAAGAGAATTATTTTATGATTTCCTAATGTAATTAAATGTGTGGTAATGTCACGGTTTTATGCATGAAATGAACCGTTTGAGAGATTCAATGGTCATTGGAATTTAATGCTGATGGGTAACTGTGTAAAAGTCATTATTATTATAGCAGGGGAGTAAATAAATCTATTAAAACTGGCATGTCAAAATTGTGCCATTAAAAGCCAGTGCCTGTCGGGTTTGTTTGTTTTAGTTCTGTTATGTTTATATACATTATGTATGTTTAGGTTGATATGTAACTATATAATCACGTGGCAGTGAGCTAACCAAGATCTCATGTGATGGCGAGTGTAATGAAAATTCTACATAATTATAGAAATATTCCATGCCCATTTAATATTATTGTTTACGTGAGGAATGTCTTAAACCTGACCTGTAGTTATTTTTAAAAGATTTTTATAACTCGAACCATAGCTAGCGTTTTATTGCTGAACCGTAACAGGCACGCCAGTAAATAGTTTGCATACCAAATACCATACGGTGGTAGATCAAACGGCATGTCATACATAGGGCATACATCCTTCCAAACGACACGTTTACGATTAGACCGGATATTTTGTTAAGGGAACTGTCTTTTGTGTTGGGGACCCAGAAATACATATTTATATTTATTCTACAAGCAAGGCATCACCATTTCAGCCGGAAGACGACCACTGTTGGATATAGGCGTCCCCCAAGCACCGCCACTTCGACCAGTTCTGTGCTTCTCGCATCCAGCGGCCTTCACAAGGTCAACCTTGTTGGAGGACTTCCAACGCTACATCTTCCGGTACGCGGTTGCCACTCCAGAACCTTTCGGCCCCATCGGCCATCTTGTTCTGTGAGCAACTTACTTGGTATTCTGTTGATGGCTCGTAAGGGTCTTAGCACTCGAATGGTCCTGATTGCTGATAGGTTGATATTTTCCACATTCAGTGCGTATTCCAGTGCTCTGCAAAATACGTGCATTTTTTAATCAAAGAACAGATATATTTGTATAATTTGTCTAATCTGATTCCTAGATTTATATACGTTACCTAGGTTGCTTGTGCTTTGACTTAGACATGTTCCCGTCTCTATCTTGCACTTTCGATTAGATATTAGTGCGACAGTGACAGGATTATCGCTTAGCTAAGGTACGTGGTAAATAACATTTATAAAACTCGGTGTAAAGCTTTGAAAGTACTTAGGTACCATTCGGGTATAAGCTAACATATATTTTAGATCAAACCCTGAACCAAACTGTAACGAAATAACATTTTGATTTCAGCATAACTTTTAAAATAATGTCACATACCCGGCCATCACGATGAAAAAATCCAGTCTGTTCCATGAGTCCGCTAAATAAGTGCCGTGTCCATAAATTCCCATCGCCACCATTTTGATTGACAGTTCCAACGTGAAAAATGCGAATATTATATCGTCGAAAACCTGTAACAGATGTTTAATTAAAAATGACCATTTTATGAATAAAATATAAACATTTAATTTGAAGAATTCTAATTAAGTGGGGAAATAAATAACGTTCGCGCGTAAATAAAAATAAAACAAAAGAAAATCACTTCAACAAGCCTCCACAATTTTTTTCTCGTTGGCCAGTTCTTTTTTTAATCTCGCCGAGTGCACGCGTCAAGATAGAATTCATTTTTATTAAAAACTTTGTTTTGTTTTTTCATCTGAGAGCTTTTTTTTTTTTTTTTTGAGCTTGGGAAATCATCCAATGACTTCTCCCGCTCTGGGTGGAGCGGAAGGGCGTGTCAGACTTTTACTGACTAAAACCCACCCGTGTTCCTTCAGTTGCCTGTTGCCAAGGTCCCGGTATCCCTTTCGGACTAACCCGCAACCCTGGCAGGTTCATCTGAGAGCTGAGAGTCTTTTCCGAAAGGTACGATTTCAAATTGTCGAAACCGCTTTATTTTTATTGCATTTAGCCTTTTTGGTGTCGATTAGTAAAAAATAATTTTATATCGATAACTATTTTTTATTGGATTCATTGCTATATTCTGGATAATATTTCACATGTTACTCACCTGTAATATTTTGCATCTATTCGTAATACACTGATCGTCGACGCACGGCTGGTACATGCCCAACGTTACGCAGTTCAGCAGGATTACCAACATTGATATCCTTTCGAACCACGTGCATTGATAGTTAAGGAAGTCATTCTCATTAAGAAACTTGTCTAAATCAACATGGATAAACACATAATTAATATTTGTTGAAATATTAATTAATAAATGCCTAAGAGCCTACAGAAATCCGAGTATTTAATCAAAAGAAAATATTTGATTTAATAATGTTCGTTAGAGAAATAACTAGTATGTCAAAGAGAAAGCTCGGAGTTTAAATTAAATGTCGCCGGTCCACCAGTCCCTTGATAGATTTCAGAGCCGCTCTTAATGATCGCCATCATTTTAATTGATTTGAGCTTTGTGACAATACAGTTTAACTGCGTGATAAAATTACAATTTCATTTATAACGGAGAAAGTGTTCATATGATTAAAACGATATGAAATGGTTTCCATTTTCCAAACTCTCATACTTTCTGAAATAATCTTTTAATTGTATCATAAGATAATTGAATACACATGTAAAAGTTAAAAAAAACAACATCATAAACGCTCCTTTCACGAATATCATTACGCATATTATGTAAAGTTAATTCCTGGACAACAAACGGATTGCGTTTGAACCGCGGCCAACAATGAAAATGTGGCAAACATTTTCTATGATACCTCTGATTCAGTATGTGGTCAGCTTTGTGGTTCAACCTTGACTTTTTTGACTAGGGCACGAGTTCAGTGGTATGTAACAAAGCTGTTTTGTGGTCGGGCACTATTCCGTGTGTTGTGGCTTCGGTCGGATTAGCTCTAGTGTTCTGTCAGAACGATTTGAAAGTGTTACGTCGAGGTACTGGCGGTATGAGCGCGTTTTATGCATACTGTGGTCAATTTTGAAGAATTAGCGTTCAGTTTTGAATGTTACGATATTTTGAGGAATAATGCTTTTAATTTATGTACGTTTAATCAGCTTTGTAGTTTGTACCTAGTTTTAGTACTGTGGTACTTTGAAAGTGATTAACTTCTTAATCTTTTTGGTTTAGGATATCAAAGCAACATAAATGTTAAAATCAAGATTTATTTCAGCAAATAATGTCATCACGTTTTAATGACCCTATTTCACATTTAACACCCATATCTCTTGAAATTACCTTTATAACAGCACCATAAAAACCTAATCAACAAAAGTCAAAAACAGGTTTATTCATTGGCTTTCAAAAGTGGTTTCTTCTATGTATTTAAAGGGAACAAAATCTGGCATAATGGTGGCCGCCATTACGGGCCCGGTATAGTGATGTTCATTATTTTGGGCCGGCTCGGTCGCTTGCATTAATTACAGGATACGGAAACGCGGTTTTGGCTTTCCGTGTTTGTGGCCAGTAACAGTTGCATTGGTTAGTGATGTGGTCTGTGTTTGTCGAAAACCGTTGTTGTTCAATGGCGATATGATAGTTTTCAATGAGCATGTTATTACTGCACTTGTATTAAATATAGTGTGAAAATTTTGTCTATTTTTTTTTAAATATTTCGTATTCTAGCCAAACATCTTAATCGAACCAGTAAGAATCTCCCGAGCCGAGGTTAGGAAGCGCAAACCACCGTGACTCGTGTTTTCCATTATACTCCCTATCTGTTTGTTAAAAGGCCTTTACAATGGTATGCTCTGAGCAAAGGGAATTACGTCAATGTGGCTTCATAAATCAGCTGACGCTAATTTGTTTATCATTGTTATGTTTGTAGGCCAGGTTTTATTGCACTTAAAACAAAACAGCTTTTGAACATCTTAAACAAGACATAGCGTAAATTTAATGGATCCTTAAGCGCGTAAATAAGGCGAAAATTCCGCCGTTTCTGGTCGAACGCTCGCAGATAAATCTGTATTTTATTTCCTCGGAAGAAGCTACTAACATGCTACTCTATTACCCATTAGGAAGAAATATATCGTTGATAATGGCCGTAATCACGTGGTATCGTCGGACTGATGGCATCCTGTGACATGAAGTTCCGTGTGGCAAATTGTCGTACAATAATTAGGTATCTAGGTACTATTTCTAAGAACAACATGAATTAGGATTAAAATTACTCGATGATAAATTTATGGGAGGTTGGAGATTGGTTCGTGGGGAATTTCATCTCTGTTCGTAATTGAAGTGTTTAAAGCACACAGCCTAGAGTTGGGCCTTTATTATCTAAAATATAAACTATAGAGTTGAATAGAAGCAGACTCTGAACAAATCCAGCCTTAATCCACTTATACCGTTTGTGTCGTCGAGGTCATATTTTCGTTGTTAATTAGCTTACTGCAGGATCCAAGATTAGCGAGGAGGTTGTAGTTAGTTGTACATAAGGAGTCTGTCTTACCGCATTATACAGTAGACAGAATGGGCCTAATTTTATTTCTCCTAAACTTACTAAGCTTTAATAAGACAGTTACACAATTCTACCATTTACTTCGCCACATTGTTGTTTAATGTTTACTAAAGGTCTAAGTTTATATAGAAAACAAAGAGAATGTGTTTTCTCAGAAGTTTTTTCGAACAGCAGCAAGAAAATATTTTTTTCCTTAGAAGTTACTTATTGAACTTATTTACGCTCGCGAGTGTGACTAAAACTGTAATTTTATCGTAGTTACCTGTGAGAAAATTACGTTTTTTCTTTTCTTGATTTCTCCTACAATTTACATATGTAATGACCAGATCGTGCAGGTGAACAGTTACGAAGCGCAAGAAACGTACTAATGTGTTTCAATTATAAATAACTCTCGTCCTTCGTCATGCACCAGTTTTTCCGCTTCGGATTAAATTAACTCGTTAACATTATTACCCGGTAATGTAATCTTAAATTTCTTTAATCTAGAACGTTATTTTATAATAACACTTAATGCATTTTAATGATTTACGATGGGTGCAGTGTAAGTCCAGTGAGTTAGAGCTCTGTGCCCTAATTGATTTGTTCCTGTAATCGTTTTTCGCAGAGGTTATGTAAGGGTGGTCGTACACCGAGTACGGCATTGAGTCAGCCTGGCTCCAGCCGACCGTAAAACTGTCGTTAAATATGTGGAATCTCGGTATGCCTACACATGTATAGTGACGTTACATCTTACACCGGTCCATGACGTTGGGTCGCCTAGTCACTGCTCAAACCGTATCTTTATGTGTTTCTGATACAGGAATTCGATTCTGTGTTTTATTTGTTTTATAGTAACACCTAGGTATATAAAACGTGTATAGGAATAAATCTGAGTTTTGCAAAAAAAAAAAAAAACGGAAACAGCTGTGAAATCATAAAAACAACAACAACAACAACGAACGTTGGATGACGATTAGAAATGGCCAAAGAAAACTGTCTATCTTTTAATTACGGAGTAAATTCATCGAAAGACACATAACAGACTCTAAAGTTGCAAATCTATTTAGTTCCACGTCCGACCAAAAAGTGTAAAAGCAAAAGAAATAAATACTCCAACTTTTCAGCTCAAATACATCTGTAGTGTAAAACGGCGAATTTGTCATCTCGGTATTACGTCGTCGACATTTTTTCCCTTCTTTTTGTCGTCAACAGGCGCTCAAGTGGCGCGGTGGTCTCTACTACGTAGCGACTTATGTATCCCTGGTACTTTTGGTTGGCGCGTTTTAAAACACGGTTCAAGGTTTTGTTTGTATATTTTAGTAGGTCAACACAGTTAGGTTCGTAGAAACTGTGTGTGGGGTAGGTTATCATGTTTTTTTTTTTAATTCGCTTATAATTTTTTCATACACATTACTGCGCCGTATTTAAAATGAGGTACGAAACATAACAGTATTATAAATATTTCATTCATCATTCCTTGTACATGTTAAACAGAACTTTAAAAAATCAATTATGAAAGAGAGCAGGCTGTAACTTTTATTTTACAAACAAGTAACATTTCCATCTGAAGAACTCCAAAGTATTAAACTATCCTCATAAAACAAAACTCCGAATCCACTTTCGACGGGAATTCTCAACTAATTAAAGAAGCGGGATTAAGCGCATTAAACAGGAGCCGCCGACTTAAACCGACGTTAAACTGCAGTCGAGCTCAATATGAGACGGCGGTCAATAAATCCGAGTGTGGCGTTCGTCATTACTGAAGGAAGTTTATGACACGCGTGGTGGAAGTGGGCATTCAGTGTATGAGACTCACATGGCTATAGCAGACTTGTGGAGCTTGATTATAGGAATGGTACTTGTGGAATACGTAAATTAACGTTTTGGTAGACGGACATTATTTATTGTGAACGAAAAAGGTTGAAAATTGAGAGGAAATGATCTGTAAGTGATGGGCGTTAAATTACATTATTATGTGTAATTTTGTACCTATGTATTTAAAAGTACCTATACTGACTAAGTTTAAGAGTACGTTTTTACGGACCTTGTTTCTGTAATAAATAATAAAAAACCGCAATATGGGGTTTTTAACCGATTTCAAAAAAGAGAAGGTTTTGAATCCGACTGTATGTTTTGTTTTGTATGTTTGTTACGCGATTACTTCGCGATTTATAAATTGATTTTGTTGATTCTTTTTTGTTTGGTAGGTCATACTTCAGAGGTGGTCCTATATAAATATTAACTTTGCTTGGGTAGTTTTTGAATTAGCTTCAATAATACCTACGTATTTTCCTGTCACTGTTATTGACATAGCAGGTAGTGGTATTCGAATTTGTGTGGTGTAGGTAGCTACCACAACTAAAAAGTGAAAAATAAAAACTTTTTACCGCAAAAAAAAAACAACAGACTTCCAAAAAACATTAAATGTTTTTTAAAATTTACTGATAATGCGTTGGTTCTACGGAAAACTTGTAGGTACGCTAAAAGAGATAACGCAATGCTTCACAATATTCCTTGCCAGACATTATAACTTATGCAAAACTAAACTGTAAAGTTGTAAGTTACAGAATCTTATACTACTGTATTTGTGTAAAGTTGAGATTTAAGATATAAGTTCGCATGAAGAAACTCACATTCATGGACGTAGATGTTAATACACGGAAGTTTGTAGAGTAAACTCCCGTAGCTTATACTTATAGGAAAATATGAACACACGGCTACACATCAAGCTACATATTTCCAGTTTATACTGATCTCGCATTGTGATTTCCGTACAATGCGAGGTCAGCTTATACTGGAAATGTATAGCTTGATGTGTAGCCGTGTGTACCACGAAAGAAACATTCTCGATTTAACCCCATTTAATAACCAACATTTTTCGACGTCACATCACGTCGTTATCAAAATATTCTCATTTCCATATTACTCATTTTTATGCCTGTAACACAGTAAAAAAGAAATCATTTCGTTTTAAAGTGAACGAAGGTCGTCGTCACAATTTTGTTTACCCTTTTTACTCTAATGACCTGTAAAATGAATACGCCCACCGACCCTTTAACGCTTCATAAGTTACAACAGGGAAAAATATCAAACCTTTAACTCTTATTGAACCCACCCTTAGGCACCTGTCCCACAGCACGAGAAAGCGAACAGCTAACAACGATTTTCTCGCTCAAGAAACGTACAAAAGATTGTAGGTCCCGCGTAAGTAACAGAGATGATTATAATTAATTAGTAGCGAGATGGAGCTAGTAAAAACAGTACTCGCTCAGCGACACTCGCTTGAGGGGAAGAACACTCGCTCAGCGACGCTCGCTTGGGAGGGAGAGCAATCGCTCAGCGAACCTCGCTTGGGGGAGAATACTCGCTGTGAGACTCACGCTTGGTACATACTCGTTACTCGCCAATTCCTTTTTAGTTGCTAGCTTTATTCGCTTCTCGTTAACCGCTGGGCGGTAAGCTTAAGCTGCATACTTGACAAATAGGTGCAACTTTAACCTTACTTAAGGGGTAGCTTAGCTCATTATAATGATGAAAGGAAGGTATAGAGCTGAGATTAAAATACTAAGCAGGGCTTTTTTATATTTTTTTAAGCAGGAGAATTGTATTTAGAAGTAAATTATTTTGATTGATTTGTATTTTTTATTACTGATTACAGAGACCACTCCGTGTCTTGGAGAGTAAGTTAAGCCATTGGTCCCGACTGCCATTCGTAGATCTTTGAGAACCCTTACGGGTAATCAGAAGACCGATTGTCTGACAACCAGTCAGCCAAGGGGTAGGATTATATTACAGTAACTGAGTTGTGGAGGTCAGATAGACAGTTGCTTCATGTAAAATATTGGTTTTCCGCTGTATCCGATAAAGCTGGAAGCCCACCCCAACATAGTTGGGAGCAGAATATGGTGATGTGTTTTATGATTTATTGTTTTTTTTTGTAATTTTGATTAGGCGTTCGTTCTATTTTTATACAGCGGCCATAATAGTACTTTATATTTCATTTGAAAAGTCTTTTTATTTTGAGATAGATTGTTTGAGTTATTTCCAGTTCTTTATTATGGTAATCATAATAATTGTGTAGCCATTCTTGCTGATCAAAGATAAACAAAAATTGTGTCTGGAAAAATATCCTATTTCTGTTATATCGATACAATCGAATTTGAATTTCAAAAGAAAATTAAGTATACGTATTTTGTCGCCAATTTTCGATACCTTTGATATTTTACGAATTCGTTTTGAATTTCTATCGGGGACGGCCGTATTCGGCGATTTTAATGAGTAATCTCATAGCATTATGTGAATCGGGCCGACTGCTATCACAAAAGGTTTGTGTTACGAGAGGAAACGCCACCGGCCTACCCATTGTCCCGACAAGCGACTACGGACGCTCGTTCAAACTGCTCTAGTGGCAAGCAAGTGTTCCGGCTAGTCTTAAGATTTTCTGGGTACCTACGATATCTTGAAAACTGTCTCTTCACAGCTGTGTATGTGCAAGTAAATATACCGGTACAAATACCTATAAATTACAAGTTGGGAGTTTTGACGGTTAAACTGATTTATCATAATTATTATTTGCAACTAATAGGAAATGTAAGTTTATAAGTTAATAAACAAAATCTTTTTACTATTTTATACAAACTGTATTAAATCAAATAAGTTTGTTAAATTTAACGATTCTAGAATTAGCTATTCACGGATACGTAATGGCGTCTATATCGGTTTCCGCATTTTCGCTCAATGATTGTCATTGATTGTGCTTGATACGTATTTTATTGACCGTAAAACTGGCTATAACCGTGAACGTTCCAACCGTCTTTTGTTTACGCAATTGCTAGTTTTATTTTTGCGAATGTCCGTAACATAATATCTTTAGGCATGCAAAGAAACGTGATGTCTTTATTGACGACTCTGCTTTTGGTAAGAAAAATAAACAGCACATGAAATCAAACAACTTTTATTAGAAATATATATGATGAAACAAATTCTAAACTAAATTAATAAGATATTCTTATAACAATGAGAATATCTAGTGTAGTAGCTTAGAAGTTGATAAAAGTTTTCGAAAGTTGCTGCTGTCCGTCCATCTGCACATGAATTAACTATTACCGACGTCTCCGGTCTCGCAAAGTTTGGATGTCATGAACTTTCAAAGCAACTTACGTATCAGATAGTATCTATAGTTAGTAGGTATCTGTAACTAACAAGTCGAGGCAGTTGCAATTAAATATTTTAGTGTTAAAAAAAGACTTTAAAAAATTATAAGCGCTAGTAACAAGGAATACGTTTAAACGAGGCACTATCTTGAAGTGAAGAAGCGCACGATAGCAGCTCTGATTTCAAATCATCGAGTCTCTCGCTTTAATATTTCATTCTTTACAAATGGACTGACATTTCTGAACGAGTTCTGTTGGAATGAAAAACTGAGTCAACACCATTATTATTTGAATGATATTATATTTGGCCCTTAAAAGCACCGTGATTGGGTAGGTACTCGAATTTTATGACAAAATTTTAGAACGAAATACCTATTTTATATTCAAGGATGTTTAAGTGTTATTAACTTTTGAAAAGCAAGAGAAAGCTATTTATTAGGAATTAAACACATAATCGAATTGCGAATTGAAAAATAAAAAATATTTGAAGTTTTTTTTTTGGAGGGGTTAGCGGTTTCTCTTGTTACTTGAAGCATGAGTTGAGAAAATATGTTTTATTTTGTTTTGATATAACCCATCACGTATGTGAAGTTTACCTACACATAAAAATACAGATTTTTTAAACGGACATTGCAACTGCTGTGGATGTGCCCACATAAAACATGATCAAAATTATTTTTTTGTTTTATCTTGTTTAGATATCCATACGTTTCGCTAACTAATTTAATTTGATCCCGTATTAAATGAGAATCAATAACTACGAGACAAAAAAGTTGGAATTCACGATACAAAGAGAAAAAGAAAACTAATTAATTTATTTGAGAGTATCAGTAAGTTAAAAGTTAAAATAAGACTGTTTGAATTTCAATTTAGAATTAAATCTCGGGATAAATCTATTGACAAATGGCGAAAGTGACGCTAAAAGTTAATTGGATTGGTTTTAGAGCCACTCCAGCCTCCTCAATCTGGGCTATTTATTCTGAATCGAGTTTTTATCCCCGTTTTATTGGATGCATAGTTCAAGACGAACGCTCTCCTTTGAAGAGGGTGACAGTTTTTAACCGACTTCAAGAAAAGGAGGAGGTTCTCAATTCAGTTGTATTTTTTTATGTTTTCACCTCAGAACTCCGTAATTTATAGACCGATTTGGAAAATTATTGTTTTAAAGGAAGGATTGGTCCCTTTTATAGAATGGTTTTTGAATTACCTTCAATATTACGTATTTTTTCCACTTAGTGTATGTTGATGATGCTATATTATCTTCTAGTCATTATTATTTATATTGCAAGTAGTGGTACGAATAAAAACGAATTTATATGGCGTAGGTACCACAGTAGCCGTACCGGCCGGTTTTTGTTATTGCTTGCTTTATGGTTTCTATGGTTTTAGAACTTCGATGTATTGTGTCTTGACTTTGAAAATTAAATTAAAGTACGTAAATAAAGTTAAAAGATGCCATCGTAAAATTAAGCTTCTATTAAACACAAATTGAATGAACTTGCTTTTAGAATGTTTAAACATATTTATACAAAGGACTTGAGTCCCCAAATTGCCTTGCTTCACGCGTGTAAACAATAAGCTCATTTGCCGCGAATTTTCCCTCGTAGCATTTCAAGACTGCCGCACAAGCAGCGTTGCTTTGTGTCACCACGATTTGGTACACAAGTGTAACTGCACACCCTCGTGTTTCATCTTCTGCCTCGAAATCTGAGCCTTATACAGTTGACTTAAGAGTGGATGGTATGCATAGACGACTTTGCCTACATTTTGTTTTCTTTCTGCTTCACGGTAAATGCTAAAAACGAAATTACAAAGCCACGCGATTCCACGTGCAAAACTGGAGTCGTTTCCTTTCCCATTTTTTAAACTGATACGATTTGGTTTTCTTTGCGACACAAATAGAAAATCAAAAGCATAAAACACACAGATTGCTATCAGAAAAGTGCAGAAAATGCTTTTACACAGAATTGGATAAGCAAAAAGCACGAATACAGTTGTTCAGTGAAACGAGACGGGTAAGAACCTTGAAGCCCCTTTTTTTTTTGAGCTTGGGATATCATCCAATGACTTCTCCCGCTCTGGGTGGGACGCGAGCGGAAGGGCGTGTCAGACTTTTACTGACTAAAACCCACCCGTGTTCCTTCAGTTGCCTGTTGCCAAGGTCCAGTATCCCTTTCGGACGTTCCCGCAACCCGGGCAGGCAACCTTGAAGGCCTGTATTTTAGGTAAAAAGGGAAATGTGTCAAAGACGTCTTCATGATAACAATGCATTACAGCGAAGGGTTCTTTCGTTCGGCGTGATACGCTCCTACGTTTTAATGAAGAAACTCATTTCAATTGTGGGGATCATTATACGAGTATTCGCGTTACATAAAAACGGTGTTGTGAAAGGGAACTTTTTTAATTTTAGTTATACCGTCTGCTGGGAGATATTCTGAAAGCTGAATGTGAAAAGAGGGCGGGATATAACTAAAAGCATCCACATAATGTAGATATATATATACATATTTTATTATACGAGTAGGTATGTATAATTATAATTATGTATGTAAATATTCCTTCAGAGTTGTACCTTCTTATAGTTTAAACTCATAAACGACTGCACCGATTTTCATGCTGTTTTCACCAATGGATAGAGTGGTTCTCGAAGAAGGTTTTAGTATATAATAACCGACATCCACGCGGGCGAAGTCGCGGGCATCAGGTATTAGCTTTTTTATTTTAACAAACTATTCATCAACCAACCACTATTTTTATTAATATGATAAAATATATATACAAGATGTTAGGGTAAACACTCTTGTCATTCAAACCATGGGCAGTTGACTTAAATATAAGAACAAATGACCGAACACAACAAAAAAAAACGTTATTTTCATTAAAAGATTTTAAAAAGTTTCTATCCGACACCGTACTCGCTAACGAAATAGCTGAGAGACTGAAGGAGGGGTCGCGTTCGCGGCCGGTCAGGTCACGTCCCGCACCCCGCGCCCGTGTTGAGACGCAAGTTCGTTGCCCTAGCGCATAGGGCAACAAACTTACGTCTCTTGTGGTAAAACGTAGATATAAAAAAATAAAAAATAAAGTTGTAATTTTCCATTCATTTTACGTTCTATAAATGAAACCAAACCACTGGTTGCAAGGATAATGGTGTTTACCCTAACACCCTGTATTGGGTAAACTTATTATACTAAATTAACTAGAGTAACAAAAGGTAGTACATACCAAACCTATGTAAACAACTGACCATTTCTAATGTTATCTAAGTCTCAGGGCCTATATAAAGATGTTTACTTTCTCGAACAGGCATAATCTAGCAACTGATTCAAGTATAAGATTCAATTAAGGTCCAGAAGGAAAACGAATGAACATAATTACTCTACGCGGGCGTAATTATGTTCATTCGTTTTCCTTCTGGACCTAAATTGAATCTTATACATGAATCAGTTGCTAGATTATGCGTGTTCGTGCGTTATTTTTCAAAATATAGGTACCGGCTTTATGGGAAACAGAATGTGAGCAGAATTTCACATTTGATAATGATTCTCAATCCAGTGTACACAGTCGTTGGATGCTTGTTTTATCCAATCTTTTATGTTACCGTGCCCTAACCGGGTTTCATGTTGAATCTTACTTTATTTATCTATGTAAGAGCTGTTGTACACATCAATGCAATAAAGAATTTGAATTTGAGTTTCTACTCTTTGGTATCATGGCCATTTCAGTTTGTTTTTTATATTTAGTCAAGATTTATGGTGCTTAATTTAATGTTATTCAATGCTTGTGGCCTTTGTCTTGATTAATACTAAAGTAATAATGTTGTTCAAAAAGTGCAATGTTAAAAGTATCGTCGATATTTCAGAATGTTAAATTTATTTTTTTCATATCTTTATTTGCATCCCTGACCCCCGGGACCCTGTAGTCCGTCCCTTAACTTAAAGCCAATGTAAGACCTTTAAAAAATATGGAATACAAATAGAGATAATTATGAATACCTAATTATACACAACAGGGCACAGCGAAAGTATATAATGAATTCTTAAAATAAAAATAAAATTAGGAAACAATTAACAATTTTTGAATAATGTTAATAACATTTTACTTTTTGGGTCCAATGTAGGTATTATTTGACAACAGCTGTTACGCTACATCAAAATGCCCTGTCAAATCAGAACAAGCTCATGTTAAACAATCAAAATTAATACTTCCTTTTTATCCGTCAGGTTGGAGTTCCTAATAAAACCGTTTTTGCCTCATCATGTACTAACGATTTCATGCCTTCCCATCGTGTGAACTATAGGGTTAGGGGTGGTTTTCCATTATTAAATCAAAGTTCAATGATCGTGCAAATACAGAGACTGCGGATATTGTTAGCAAAACGCGAACAATATCCGTAGTATCTGTAGGTATTTAAAACAGTACTGTGTCTGATTGACTGGCAAATAATGCACAGTTTACGCACAGTCTTTACTGCTGAAGAATTGTCATGGTAGTTTTAACGAACCCAGAGATCGCAGATTGCATGGTAAAGAAAACGCGACAAATCCGAAGAATATCATATACATAACGAACCTACACCCACAATCCCACATTTCAAATACGTCTATAATAAAATTAAAATGAACTATTAAAAAATAATATAAAAAAACAGATAAGTTATTAATATCCTAGCACAGAATAAACAGGTGAAACTTGGCGGGACGCACTGGGCCGTGAAACTCGATATACTTACAATATTTATAATCTGTGTCTCTCCAGGCAGTAACTTTCACTACACAAGGTTTCTTGGCACCGAGGACACATTTATAACAATATAATGCTCTAGGCCGCAGCAGCACCGTGGCAGGCTGCCCGTGACCTAGCAGCACATTTACCTACTTTCATTCATCCTTCACTTGTCTTGTTTACAATCTGCCTTTTGTTTGGAGATTTTTTTCTAGTTTCGAGGTTTTGGTTCGTGTGAATTACTGGTATAATTTCAAGTATCTACCTATACGAGTGCCTAGTGCTTTTTCTGTTCGTGTAAACTTATCTTTACAATTTTATGAACAGTTTAATTGTTCTTTAATAAAGCTACATTTTTTAATAGTATTAGGAGCCAGCAAACATTTCCATCCAAAATTTTAATGATAACTCTGTCTTCTATTTTAATTTAACATTCATACTTGGATAGTGGAATCAAATCGGTTTCGTTTAATTAGCAGAATTGCACGAAGCAAAATTGGCTTATTCGTATTTGTGTAGCTAATTGGTGAGAGCTTGTTCAATATTTGAGAATCATTCTTTTTTCATGGAAGCCATTATGAACTGCATGCAATGTTGGAAAAAAATATTTGAAACTGAAAGAGATATGTTTTTTTAATGGTTTATCAATATTTATGCTTTGTGTCTATCGATGTATCACGTCATACTTAATTATTCAACAGTTATTATTACGACATCAAACCATACAAAATTCACGGCAAACATCCAATTTTCATCACGGCTCAACTTCGACCTTTTGTGCCGTAAATCCAAATTTCCTCTTAACCCTTACTAGAAATAGAAATGAGCAAAACATCGCTCCGGATATTTTCAGGTCACACGTCGATATCATGACATGTAGGTATTCACATGTAGGCTGGTAGGTATTTACATAATTCTGGGGGGTAGTGATAACAAATAGGTGCAATCGCTTTGGCGTCAGCTCGAGCCGGCAACAATTTGTGTTTCGATCTCGGCACGGCTCCAACGGGCCCCACTATTACCATGTTATCTAATAGATGTCGTTACGTTACGGATACCCGGGCTTTGATTAAAGTTTGGTTTTTTGGATGTTTAAATGTTGATAGTTGGCAGTGTTGTCCGAGGTTTCTTTTTATTGTACGAGCTGTTTTTTGGCTAGGCAAGGTTCCTTTGCATAACCTACCTTGACTATTACCTACAATAGTTTGCGCTAAGCAGCTTCATTGTATCAAACTAGCTTTCCACAGTAGATGTAATGGTATCACTTATCTGACAAAGGCAGGGTCGTCCGTTCTAGTGGCGTTCTTGACCTACCTGAAGATATCATAGATAGATTAAACTGTTTTAATTTTAACTAAGTTGACACGAAGTTATTCAATGAAGGCAAGTTTTAAACTTTATGATTAGAAAAATGAAATTTGAGAATATATATTATAATGTTCATTCATTTTATTTATTCAAGAGTTATTTAGGTTTACAAAAGTTATTTTTAGGCGTTTATTCACCCCTAAAACCTGCAGTCACTAAAATGCAAGGTCTTCTAGTAATTTTCTAGCTCTTTGTAACAATATGCGTGACTGAAACCAATCAAATGCCACTTCGAACATTGACTTCGATGTCATAACTAAAACACTAGGTACGCGCATCACTCGGTGTGAAATATTTATAAAATTGGCAAAATAATGTGAGAATGACGCAATAGTTGATCGATTTACACCGTCATTGTCTCTACACTTCAAACTGATTAGAGTTTCGTTTCAAAATAGGTATAATTTTCATTAAGATATTTGAAGTGTCCTTTACAGGGTACAGAATTGGAATAAAATTTTTTTTTAAAGAGTTCGTATATATTCCCACCGAATTTGAAGTTTGTATGCCAACGAAGTCGCAGACAACACCTAGTTTAGTAATACTAACAAAGCTGCACGATATTTAACTATAGGTACACTAGCTTTTGCGCGCGGCTTCGCCCGAGTGGATGTCGGATATCGTCTCACGGGAACGTACTACCGGGATACTTAAGAAATGCTGGGTTTCCGATACAAACTTTCATCCCCTATTAACCCCTATAGGATTATTTTTTAAACAAAAAGTGCCCTATGTCCTTCCCCAGGATGCCATCTATCTCCTCTCCAAATTTTGTCGAAATCCGTTCAGTGGTTTAGGCGTGAAAAGGTAACATACAGACAGACAGAGTTACTTTCGAATTTATAATATTAAGTATGGATTGATTTTCCAATCTAAAATGTACCCTTACCTGTTATTACAGTTACTTGCAATTCTAGTTTAAATTGCATTGCAGTCTGTCACAGGTATTTCTCATAAATACTGTCTAGACAAAGGCAATAACGACATGCATGATACCTACCTTCATATCCTAGGTACTAATAATACGAGTATAAATGAGAAAGTTTGTGAGGATGGATGGATGGCCATATGTTTGTTACTCTTTCACGCAAAAACTACTGAACGGATTTGGATGAAATTTGGCTTACAGATAGTTTATAACCTGGATTAACACATAGGAATTTACATAATTTTTATCCCGATACTCCCACAGGATCGAGACTTATGCGGGTCAAATCGCGGGGCGCTGATAGTAGATACATATCTTAAAACAAGGTTCTTAGGTGACACTTGTAATTTTTCATATTATTATCTACAACAGCCTTTAGGAGATGATTGACAGACATGATTTTAATGAGTAAATTTTAAATTAAATACAAAACTCCATTTTCCGACCCAGTCTCACCAGTTCATAATTATATTCTAATTTGAGAAGCTTACCATACGTGCAAATATTATTTCAAAAGCACCACTCAAAATTAAAACATCTTCAAAGTTAATTAACTTCTAATTAAAACGTCAATTTAATTAGCACGGAACCCGGGGTGTTGTCACGACAACCCTATTATCGCGAGTGAGAGAAATGGTGTCAATCATTGAAACACTACAAAGCGAACCACTAGTTTTCCACTTACCATCTACACCCCAGTGTAACTGTAGAACCTAATTTATTCAGTGCTTCACAAGACACAAGTGGTCTGGAGTGGTCGACATCGAAATTTAACGTGGATTCTCGAAAGATAATTGCGGTAACAGAATTCATACTTTATTTATAAGTACTAGAGTTTAAATTTGCATAGGGGCTGTTTTAACTTGGAGAAAATGTAGATGGAAATATCATATTTCCGCCAAAGTCTATTTGAACGTAGACTTATGCTTAATACGGTCTAAGGTAGGTAGGTATTCTGTGATTCATATTTTTAAAGCTGCTTACCTATCCTACTACATCTGCAAGACCGAGTCAGCTGTGACTCACGATACGCCATACACAACAATTCATGATTAAAACAGTTTATTGATTGTTTATAATTTTTACTATCTCAGTTACTTCATGTTGTATTTAAAACCAGTCATTCCTACCTCAGAATCCGTCTGATGTACGAGGATTTACACAAGCATGGCAGAATTCGTAGAATAATATGACAGTGAGCAGGGTTCCTGAGATTTGCCGTCGACATTTCTGAAGTATTATAATATTCGTGTTCAAGTACTGGAACAATGAACTATCTCGAAACGTCTCTTGTGAAGACGCTCTTAATAAAGTTTCTGCCTTTGATTTCACATCTGGCGCGCAATAAATATCTGTTAAATGTTTGGACACTTTTTGCGTTAATTTATAATGATTAAAGTTGGTAAGGATAAGGTGTCTCTTTCACTTTTTACAGGGGAGACTACAGCAATTACATTACTTTAAGCTGTGAACCCAACTTTTGTCATTACAACAACATTAAATAAATGAGTCAAAAATTACGTCATCAGAGATACTCGTAATTATGGAAGGCGAAATGTGCTTTTATACATTTCACACATTATCTTAATTTTTATGCTTTGGAATTGCGAGTTAATGAGTCATTATGATGCCCTAAAAGAAATTCCAGTCATTTTCATTACGACTTTAGGGCTTTGAATTGAAGATGAAAGAAAACCTATGAATGGCCTACAAAAGAACTCACCTACATCTCGTACCAAAGTATGTGGGCATAAAACAATTTAGATTCATTACACACACACCACACAGTTGAAACTAAGCAGATTTGTTTTTCATAATTTATATGATAGTTAGCCCCGGCTGTAGTAACACGATGATTTTGTTTGGTATTGTTACTTTGAACTTTTGTTTGTACTATAAAAGAAAATTAATATCTAGTAAAAATGGTTTCTAGCTGGAATGATTAAGTAGCGAGGTATTGCGTTTCCAACTAAATATGAATAACGTATTCACGCCGGTAAGCAATAAACTGGCAGACATATTATTTATGTTGATTCAACAAATTCAATAACTGCGAGGGTAATGGAAATTGATGAGACTTAGGAAGCTTGTAGTTCAAATTGAAACCATTTAAGTGCTATGAAGAGGAAAAATACATTTCTTGCTCAGAGATTCAGGAAAAAACCGCCTCTCTATTTCAATTGATTAAATCATTACGATAGGATGGCATTGGTTAGCCATTGCGTCCTGATTTTCATGCAGCTATCTGAAACGATGTTTTAAGTATTGGAGAAAAGTAAGGTTATTATGAAAATAGCGTTCAGGGGCGGGATGTCCAATTCTCAAAATGTCCAACGGTGTCAAAATGTCCAAATCCCAAAATGTCCAATTCTCAAAATGTCCAATTCCCAAAATGTCCAACTCCCAAAATGTCCAATCTTTGAGAATGTAGCAAAGGAAGGGTATGAGGTGGGAGGGGTACCTTTGTTCATAAATTAATATGCCCAATGTCCAGACAATTCATATTTTTAGGTATACTTCATTAATTCAAAATAATTATTTGATAATAGTCTGGAGATAATCAAAACAACTGTTTAAGATTGAATAAAAATAAATAATATTTGTAGTTCCGATGGCATTTTCGATATAAATGAAAGATTACAACAGTTCATTCTGTTCATTCGGTTTATGTTATCAGATGGGTGGTTGGATTATACCTTGTTTTTGAGGTAGGATGGATAACCAATTAGGTCACCATTTTGCAGAGAAGTTTAATACTGCCTACAAAATAATAAAACAGAGTTAATTAATATTGAATTATATCTAAGATAATAAGTACTCAAAGACTTTTGTAATTTAAATGACTTTTTCAAGAGCACATTCTTAAAAAGTTTGTGGGTAAAAAAATAGAACTGTTAAAAATTATTAAGCACTAGATTGCTCAAGCTTCTTCGCCGTTACTCAGTGATAATAATGCTATATTATCACTCCACTCATTATCACTCCACTGGTGAAAGAATTTTTAAAATCGGTCCTGTAGTTTTTGAGTTTATTCATTTCAAACAAAAATACAAACTTATAGAAATACAAATATTTTCTCTTTATAATTATTATTAGTGTAGGTAATATTAACAAAAATATGATCAGCTCTCCAATGAAAAATGAATGCAACAAAGATTCACAATGTGTATTACCGAAAATGAAATCAAAATAATAATTTGAAGCATATTTGGACAAAGATATAAAAGCAAGAGCAGTGTAGAGGTTGGCGGCTCTCAGCCTGATTGTTTGTCTACCCCTCAGGGCATAGCTCCATAGCAGGCGAGTCCATATGAGCACAACCTGCTTTGTTATCTGCGCCAAAATATTATACCAAATTACTTTAACATACGACGATATTATATTTCTGAAACTCGTCACAGTCAAAGGGTAAAAGCTTCATACTAATACTCAGCCTAGTGGAAAAGTTATATTCGTAATGAGTATAAATTCCCTTTGTTTGAAGGAAAATTAGTACTCGTTTGAAACACATACGTTTCATTCAATTTACATATTCATTACGTGCCCTAACTTCGCAACAATGGCGGTTGTCTTTGCTCGATTATGTTTGAAGGGCTTCAATCGGCTGAAGCGAGCTGATTAGTTATTTATGTAGGTGTCTGATTAAAACGCGGAGGTTTCGGTGGTTTATGTATTAATGTTTCGTTACAGCGAATGTTAAGGCCGATTTACTAACGAAGTAAAGGCCGGTTATCAATCATTCATCCACTTTCAAGTTGCGAACAGGTAAAATTAAAAATCAGCTTTTAGATTTTACCTGATCGCCATTTGGAAGTCTAAGAATTCTGGATGAGATTCTGAAGATTTCGAGACGTTGTCGTTTGTTCCATTTTTCATAACAAACCAACTCTTTATGCTTATGAAATTCCTATAAAGATAGTTTTGTAGTTAACCTATTAAATATTTAAACAGACTTTGATGTGATAAGGTATTTTTAATGTCCTTACTCTTTTTTGCTGATAATAATGATTGAATATGGAAGGTCAAACAAACCTTCATAATTGAAGTATCAGGTGAATGTCAAAACGAGAAGAAGTCGTCTGAAAACTATTGAAAAAAACATACTCGCAACTGTGAACAACACTGTTCTTCTAGTACAGTACTGCTTCAGTGAAAAAGCATATCGCCGTATCGATGTTTAATCAGAAAGTAGACTAAGACAAAGCCAATTCTGAATTCAAAACTGGAAAAGGGGACCAATTGATGAACCAGTCATGACTCTTTTGTATATTTATTTTATCTCTCTGCAACCTAATCAGTCAGTAGCAAAACCCGACGTTTAGCTACTAGTTTAGTGCCTCCAAAAAGTATAGTAACACTTTTGACCATACCGTACAGTACCGTATTAATTTTCACATGGAACAGTCGTGAGCTGAGACGTGACGCCCGGAGCCACACGATTAATACACGCGCAAAGCTTTGATATTCACGAGCGCTGTCAATTATTCACAGGCCGAGTACCTCTGTATGCTGCACCAAGGTACGGTCACCGCACGTCAGTAGTCACGAAAACCGGACTTACTGCAGAGGAGATAAAGACGCACGATGTCAAACTGTTATCATTGGCAAGCGGTTGATTGTACCCCTCGTATTTGTAGGAGAACCTTGCTTTGAAATCGGAACAGTTGAATAAGCATTGGTCTTTGGGGTAGAACTAGTGTAGCACTGAATTGAGGATTTGAGGATATCAGTAAATGGAATGTACTGTTTGACTATTGTGACAAATGTTCAATTTGAAAATGTCTCAACGTCCAATAGGTATAAGTAACACCTAGATTTATTAAATACCAACTTATGATTCTGTATTAAATAAGAAAGTCAATAAAACCAGTTAATTCGTTAAAGGAACATGAATCTATTTTAGGGACTTTGGTGTCAACATCACGAAATCATTTCGGTGTTCTTTAATTCCGCATTTAAATCAACCAAATCAAAACGAAACCACAAAACTAAACCATAGTCAACTAAATACCAAGTATTAGATAGTGCTTAGTATTTATATAGTGTATATTATACAGAATATTCTATTCTATTCTACCAAAAAAAAGGTTTTTTCTCTTTCAACACTACAACGATAGTTTGAATATTCATTATCTCTGCTACAAAATTCCGCCGAAACAAAGAACGGTAGGCTCAGCCCTTCTCTACCAAGTGGTGCTACAAGTCTTTCAGATGACCACTTGACGTAGGACTCCGTCCTCAAATCCAATGTTTGCTATCATTCACTCAAGTGGGCTTAAACAATTCCAGTGTATACAGTCTGCTTCTGGATTCGTATTTGTGTACACTAGCTCAATATTGGCAATACTAGCTTTTCAATAAGAATAAACTAAATAATAAAACAGTAGTCTTATTATAGGCTCGCCCCCTACTACATGGGACTTAAACTATAGGGACACCTCTGCCTAACCCTTCGGGGAAATACAGGCGTGATGTTATGTTATGTCTTATTATTTATATTATAGGTACTAATAACGTAACATAATGTCGTCCCAAAGCAACCTTGAAAGTGATTTTCGTCACTATAATATTCAGCGTGTAATTTCAACGAAAACAGTGCTATTAATTTTTCAAGTAGGTACGAATTTCTATACCTACAAACTGCTGCATTTTTCCTATTCATTATGACTTTTGACACCTTTGGGTGAAAGCAGCTCTTTCTACTGTTATCTTTTAATGTCATTTGACCAAAATAGAAAAGTTTTGTGTATTGATTTTGACCCTGACCTCATAAGAACGTACCTATAACCTACGGGTATTACTTACACGCCATATTTGTGTGATAGAACTATGGTTTTAGTCATTACGAACAGCTCTGAAATTTGATTTTATAAACGCCGAAGGCAACTGCATGCACTCATCTTACATACTATAAAAGTAGGTCATATTAAAAAGGATATGGATTAGTGATGAGTTTGAGGCACCAGCTCCTTGGCCTCGTTTCCTGTGTCAGATACCGGAGGGCGACCGGAGTGAAGCCGGGGAAGGGCAGGCCTTGCCCCACAGTACTCTCAGTACTCAGCCCCCCCTCAGAGTCCGAATCCCCTCCGTCTGAGTCCGAACAGGCGCCCTCTGAGTCCGACTCCGGCCCGCCCTCCCGGTACCCGTAGTAAGGCATCCTCTCCCGATCACCCGACATTCACTTAAACTTATAAGCTCATTGTATCACTTAATTGTCTATTAAACACTACTTCACCATCTTAGCCGCGGGCTCAACTATACAAATACGTGTCGGTTATCACCGGGAGCGGGTGTGTGGAATGCTCCGTCACGACATTGTCAACAAACTCCATCGTCGGGGTATTTCAACGAACAACACTTTATCTGAAACAAAAGAAACACGTTATTAGTTTCAAAGAAGTTGACACTTTAGAGAAAACAGTCTTGTCAATCGACGACGTTTTTGTTTATTTAAAACTCGCATTCAGAGGAAACAAAATATAAAAGTGAAAAAAACTTATTTAAAAGAAATATAAAAGTATAAAATACACTTTTCGCCAGTTTCATTTGCTTCGCATTCAGACTATTTTTCACTGCCGTGAAATTTTCCTTTTCATAAGCCTTTTTTATTTAAGGAAATGCTCTTGAAACTTTTATGTACTGCAGAAGTTTTACTCGGCAATATTCGTATACGGGACTGCGTAAGAGAGTTTTGAAAATGGAAATAAATTATAAAGGAATGGTAAACAAACACACCGCATAATTATGACGACAAAAATGACTAATGAGCTCTCTGCGTACACAAAGGAAGCAATAAAATATTTATAGAATACTTGTGTGCCTGTAATGCTTGCCAGAGGGCTGAGGTGGTACTAAACAATTTACGTAGCTAAAGCTATTTAAGAAACAATTAGTTGTGCGAGTAGTAAAACGGAATAGAGAAAGCCTCCGTCTCCCTTCAGGTTGCTGTAAACGGTGTCCACCAAGAAGAAGGCCTACCAGACAAAGTGAGAGACCAAGATCTGATAAAGGAACGAAAAATACTAATGATTACTTCGAGACGAAACAAAATCATTCTTTGGGTCCAATAGTAAAGAAGGCGACCAAAAAACCGAACTCATGAAAATCTACGAGCTATTGTAGTTAAATTACCATAATATAGCGTGAACTATAAAATTCACACGTCGTAATTTTAACACAATTGTGGCACTTCCACATAATACGCTCGTTATATTTAATTGGCAATTCATTATTACGTTTAGCGGCCCTTGCTTCCTTCTCGATGAAACCTATTATCGGTGTTTAAGACCCATAAGACATCATAAGATTTGATCGCCAATATTGGACATTAACGATCTGTTGGGGACTTTAATAGCTTCTTAATCGATGTCTAATTGTTGTAAGAAACAAATTAAATAAGAAATTACAGTGAAATCACTTTATCAATGCTCGTGTCTCATGAGACATCTCAAACCTTTGCCCTGCAGTGGGACAATAATACGCTGGTATTATTATTTAACTTTATTCTATGACAATAGCCACGAAGCCAATGGAGGAGCTCGTGGCTAAGTAATAACAGCCGCACAAGTCGATCCATCAGGTTAAGCTACGCTTGCCAGTTCTGGGGGTCCGTGGATAAGTGATCATCGTTACATACCGAGATTCCTCCGTATCTCGGAAAGCACGTTAAGCCGGTTATCATTCGTGGATCTTTGACAGTCGTTACGGGTCGTCAGAAGCCGGAAAGTCCGACAACCAGTCTTACCAAGGGGCATTACCCACTGGGTAATGCGATCAATAACCTCAGTCAATAAGAAAGGTAGGTACCTATTATGTATAGCGATAGCGACTGAATAATTGAGAAACTTTAATATTCCTGAACTAGGTAAGGGATATAACACGTGCATAGTTTGCATATATAATGCAAAACCAGCGTAATCCGCTCTCTGGTCCTTTAATAAAACGTTGCTAACACTGCTAATAGAAAAGCGATTCCAACTTTATGCTAAGCTCTATTTGTATGCGATCTATTTTATCACAACCTCTGTGTGTGAGTGGGGACCGAAACAAAACACAACGTGTTCAATATTCAAATAGTTTTAGTTTTCAACCAGTTCGTAAATTGATTTGGTCAATTGATTTATTATTTATTATATTCCTTTGTTCCAAACTTTGATATTGTCTCATATTTCTATCCTCACAGAGAACAATAAAATATTTTCTAACATAAATCTGATTTGACTGTGAAAAATAAAACATCTCTTTAAATTAAATAATCGAATATTAAATACAGCTTTATGTCAAAATCAATTTGCATAACGAAACGTTGTGAAACTTTGTTAGAACGATTATGACCCAAACAGTTGACGTACCAAATATTCATGGGAGAACTTGGGGTAAACTCATTAAAGAGCCTTACTCAACATCGCGGGCGTCAAAACAAAACCTTTGAAGAAAATAAAAATTGAATTTCGGAACGACCGAGATGAAAAGCGCTTTGTAGTGCACGCGAATGCAGCTCTCATTTCCTCAGCGGATGCCGACCGATTTCGGACACAAACAAAAATTTTACAGCCGGCAATTAAGTGGACCGGCGTTCAAACGCGACGGCCACCGGCCAAATTACTGCGCGTTAATTTTATACGTACTCACCGATACAAGCCACTCGGAAAACTTTACCGCTCCATCTTCATTAAAACGATGTCGAGAGCTTATTAACTAACGTTTATACCTCGTTTTGATAGGCGCCCCATGCCGTTTGCGGTCGCTTAGGTTTTCTGTAATGGACATTTAAATTCACCCCGTAAACACAAGACCTACGGTGAGATACGCTACTTTATTAGTACTCTGAATCACATTAACATTTTACGAATGTAATCTGACTACCGTGTAGCGTGTAACTGCAATATTTTCACATTTAATTCCGTTGATTTAGAGGAGAACGTAAAAATGGATGTAAACATGCATGTTATGTACTAATAAAATGTGTTCGGACCGTAACATTTTCTACACGTTTCCCTGAATTACGTACTTTTCTTATCTTTTATGTGTATCTTATTTACTTTAAATGTACAAAGATTTACTAGAGTGATTTCTCGGTTGTCAACGCGTGTCAATGTGATAAACATAAAGACAATAGCTATATTATTTCAGCGGGGTTTGGTCTTGATAAAGATGTATTGCTGAGTTATTTATTGAGTACTTTTCTTACAGGATTACATAACAAACGATCTTATCTGAAAGAGAATATACCCGAGATGACTACTGTCACACAAAACATTATTTTTGTAGCCAGAATCATTCTGCTAATTTGTATAGCCTTTTCCCAACTATGTTGGGGTCGGCTTCCAGTCTAACCGGATGCAGTGCAATACCAGTATTTTACATGGAGCGACTGCTTATCTGACCACCACAACCCAGTTACTGCATACCACGATACTTCTTGGTAAGACCGGCTGTCAGACTTTTGGGCTTCTGACTACCCGAAACGACTATCAAAGATCTACGAATGACAGCCGGGACCAGCGGCTTAACGGAAATAACGTTAAGCCGCATCTCTCATATGTAATGAATGTTCACCCATCCGGGAACCGACAGTGGCAAGAGTAGCTTAACCGTCGATCAATCCGTGTGGTATGTAACCATGAGCCCCAGCCTATATCTCGTCTGAAAATACCATAAAAGTTTCAAACGATATTTATTTACAAAGTTTTCTCCTAAATACTGACTCAATTCACGGCAGTCTTAGATTCAGGTCGGGTTCAATGACATCATCCATTACTACAAAGTCAAAGTCAAAGTCAATACAATAACTTCAGAACGTTCCTAAGCTTGCCATGAATTGTTCTGAAAGAAGCTCTACAAAAAAGTTATAGATAACAGCATCAGATGTGGTCATCACAAATAATTTTGCCCAAACAAATTCAATTGGGAGCCTCGTAAGAACATAAAGATATGAAACGACTGTTATATTTTAGCAACCACCGTACGATCGTAGCCGAGTTCTTACGAACGGTCTGGATCAAAAAGACGTTTACGAAATAGGAATCTCTTGCCCTTTGTCATTTTGATCTACGGCGCTATTGACAATAGATAGAAAATGCTGGAATAGGTACTCCAGAAGATCTAAATCCTCATTCTTTTTGTTATTGAAGTGCTTCCGCGTTATTTGGTAAATAAATATTTATGGTTGACCGTATTTCCGACACCCTTTTAGATTCATTTCAATTTTCCGAAGAATTGACTTTGAATGTGGCATTGTAGGTGTGTACTTTTTACAAATATTACGATTTTATTGCTAAATTCACTTATTCGTTGGCCCATAATATATTACTTTTATTTAGGTATCCTTCAAAATCTAATTTGATGCCTTAATAGCTTGTGTTTTTTGAACAAGAGCGAATACTAATACCACTACGGTATAATCAGTTTCTTCAGCAAATTGCAGACGACAAACAGTCTCACTATTCCCACAAATTACTCAGAGCGAACTACTAAGAAGAGAAGCAACAAAAGTTCAATACTAGGAAATAGAAATGTGGAAATAAATAGAGAGAGACACACGGACAATGGCACCAACAATTGTGAAGAAACACGACACTAGTAGCCCGTATTAGTTGCAAGAGAACTGTGTAGTACTGAAGGCAATCGTCTCGCTATTTGTCCCGGGTATCGATTCCCGCAACTACAACCATTATTCGAGAATTTTCACTTTGTTTTCTCCTATAGAATGGAACTTTCGCTATTGTTTTTAGAAACTTGTTCTTTTGTTTTAGAACTGTTTGCAAGTAAGTTCAGTTGTTTATAATTTTTTTGAGCACTGACATACCTTATTTAGTTTAATGATTAATAGTTTTTTTAATGACTTATTTTATTACGCTAACTTATTTGTAGTTTTTGCTACTAATGTACTTTTTCACTATAAAATTGATGTTTTCGTTTGGAGCCTCGTATTTTTATTTTCATTCCATTTTACTGTTTGTTTTAAAATATTCTTTATTGGTGTGCATTTTAAAACACACATCAAACATTCACATGATTAACCAAACATTCCACGCGTTTTTATAAAAAATTAACATTTTTCATTTCATCCATCGCGCAATGCATTTTGTCCTATTTTTGTGGTCCTTTTTCGCTAAGCTTTAGAAATTGAATTGCTTTTAAAATCCCTCCATTACTTTTTAAGAGGTCCAAGCAAACACAAGTACGTACCCGTTGATACTCTTTCCTTTTGTAGAGCTATATAAAAGTATTTTCATTAAAACTTCCAATAAAGATTCGTATAGATTACTCTGTGACAAAAGAAATTCCGCTCACATACCGAAATCTTTTTCTTTTGATGGCCACAAACAAGTTAGGTTGCCTAAAGTATATTTATAGGGGCTGATATCGGCAGTTTAATATTAAGAGGGGCAGGGATCGTAAACACATTTTTCTCACAAAATGTTTTGTGGAACGGAAGGAGTTATTTTGTGGGAATGGACAACAGAATGAAATGATGTCTAGACTTTCGTCGCGTAGTGTTCAAGTACATCGTTGGCTTGGCAAGAACGTCTGAAGATTACTTTATTACTAATATCGTGTTAGCTTTACCATCTGCCTTAGTTGCTGCGACGTTTTGTCAGTGTTATGTCTGCTATTTATTTTGTTGGAGTATGTGACACTTACTTTCTTACATATTTATGAAGAAAACCATATATGGGAATTCAGATATTAGCCGAAATTAACCACTGCCTTACCAAACTGACCGGCCTTTCGAATGTCAACAAGAACATACATAACTCTAACACCCTTCATTTATTTTAATGAACCCAACACAAAAGATACGCTCACCGTCTCACAAACAGTTCTAAAAACTGTTATCAACACTACCGTATCTCGTTAAACCAAGTATTTTGGCGAACGTCGCGAAGGTAGGGCAATTAACGTTACTGGCACACTTCCCGCGCCGTGTGGGGAAGGAAATCCCTTACTCCGGAACCCAGGTAATAAAGGTGAATACAAATAAATGTATGTATATCAGAATACTTAATTCAATGGCATTGAAAACGAGGTCTATTGTAAGTCTGATGGTATCGGAGAAAAAGGTTAACTCAATTCTGGAACTCTTTTATCGCTGTGCTGTATTTCTTGTCAATAATGTGGCTATTGTTCATTGAGTGACTTAAAGGCAGCTAGAAGATTAACACCGTTTTCGCCATTAAGAATTTGTGAAATCGACTTTAGCATTACTTAAGGGCTAAGTTAGCCCGCTAAATGCAAATCTTACGTTTTTCGCAATTTGCAAGTCAGTGTCAGGTTGCATGTTGATTAAAATATGATTCACGACCATAACAAATATGGCTTTATAAAATTATAATCATTAGATTCAGCAATAAGTCTGTGATTTGCATGTCTTTAATGGGTATACCATTATTAGCTTTTTATGAGCCATCACATGTTTTTTTCGTCTTCTTACTATTTCTTAGTCGACAAACATCAAGTTGTTCACAATCGTACTATAGTAAACTGGCTAACAATTTTTAACTCGTCCATGAAAATAGTTGTATTGCAGTAGTTCTAAATAAATCAATGTCTGTCAACTGTCACTGCATCAATACATTCGCCGGAAACAAACTTTCTAATGACACCATGCAATTATTAATCATACAAATGTCAAAATAACAAAGTCCATTACTCGTGTTACACGTTAAACTCGTAAATCATGAAGTAAAGCGCGTTCCCACAAAGCCGTAGCTCCCGGCTGTTGAGTAAAATTCTAATATTTTATTCAGCGCCGCCATATTGTTTTCTCGATACTTCCATTCGGCAGCTCAGTGCCAGTCACGGACTCCCTAACACTTATAAATCGGTTTTATTGGAAGCATTACTTTCAACACCGATGATAACAAATCGCCCCTTAATTTTTTTTTTAAGAATAATTTATGATTTTGACTTGAAAAGAGATTTTGATATTTCTTTTATATTCTTTCAGCGCGGATTGTTTGAACTTTGACATCGTCAATTAATTGCTTGAATTTTATTATAATACCTTTGTTTGATGTTGAGTTGTTTGAAACAATATTCTATTTATTCTTCTCCTTTTCATCTTCGTCTCTAGAGAGGCAATAACCAGAAAGGAAAATAATTAATTCGAAGCAATTATCCAATTTGCACGGAGTTAATGATTGAGTACCGGCGGACTTCCGCAACCCACTGGTAAAATAAGATCTTGAAATGTTTTCTATCGTTATATGGATGGATAATGACGCCAATTTCATTGATTGACTTATATCGGGTATTGAAGGAGAATGAAAGTGAGGGAAATATTATTAATAGCCGGAGAATTATATTGATATTGAATACTACTACATTACGCTTATTATTGGTTTATGCTATTGTTAATTAAAATTATTCCTTACTTTAAATGAATATACAAACATCAAACAAAGGTTAAAAAGTTCATGAACAAATGTAAAAATATTTTCATGATCGAAAAAACTTCTGAAAGATCTAACCTAACATTGACTTTTTCAGTTCGTTGTCTTGATTTCTCTTTTACTAAACACACAAAAAAACTAGCCACACATTCTCCATTGAAAACGGCACAACTAATGCAGGAAGTCGCTTTGTTTGTTCGGAATGTCGCCTGTCACGAAAATCTTTTTGTTCAAGAGCGGTCGAGCCGAGACGAACGAGAAATGGCATGTCGTGAATGATCACCTATAGCCTAACCAACCTGAGTGCAAACAGATCAAAGCTGACACAGGGTTGACGCTAGTACCGGTATTTTAATGAACATACCAGATTACAAGTATTTCGATATTACAGCGGTAATAGTGAGGTTATCGGAAAATTGGTTGAAGACGCTTAACAAAATTAGGAGCACACTATAGATCGTTCTCTAGAATTTCACATGATATATAAATAATTATTGTGTTAGTTAAGTGTCTTAGAAAATCCTTGAATGCTTCTGAATAAAATAAAAGTTTCTGTAGTAACGTTTTACTATAAACAAGCGTCATATTTTATGCTGCTTGTACGTCATATGTTTTTGTTTAAGCATCGTCACTCATTTTTATTCCGAGAAGATTTTCAATGTTAATCTGTTTTATGTTCAGATTGAAAACACATAAACTCGGATAAAAAAAAATGTGTTCTGTTAACTATATGTATGGCAAATTCTGTTTAGGAACCTTATCAACCCATAAGGGACATGGGATCCTCACAGCATTAAAGTACAATGTTCAAAGAGCTACCCATCACATGATATAAACCCCTAATCACCCGCGATGCCCCCGAGACGAAAAGAATGGCCCATTGTTACCGGGAACACGGAACCAACGCTGTATATCTTCCCTTTATGCCCAACAAGCCCGTACAGATGGTATCAACCCTGTATCGATGCAAAGTGTATTGAGCTATACGGGCCCATGATGTGTGATGTTCGTCTCGCTCGGCACAATAGGTGAGCGTTATTTCTGTTCGTCTGCCTTGACTCCAGACGCGGTCGGGCGTAAGTACCAAACGTCTGTGTTCCATGTTACCACTATCTACATATTGATTGTAAACATCGGTGGGCACGCACGGTTCGATTTTCGTGTATCCGTGTATTCTCGGTTTAGTGTCGGAATGTTTTGTGAATTTTGGCCGGCAGTGAATGGGTTTGGTCAGGCTTTTCGTTTGCGGCTGCCAGTCGAATAGTAAATCACTTTGCTAACACATGTTTTAGATAGAACATGTCGGACTCCAATATGCGCTGTAAAATGTTGTTAAGGTACCTACATGTATTAAAGATACAAATTTTTCATTTTCTAAATTAATTCGACGTGAATCTAGAAACGCATACATTTTTGACTAGTGTCCTGTTTCCATGTCCAAATATGGATCTTTCTGCGCGAAAATCGTAGTGTTTGGCAATACCTCATTGGTAGTTTACGTTAACATTTAAAGCAATTGCTTCAATTTTGGCAAAGATGCAAGAGTGAGTCTAAACCTCTCACGGTTGGTAACACATAACCATTAGGCGTAACTACTCGGTAACTTCCTTATATATATAGACTGTTTAATTGTCCTTGCAAAGGTAAGGACAATTAAACAGTCTTCATACCTCATTAAATCACAGTTGGGTTTGTGTCATTAAGGAATGTGCTAGTGCTGTGACATTAGCTGAAATAGACATGATTTTGATCGATGACTTCACTGTGTTGGCATTTTGGTTCTAGACATCTCTAGTTAGATGTGACTGGTCGGCTACAGGGGCTATTAAAAACGATTTAGGCCTTATGTTTAGTTATTGCATGAATTAAGTTGATTAAAAGAATCGAGACATAATTTAGGTACCTAGATGAAATTATAGCCACAATAATCATGTAGAAAACTGTCCTTGATAAAATTCCAACTCTTTGTCGTTTTATAATCATGCCTTCAGTTTCAACTTATAAAGATTTTGTGGAAACTATTTTATTTTCAGTACGAGACTTTATAATCTTGTCACCGGTAAAACTTTCAGCTTAATTCAGCCGAAACAAAAGACGAAAGTCTAAACGCTGAACATTCGTAACTAAATGAACTCACTGAAGTAAAACCTTAATTGCAATTTTTCTTCATTACCCTATTGTGTTCAGGTGAGTGAAGGCATCCTTTTAGTAGGCAGGGAGGCGTTTTAATTAACTAATTTATTGTTACGTCAAGTAATAATATCTCAAGTTTCACCTACAAAGGGAGACAGACGGCTATGAAAAAACAAATTGTCACAAAGTTCAAGAAATTGTGAAAGGGTTTTCTAGTAAGTGGAACAGAGGAATTGTTAGAATATATTTTATGTTTTATCTTGAACTTGAAAGCTTGATAAAGTGAAGGCAATATAATTTAGACACAAAGAACCTCATATAATATGTGAAGGGTTGCGAATAATTTGATAGAATATTTTTTTATTCAAGCATTATAATTTTTTTTTTGCAAATATATACGAGTATGATGGTAGAGAAACATATTTTATATTCTATCAAACCTATAGGTTACTTGCTGTATTTATGTTTCGTAACACAAATAGAGACAGGCGTAAAAAAAAGTGGTATATATTTAAATAGTGATACGAAATATCTACATAATAAACATATACATCAGGAGCACAGGTATACCAAAAAGGTTTTTTACAAGCAGTTGGATAAGTGAACACAACATATTACTCAGAAAGCTCATTTGATGAACGTGCTCGAGTATTTGTTTCATTAGCTAAGTGATTCCACAAGACTCGGAGATTCGGGACCCCAATCACAGTTTCTTATTTGCTTTACTAGAACATACAATATGGTCAATGTATTCAGGTAGTGATAAAGGGCCTCAGAGACGACCCAGGTGCGACAAAAACAAAAATTACCCACCATACAGGACGAGATAGGTAATTTTCTTTGACGTAATATTATATGTACCGTGTGACGGGTCTCTAATTAATCTTGAGTCTGATACTGTAATAGGTAGGTAGGTAGGTAATACGGGCTGGTATCCGCAACTCCACGACAAAGCGCGTATTTTGCGTACGGGATACTGTAATATTTCAAAGCTTAATGTGCACGTGTCTGATGCACGTTCGGCCGGAATAAACCGTACACTAAGGTGAGTTTACATGCACATTTTAATAAAACTATTCTCGCCTTATAAACACGTTGCTAGCTACAATAACAGAGTGTAGCGACGACTAAATCTCCGCATTAGAAATCGACGCGTGGGTCAGTATATTAATTTCCGCTGAAACATATAAAATAAACAATAATTTCGCGGCGTGCTAATAACGTTATACGTAACAAAGTTGCTGAGAGGTTTATTTTCAAAGCAAATACGTCAACAATAACTGTTTGTTAGACGGTTCCTTGTAAACTCAATCTGCTTCGTACTTTCCGCTAAGTAGTAAATCAGTGTGAATTATGATCTATAGTATTTCTTTCCTGGATATTCTATACACTTCAGAAAAGGGATACTGGATAAAATAGCCACACTGTTTATGAAAATAAACGCCGTCTCATCATCAGTCAAAAGTAAAGTGAATTTCCTCATAATTAATATTGTTTGAAACACTCCAGTGTTTCGGGAGTGCACGACAGTTTAGGACATAAAAGGATGAGCTGCGCTTGTTCATGGGCTGATAAAAATCTTTTATTTCAGACATACTTGGCCCTTATTACAGCAGTAAGTTGAGCAGTGAGTTTGACTGATTAAGAAATATGCAATTGCACACAATTACACAATTTATTTAGAATCGCAACATAAATCTTCTTCTTCCATAGTGCTCTATTAAGTAAGACGTCATCTTAGTAACTCCCATCACCCCCTTTCTAGTTATAAAATCTTTTAAACAGCCCATCCTTTCTATCCGTCGTTACTCTGGTCTCCGCCTCTTAAAGTCACGGACTACAGAAAGCTCCGTGCTTATAGCCATCCACATTCATACTGAAAGGAGATCATTCATCGTCCATAAATTTTTGGGCTATATGTGAAAGTGCCAAACAAAAAAGCTACTTTCCAAAAGAGTACGTTTTTCTCTTAATTTTTTATTACTACAAGCTATAATAAGATTAGATAACTATTAATTATTTGAACTAAAACATACTGAAAACAGTATTTTCCTAAATCATTATACCAGCGCAGGTAATCGCCCTACAGATTTGGTCTGATAGTGAAAAGTGAAGAGATTAACATGTTCTAACGGAATATACGAGTATCATTCTTCACTTTCATAATTTTGCCCAAAATTAATGATCTCCTTTTCCTCACGTGATTTTCCTGCCTTTACCATGAAAACCGATTTCCACACAAGGTTACCGTCACCGGTGCCTTAGGTATTTGTTCAAAATAGCTCTTCCAGAAAGTCTATAAAAAGCCTTAGTTATATTCCTCCAATCTTTCTTTTCAAGTAAAAAACTCCTGGCAACCCGTCATTTATTGGGCAATTTGTCAATATTATGAAGCAATCTTTCTGAAGATATACCTATAGGAAATAATAATTGAAATACACGGGCGAAGTTCTTATCCATTAATTATTATTGTTTTAACATCATCATCTGCCTAGCCTTTTTTCCAATTCCCTATGTTCTCATATAATTGGCTCTTTTTTGTCTTTTTGAGAATAAAGTATTTAAACCGATTATGTTGGTTTTGGCTTCCAGTCCAACCGGATGCAGCTGAATACCAGTATTTTACATGGAGTGCCTCCCTATCTGACCTCCACAACCCAGTTACTGGTTAATACGATAATACGATTTTAATATCAACTTTTTAAATCTAGATTGGGAAATGAGAGCAGTGTTGTTATTTGTCTTGCTCGCGTAGTCTTTATACAGGGTGAAATTTTATTCCTTTTAATCCTCTTAAGGGATCCTTGTAGACATCATTATGAATAACGGGGAGAATGGGGCCAAAACACGTTAAAAAAAATCAGCTGTTCCGTACACGTTGACGAGCTAGCGAACATTAAATGTAGGGAACAGCTAATTTTTTTTGCGATTTCGGGGTTGGTCCCATATTGAAAGTTGTTCATAATGATGAGTACAATGACCCCTTAAAAAAAAGCGAAAACGAAGTAACAGCGCGGGCGGGTGATGCGACGGGTTGGGACGAGGGAACAAGAAATTACACGCGGAAAGCGCGGGCAGAGCCTATTAGGTTATAATTTAGTTCTATTACATTAAGCTTATAAAGCTAAGTAAGCCATAATAGGTACGCGTCAATTAAAACTTCATCTATTATATAGATTAATGCGAAATGCTAAGAGAGGAAAAGTGAAAGCTTATAATAATACTACTCATTTAGTTTTTTCAAGCTACAAATGTACCAATAATCCAATATTGTTCGTCAAATATTTACGCAGTCTTGCCAAAGTCAATAAATATTATCCTAATAAGCGTTTTATTCTTCCACAGTTTTACTTCGATTGAAAACAAAATAAAAGTTATAATAAAACCACCAATCAATTAATTGGAATCGAACCTGCTATAAAGAGTCCCGCAGACAGTTACGACGCGACAGCGGACTCGACTCTAGTTGAACAATTTCTATGAAAACCTTTATGGAAATTGTTCCACCAGAATCACGTCGCGCCGTTGTGTTGCGCCTGTCTGCGGGAGCCTTAAATTACGCACCTTAATCGCCGCCATTCAATACCTTCGATTATCTAAATGAAACTTTTTGTTAAAAGGCCTTTTATCTTTATCTGTTTTCGATATTAGAAGTTCAAACTTTGATACATTGACCTCTCAAAAAAAAGCGTTAGTTTTAGATAAATATCACCCCTCTTCAAAATACGTTATTTAGAATCTTGATAACAGAAGACACAAGGGATCTTTCTTAGCAATCTTGAATGAGCTGATTGTACATCTCATTGTGAAGACAAACAAAAGATTCCCTTAAGGCCCCTAGCACACGGCGTACTTTAAACGCGCAGCCGACGCTCGATTCTAGAACTTGAAGGTTTATAATTCAGTAAAACTATCAAATAAATGGTTTACCTACCATCGCGTAGCTTGATACACATAGACTTTTTCAGTCATAGGTGGTCTCTACATCTGTCTCTACGTCTGCATATTATCTGGCATAATTATTATAATTTTTCGTAGAAGTTCTATGGTAACTGAATCATCAACCATGCTATAGGTACCCACATCGAAAAGCGCTTTCATCATCAGCCACCAGCAGTCGATTATTCGACATATGCCACTGTCATCCAACTGCTCAAAAAGCGCTTTAAAAATCCGTAATTGTATCAAGTGCAATTAGGTGTGCGGTATGTAAATACATTTACATTTATGTACATACATAACGTAAGGCTGGTCGTTAGCGCTGGATTAGCTGGATGTCGCTCCGTCGGTTTAATTGCGTCTATTTCAGACTGTTTACTAAACTTGGTGGTGTCGGTACAAATCATATGTGGGTTAAAATGTTAAAAGTATACTTAGATTTTGAATTTCGCTTTGGGATTTTTTTTTAAAGATGTTTTTTGAGACGTTCATTCATCATCAGCTTAACTAAAATGTATATAACCTACGCTTACGCAACTTGAGCGTTAGCGCCTTGGTTTTTATTTTATTATTTGATTACTTTCGCGATTAAGTAGTTATGTACATAAGTAGTTCTCACAGCAGTGCTAATCGTAAAAGCCTTCCATTAGATTTACAACAAGTTATCAACTCAGCCTGTCGCAGTCCACTGCTGGACATAGGCCTCTCCCAAGCTGTGCCACAATACCCTGTCCTCCGACTTCTGCATCCAGTTTGTCCCAGTCACAACAAGTTATCTATAACTAAAATTGCTTGTAGTTCCAACGTGGATATTAATCATTAGTTCCATACAAGGTACTGTAACGTAGATACTTTCAAACAACAACAAGGTAACAAAAATTCAGCTCTGAAACAGAGTCTACCACGATTGTCGGTGAGTGATCGATCCTGACTCGGCATGTACCTACGACTCGTTATGGGTTGTTGTTACTACCGTCACTGCCGTCAACGGGTCGTCCCCACCTCCCGATCCCTAATGAGTGACAGCTCAATCAAAGCCACACGGATTTCGTGCAGCCGTGGCCGCATCAATGTTTCAAATGTGTTTAAGTAGGCATAAACAATTAGGCAGAGACTAGTATATTGAGGCAATAGATTATACATAAGTTATTATTATTGTCAGTTTGTAAGCAGCCCGTTAAGGGCAAATGGCTCTTCCCAGGAGAAGGAACCAGCAAACAAATGAGGATATACCTTTTCTTAGCGTCTCGATGGAAATCAAAATTGTGTCGGCCCAGAACTAACTACAAGTAAGTATAGCATTAACAGTTCAGTCTGTTAGTTTAACCTGTATGGGGATTAAAAAAAAACATTTTCTATAACTTCAAAACGCAAGTAAATGTTTAACTGGTTACGGCTGACGTTTCTTGAATACCAGAAACGCCATATACTGGTATACTAACAACTGTTTTGTACTCAGAACGATAGTTACAAAATTTTAGAGGAAATTGCAGAAATTCAAATACACTGCTGCCACTCTTTATGTAAAACAATGTCTTACTAATGCATTATGTCTTTATCTAACCCAGGCAGTTACGCAGAGAAACAACATTACCTCCAACATCAAATTTACCACTTATAATGGATGTGTGTCCAGGTAATGGAATGTTCTAGCAAGCCCATTGTTTACCATCGCTAGTGCTGCCTATTGCCATCAGCTGTTATGACTTATGAATAGCCGTTGCTCCATTTTCATTACAATTCTGATCTCTCCATTAGTTTATATCAGGTACGATACGTAAACATTGAAATATGTTCTAGGCTTGCATAACTATGCGCGTGAGTCGAAATTTTACAGAACAGAAGTTGCGTGTTTGTAGATCATACCTACTGTTAGTTAATTTCCACGTAAAGTATTGCGTAAAGATAGCGAAACACTTTGCAACACACTTCATGAACATAACCAAAATATACTTTAAGTGCTCCCGTACGTTAAACGATATTCGCTCACAAGAATCGAAAAATGCTTTTTGATCATAATTTATGCATCGCGAATACTACAAATCTGTCATGCATTATGAGATTTAATGCGGCTCGGTACAGTGCACATGAAAACGCTGAGAGAGCGTAACAGCTACACACGACAATAGCGTTATCAGCATTAACCATTCAATACTCACGTGCAGCCCGTATGACGGTATGACGTTACAGGATATCAAAGCTAGTTCAACGTTGGTTAATCTCACCGCACCGACGACTTCGCAACGCGCTTTGTAGCCAATTGTTTACTTTACATTCTATTTTGGATGTCCATCATCTGGGCATTGTTAGCGTGTGTTTACGCCGCGCCGTGAGAGGACCGATCGAACGGGCAGCGCCTGCGGCTGAGCACGCCTTTTGTGGGCGGTATTCACCACTACAGAATACACTATCTTGGATTTTTCTCGATACATATTAATTACAGGGCTTTTTAGCGGTAAATACAAACAGAAAATTTTACGATTATAACACTAGAATATCATGATACTTCATGAGCATTCCAGTGTTAACAGGATGGAAATTCAGACCACGTAATTGCTCAGTGCATTCCGATGTGTATAATTAAAGTAAATTCAACATGTAGTATCAATGAAGTGGCTCGCTCAAGGGAACTCAGAAATAGAACTAAGGGGAAACGAAATGCTACTGAAAGATGTGAATCAGCTAATAATACTTCGTGATTGGATCAAGATGTTGCTCCGATCATAGCAAATTTCTGCAAACTGTAAGTGGATGGATATGACATACCGAGACATAATATTATGAAAATCAGAATGATAGCGATATATTTCAAGTAAAGATATTGAACATTAATTTGCAAAATATAATTTGGTTGTAATCTAGAAAATGAATGTTTAAAATACGTAAGTATTTTACATTTACATAATTATAACGACGAACGAATCAATACCGAGGGTGACGATGTCAGTAACATTTTGTTTGACTTAGTACATAAGCCATAGTTAATAGATGAAATCCATATTTTCGCCACGGCTCACATAGCTTTAGTTTTTTCTACGAACATTACACAACCCCATGAAACGTGAGTCACTGCGAAAAAGATCTTGTTCATATATTTGCTTTATATCACGTTGACTTTTATGATTTTAGTTGCTATTATAGTGTGGAATATTGTTTGAAAGATTTGGCTTCATACTTTTAGAAGACGGATACGTCCTGATTGATTCATTGCCTGTTTCTAGAAACGTGGATTTTATTAGGACTTTTTATAAGAGTCACGTTTTTGCTAGAAATATTTCTTGCATTATTGCGAATCTTGAAACTTCACAGAAATGTTTATAGGTACTAAAAAGATTGTATTGAAATATTGTATATATATAGCTGGAATAACTATTGCAATCAACACCCGTCATATTTTGATAGAAACTTTCCCTAAATCTGTCGATAAGTTATAATAAAGTTTATTTTTATTTCAAAACAAATTCAGAAAAGTTGAATGACAGAATGTTTTCCGTACATTAACAATAGTACCGCGGATGCTATTCTAAGACGCTGGCATCTGTGTGTTTTCAATAATGCATTTAAATTGATTGATGACTTCTGATAAAACATTAGTCTGTAAAGATAAATCTTGTTTTCTATCAAACTTTTTCTTTTCCGTCATTCTAATGTACAATTCCATTTTTACGAATGAAAATGTCGGAATTGGAGCATAAAATCGGTGTATTTTTTTGTCAATAACGACGATACAAAAAATATAAAGAACCATACATCTGCATATGTAAATAAAAGGTTTTTGAGTGAACTCAGTAAAGCAAAGCGCACGGTAATTAAGTTTGCAAACCTTAGCATTTGGCAGCGTGCCGACGGACTCAGGCGAACTAATAGAGAGCCGGTGGTCGCTCGCATGCCTGTACCAACGACATTTTGTTTGTGATTGTACACCACGCACCCGATGAGATTCTGTCCAACTGTGCTGTTTGTGTAATCGATTTTGATTAAGTGCTATGTGGACTGAGCTAAGGTTAGTGCTAGCGATGTTAGCTGTGGCAACTAGCTGCCAGTAGTTTCGGAAAAAGGGTTGGGTTTATCTGCATGTTTTTTTTTGTTAAAAATGTTTTTCTTGAAACTTTGTAAATAACGAATCTGTTTCGAATACATGTGACAGCAATGCTTCAAGTACTACTATTATTGTTGGTAGTGTATATTCAGGATTGTGTACCTTTAGTAGTTTATAGGTATCGTCAGGGAAATTGCTATCTGAAGACACTGTAAGTAGGTACTGTCCTAAATAGTTCAAGTCCTTTACACCAATTCATAAGTCCTCGTTTTTCAGCGAGTCTGTAATTTCCAAGTACCCTACGTGCATAATTAACATCACTTTCTCCATAATTCTAAAGTGTATAAGTTTAAATCATTACGTAGTTCATTTCTGGTTAGTCCTTGAATGTAAACACCGGTACACCCGACCGCTCGGCATATGTTGCTCCAAGGTTACGGAGATTTTTCGTTCGTCGTTCATAATTTACTTCGGCCTGTTTCGATTGTTATGATACTTGATTTATCGAGTGCATATTTTGTTTCGACGAAAGCTCTCCGTAGAGGAGGGTTGCCATGAATCATATTAACGGTTGGTCGGGATAAACATTTTTTTTTTACCAAATCCGATGTTCGATTGGTTCTATTCTTTCGGTTCGATTCTTCTTTTTGTGGGTCAACTATAGATTCACCTCTGCCTAACCATTCGGGGAAAACAGACATGAAGTTATGTTATGTTATTTATATTCGAAAATACGTGGTTTGTTTTAGCACCATAATAAAGCCTCAGATATGTATATGGGTTGTTATTATAGTAATATATCTTGTGTGAGCAGAGCAGAGCATTTATTAATAACATTACCGACTTACGAAGTAAAACCAAATTGTCAAATTTATTAGAGAGCTTTTGGTAATTTATCAACTGTGGCAATATGTCTATATTAACTCAATAATAATTTACGAACCTAATTCAATTATCGCAGGTATTTCTAGTACCTCCCTAATATATATTTGGATAATTATTTATATAAACTAAGTACTATGTTTATCTAAATAATTATCAAATTATAGATTTTAAGTAGCGACCCGCCCCTTCTTCGCACGTTTTTACGACTTGAGGAATCATCGAGATTTCTTTAATAATAATGTAAGTGTGATTAATGTATAATGTAAGTGTGATTAATGATTTATTTATAGTTCAACTAATGATTTATTCGCATAAACCTTCCAATGAAATAAATGTTCTGTGTGTTGTGTTCAGTGTGTTCAGTGATTGTGAAAACCGCATCAAAATCCGTTGCGTAGTTTAGAAGAACAACGCGGTCTCACAGACATGAAAAGCGACTTCAATTTATAGATTACACAATTTTAATATTATACAGAATTACCGTTAAAACCGTCGTTTTCCTGAACACTGCCGAGTCCGCACTGAAAACCCCAAAACCTTTCCGAATTTGTTTTGTAAATAACAATTATTCCACTTAATGAAGAAGAAAACAGAGTAAATTGCTCATTACCTCGCATCGTAAACCTAAATACGAACTCGTCCAACCTCGAAGGTATCCAGTTAAAAGTTACCGCGATGAATCACTAAGTTTCACTCATATAAATAAAACACGGTAAGGTTGAAAATTGAGATAAATCTGTTCCAACCGAGAAAGCCGCAATAGATATCGACAATTAGACAGAAGCTCTATTATTCACAGGGTTCTGTACTAACGCGGAAACACATTTAAATGTTCTCAACAGACTCGAATTTATTGAACGACAAATTAATGAATATTGCTTCTAATTTTTCAAATGGTCTTGAAGAACAGATTAGGGTAATAATGTCGACAGTAATTTTCTTTATCTTTTTCCTTCTCCTCATTTAATCGTATCTAGTTATAAAAATGTGAAAGGTTGTATATTTGGATGTTTGTTACTCAACCACGGCTGAACGGTTTTCGATGAAATTTGGCACACAGATAATTTACAACCTCGATTAACACATAGGATACTTTTTATTCTGGTACTATTTTCTCGTGGGAAAATTTCCGAACTCTACGCGGGCGAATCCGCTGGAAAAAGCTAATGGGATATAAAGTTTGACAATAGGTTGCTATGTGGAGTTTTGTCTGGACAATGTCTTGTTATCGGATGTAATTCTGGCTCTAGACTTAGCTGGCCGTATCTTTAATTGTACGTCTACGTTACTGATGGACGTTAGGGCATTGAACCGTGGTTTAGGCCTTTCATTTGTTTCTGCGATCTATAATTAGGCTTTGTTCTGAATCAAATAAATAAAACAGCTCACTAGACCTGCTATTAGGTTCTAGAACGATTTCTTTTGTTTTGATATGTATTTAATTTAAATGAATTTGACAGTAATAATGAACATCAGTACGTTACTATTGTAAACATGATTTAACCTTGATTTTGATTGATTAAATGAATCAATCTAAGTCGAAGTATATTGATCTTGTGGATTATTATCCTTCCACAAACTGCCACAACCTGTATCCGATAATTATGATCGATGGGGGATCCATTCTCTCTTTTGGGACAAAATGAAATTCAATATGGCTTGGAAATATTTCAATGGACCACGATTAATTTTATATTTTGTGAGATTAGATATTAGTTTCAATAAAAGAGACCTTTTTTGGTCAAAGGGAATGTTCCTTTGAAAGAACGTTATTACTACAATATGTCAAAGACTAGAATTGTTTGTGCCAAAGAGACTCTTCAGAATATAATTTTATTTTATGGCGTTCCGAGATATTCTAAATTGGCAAGACCGAAGACAGCGGAATATTTTCTAAGATTCGTTCAAATTAGTGTTATTCATCATGTAAAATTAGTGAAAACCAAAACTAATAAATACGATCTGTTTATTTCAGCGACAGTTGATAGTTTATATTGACTTTTTATATTAAAATAATGTGAGTCTTGAAACAAGTAGGCAAATAAGAAATTGGCTTAAAGTTTTTATTTGAACTGTAATTTTATAGGAAGAGTCGGTTGCCAATGTAATAAAACGGCAGGAAGGGGTGGCTGTATAACATTAACGATGAAAAACAGTCAAGTGCGAGTTTTATGAAAATAAATTGAGGTTCCGACTGTGAGGGACTAGAAGGCGATTTTTTATACGTTCGACCTCTTCGGGCACAAGATGCCTTTGAAGTTTACATATTTTGTTCCCTGTGTGACTAACTTTTTGCAGGTCCTGTCGTCTGCGAAAGGGTTTTAGTAATAGTTGGGGCACGATAAAAAGTTTGAAAATTCTAACTAATATTATAAATGCGAAAGTGAGTTTGTTTGTTACGCTTTCATGCTAAAACAGCTGAACAGATTTAGATGAAATTTGCCACATGCGTAGACCATAGCCTGGAATAGGACATAGGATACTTTTTATCCCGATATTCCCACGGGGTCGAGACACACGCGGGTGAAACCGCGGGGCGCAGCTAGTACCGAATAATTCTTTTACTGATCGTATTTCCTGTTTATTCAAGAGACTAATGTTCGTTCTAAGATTTCGATTTCGAGTCAGGCAAATTGCGTAATAAAATACCTATCCATCTGGTATCACCGACTCCAAGAGAATCCTAAACCACAAGTCAATGATCTCAAACATTGAACCGACTTTAAAACAACGAACCGCGTATAATAGTCGCCGTTACTCTTGAATAAGGACGAGAGCACATATAACTAGATGACGTGTCATCGACCGCTGAATGTCTTGAAAAGCAGCCAAATGGATGTCCGACCTCGGCTTGCACCAGCGTTGCCGGAAACATGGTGTGAACAAAAATGTCGTGTAAACAATTGAATATTTCAAAATCACGTATTGGCTTAGTACAATCGATTAAATTATTAATAGCCTCTTGATTGAAAGCGTACGCGTCGCGAGCGTGCGCAAATATTTTTTATGAGGAGAAATAGTCTAAATATTTATAGGTACCATCACTGGCCTTGGACCACTTTTGAACCTTATTACTAAGGGCATAAGGGTGCAAAAGTAGTCAACCGCCATTGTTCGCGGTTGTACATACATTCTCCAATGATAGCACTCATCATTTGTCAATAAATAGTTATAAAATAGTTCAACTTTTCCTAAATTCGCTGAAACTTCCGACTATGACCAAGTAACATAACAAAAATCTATTCGATATTTATCAGTCAAAATACCGAACTGTTACAGACGTAACTATCTGCAACCGTCAAGGAAGGTTTATTTCCCGTAATTAACTCGTGCAACAGCTAATTTGTTACTCCAGGTAATTAGCTCCTTAATAACTTCACAGCATTTGTAGACAGACAGGATTCTAGTGCACAGATTTACAAATTGCGGTGATAAGTTTGTTTAATATAGATTTCATAGTGTTTTAATTCAAGTAACAGTTCATTGAGCCCTTTAGAATTAGATCCTAATTCAAACTTTGCACTGGACTATTGGGCTCTTTTTCAAACTTGAAGCTGTACTATAAGTAGAAGGATACAATAGGGAATATGCATGTATTTTTTTAATAATTTTATTCGATAGTTTTCATCGTCAAATAATAGTTTAAAAAAATTCGACGGCAAAAAAGCAATTTAAAGTACTTAATTTTTTTTTTTTTAATATCCAACCGATCCGGGCTATTTAAACGCCCTCCATTTGGCGCGCTTGGTGTGGTGACGTCACAGACCGTGAAAACAAACAAGCAACTGTCAAGTCAACGTCAAACACTCCTTTTTGTAGGAGCGTTTGACATTGACTTGACACTTGTTGATTGACTTGACACTTGTTGATTGACTTGACATTGACATTTTGATTGTTATCCCGGATTGTTACGTCACATCCGCTCTTAGCTTTTCAAGTATTTGAATTACCCACAGTTTTTTGGGACTTTAAAAAAATTTATTTCTCTTAGAAATTTTATTCAAAATATTGATGGAGGCATAATTCTGAAGTCTGTAAAAAAAGTTTATAAAAAAAATATTTGACCCATATTTTAATCACATGCATATTCCATATTGAAATTGGACATACAATTATAACCCAGTTGCCTCAAACATTGTTTGACCTTTTGCCCGTTGACTATAAAAAGTCGCATTCATTACGTCTAGCTAGATTGAAGCCTAGATATCAAAGAGTCGAATGAAATATTAAAGCCCGATCTGCATAGGATAGCTGGCAAAGTCATGTCGCTCAAACTAGAATCACAAAGGCCTGTTGTGTTCTATCCATGTTTTATGTGCGTAACGAAAATAAAGTACGAACGGATACCTAGTTCTGTCAATATTATTATTTGCTTCGAAAAACGGTGCTATATTTTGATGAATTTTGTTTTGTGAGTAGGTAAGAACTGCTATATGTTATTCTTTATAGATCTGTGTTTGAAGTTATATTATATTCGCAGCAAAAAATATGTTATTAATCCTAAACATATTTATTTGTCAGAATATGGTTCATTAAATGGGTCTTGGGTTTAGTCAATGGTCTCATCACGTACTGCCACGTGTGGCGTGCAAATATAAAATTGAGATAAAATAAAACTTTCGCTTGTTTATTTATCTATTATTAACACTCGTTGCGTATTTTGTTTCTATTAAGTACATAAAAAATATCGTGTACTGTTTTTATGCTGTGAAACTACGTTTCGTTGTTGGTACCATATTATACAACCAGCCGTAATTTCAATGGATAACTGTTGGTCTTTGACTAACATCCAGAAGTCCAAACTCAAGGTCTGCCAACGAGCAATGAAACGCAGAAACACAATACTGCGCTCCAAAACAAAGATAGTTGACGTGGCTCAAAAGGCTGCCCAACTTAAATGGGATTGGGCAAGACATGTCTGCCGCATGCTAGATAAACTGTGGGCTTAAATAGCAAATAATTGGTGCCCCGAGACCTGAGACAGTAAGGCGGGGTCGCGGTAGACCACGTAGGAGATGACGGGACGAGCTGGATGGGTTCCATCAAAACTGGAAGAAGGATGCGCGGGCTGGCGACAGGTAGTAGAAGTGGAGGGAAGCCTTTGTCCAGGAGTGGGATAGCGGAGGCAATTAAAAAAAAACTGTTGGCACGTTGGTTACCATTGTAGATCTTGGCCCGAAATGATAACACGAACGGAAATGTGTGATAGGATGTCAAGTTGTCAGGAGAATTCTTGCCAAACAAACATCACATTGATCTTTGTTTGTTCACGTCATCTCGATTGTTCCCTCCAAGAAAATAAGCAGAATATTCCCACTGGTTCGTAAGTAAACATACTATCAGTCAAGTGCCACTACTGGTAACAAGTCATCAGCTACTGATCGTTGTCCGTCGTTCATATAAACGGGATGTTCGGACAGACAGACACTTCAAAGAAAATTGTTTTACATGTTATGTCGAGATACAGCTTGTTATTAAAAACTTCTTGATTTTTCGTCATAAATATTTATTAATATTTTCACAGTTTATTCAGTTTTGATGATTATGATGTGGGTCTGAAACTGTTAGATTTTTAATATTGCCTAATATAAGATTCATAAAATGGTAGATACTGTTCTTCAGAATAGGTGTAGGTAATTTATTTAATATTTATTTATTTATCTCCCAAACTCATCTTGGGATTCAACATTCATGTGTTTTCTTTTTTCAATTGGTATAAAAATGTAAACGCATTTTTATTCGTGCCCTGTCAGTCTTTTCAGGATAATAACTATTCCATTTTCCGTAGTATTATGTTGCCTGGCTATTATCTAACTTAACATGGGCCTCTGTCTCATTTCCATAAGAATACCTACTTTACGTATTTTTATTTTATTGTTTACTAGAAATATTCAATTTTAGCACAAGTATGTTTAGTTACGGTGGATAATGTAAATGTAAAGATAAACTCGAGTGCTTGATGCACGTGTTATCACGCCCATGTTTTAGAAGCATGTGCATCTAAACACTTGAACGGCTATTACAGAGCACGTGTCTGATTCTAGTGGCAAAACACTAATATATTGTTAAGTGGGTTATGAAGCTCGGTTGCAGGAATGCACGATTGTATGGCGGCATGAGTATTGCGTACAGAAACATGTTACGACTGTGTTTGTACGTATATAATTTGTATAGACATTCAAACTCAGTGCGTATGAACGCAATTCTTTGTCGGAATTTTTGTCACAGATAGAATTTTTTCAGGGAAATTTACATCTATAAAGTCAGATTTTCTTATACATAGGTATCCTATAATAGACTTGTTTTAATTTCCAGATGTAGTAGGAAGCACTTTCTTTCAAGACCAAGTTCACTTGCTAATAATATTTATAGTACCTTATGCATAAAATTGCCAACCTTTTGAATAATAAAAATGATGAATAATAAAAATGAATGCACTCGAATGAAACTAAAACAAATAATTCGAAACTTACACTCAACTAAACTAATATCAACTTTTAATTAATGCCATATAAGAAAGAAAACTTGAGCTGAACTTACAAAAGTTAATGATATAGGAATGTAAAGCAAAAGGAAATGAAGCGTAAATGCATTCGTTCCACTTAATAGTTAGAACCAGGCCACAACCCCTTGCGGGGTGTTTTACTATGCGTAAGTCTCTCCCTAGCTATTGTCTCTGCTGGGAAATGGCGAGCAGATTTTCACAATTTTTTCGCTAACTGTAAAATATTGGTAGGTAAATGATTTTCCATATAATTTTTCGTTTTAAGTTTTACGGACCTTATCAGACCGATTACATTAAAATAACATACATATTGATTAATTTAGATGATTATTGATAATGATTAGATGATTGATTTAAATAGATTAGAAAATCGGTCAAGTGCGAGTCAGACTGCGCCCTCATGGTGGTGTGTTTAGGTAATAATGAATATGTAAAATCTTAGAACCTTACTAAGAGGTTCACCATAAAATTGAGGAAGAACAAATAACGATTACTTTAAGCTTTGGTTTCGAAAGAAAACTGTGAACAGTCACACAATAATGGCTGTCTAAATACAGTCCGTTTTTTGACACCTCAATGTCAAATCTTGGTGAACATGAAAGCTTTTCATGACGGTCGTTATAATGTGACGGTACGACTTTCCCAGGAAACCAAAGTTTAACTATATTTTATATGAAAACGTAAAAGGATAGCTTCCTTAGGTTTTCAGTTTTCACTTTCAACACACTATTACAGTTCAAGAAAAAATATAATCACATTGTAAAAATAACATAGGTAGGTATTTCTTAAAACTGTCAAATTCTTATGCTACCTATCGTTAAGAAAAAATTGTGTAATAAATCAAAGAGAAGTGTTGTTTATTCAAAGAGGGAACATTCTGCCGTCGTAATAGATTGCCCCAAGTTTTTATAACAAAGGGATGACCTTTTCGCTGGATAAAAACTTGGGACGTCCCTAAACGGAAAGGAAAAGAAAAGTAATTATCTTCTGTTTTACATCAAACTTCACTTTTTCAATAAATATTACGATTGATTTATCTTTATTTTTAAACTTTTAAACATGAGAAATATAAGGTCCTTCAATAGAGACAGAATGACAATCATATTTCTGACCCTAAACTTAAATAACCTGAAAAACTTTGGACAGGTGACATCTTTTTTACCTAAAGTAACAAACAAGTAGGTAGACCCTAAGTAGGTTCATAAACTTGTAGAAATAAGATGTTTTTTGGGATGACCCGGTATTACAAGACCTTTCACTTTCAAAACTTTTCTTATTTACGAAAAACTAAAAGTGCCAGAGAAAACGTATTAAATCAACTCGTATTGTTTTGATGTCTTGGTGGAATTAAACATTGAGTTTATAACTCAAAAGTATTACTAACTCCATCAAAAGAAGTGTGTGCTTTTTTTGTGGATGCATTTTATTTTTTAACTTACACGATGTTTTAATTAATAAAATTGTAATAAAACTATCTTTAGCGGGTGTTGCGACCACAACAGTTTTAATGGATGTGATAAAGAACTTCAACAATCAACGCGAAATAAATTCATGAAGTTTGTTTTATTTTATCTATTTTCTAAACAGCAACCATAATTTTATCATTTTTATTTCGATACTTACCTTATTTTATAAAAAATGTGATGCTAAGTATCGTGTTATGATTTTATAATACATTTAAAAACATTATGCCTATTAACTTCTTAAATACAGACACTTTCCTAAACTAAATGTTAGAATGTTCTGCCTACAAACCTAACAGCCTTCTCTAAAACATTTTATCAGTTTCACTGAAAAGGTATCTCTGAATAAATGGAGTTCAAAATAATGAGTCTCATCTGACACTCTCGGTGCATACGGGAAACTAAATACATTTATAATGAACTATTTAATTACTAATAGCGTGGATCATTAGAACTAATTGCAAGGTGTCATGAGCATTGGCAGTTTCATGTTCTACTTGGAAGCTAATTAAAATAATTATTGTATCAATATGTACCTATCGTTGTTGCGAGTGATGTTCACTTTAGAAATATCAGCATTTAAAAGCAAAGGGGGCCCTATGTCCAGCAGTGAACGTTTTTCGGCTGAAATGACGATGATGATGAATAACCTGTTTTTAATTTCAGCTAAATTGTCCGACTCGACAGAAACATGAAAGTTTACAAGGAAATTCTAGAAAAAAGTTCTGCAAAATGTCTAAAAAACCCTTTGTAAATACCTCGATCGCTTTCTTGCCAACAACGACTACATTAACACTTATCGGTTTACATACAAATTGAAAATAATGTTCCATAAAATTTATGCCCTAAATAGGAGGGCATAAATTGTCTGACGCCTTTTAAACCTTGAGGGTTTAATTAAAATGTCGACGACAGAGATAAAATAAAACAGTGCACTTCATTTATTAATGGCGTACCTCATTTATGCACCCCGTAATATACAGCTAAGTACTCGGTGAAACATTTTTGCTCGAACACTATAATAATGTATTTTATCTTGTTTATGCAGGTAGGTACAGCGTTGAGTTGAATGAAATATTTTCGAGCTAAATGCAAGCTTAAGTTTTTATTCTCCACAATGCATGTATTAACATAAAGGCTCTTACATACTGGGGCGATTCGTCGCGCGTCGCGTGGCGAATCGCGCCAGTATGTAAGAGCCATAACAGCACGCCTTGTTTCCCTGAACGATTGGGCAGAGGTGTGAGGGCGCCAGTTATGTTTAAGTCCAAGGCCCAGTTGTGTTATATTTAGGGGGCGAGCCTATTGCCATCAACCGGGCACGAATCCAGACTCCGGGCTGCTGCTGAGAAATTGCACATAGAAAACCCAATAACACTTTGCCTGACCTGGGAATCGGACCCAGGACCTCATGCTCTCACGCTTGCGACCACTAGACCAACGAGGCAGTCGGCATTATGCGAAGTATTTACTTTACTATAAATGCTCATTAATATTGAATCAAATAGATGTTTTGATTTGGCGTAGATATTGATGAATGATTCCTTAGGTCCTGCTTTTTCCATTTGGCTACGGAACCGTAACAAGCCCATATATGCGAGTCGGACTCGCATATCGAGGCGAGGGCTTTGTACCTTGGTAGCGAAAACAGTTTCCAAAAATGTATCAACTAAAATACAAAACAAATTCGAAAAGACATCTCTTAAAAAACTGAGAAGACTTTGTCCATAATTCAGAGTCAACAAATACTGATAAGATATATATCAATTCGATTTTATTTCCCCCTTCTTTTTGGGGGACTGGTGACCTTCGATTTACGTGACATGGCGAATTTGTATCTCTGTGCCGAGATGAAACTCAGAGACTGAATTGGTTTTATGGCGTTTCTGATCGAAAGAGGAGAAAATATCCTAAAGGTTTTGGAGGACAAACGATTGTTCTAAGAAAACATTGACAAAATCATGATTTAACACGATTCTGTAAAAATCTCACCGATGAAGTGAGCTGTCAATAGTATCAATTCCTAGAGTTTTATGATTGATTAATTATATCTAGGGTTCATTAATCAATTAATGATTTACTCTTTGGAAAAGTTTGTTTCAAAAGGATTTCCTGGAACTCAGGCAAAAAGCCAATAACTGTAATATTAGAAAATGCTACTAAAATAATAAATACTTGCAGCATTTCATGGTTATCGGTTTGAAATTCACATAATCCCAACAGAGCTCTTGATTCAAAATCAAATGATATATATTATTAGCAAACCTCGCTAGAATTTATCGGTAATGTCAACTTACTACAATTTTCCTTGAGCAATATTCCCCGAACGTCTTGTCGTGTCGTGTCCGTGTCGCATGTCTAAAACGGAACTGTCTTATCTCACTTCCTATGTTTCGGTTTACGAACTCCCGAGATCGTTCGCGATCTGCCGTCGCCGGATCAGCCGACCGTATAATTCTGCACTTTGGCTATAAAGAACTGGGTCAGTGGGTTGTGTTTAGGGCTGTCATTGTCAGTATTCAAACTTCTACATATTGCAACAGATCCAGCGGAATCCGTAAACAATTATGCTCTTGTCTATTTAAAAAATAGATCTATTTTCTCGGTCGTGAATAATAAAGACGTTGATATGACAGCCCTGTTCAGTGACAATAGTATGTTTACTGATAGCGCGATATCGGACTGTTGGCTTTATACCTGACTGTTCATTGCCACGAGTGTCACGGGGGGAAGGACAGGTCGTAGATTACTGAACCGAAAGTATTGGATCGATTTCAACGTAGCTTCGGTAATTTGTTTGAACATCGTTGTCGTAAATAGCCCTCAACATTGTTTTATATCATATTTTGTTCGTTTTAACAGGAAACTACATGGTTGTAAATTAAAACGTTTAAGGTAAAACTGAAGTGAAATCTTGAAACTATTCAAATGGCAGTATCGGGTAGGTACTATTAGCAAGTCTGGCATAGCGATCTGTCAAAACTTTATGCTCCATAGCGATTTGAACCCAATATGATTAATATACGAGGCTTCGAAACAGCTCAAACTTGCTTCAAATATGTATAATTTAGCTACGTTTCTGGAATAGAGAGAATAGTTTACATATTGTAGTTTGAAGTTTCGCAATCAGTACATTAGTGAAACTCGTGTCCGTGATTGAGTCTGTGTAACTTTTTTATTGCAGTTCACCCAAACTCGGAAGCGGAGAGCAAACTGTTTGTTGCCGAAAGTTATGTCATTTTCAGTAATATGAAGGCCAAATGTTTGTTGAATGATTCTCCAAGTATCGTTACAGCAAATGTATGCATATTTAGGTAATTACATAATTGCTTTTGGGGCCTTGTTTGTTGGTTTTGTATCTCATTGAAAAAAACAATTCTGATTTCACTGTGTGAAAACCATTAAAGTAAGTATGTAATTATTCGGATGCACTAGCACATTCTGAAGGCCCGCACGTTAGCAGTTAACAAGCAAACTGCACTTGACTGACCGCAGTCGAACTCTACAGTTCTACGAAAGAGCTTCCACTAGTCAAGATACTTAGTTCCTACGTCACAGCCTGAACTGTCCCGCTACTAATATTTTCAGAGTGAATTTACCTGTCTATAGTTTGGGTTAATTCAAGATAATTCCCTTACCAACCTTATGGACTGACCAATCTTTTCGCCGCATCCATACTAATATTATTATAAATGCGAAAGTAACGGCATAACGAATTTCGATGAAACAAGAATATAATTAATTTCGGATACTATTGGTACACCTCTACCTACCCTTTGGGGATCACAGGCGTAATGTTATGTTATGTGTGTTACTTTTCCTTTACCTGTTTTATCTATAATGCACTATGTTTTTTTTTTTTCTCCTTGTTCCTATCTAATTTCCCCACCACCCTTGATAGACTGGTATAGAATGCCTAAGGCATTAAGTCCGCCTTTGCAACTTTGTTTTTGAGAGCGAAAAGTTTAAATACCTAAATAAATAATTTCCAACCCCAACGCGAGCGAAGCAGCGGCCAAAAGTTAGTCTTTCTATAAGTCTTAAATTACCAAGAGAACTCATTAAATATGAACGTCTAGGAAATCCCTAGCAAGGTGAACACTAACCATCAGAAGTATCTCTAACAATCTAACCTGTTAGAACAACAACTGCGAACAACATAGTAAACAAGTGAGCACACGGTAAACATTATACATAAACAAGAGTGCGCTATCTAACGCTTCCTGTTTAGAGTTTATAGATGCATTTCCTTTCAGGCTGCCCGCCCCTTTATTGGGTGCACCTTATATGTTATGGAGGAAGATGTAAATTTTAATATGTGGGTAATAATAACAGCCGCAAGGGTCGATTGAAAGTTAAGCTACGTTTGCCGCGGTCGGTTTGTGGACCATCCATTACACATCGAGACCCCTCCGTATCTCGCAGAGCACGTCAGTGCTCGGCGATACGACGCCGCTGCCGCGCCGCCGTCACCACGCCGTTCCGCTTGATTAATTAAAGTATTATAAAGCACTTGCACTCTTGCAAGCAGCCGATAATAAAAAAAAAAAAAACAGTTACATTATACTTTAATTAATCAAGCGGAACGGCGCGGCGTCGTAGCGGCAGCGGCGCGGCAGCAGCGCGTTGGCGGCGCGTTGGCGGCGCGTTGGCGGCGCGTTGGCGGCGCGGTGACGGCGTCTAGTCGCCGAGCACTTAAGGTGTTGGTCCCGACTGGCATTTGTAGATTTGACAGTTGTTACGGGTAGTTAGAAGCCTAAAACTCTAACAACTGGTCATGCCAAGGGATATTGTGTTACCCAGTAGGAGGAGGACAGATATGCGCAGACGCTCCATGTAAAATACTGGTATTCAGCTGCATCCGGTTATACTCGAAGCCGGCTCCAACTAGATGCATTTCCTTTCAGGCTACCCGCCCCTTTATCGGTGCACCTTCTGTGTTATGGTGGAAGACGTAAACTTTAATATATAGGTGGAAAGTCTTCTATTAAATGAATGGTGCTGACCGCGATTCAGTTGATGTAAGCCAAACATATTGGTTTATTTTTCTCCTGAAATTTTAACTGGGGAAGTAAAATTATGAGAAGACACTGTAAAATAATGCTTTTAGTTGACACGCTGTTTAACGAAAACTCTTTAGTATAATTCTATTTATTATTATTTGTGTAACAGATGCAGTGTCGTTTGAGTACAAATAGGTGTGAATGAGTAACTAGTGTTAATTTTATAAATGGAATCATGTCGTGTTCAAGATTTCACTATAGTGACTAGACCGAAATCGGGCTACTCATTTCGGTGAACAGATAGACAGACAAAAAAGTAAAAACAATCAAAGTCAAAGTCAAATAATTTATTTCAAGTAGGCACATTAAAGGCACTTTTGAACGTCAAATACATAGAAATAGAACTGATTCTAGTTGCCCCTTCCAAAAGGTAGTTTTCGTATGGAGAAGAATGGGCAAGAAACTCCACCGTTACTCTTTTAAAAAAAATGTTTTACAATATTTGGTATACTGTACAGTCACGGACTTTAATTGATGAGCCACCTGGCACTGTTCGTATTTTAGCCGTGTAATGCAAATCGGGTTTATTCGGTTCCCGACAGCAAAGTCTTCGTATTAGAAGAAGAAAATTATATTTCATACCGGTTGGCTAACCTGAGAGTCACCTTGACAGCAGAGTGACTACTCAAAGTCAATCAATTGCAGGTCTAGCAACAGTAACCTAGCAACGATAAATAATTGTTGCTAGGTTACTGTTGCGATAGTAACGTTAGCGTACGGAGAAATTCTCTGACATCGATATTTCAACTGTCACTGTCTTCAGTTAAGTTTTCAGAATTATTGAGTTAATGAGCTATGATTCAAAGAAGGTCGGTATCAAATAGATTGGATAAACTTAATGCAACATTGTATTTATTTTTATCATTGAGAACTTATTAGTCAACCTCTATGGATATTTCCGATTAAAAGTAATTTATTTGTCATCTTGATATTTCAAGTGTCACTGTCTTCAGTTATGTTTTCATAATTATCGAGTTAATGAGCTATGATTCAAAGGAGGTCGGTATCAAATAGATTGGATAAACTTAATGCAATATTGTATTTATTTTTATCATTGAGCACTTATTAGTCAACCTCGATGGATATTTCCGATTAAAAGTAATTTATTTGTCATCTTGTTTACGAGCTTGCGATTTAAGTTCGTGTGTAATCGTGTAAACTCGTGAATGTATGAAACTGCAAAATTGAAAAGTTTGAAGGTGGCTCATCAATTAAAGTCCGTGACTGTACATCAATTATATAATTACATGTGAAGACGACGCACCGAGAATACAATTACGATAGGTAAAAAGAATTAAAAGTATTAAAAATGGAGCAATGACAAATAAATAAATTAAGTATGTGATAGATACATGGTGCACACATATTTACAAACATTAAAGTATACGATATCACAATATTCCTGTCCAATATTTTTGTTATACCGATCATTTAGTAAAAAGCTGTTATTTTAACATTACAAACAGACACTTTGTATATAAGTATAGTATACATATATTCATGTTCAAGTTCATATACAATGTTCAGAACATACAGGATGCAAAATAAACTAGTATTAACATAAAATATGAATGCGATTGTATTGTTGTAAGCCTTATTTTGTGAAGTTTCAATGTTTTATAACATTTATTTAATAGTGTATTGGTAATTAATCGCTCATTAATAGTTAATGAGAGATTATCAGGCAGCAGTAGCCTGTTGAACGCAGTCGGCCGTTGATTAATGCTGATACATTATTTATTGAACACGGATAATATTTACAAAGAGATAAATTGTATAATGTTACAGATGAGGATTGATATTTTTGACATGCTGTCGCGGACATAGCTATGTATGGTTGAATGAGGAAAGTGATCCCGCTGTATCCTCATTCACCCGTACATGTCCGCTTATTTTATTTTTTGCCTTATGAGAGTTCCCATTGGCTGAAATTACAACTTCCATACAAACATTCATCCTCTATAATTGAGATATTGATTCAGGCGTGACTTTGCGGCAAACCATTAAAAAAAAACAATAGACGTAGATATATTTAGTAAACTATTCCGCTTAACTATTCTTCAAGAGTCATAAAAACCCTTTAAGAAGATATAAAATTGACAAAATCGTGTATTGTTTTTGTATTTAATATGGGTCAAAGACCTGAAATAAATGTTTTTTTTTATAGATGAATTTTCGAAACTGCTTCCCTAGTGCTCACTTTCGTTGTAAAGACAAGAAAGAACTCTTGCGCAAAATTGCATGCTTCTATACCCAGCCGTTTAAGCTGTGCGTTGTCTATCAGTGAATGAATGAATTTAAGATTTTTATTAACTAGAACGTACTTACTATTGCGCTCCAGTTTTTTCGGGTTTCCCTGCAATTACCTCTATATTAACAATCACTGTATCACGGTAGGCAAATTCAAACAAAACACACAAAGTAGTAATTATTTCACACCTACATAGGTATCCACTTATTTGTAGGAAAACCACCAATTGCGGTTTTATAATAAATACTAGAGAACATGAAAATTCTTCGTCATTGGAACACACATATTAATATGTAATAAACATTGCTGATTAACGAATGTATACGTTATTTAAATGTTGAACGTCACGTAAGTATGTACCTTTAAGTCTTTTCAAGTGTTTCATATCTTTATAGTGTTTTCCTGTACTTTACAGTCTCTATAAGGTTCTCAGGTAATAAACATTTATGATTAGAGAATAGGCGATAGTCTGAAATAGTTTCTAAAAATAAAAAATAAAAAAATAGTTAAAAAGCATCTACACTACATTTTCTCTCAAACTTTCCGGCAAATGGCAAAAGTATTCAGACTATAATAATCCTAACTAATATTATAAATGCGAAAGTGAGTTTGTTTCTTACGCTTTCACGCTAAAACGGCTGAACGGATTTGGATGAAATTTGGCACTGGGGTAGACCGTGAATAGGAAATAGGATACTTTTTACCCCGATATTCCCGCAGGATCGAGACCGCGGGTGAAACCGCGGGGCGCAGCTAGTATATTATAAATGCAAAGGTAGGTAGTTTGTGACGCTTTCACGCTAAAACGGCCGAACGGATTTGGATGAAATTTGCCACTTGGGTAGACCATGACCTGGAAAAGAATATTTAAAATTTGACTTTTATCCCGGTAGTTCGTTCCCGTGGGATAATTTCCAACATCCACGCGGAAAGCCGCGGGAAAAAGGTAGTTATCAATATAGCAATGATACGAACTGTCAAAGCCCCTTTACATTATCTTGAGCCTGTATTTTTGCTACAAACGCTAACGACAGGCAATGGCCGCAAAGCAAAAATGGTCAGTAAAAGAAAACCGCTCCGCTACTTCTGTAGGCCCAGATCAGTTGAAAAACACCGTTTCGCTTCGTTCCGCTACCGCCTACGGCAAAGCAGTTGCAGCTCTATGTGACGCATTTTAATGCAAACATTCATTAGGAAAGCAATCAAGCATGGCTATGAAAGTCGACTGACGTATGACAAAGAGTGATGGTCTTACGTCACTATAATGACGTCACAACGAAGCAGTAAGCAAGATTACAACGTTTTTAGACCTAGGATACCTACCTAGGTTATTTTGCCCGCACAGTTTTGTCGTTATTACATTACAATAATTCATTCAATCTGCCTAACCTTTTCCCAACTATGTTAGCGTCTGTCTACTATGTTGGTGTATGTCGGCATCCAATCTAACCGGATGCAGCTGAATACCAGTATTTTACATAGAGCGACTGCTTAACTGACCTTCACAACCCAGTAATTGGGCAATACGATACTCCTTGGTAAGACTGGTTGTCAGAGTTTCAGGCTTCTGACGACCCGTAACGAGTGACCGTGACGACGTACATTAGAATCATTATTACATCAAAATCGTCAGACTGGTAACAAAATACTAGACCAACTGCCTCGTTGGTCTAGTGGTCGCAAGTGCTACTGCTGTGCATGAAGTCCTGGGTTCGATTCCCAGGTCGGTCGGGCAAAACGTTATTGGGTTTTTCTATCTGGACTATCTCACTAGCAGCCCGGAGTCTGGATTTGTTGATGCAATAGGCTCAACTACTATTACATGAGCTTTAAAAGAAAATAAAAAAATAAAAATAAAAAAAAATTATTCAAGTTAAAAAGTAAAAATAAGATTTACATTAATTACAAACGAGGTAACTTTAATTCTAGCTGTAATATAGACATGCCTGATCTAGGTTTGTGAAAACCTGTGTTTCAGGCCATCAATTTACATCAACATTTTAAAAGGAACACAACAATTTTATTAGATTCTAAATTAAAAAGGAGACATAATATTTTCAATGACTTAAAGAGTAGGTAACTATTTTGGTATATTATTTTAAAACTAGATTAAGTAAGATATATTATGTTTAAGCAAATTACCAAATGTGGATGTACTATAGGTGCACCTCTGCCCAATCCTTCGGCGAAACAAGGCGTGATGTTATTTTATGTCTATTGTTATCATTTGGCTGAAATTGTGATCAGTGTATGAAATATTATTCTACATGTAATATTAGAACAGTTTGCCCGACCTGTGGGTATATCGAACCCAGAACCTCTCAGCAGTAGCGGACCATAAGACCAACGAGACTAAAATATCAAGTATTAATACTTGACGACTCACAAGCACGCCTCTATTAGAAATGACGTAGATACCAAGTGTAGTATGGTTACCTGCATACTTTTCTATTTTGTCACTGTACGTGATTGTGTCACTCGCATAGCCAACAGCAGCTTTTGATACAGTATTTCTATTTCCAGACTAGACAGTTTTACATTATTTTATCGGCTTTAGAAGTCAACTGCAGGCCTCGCGGGAACACAAAACGTTTGCAGAATTGCACATGCGACAAGGGAGCAAACGGGACATAGAAATAATATCTGCATTCACAAAAACACAGGTGTATATTTCTATTCATCATGATTTTAAGCTTCAGTTTGAATTCGGATATAATGAGCGGTATTTAACATACTTATTGTACATAAATGTTCTCAGAAACATCAAAGCATCTATTTTAGTTTTAATTATTCTTAAAACTAACTTCGTATCCCGAACTGTTCCAAGAAAATGTGTACAGTCACGAGCAAAAATATGTATACACTCAGCAAAATTCAATAACGATTTTCTGGTGGAATTAAAATTGTAACTTTGAGATGATAATTTTTTCATAATAATAGGGGTTCCAAAATACTATATTCGTAATATCATAAAGTTACAATCAGTACAGTAGGAGAAAATCACTTTTAAAAGTTGCTAAGTGTATACATATTATTGCCCGTGACTGTACATAGTAGGTTTAAAGAAAATTTTGTTTTCTGAGTACAATAATTGCGTGTTAATTTATAATTTCACGCTGAAAAAAACGGAATGGCTGTTATTATCACGATTTTCCGTCGCGGATGCTCGTTTACCGATAACTTTTCGATAAAATGAGGAAATTACTTTTAACATCGGGCTATTACCGTGACCTGCACCATTGGCTTCATTAGCCCGATAAATAGTAAAAGTTAAAACGATTTTGTATTATAAAGCTCATTATTTTATACTTTACTATAAGTACGATTATAATTTTAGCTTCTATATGACATCATTTGCTTAATGCAATTCCATTTCTGGAATGTATCGCCTAATTTAGATTCATGTTGATATTTCCGGCAGCGAAAGTAGAAAATAGATGAAAATGGAATCTAGATATCCAAGGTTGTTGCTGCCGTTATTTCTGCACAGGGCCATGGTCGGACATTTTTGTTCATCTGGACGTATTGTCTCTGTAACTGTGACCATTCAGCGAAGCTTGATTGCCGTACATGCATCAACAATTTCGTGTAGCTAGCAGTAACGGGTATTTACCAGCACCTGTACCACCGCCAGCGATTAACGAGAAGTGAGTAGAGCTAGCTACTAATTCGAGTAGAAACGAGATGGCGAGCAGCGAGTTCGCGACGGTGACGAGCGATTACTCGCTGGAAGCGTGAGTCTAGCTGCTAGTGTTCTGCCTGCCAAGCGATCTTCGCTGAGCGATTAGGTACTCTCTTTGATAGCTGCTCTCTTGTCGCTGCGAGAAACGAGTACTCGCCGGCGCGACGTGGCGTGAATAGTCAGTGATCAACTATTAATATAATGTATCTCTTTTACCACCTACACGGGACCTACAAGCTTTTTTTTTACGAAAGGTACCTTAAAGCTCACTTAGGACTATGTTAGTAATTTAGTACAGTGGCGAGTATTTTAGTAGGTAAGTAACTTAATGTTTTGTTATTCACCAAAAATTGTTCGCACTTCGATTGAGTGGTAATTTGCAAGATGAACAGGCTCCAACGCAATAAAGCTAATGAAGCTTATGGTAATTGCTGTTTTAGAAGAGGTGAAAGAAGAAAGTGTAAGAAAGAAAAAAAGCTATGGGTATGAAAATGGATTAATAGAAGAGATGGACTAGGAGCTACAAATTGTCTTCTGAAGGAATTAGCGTTAGAAGTTCCCAAAGAATACTTCGGCAGTTTGAGAATATCCGAAAGTGAGCTTATGAATTCGAATAATTTCGACAGATTCAGAATTGATTAGCCGATCATACAGTGAGCTTATAGGGTGTCCCGTCCAAGTATGAGAATTGTTTTTTTCGCGCTACCCTATTCCAAGAGTTATCAAAATTTGCGTAATGTTACACAGATTACGCAAAAGGTTGAAACAATCGAATTGCGTATCATCTTGAGGGCTCTACCGCACTTTAAATTTTGTAAATTTTACTTTTTTTACAGACCTAAATCGTATGCCTAAAATAAAAAATCAAGTTTAAAAGGTATTTTATTATTGAAATTAGTGAAACAAACCACAAGAAAACAAAATAAACAAAATAGAGCTAGAGATAACTTAGAATTTAACCTAATTTTTGTGTCCAATATTTAAATAACTGAAATGGAAGATATATTTAGTTACTAAATTACTCGCCACTTGACTAAATTACTAACATAGTCCGATTGAGAGCAACGCTGTATTGTTCCGGTTTTTTGCTCCTAAAGCCGGAATTAGATCAATTTAGAATGTTCCGAGTTGTTGATGCTCCAGAAAGTGGAAGTTTGTTTATCGTTTGGGTTGATTGGCGACTTGCTCGACACGGCGGCATAACGTCATGTTGATTCAATGTTTGTGAACGCGCGCCTCTGTGGCTTGTTTTCGGAAGCTTGTAGATCGGATTACCGGTCATCAACACAGCAGTGTGTCTTATTGGAGATTTCCCATAGACGATCAGCTACTAAAAATAAACGGGTGTCAGAATATTGCCCTTAATACTTTGTTAGAAAATCTTTAAGTTGATGGTACGGTTCCAATATGGCATTTTGGTCATCTCGCACATGCTGGGGGCCAGTGGGGGCCTAAACCGGCCACATTAACAATACCTCTAAAAGCAGTTCATTTCCTGAATCCCAGCTGTCATTAGCAATTCCTCTAATGAAAGCAATTCATAATTTGTGGACCATTTTACGAATATCGATAGAAAACTGTCAAAAAGATGAATGAATTGTCAGTTTGTGACTATTTACGATGTTTCAAAATATTTTTATGTTATGATTCTGCTAAAGTGACCGTTTTAAACCCCCTTAGCTGATGATCCGATCAATTTTACTGAGTCGATTTGAGTCGGTGATCAAACCGATAGGTACCTAAGAATATAATCCACACTATTATGTAGTTAGACAATTGTACACATGATACATGCATACGGTATGTGCGGATTGTAGAAGCATTGAACTAGGCCAATAATACAATGTACGTTGATAATGTGATACCGGCCTAGTCGGCACTCGGCAGACACCGACCTTTGTGACGTGACGTAACGATCTGTCTTGTAACTGATTACACTCGTATGGTATGAGATTTTGATCCAATTGTAAAGGCCTATATTTAATTCTGATCGTTGACCTATATTTTATGCCGATACAGAACAATTACTTTGAGATTTGGGTGTGTGTGTACTATAGGTGCACCTCTGTCTAACCCTTCGGGGAATACAGGCGTGATGTTATGTTCTGGAGATTTCGGACTACAATGCAATTGTTGTGAAGCGCGTTTACGATTTTCCGGCTCTGCCAAAATTTTTATCCAGGCATTAACATTTATTTCAAAGAATCTGGGTTAATTTATACACGTAATTATGCTATTGTACTAGGCACCTTCATTAAAACATTTTGAAAAAATAAACGAAACAAAAGCGCGTTCCCATTGATTTGAAAAGCCTAAAATATTCATTACAACCTCAATAATTTCCTTATCTACATACGAGGCTTAAAAATGCGCCCAATAACCTCTCTCTTTAATTAAGAGAATTAACACAAAGCACCAACAATTTTAGGACAATCCTGGTGAAAACATTATACTGTATACACGCTGAAAAAACCGCAAAGAGCATTTCATTGTATTCTAGAGCGACCTTTTTCGGAGCAGCGAATCATTTTTTCAACTTTTTTTGGGTCAGTCTGCTGGTGGGACCGTATCGGGTATTATACGGGATGTACGGTGACTGAAACGTTACTCAGGTTTTTTGAAAATGGTTTTCATGGAACAATAAGTTTCGTACTTAAATATTTCGTGATTTTTGTGAGCCTTTTCCACATGGGAATAACATTATCTATGTTCTACTAGCTAATGCCTATTTATGTGTTAATTGCTAATGAAAAGCATGCGTTGCAATGGCTTTTTTTTTTAGGAACCTTCTCCGGCGCGCACACAATTTATTTATTATTTATTTATTTAAACTTTTCGCACAAAAAAAAGGTACAAAGGCGGACTTAATGCCTGAGGCATTCTCTACCAGTCAACCAAGTCACAATTTAAGATCTAAGTTTCTTCACAATCAGTTGAACCATATATTTTTTTATTTTTTTAGTTTTGAAAAAACATAACCATGTTTTTTTATGTAAAGGACCATGGGAAGAAACGTCCCCACCCACCAACACGCGTGAGACTAGTGTCATTCGAAGCGTCTGGTGGGTTCGATACTTTTTTACTTACTTTTTTGGCGACATTTTTCAAAAATGTGGGGTTTTCCTGGAATATTACTTTTTTTATTCAATATTAGCATTATTTTACATTTATATATTTTCTTAGTTTGCACTTAAGAGGCATAGAATATAGCGACCTAAATATGGTTCTCATTCATGACAACCTTTCTTTTTATCAGGGACCATTTTTTTTTTCTCTGATACGTTTTTTTAAAGTTAGGTTCGGTTAGGTTATGTTTGGTAAGGATAGGTAATTATAGCTTAGGTTAGGTTAGCTAACCGAAAAGTTTAGGTTAGGTTAGGTTAGGTTAGCTTCTGTGCGCTGTCAACGCGGCTCTACGTGGGAATCGTGCGATCGATGGCCCTTTACGGGGCCCCGATCTGGGCGGCTGACCTGACGGCCGGTAGTATCGCAGTCCTGCGCAAGCCGCAGAGAGCGATTGCCGTCAGAGTCATCAGGGGGTATCGCACGATCTCCTACGAGGCGGCTTGTGCACTGGCCGGATCCCCGCCCTGGGACCTCGAGGCGAAAGTACTCGCGTCATCGTATCGGTGGCGCGAGGAAGCGAGAGTGCGGGGTGAGCAACCGATGCAGCGACACATAGAGCTGCATCGGTCTCAGCTTCGCGAGGTCTTGGTGGCGGAATGGCGGGACAGGCTTTCACGCCCTACCGCCGGCCTCGACATCATCGAGGCGGTCCGGCCGGTGCTCGAGCGCTGGCTCGGGAGGAGGCACGGCTCCCTGTCGTTTCGGGTGACGCAGGTGCTCTCGGGGCATGGTTACTTCGGGAAGTACCTGTGTCGCATAAACAGGGAGCCGGACGCTCGGTGTCACCACTGCGTCGACTGCCGGGAGGACACGGCGCGGCCTACGCTGGCAGAGTGTTAGGAGGGGCCGCGCCGTGCCCTCATCTCAGAAGAAGGCAGTGACTTGTCGCTGCCGGCCGTAGTCCGAGTCGATGGTCGGCAGCGAGGAGTCTTGGGACGCGGTGGTTTCCTTCCGTGAGACAGTCGTTTCGCAGAAGGTGGCTGCGGAAAGGGAGAGGGAGATCTCTTCCAGTCACCCGGCCCGCAGCAGGCGCACCGGGCGTCGGCGGAGGGCGGTAAACGCCCTCTTCCAGCCCCCCTAAATGGGTCCAGGGACGACGGACTCGGGGACGTCCGTCGCCCCCTACACATCAGGACCCGAGGTGGCGGTGCGTAGTGTTCCACGCGCGCCCCTCTTAGACGTCACGGGGGGAGTCAAACACCTCACTCCTCGGGTCACGGGGGGGCCCCTGACCCGAGGAGTCCCGCAATGGCGGGCCAGACTGGGGTTGCGGAAGATTTTTACGTTCCCGTGACCCCCGGCGAAGGTGTGAGCTGGAACACTGGGGTGGTTTTTAGTCAGTAAGAGTCTGACAGACCCCTCCGCCCGCCCCAGGGCAGCGGTCATCCATGAGGATTAAAAAAAAAATAGGTTAGGTTAGCCGTTTTTTTTTAAGTTTTTTGTACAATTATCCAATCACAAGAATACACAAATGCTGTTCATCATTGAGGAGTTCCATTTGACCTTCAAAATCCAAGATCAAATTATCACTGTTAGGTTAGGTGAGGTTAGGTTATGTTTGGCAAGGATAGGCAATTATAGCTTAGGTTAGGTTAGCTAACAGAAAAGTTTTTTGTTATTACAAAAAAACCCCATTGATTTTGCAATGGAGCAAGACAGTAAGTCTTTCTCGGGATCCCTAAAAACATATTGACACGTATCCTATGACTGTTGGAGGGTGGGGACGGAGTCCATACAAAATCCCCCATGGTCCTTTGAAAGTGACTATCCTAAATACTAGTTTGAACACATACACTTAGGTTTAAGATAGGTTTTGTTACATAGAATGATATCGATTATAAAAGCTATCATGTTTATTCTGTCAAACTAAGGCTACCTTCACTTTCAACTGTTTCTTTGCCTGATGTTTTTGGTGAAACAATTATCTTCAATAAACATTCCAGAAAAAACTTTATTTATTTATTTTTCTCGTGCTGTTTTTTATAGAGCAACAAAATAATCTACATAAAAATATAAAAAAATTTAGCACATCCATTTAATAATGCCAAACAACTCATTTTAAATTATTTATGAATATTTCCAGCGTAATTTATGAAAGGCATTCATATTTCTTAGCGAAGCATTCCAATGTGATACCAAGGCCAGCCAATTTATTTGTCAATATTATGGCATGATTCCAACAATTCCATTTATTTTGTGGAATAAATCCAGTAGTTAACGTTTTGTAGTACCTACGCTCAATGAGTTATAACAATACGCTAACTATTCTATATTTTCTTACGAGATTGACCGCTTGTGAAGTGTATGGAATAAATTAAATTAATTATAAAGCCCGTGTTACACTACGAAAGCCAGTGCTATTTAAAATGGCGGCGATTATTCTGCACTCATTTGTATTTTGTACTAGAGTTTGTCCGCGGCTTCATCTGAATATGGGAAAATATGCCGCGGGAACGAACTTTGTTGGGATTAAAAGTAGCCTGCATGTTATAAACTAACTGTGTGCCAAATTTCATCCGAATCCGTTTAGCCGTTTTTGCGCCAATCCATAACCTACATCCAGATAATGTCCTTAACAATTTAAAAGTGCCTGATGGTTTTATAAATGCTTTGAGTTTCAGTGTGAGCTAAAGCTTGTAAGCCAATTTGCCTTTCGTAACGACATACGTCCGTGGAATTAGTATGTAATATTGTAGCGTACGTCATACAGGCGTCATGTTGTGTTACTATGACTCGTCGCTTTGCATCGCCGACTGTGTGTGACTCAAAGCTCTATGTTGTTCGCGTACAAGCTTACACGCGAATGTACGTCATGCCTTGAATAGAAATGACGTTGCTTGGTAGCGGGAAACAATATAATATACTATCAGGGCTTCAAGTAGCTGGGTGCATGTTACAGTTTTCTATTACATACGAAATATTAAAATTATTTGTGCTGATCTATTTATTTATCTTATTATCACATTTAGTTTGGCGAATGGAGTAAGAATATTTGAAAGATAATATTAATTGTCAATGTAATTGTAATAAAACAACATTTTCAAGCACAAAAATCTTCTTCAGATAAACTTGTTTAGAAAAACTATTTCAAAATCCTATAAACTTTCCAACAAACATGGATTTGATAAGTTTCGCGGATTTCTTAAAAGCAATAAAAAAATTACAGTGTATTTCTAACCGGCTCTCAGGACTTCTCTAACGAAAACGACTATTTTGTAGGTATTAGAAAGCTAGAAACGAAATCCTAATCAATTCCACGTTCAACCTCAATCCTTTGACTGAGGTTTTGTGCACCAACGAATAGGTACCATGATTGATTGGGTAGTCTGGTAGTTAGACCTATTCAGGCCAATTCAGTTGTGAACGTGCGCTTTGGTGGCTTAACGGGTGCTTCGAGCAGCTTGAAGCGCTTTTCTACGAGAAAAAGAGGCTGTAGGAAGCCCTACAGCCTTTTGTCAAATATAAGTATAAGTTTTTTTTTTTCAATTTTTATACTTTTGGCTTTAATATACATCTAACACTAAAACAATAATAATAATATGTAAAAGTAGGTATATAAAAAGGGGGGGGGGAAATAATCACTACATCGCATCGAAAAATTCATCCGCATCGCTGTCAGCAGGAAAAGTATCCAAAAGGCTGGTAGCATTGCCACGTTGTATGGCAATGCTGATTCTTTCTTTGGCCGAAAAATAGGCCAGCAGTCTGGGGAGAGGACAAAGGAGGAGGACAGAGGAGGGAGGGACAAAGAGAGCACCCGCGAACATACGAACGAAGAAAGTTAATATAGAGCTTGCAATAAAAATAGTTATTTGTCACAGACACGTAATTAGAATAAAAAACAAAACAGATCTATCGGGAGAGGCTCAGTGATTTTTCAATTTTTTTTTTTTCTTTATTTACGGGTGATTCCAACAATTTATGATAAACCGACGACTTACCTATTTCAATCTTGTAAGTTTTCTTTATCATTATCGTCTTATCGTGCTCCCACAATTACTAACTCAATCCTACGTCAAAGTTAATAAAAATTAACGCAAACCTTTCAACGTATTCCGTAGAACCGTGTCTTTATCTCTCTCTCCTATAAAATATGAACCGTTCGCAAGTACATTGTAAAATACAGCGAGTACATTATAAATTGCCATCTATCGGATATCGCCTGGCTGGTTTGCTCTCGCCGGGATGAGCCTCCTCTCAACCGCGTTTTTTATTATTTTTAAACAACGTAGGCACCCTGGGCCGACGTCTGAAGCCTTATAAATATAGATACGATGTGTAAATAATGGGCAGCTTTTTTTTATTAACCTTTGTTAGAGGACTATAAATCGGCCTGTTAGTAGAGGTGGAGATGAAAATAGGTCGGTCGTAGGTATGTTTTTTCCACTATGTAAGCAGCAAAGATGACACTATGTCATATTATTAGTTCCGTGACTGAGAGACAATCCCCAGCCTTAACGTTTGAAAATTAAAATGTTTATAGAAAAACACAACTCCAAGCTGTTAATATAAGTTACAATTACGATAATATCGAAATGTGATGTTGCATAGAAACTGAATTTAAAACCACAACAACATCCATGTCGATGTGGCTGTGAATTCAATATATTTTATAAACATATCCGAAAACGAATGAAAGCTAATTACGGTTGTCAAAGAAGTACCTAATAAGATAGTCCTATAACTACAATTACATACAAGAATATCAGCAGATCTTCATCAGTGACAGCTGTACTTTACAGTCTACATTTCAGCTCCAACAATCCCTGTGATAATATTTCCCTGAATTGTAACTCCGAAGGACAAGACTTCATGTGGAAACTTATTAATCTCATAATAATTTACCAGCATGACGTCACTACGTCAGGTGATCCAGCACCTGATGAGTTGTTACGTAACGGAAAATGAAAGTAACGTGTACTTGATTACCTTTTAATATTTTAGAAGCAATATACAATGTAGTAATGTAGTTAAGCTTAAGTAACGGTCTAAGGCTGAGATTCCACAGAGAGCAAGACGAAAGTGTAGCTAAAACTTCAATTTTCCTACATTCGATTATAGATTTAAATGTAAAAAGCTACAATTTCGATTTTGACTACTTGCATGCACTCTTATCCCTCTCTCCGAGTGTAGACAGACGAATCGTCGCTAGGTGGTACGCAATAGCACTACCTCCAGATTGTCTGATTTATTATTTTTATCAAAAATATTACTGCAAACATGTATTTCTTGTCTGCCTACATGTTCTTTTGATATTAATCTAAGGAGCGGAACCTCAAATAATTATTTACAAAACAAACTCATAAAGTAGGTACAAACGTAATCTTATATTTAACGACATGCGTGCTTTGATATCATTTTATTACGATTTCCTGTTGTCGATTTCAACAAAAGTTTTATTACGAACGAAAAATACAGTAGCACCAAAAAAACTGAGAAAAAAATGTGTTTTTTTGTGAAAAGGATTTCACATAAGCGGCTTATCTTATTCATATGAAACCAAAATTGTTTTTTTATTATTCCGAACTGAATCATTCGCCCTAGGAGCTCACACGAGATTTAAAAGTGATTAATCGCACAGCTTAGCTATGTCTTTTATATCTATAGCTTTAGGTGGTACGTCGGCTGTAACCGGAGCAGTATCGCTTAGGCTCAGTTTACGCATTTTATTTCAATCTACTGGGATTAAATCCTCTATTTGTAGCTATATTACATTTTTGTTATTTATTCTCCGGGGATTACTCGAAAAGAGCCTGTTTAATGGATATTTCATAAAGTACTTTGCTATTTGCTTTACCTCTCAAATAAGCCGTTTTTGTATTTACAAACATAGGCATATGAACCAGGATTTGTTTTCCCTTTACGAGAAAGTATTATTTATAGAATGAAAATTGTATGTGAAGTTCTAATTTACTTTGAAGTCTACAATCATCATTACCTAACCATCTTCAAAAGAATCCACTAATTGTTTATAAGTAGTTACAGAAAAGAAGTCAAAACAATTTCAACTTTGGTTAAAACAACGCACGAAAATGTCAAACATTGAGTGCGATTTTAAACAAAACAAACATTTGTAATGAGTAAATTTTAGTGAATCATTAATCATTACAAAAAAACGTTTTCTAAGAACAAAGATGTTATTAAAATGTTTAACGTAGGTAACATCAAAGATGAACGAAAGTGCAATTTAAATTGGACAAGAACTTGTCATTGTTTTACGTTTTTACCTGTAAAGAAACTTTTCTCTTTTACTTTTACCGTGCATTCTATGTTGTTACGTCAGGAAATCAAGCGTTTACTCGGAAAATATGAAATTCTCATTACGTAATATTATTTTGGAACCCTAAATATTTCTCTATCTGCTGGGGAGTTTGTTGCGCCGCCAGTGGTGAAGGGCGGGCGTTTTGGGGTACTTTCTTTTTCTTATGTAATTTTGACGTTCAAAAAGTCTCAGCCTTTAATAAATTAGTTTGAATAAATGACTTTGATTGATTGATATCGCCTGCCAGATTATGAAAGGTAATAAAAAGTTGGTTTCATTATTCCAATATATGGAAACTAGACTTGCGGAAATCCCTGAAATAGTCGGATATTCGGACAGACATTACAGTGAACTACAGTGTTACACAAAGCTGACATCTAATTCCAGTGAAAATCCGTGTAACTGCCAATAACAGCGATATCCGAATAAAATATCAGGACGAGTTTTATCAGTTCAACGAAAATCAAATACAAAAGCTTTATCAAGTAGGAATGAAATCTGTTGTACACTGTATTTCAGTACTGTTTTTGTGGATTTTGAATGGAAATACTTCAGGTCAAAGTCAAAGTCAAAGTCAAAGGCAAATAATTTATTTCAAGTAGGCACATTAAAGGCACTTTTGAACGTCAAATACATAGAAATAGAACTGATTCTAGTTGCCCCTTCCAAAAGGTAGTTTTCGTATGGAGAAGAATGGGCAAGAAACTCCACCGTTACTCTTTTAAAAAAAAAATGTTTTACAATATTTGGTATAGGTACATCAATTATATAATTACATGTGAAGACGATGCACCGAGAATACAATTACAATAGGTAAAAAGAATTAAAAATTAAAAATGGAGCAATGACAAATAAATAAATTGGTACATGGTATGTGATAGGTACATGGTGCTCACATATTTACAACCATTAAAGTATACGTACGATAACAATATTTCTACAAACTTGCAAGTAATACTAATAGGACAGTGTGTGAGATTAATTATCATAAAATGTAAAAAAATCGATGATATAAAAATAATAAGGTTAATCGAAATCCCTAGCTGATTCTGAGTTCCAGTCGAACTTAATAAAATATCATTAGGGACGGATACACAGTAGGTATCTACCAAATAAACGAGAAAATGGAACAATATATAAATGAAAAATTGTTCTGTCAATTTAGTTAACTGGAAATCATCCAGAGATGATAAAACGCCCGTTTTATCATTTGAATACTTATGGCCCGTTTTATCACCCTATGATAAAACGGACCATAATTATTCAGAATGTGGTGTCGATACCTACAGTCTAATTGCCTAGCTGGAGTCACACGTAATCTGTACGATTTATGCCCTAATTACATGACTTAGTAATGACGCGTGACTCCGGCTATACAAAAACAAAAAAAAAAACGATATCGATGTCTTGTTTTCCTTTTTTATTATTAGACGGTTTTGTAGTAGTTGGGTTTATGTTTTTATTTTTCTTTTTTATTTAAATTATTTTGGGATTTATGTATTTAAAATTATTGCTAAGTTTGGTTATCATTTTTAGAAAGTAGGTACTCCCTAAAGGTCTTTAATTCGACATCTCATCCGATACGATTACAGAAAAAAAAAATCGGAGACCCCCACTTTTTGGGATGTAACATCCGTCAAATTGATTTTGTTCGTATAAAATGTAGCCTGACACCCGGATCATAATTAATGATTGATACCTCATTCATCCAATTCGGATGAGTAGTTTAGGCGCTACTGTAGGACATACGTAAATACATACATACATAGACTGACTAAAAACATAACCGTTCCTTTTGGCTCCACCGTAGTAGATGATAAAAAGATGATAATGGTTTGGTATTGCGATACGTGAAATATCGCTGGAAGTAACGATGAGTTGTGTCCAACTCTAAATAAGATGCATCAGTCGATAATCACGTGCACTTTCACATCAATCTCGAACATCCGAATTGCTACGGATTTCAGTCACTGCTGATGACGTTAATATTCCACGCAAACGTGACGCAACGAGTTTTTCCAACGACAGGTTTCCACAGGAAAATTGCTCTCGATATAATATTACTTACATCGAGTGAGATTGCGAATAAACTTTATCGAATAACTGCCACTTCTCGATATTCGATTTTCTGAAATATTATTCAGATACTATTAAGCAAAAATGCCGAGTAGCATTATGTATTAGTCTTTTATTTTTATTAGAATACTTCTCGATTGAATTTTAGATGAAAAAAGGAGAAAACCGAAAGGTAAGGAATATGAAGATTTCAATGAAGGAATAAAAAGTCAGACTAGTCGTATGCATGCTAATGAGACTCGAGCAGTTGCTTTGAGCAAAGCGAGAACCAGAACTGGATCAGGGAATAATCTTCTGCAGATGATGAGAAATTCTCAATTCTCAATTGGATTTGCTATGGAGCGTTTTACCTACCCTGATTAAAAAAGTTTTGCTGTGTTTTGTAAATAAATGCCTTATAGTAAGTAACAGAAATAATCACTTCAGTTTAAATCGTTTATTTGTATCCCAGCTTATGCAGGCCGTCGCGGTCGTTAACTATATAATTTGGGATTTTATTTTGCATAATTTTATTAGGTGGTTTCTGTTTACGTAACTATATACATATTAGACGTAGATATATACAAGTCGTGCTATACCATTTTTTAATTAAAAGTAAACAATCAAAGTTTGACTTCTCCCTTTAATTCTTTCTAACATTTAAATAACCTGATTTAACTTAGTAAGTAGTAAGTTTTAGTAAATCCTCTACAAACAACCCTAACGGAAGTTAGTGAAGTACTTAGGAATTCACTTAAAATAAGTGAACCCTTAAAACAAACGTTTTCTACTCCATTAAGCCACCGTTTAATGTAGTAAAAGGAACTTCAAATAGTTAAGGCACTATCAAATTAGACATTGTGTGACGTCACGTGGAAATTCTGGGAGATAAAATAATTTTCGAAAAAAATATGAGTTTGTCTAGTCAATGATATCCTTAGACATAGTGTGACGTCACGTGGAAATATTTTCAAGGAAATTCTTGGAGTTAAAACAATTTTAGAAAAAAAATTAAGTTTGTCTAGTCAATGATAGAGATCCATGTTCCAAAAAACAATATCAAACAATTTTTATTCGTCGGGATCTCGATATTATCAATTTATAATTACGATATTTATTGATTGATCCAGGGGCAATGTATTCTCACTGATTGATGCAAATAAAAAATCCAAATATGGAATCATAATATTATGCCGTCAATTTTCATGTTGTAAATATTATTTTTTTTCGAGCCACGAATTTTGTCCAGTACCTATAATAAAATAGTGGCTCATGGCTAAGTGATAACAGCCGCACGGGTTGAAAGTTAAGCTACGCTTTCCGCGGCCGGTTCGTGGATGGGGCTCCATTAAATATCGATACCCCTCCGTGTTTTTGAAAGCACGTTTAGTCGTTGGTCACGGCTGTCATTCGTAGATCTTTGTCAGTCGTTACGGTAGTCAGAGGCCCAAAAGTCTGACAACCAGTCTTACCAAGTGGTAGCGTGTTAACCATTAACTGGGTTGTGGAGGTCAAATGGGCAGTCACTCCATATAAAATACTGGTATTTTAACACCACCATATCACTCTCATTAAATAAAGAATTCAAACATACGTAACGATGTATATTGTTATGTTATGCGGAACGTGAATCAAACAACAAGCTCCAGTAATGACTGCCATATTTAATTCATTGTCTCACCACCACCAACATTATCAATGTACCCACATCTATGAATATCATCACATCTTTCTCCCTCAACAAAAATACAGAAACAAAAAGAAAAAAAAAAAACTTATAAAATACACGTTTAAATTTCATTAACTAGTATCAAATCAACAGAATATTTATCTACTTAATTATGTAATTTGCCCTAAAAATGTAACAAGCATAATCATCTAATGAGCACTCACACATTATAATTATTCTCTATATTTACAGTAAACAGTAACATCGTTATTACTGTCTCCGAAACTGGAGTAATTTTGTTTTATCATAGTTTTTACAATCCATCTTACATTTTGCTTAACTACAAAGAATTTCTTATTGTCTACAATTATGGATGTTTAAAATATACATTATATATATATATATATTTTTTTTTTTTTTTTTTTTTTTTAATTATATTATTACAATTTCTTATTTATAATTATACTTTGGTACTTTATGTTATATTTAATTTATAATTTATTTACTTATTCAAAATATATTTTAATCTATCAATACTGCGTTGCCTTTGATAATACGGATGAAGATTACATAATTGTGTATTGATTTTTTCACGGATACCCCCATCTATTCGGAGGTCGCACCGTCCTGCCAGAACGAGTAACATAATTATTATTAGATAACGGTACACAATGTTCATTTCTATTAGACGATGAATTTTCACAATCATAAGTAAACTCATAATCTCGAGGAGGGCAGTGTCTACGCGAGTGATCTGATATCATGTACCTTCTATTGCGTACAACAACTTTTCCATTTTGTAAACGAACAGCGTATGACCTATTTCTCAGAATTCGCTCAACCACGCCCGGTACCCAATAGTTTTTAATTGTATCAAAATATCTTACCTTTTGATCAACTTGTAACGGAGTTAAGTTTTTACTACTTTTATCATAAAATTCTTTTTGTTTATGTTGCCTGTTCATTAGTTTCTCTTTTATATTATTATGCACCCTTGGTGCCAATAATTTTATTGGTGTCGGAACAATACTTCTTAATTTTCGACTTTGTAAGATTTCCGCTGGTGATGCTAGATCACTACCCAGTGGTGTATTCAAGCATTCTAACAATGCTAGACGATAATCCGTGTTGTCTTCTGTTGACTTTCGAATAATATTTTTTACTGTTTGTACTGTGCGTTCAATTTGCCCATTCGATTGGGGATAATAAGGTGATGACGTAATATGAGTAAAATTCCAATCTAGTGCAAATTTCCTAAATTCAAATGATGAAAATTGTGGACCACAGTCTGACATTATAGTGTTAGGTATTCCTTGACGGCTAAATATATTTTTTAAATTATTAATTATGCTCCCAGAAGTTGTACTATGTAATTTGATTAACTCGAAATATTTACTAAAATAATCCACTAGCAACAAGTAGTTCGTACCTTTATATTGAAATAAATCTACACCAATTTTAGCCCATGGTCTGTCAGGAACCTCGTGACAATTAAGTTCTTCTTTCTGATTATTTTTTCTATACGTTAAACAAATATCACAACTTTTTATCATATTTTCTATGTCATTGTTGATGCCGGGCCAGAATATTATTTCTCTAGCTCGTAATTTGCATTTTTCAATTCCCATATGTCCAATATGAATCTTTTTTAACATCTCTTTTCTCATTACCTTAGGTATAATTATTTTATCCGATTTCCAGATTAACCCATTAGCTACAGTTATGTCCTCCCTAAATTTCCAGTATGGTTTTATGTTATCTTTTATGCTATCTTTATTTTCTGGCCAACCTTGTAAAACATGTTTATTTAATTCCATCATCTCTTCATCTGTTTCTAGTTGTTTCTGAATGTTTATGAATTGAGAGTCCGTAAGGTATTCACATTTAGTTTTCACACTATCAGTCAATACGCATACTTCATCCTTACTGCTACCTATACCGGTTTGTGACGTTCCTTCGCCCACATGCGACGTCGTTTCGTAAGCACGAGATAACGCGTCAGCTATGTACAAATGTTTTCCTGGTCTGTAAACTAATGTAAATGTATAACGCTGTAATCTCAATAGCATCCTCTGTAAGCGAGACGGAGCATCTACAATTGGTTTTTTAATAATGCTAATTAAAGGTTTATGGTCCGTTTCTATTGTGATATCCGAACGTCCAAAAATGTATGCATAAAATCGCTCACAGGCGAAGACGGAAGCATACAATTCTTTTTCAATCTGTGCATATCTTTGTTCTGTTATAGTTAAAGCTTTAGAAGCATAACATACAGGAAGCCCATTTTGCATTAAGCACGCACCTAATCCTGTAGAACTGGCATCCACGGATATGACTATTGGCTTTTCCATACTATAATATTGAAGAACAGGCCTTTTTGTTAAACATGTTTTTAAATAATTAAAACACTGCACATGTCGGTCATCCCAATGCCATTCTATTTCTTTTTTAAGTAACTCTCTTAGTGGCAATGTTTTATCTGAAAGATTCGGAACAAACGAGCCTACGTATGTAATTAATCCTAAAAATCGTTCCACATCTTTCCTATTCTTTGGTACTTGCATGTTTTTTATTGCTGATAAATGTAAATCATCTGGGCTCAATCCATCTTTTGTAATACGATGACCTAAGTATTTTATGTCTTGTAAGCCAAACTTACACTTATTTATGTTTAATTTTAAATTAATTTTTCTACATCTTTCTAGTACATTCTTCAAAATTTCATCATGTTTGTTTTGATCTGAGGCATATATTAATAAATCGTCAATATACATACATACACCTTCAATATCATCAAAGTGTTCGTATATTTTCTTATGAAAGACCTCTGAGGCTGAGCATATACCATATGGCATTCGTAAAAATTTAAATCTTCCAAATGGTGTATTAAATGTACAAAATTTACTACTTTCCCCTAATTTCACGTTCCAAAACCCTGAAGAAGCATCCAATGTGCTGAAATACTTAGCCCCGGCTAATTTTGACACAATTTCGTCTATAGTTGGTAGCTTAAAATGTTCTCTCTTTATAGCCTGATTTAATTCTTTCGGATCCAAGCAAATTCTTAAGTCACCGTTCGGTTTTTTAACCACAGTTATACTGCTAACCCAATCAGATGGACCCTCTACTTTTGCTATAATACCTTGTGACTCCATTTCCAATAACTTTTTCTTAACGTCCTCGCTAATTGCAAATGGCAATTTACGAGGCGCATGCACTACGGGGACCGCGTCATCCCTCAGTTGTATATTATATTCTCCCGGTAGACAACCTATACCCTCAAAAACATCTTTAAAATCTAAATTTATCTTTGTTTTGATATCAGACCGCTGCACAGACATAACCCTCTTTATTAAGTTCATTTCTACACATGCATAACGTCCCAATATAGGAGTGCTATTTACATCTGCAATTTTAAACTCCAATAAATATAACTTATTTTTATAATATACTTTTAAATGTACCTTCCCTAACACTGTAATTAAATCACCTGAATAACCACTCAATTTAGTATTAGTTTGTAATAATTTTTCAACGGATATTCCTAATCTGGACAAAAAACGCATCGGTAGCACATTAACATCTGCGCCCGTGTCTAACTTGAAGTTTATGCTATGTTCATTAATTTTCAGAGCTATGGTCCAATCACTCAAGTCTTTATTTAATGCAAATATTACCTTTTCATTTGATGCCTCCACTAAGTACACACCACACACTTTTGCGAAATGGTTCATTTTCGAGCAGCGTAGACACCTCTTACCATACGCCGGACAAGCATTCCTTCCATGCATACCACCACATCTGCCGCACTGAGGCGTCGTGCGTGATCTGTTTGTCGGCTGCTGCATTTGACGAACAGCGTCTGGGGCGCCCCCGCGCCCGCCACGCCAGGCTGCGCCTCCTCGCTCGTGTCCACCGCGTGATCGCATTACTCCTTTCATATTGTCGTCGCATGTTCTTATCGACGATGACACTCCATACCCTGCTTTATTATTATTACGCCTTAATGCCCATATCTCATTTTTTTCTCCTGGTAAATTACTCTCCTGTTTTATACTGTGAACTGCTTCATTCTCCTTCTTTATGTTTTCTGAATACATTCTTGATACTACCGCTGCCCGACATATCTCCAATGCTTTATTCAATGTTAGGTCCCCTTCACGTAATAATCGTTCTCTAATTGCTGGGCTTGTCACTCCACATACAAGTCGGTCTTTTATGAGATCATCATTCAAGTTTCCAAATTCACAAGTCTTGGACAATTTACGCAATTCAAACACATATTGATCTATTGACTCATTTTGCTGCTGATCCCGTGTAAAGAACTTATGCCGTTCCACCGTTAAATTTTTTTTCGTTTTAAAATGTTCATCTAACTTTTTACACGCACCGTCTAATGTTGTTTCCTTACTTTGTTCCAATATTTCGCGGCATTGCTCGCCTACTATATGCAGAAAAATGTTGAGTTGTATCACTGGCGTTTTTGTCGATAACTCACACGCGTTGAAATATATTGTGAAGCCCTTCTTCCATCTTTCCCAACTATCACTCAACTTGCCTGATGCCACATCAATTGAGTTCTCATCAAATTGGAACGGTGACGGCGGTGTTAGCACTGTTTCCATTATTTTTATTTTTTAATTATACTATTTTATCGTTTATTTACTTAATTTCACTCACTCACTGCTAATTAATTTATTTTGTACTTTATACCGGCTGCGCCATGTTATGTTATGCGGAACGTGAATCAAACAACAAGCTCCAGTAATGACTGCCATATTTAATTCATTGTCTCACCACCACCAACATTATCAATGTACCCACATCTATGAATATCATCACATATATCATTAAGGGAGCTTTCTCAGAAATCAATTTCACATTCCGATAAATGGGCCAATGATTCAAGTCATATGCTTCGTACGATTTATTCACACTCGTTAGAGCAAATTGTTCGCTTGCTCGTTATAAGAAGTGCCTTATTACATGAGTATCGATTTGAATCGACGAGCGTTATCAAAGAAAAACGATCTCGGAAAATATGAGGTGTCGTGTTATTCCGCCCCATAACTGTGCGATGGGCTAAACGGTTCCGAATCAGGTTTAATAGCTCAGTGCGTGTGGTTTATGGCGTGAATTTGAAGATAACATTGCAATTTGATTTTTAATGATAGGATGATTAGGCTTTTTTTCGCAATCCCTTGGTATTTCAACGCGTTGATGAATATTCGTCCAATCACATTTGCTTGGGTTTGTTTTAAACCCAAAAACGAATACTCTTGAAAAGTTTTTGTTACCTTGAAATATTAGCTTCCAAGGTCTTTTACATAAATCTCATTATTCTAAATATAAACAATTTTCAATTAAATTTCTTTCATTTGATAAAGATTTTCAAAACATGTCGCGGGTGTAATAAAATTAAACTTTCAAACAAAAACTTACGGAGCATTTTTCAAGAAAATGTTAATTGCCACTTGCCGGTCCAAGTTTTAACGTTGTTATTTAATAACGAGCTGTTAGGTTGTAGACGAAGCTTATTTAAAGTGAGTTTTACTTTAACTACTCAATTTTAATTTACTCAAAATAAAACATCGTTAAAATAAAGTTTCCATTAATAAATTAGTGTAACATTAAGTATATCCAGATAACTATTTACAATAAGTCATTATTATATATTATCATTCTAAGGATGACCTATTTGAAGCCATCAGGTTCTGCAGTGCTAGGGAGCGTCATCCTTCATGTGACGAGATGACATTATGATTTTTGACATGTTTTTTGATTTTGTATTTTATGAATGATGCAATACTAACATAGTTTTAAAACCTTCGAAACCAACAATTATGGACAAATAATGAGTATTTTTTTTTTTTTTTTTGGTTTTATTATTTACTATACTCTTTTAAAATAATTAAAATTACTGTGCAGCAGGCATAGCATGGCGCTTTCTATCTCTACGAAGAATAGACATAGCTTTTTCTATACAAAGTGACAGTTCGTTTCTTCATTTTTGACATCGCACCGTAGAAATCCTTCTACAATCTGTCATTTTGTCTTTCATTTCGGACGATCTTTGTCTAGGTCTTTTTGTAGGTAGACTATTTCGGAAGAAAGTTTTCTATCCTTACTGTCAAAATCACACTGACAACCGATAAATGTGTATTTATGTAAAAGAGTGAATTTCGTAAAAAGTGCAGTTGACTCTTTCTACATTGCTGCTGTCGTACTGTCTACAGGAAACGTCTTTTTTTTCTTCTCTTCCGTCGACAAAACGGTGCTCATGCTACGCCTGCTGGTGCTGTTCATTTCTTCAATAAAGTAAGTGGTTTTAAATGTTGACTCAGTATGCCACCCCGTCATACGTCAGCGGCTGACATGATAAAACATTATTATTAGCTGAATAGACACTCTCATCAATTTTAAAGAGTGTCTTTCTATTTATTTCCTTCATTCAATCAATCTAAAATAATAAGCATTAAGTGAATTTTACAACACTTCTTGACGTAAAATTGTTGTGTTGATTTGAAAGTATCGAAAATAAATTACTTAATTTTATTATAGAAATTGAATTGAATTGTCAGGAATTGGAATTGACAGGTTGGGTAAGATAGCAAGATAATTTGGACGGCTAAGGTATTCGTTCTAAACTAGACTAACCGCGGCTTCGCCCGCGTGGATGTCGGAAAATATCCCACGGAAACGTAGGTACTACCGGGATTCAAAGTACTCTATATATTAATCCAGATTATAAACTATACGTGTGGCAAGTTTCATCCAAATCTGTCAATTCGGTTTGTGCCAATCCGACATACTGGATGTATGTCGGACTGGCACAAACCGAATTGACAGACAAACGGACCAAAATTCTAATTATTTATTAGAATTTTGGTCCGTTTGTCTGTCAATTATTATTTTCGGCATCAGACTCGTTCCCACACCTCTGTGGTGTGGTGTCACGTACACCATACACGTGCATCACATACATGTACATCAGCACATATGTAGTTTAAGTTAAGATAGATATGTTCATCGAATAAGTAGAAGGACATCAGTACATATTATGTATATAAACTGAACCGTTGAACATTAAATATAGTTCGTACTAGTTGATACACGGATCTCATTGTGTTTAACTAAACCCCTCCATCTCCTCACATCGCACCTCGAAGCAATAACTTTTTTTCAATGTACAGTTTTTACTTCGTTGCTATTTTATTATATTATGTAGTATAGATAAAGAAAAAAAATCAAGTAATAAAAACTAAAACCCAACTACGACTTAAATGGTATAAACACGACACCACAGACAGACAAATTAAAAATCCGGAGTCACACGTGTTAAATCCGGAGTCACACGGGCATAAATCGAACAGATTACATGTGACTCCGGATTTTTTATTTGTCTGTCTGTGGTGTCTTGTTTATACCTTTTAAGTCGTAGTTGGGTTTTAGTTTTTATAACTTGATTTTTTTTTTTATTCTTTTGGGGTTATAATATAAATAGGTATTTTTGAAATGTGCTCATTAAGCTCTTTCATTTGATACCCAACATGGTACGATTAAACCATTTTTTTTTTAAGTTCCTCACTTTATATCCTATTGAAGGCGCCATTTTTAATTTAATGTGACTTCACATAACCTATAACCAGCGGACAATCACGACGCTTCTAACGATACCTCATTTGTAAAATTGTGATAAGTGGTTTGGAAGATAGGAGGGAACAGATGAACATACATACATACATACATACATACATACCGGTGATAATCATAACCCTCCTTTTTTCTTCGCCGTAGTCGGGTAATCATAACCCTCCTTTTTTCTTCGCCGTAGTCGGGTAAAAAGAGGAGACATTTCACTTCAAAGGAAGAAACTTCTCAATAGCCGATAGCCTTTCTACTCAATATTCTCTATAGAGCACATAACATGTAAAGAAACACTCTAACCACATTGAAGGCAACATTCATTTAGTCAAGAAAGCCTTATTCAACGCAGTCGCTGCAGGAACGGAGGGGGGTGTAAACTAGGCCAGGCCCACTATATACGCCTATCTCGGCCTTATCTCGCGGTTCCGTGGCGATTATGACGTTAACAATACACTTTTGTTCTCTATCTCACTCTAGCTACTGTCCTACAGTATGCTGGAGGTACAAAGTTCATAGGGGGAGAAATGCTAGGTATAGTAAAAGGTGATGCTTCATCTTTTTAAAAAGTATTCCGCATTTTGGAGTTTAGGAATCAATGCTTCAGAGCGGAAACCAAAACTATGAGAAAATGAAAAAAAAATATTAAAAAAACAAAAAAATAATTTGTTTATTTTTCTGTTTTTTATAATTGTTTTTTTTTCTTCAATATTTGAGAGATAAAGAACAAATTCAACACGAAACGCAATAACGAAAATAATAATTATTCAAAGTCAAAGTTGAACTAAATGACTCGCATTTTATTCCAAGTAGACCATTAAAAGGCACTTTTGACGTCAAAATGTGCCCCTTCCAAAAGGGAGTTTCGTATTCGTTTCTATATACAATGGGTAAAAACCATAGTTACTCTTTTAAAATGTTTTATAATATTTTGTACACATTAATGATTTATTCTTGTGTGAAAAGATTTCTGTTTAACATTACGTTTTCGCCTTTCCAAATACATAAGATACTAATATGTCAACGAAAATAGAAGAAAAACCGAATAACGTAATACCGAGAAAGTAATACGTCAAGTGAAAAAACCGTATTGTGGAGGTGATGACTCACCCATCCATCTCTATTTGTGGACAATCGCGAAGGACGCTTTGTTACGAATGTGGCCTCAGATGGCCGACATACCTTACGTTGACGACACCTGGAATTTTATCCGCGAGAGAAAATCACGTACCAATACATCAAATATGAATGTATTTTTTTTGGCGTCTCTGAGAGTAAAATGTGGTAATATTGGGTATCGACACGTTATTATACTGGTCGGTAGATCACACTTCAACGGTCTTGATATAATTTAGAATCTTTACGTCAGTTTGCATTCTTGGAAGTATTTTCTTTACATGATGTAATAATTGTATTCTTATAAAACCATTTTATACTTACTCTATTTTATCAAAACCTTATTTTAGATGCCCACAAAATACCCAAAACCAACCAAATCCTTATCCTTACTAATATTATAAATGCGAAAGTAACTCTGTCTGTCTGTTTGTCGCGCTTTCACGACAAAACTACTGTGGTACACAGATAATCTAGAGCCTGAGAAAGGACATAGGCTACTTTTTATCGACATACCACGCGGGCGAAGCCGCGGGCGGAAGCTAGTTCGTTATAAAATGCTCAAGTATCAAATAAAAGAGTTGAGCACTCGATCAAAAAAGTACAAACTTCGCTGGCTCGTGTGATATTTTGTTTTATTTGTTGATATTTTGCTTTTCGCTGTATCAGGGTATATTTGCAAAACCAAACCGGAGGTAGAAACACCGATATTAATTTAAAAACGGCACATGAGCTCATGCCATCTGCGGAATATATCTAGAATCACGAAGTATGTAAAATATTTTGTGTGTATCATTAGGACTCAGTGCTCATACACACGAGCGGTGTGAGCACTAATGAATAAATAGATTGGACGGCGCAGATGTATGTTCGATAGGGTCTTTTTCTCTTAGTGAATTATTTCTTAGAACACTGAACACTTTCTTAGATCGGCTTTAGCACCCTCGAAAACTATGAAAACGATACCCACGATGAAAAATTTAAAATAATTCATAGCCGCTATCTTAGATTTACATTTTGTCCTCACTATCGGCTTAAGCTTTCTCGAAAACTATGAAAACGAAACCAGTAAAAAAAAAAAAAATCTTTTTGACTTTTCTTTTCATTTTGACCAAATTCACCATTTCTCCTCTCCGGCATGCAGTATACTCGGGCCGATGTGTACAATTTTATCCCACGACACTGTAATCACTTTCCTCTTTTCTTTTCTTTTGAATTTGAGTTTTAACACTTTTAGCGTTACATTTTCTGAAAGTTTACAAGCTGCGTAAAAGAACTTCGTTCCATTATATTATACGATCGTGGATGATGCATTTTAGACTAAATACGTCAAATGTATCTTCGAACAAGTGCTTGCGGTTAAATTGACTACACCCCATTAGCTAAAACAACTAGTTCTGAAACTAAACCCAGTGCATAATGAAGTGTAAACCGCTGCAGTGTAAACGAGGCACTCGCCTAAACGCGCGGTCGATTGTCGGGCCGAGTGAGACGACCGCACTCGCTCTTATTTGTCATCCAACACGAAACTAAGCGTTTGCATAGCCGGTCAGCCGTGAAACACGTGTCACGAGATACGGCTTGGGATGTCCAACAAACAAATGATAAAAAGTAACAATACTCATCAAAAATCTCCAATTACTCACCTTTTAACGTCCGAACTGAACTGAAGCTGTAGAATTTAATCAAACTTCTTATCCAAACACTATGAACCCGATCCAAGAAACTTTTAATTTAGTTAGCTGCTATCACGAAAAGACAGGTATCTGAAACAAGTAGAGAATCTTTTGTCTATTATAAAATACAGAAATAAAGCTTAGAGTTTTCCAACTCAATTCTTAAATACAAATTAAGGCGAAGTTTTGTAATTGAATTTTAGAAGTACGAGGGATTTTAATTACTCCTATTGTCTAGATATTATGGGTCGATAGTGAGGCGCTGATACTTAGGTAATAGGGGTGTCAGTCATCTTGAATATTCGATGTATCCGCACGGCACGTCCCTATTTGTGGCGTGTTTTGAATATGACAGGTAGTTTGTTGGCTTGTTCGTTGTTGAAACATGATATAGCCTCTATTGTCATTGTTATCATTAGTTGGCTAGCGGGAAAAATGGAAATGGAATGAATACAATCACGATTGGATGCAGCTAGTTTGAAACATTGTTAATTATGTTTATTTAAGAGTATTTATTCAGGTTGTTATTTCAATTTCAAGCACATAAGGTATGCTTATGGTACCACCTTAAAGACGAAACTATAATCTTTACAAAATATAACATTTGCATAAATGGACTGAATGGACTTTTTGAAAAAAAAAAACTACTTTGTATGTACATAGTTTTTTTTTTTGAGTTTACTTTTTTTGGATTGGGTTGATCGCTAGTTTAGAAAATATTTGGTTGGTAAATACTAAAAAGATTTTGGAAAACAACATTTTCGCTTTTCGATAAAGCTCTCCACTCTTATGTAGGTATTAAAAAATATTTGTTTAGAATGAAATGAAGCAGTGAAGACCATTAGTAAAGACAATCCCTCCACACAATTTATCAAGCTTTCAAGTATTTAAGTATTTAGAGCTATAATTTGTTAGGTTTAAGATATCACCTGTGCAGTCCATGTGCGCATTTTAATGTATTGAAACAAAACTTTTTACATGAAGTCTCATTTTGTAAAACGTTATTTAATAGTTGCTGTAAGTTTATTTCAGTGTTCCATTGTTTTATTTATATGTTTATGCTTATTTTTTATAGGGTAGTATGTTATTGTAATAATACGGTATACTGGAAATAAGTGTAAAGCGTTGTACAACGTCAATCACTGCACACGTCATATAGTTTTTTTTATATTTTTAAATTGTTTTTTTTCTAATTGGAATCAACTTTAGAACTTTTTTCTGCTTTAACCGAGCAGCACACTAATCAACTATTTCAATTTGTGCTTGGATTCCCGAAAAACACACAGAGCACGGAATCGTCTAGAGATGTAGTACTAATAATATTCGTGGTACCGTACGCATATCTTCTGTCACAAACCGCCCTCAAAGCCGTCAGATTCTATATATATGAAGAAACGGCGACAGGTTTAGCTTGTATGGAAAATGTTAACAATTCCGCTTGTAGCAGCGCCCGGAGGGGCGTCTCTGAGCTCTGTGCAAGAGCAGGGGGCTTAAAACGGTTACTTTAGCAGAATTATAAATATTATGAAAACATTATGAATCATCGTAAACTGAGAATACATAATATGATCTGCGTGTAATTCATATTACGAAATAATTAATCTATTTGACAGTTTTCTATGTAGATTCGTAAAATGGTCCACAAATTATGAATTGCTTTTATGTCAAATTAGAGGAATTGCTACTGACAGTTGGGATTCAGGAAATGAACTGCTTTAAGAGGAATTGCTAATGTGGCCGGTTTATGTCCCCCGAAGGTTTAAACGCTGTTTCAGTAGGTACCCTCATCTACCGTGTATTCCCGTTCGTCCCACTGGCGTCGTCCCACTGGTGGGACGAACGGGAATTTAATAAATTTTACCCGTCATTTTCATTTGAAACACTATTAAGGTGTTAAATCCTATTCATGTCTTCAACATTTGTGAATAAATATTGAGCGATAGTTAAATAGTTACTGGAAGTAAATAATAATATCAATGAAGTACGACAATACGAAGACGACTCAAAAAAATATAAAAAAATAAGTAGGTACTTCTAAATGTCAGAGTAGTTTAGCAACTTCATTGGAGCTAATTATATTAGCTCTAGCAAATAGAATGAGTCAGTGTGTTGACATAAATATGTCATCAAAGTGCTTCCCTTTGTGAGCTGGCCTCTGAACGACTTCGGATGATTTATTGCTTTTGTTGAACTGAACAGCTAGTCGTAGATTGGTTGAAGTTAAAAACTGCAATAACAGTTTAAGAAGAATAAGTATCTAACTAGTATTTCATTATTGTACCTATTTTTCTATTTCTTAGAAGTAGTATATTGTTTTTAATAAAATCTGTAACTGTTTTTCCAAAACCCTTTACACATAAAACGTTCCACACATTTTCATCACTATGTTTTTCATCGATTTTGTTTTCCGACTTTCCTCAATAACATCAAATAACAGATCTAACAAAGCTCGTTAACTCATTCTCACCTTCACACCTTCATAAATATTTGAACACAATATCAATAATTATGAACCGTACGAATTCAAACAAAGCAAACAACTGATTTACAAGAACTATGCACTTCTCACTGAAATTACACATGCCCGTTCTATTTTCACTCGGAACCCATAGACATTCCTGTCTAATATATTAAAATAGACGTATTACAAATACACACTGGAGCATAAATCAAATTATTGTTGAAACAACAGAACGCTGCGCGAGAGTATTGCGCAAACGCAGAATTGAGACGCGGCGCTGATGATTAGGATTTAGTTAAATGTATAAGTTTTTAACACCTTACTGGTGCACAGACAAGTCCTTATAAATATTTTTTGTTTGTAAAATAAACTGTTTATATTGCGTTGACTGAAATAGTACATTACTGTCGCGGCCTGTAACTGGGCCATTGATGGACCGCATCGTGGAAATACCTACACATACGTGAGTCCATCAATGCCTGGTTGCGGCCAAGGCTTGTATAGTACTTTTCTCAAATAATGCGTGGACATTCAAACTGAGCAAATTAATTATAAATTCCAGAATCAATGACGAACAATGATAATTTGTAAGTGGCCAATATGCTACTTTGTTTCTTCTTTACTTTAAACAGCTCTATTTGCAATCCGAATCGAAATTTAAATAAAATCTTTGATAAGTTACCTCCTTGCTTGCCATGTGTTGAAGTAAAAAGTTCGTTCCATTTTTAAATAACACAACAGATATAAGTTTTCATAGTAATTTATTTAGCCGTTAAACACGACTGTAAGGATTTTCATAGTAAGATTGCTGCATCGATTCTTGTTTTTTACCAGTACAGCAATTTCGATTTATCTACGAAGGTTGTCAAAATACCTTATGCTCAAATTTCCAAGCATGTTTGAGAAAATATGCTATAAAGTGAGATCATACTGAAAAGATTTGTAGGTACTAGAAACACTGGCCAACATTATTGTATCTGTCTTCATTATCCGACAAGACAAAAAAACTTTTCGCGACAAATAAAAAATAAAACCTTCATGTCAAATCACTGACCCTTTCTTTCACAAAACTGGCTCGATATCGCTGCAAGTCACGCAATAGCGTGTTAGGTGATAAGATCACGATACAGTATTAATGATGAGGTAGACTAGTCAGCTAAGATTGCTGGGACAATTGCTCTATCTGCTTTTTGAAAGGGACGAGCTTTCTTGTAAAGCTATACTATCCATACTAATATCCTTAACTAGCTGTTGCCCGTGTCAGGAATATGTAGCATTATATAAAATTAATCTTCGATTTAATTCATAATCTAAACTTTCGCAGTATTTCTAGATGAACAATCAATTACGAACGAAACCTGTGATCTGTGAGTTGGTCTAAATAAATACAAAAACATTGACTTTTACCTAAAATTTAATGATAACAGAATTATATTGTACTTAAAATATATCCTTGATTTTATATACTATTTCGATGTTTATGTTGTTCTATATTAATGGTTTTTATTGTGACTTAAAAGACTACTATCAAAAACAGCGATTCTAGACGAAAAGTAGGTCATCAAACTTATGTTATGATTGGTGGTTTTTGAATAAACAAAACAAATGCTTATTTATTTAGAGTTTCAATAAATGATTAAGTTCTAATTAATATGATATTATAATGTTAATTAAGATTTTATATTGTAATTAAAAAGTCACAAGTAGTTTCAAACGATTCTCCTAACTTTAAGTAGATGTCAATAACTTATCTGATTTTGCTTTTCGATATCAAATAAGTAAATACTAAATTGCTAAATTACCGTATTAAGTTTTAAAATGGTTCCACTATTTAAGATTTGTTCATTGTTAACTATGTTAGAGATTATTAAACAATAATCTATGACAATCTGCGATTGGTCAAAAATGGCGGCAATGTTAGAGGTACTTGATTAGTATTGGGAGAATATAAAATACGTGTACCCGCCAATTCGGGACCTTTTTGGGATACAACTGTGGTGAAAGATGGACTTCCTATTGTGTTCACGTAAGTTAATTGATCATATTTCTTGATTATTACTGATAGCTATGTTTTTCTTTATCTGTTATAATATGTCTTGTGTTAAATGTAATTAGGGAATATTCATGTTCTGCTTCTTCCCGTTGATAAGTTGCTTATAACTTTGAGAAACAGTCCCAGAGAATAATGTGATAACAATGATTTATGCTAAAGTAAATATGTGTTGATCCAATACTTTAAAATTAGCTGCCATGGAGTTTCTTGTCCTTCTTCTCCATGATGACCTAGATTCGGAACGGACAACTAGTTTTCTCATTACCGTATTTAACCGACAAGCCTAATCAATAAATGCCTAGTCTTGTCTCTCTGTGCTTTTCTTCATAAAACCCTTTCCTTAAACACCATATAGAGATACATACAACATTTTGACACTCGAAACCTTACTAAATAGGGGAATATCCTATAAATATACATGTAGTATTAATTCTGCTTCATCCATCTTCTGACACCCGCGACTTCATCTGCGATCCAGAATGAAAAGCCTACGTCTTTGAATTGACGAGAAAAAAAAAATTTCGGCATTTTCTCACTAATGGAGCTTTTCATGGTTGACTATGGATATTCTCAGAATAAATGAATTGAAAACGTTGATTTTCCAGGACTTTTTTTCCAGCCGAAAGCGATATCGCAGTCTGCCGAAAACTCAAAACGAAACCAAACTTCGGTTGGACTCTCGGAAGAAGCAAAAGTACCTACATTAGAAAATGAAAGAACAAAATATAAGTACGCCCAACGCCCATAGGTAGGTACTGTGTCACGGTCGTCATACACGGTACTACATCATTGACCACTTTTGTCGAGCACAGGTAGCGTTATTAGGTCCCCAAGGAGAAAAGCCTATTGCCTTTTATCAGGCACAATACTTTCCAATCCTGGGCTTTCAACGTTATTATTTCTAAGAGAAAACCGTAGTTGGGATTTTCTTTAGAGAGTCTAATCCTGTTTTAGAACATTTATTAGCCAATTGTTAGGTTCCTTATAAGATTGCTGTTACCTTTGAAAATCTCGATACAACATGACCAAAAATGGGTGAAAAACAGGAAACATATACGAACGAATCAAGTTAATGATAAGGTTGTAAAAATTAATGTTTCGTGCTACCAATTCCCATAAGTCAAGTGCCAAGTAGCAATATTTAGCCTTTAGCCTTGATGATATAACTTATTAGAGTCCGCGCCACCACACAAGTCCGATAGACGCGGCGCTAGTGTCTATGTGACTGCATAAAATTGCATTAAAAAAAATGTAGTTCCATAATTTTCCGTCGGACTTCAGTGGTGGCGCGGAGTCTAGGTCCATTTTATAACATGATGTTGTTATAATTTCTGTGAAGCCTATTACACACCAGGTAAATGGTATTCGAATTTGTGTGGGGTAGGTACCACACCCAAAAGGTGAAAAATAATCAATTTTGACAAAAAAAACAACCGACTTCCAAAAAAAACACTAAAAAGTGAAAATAAAAGAAAAAAGTGAGTCGTTTTTTTTAAAGTTTTTTCGTTAATCGTTACTGCCAACTTAAATTGTTGGTATATTAAAATCACAACTGTCATTCTTTGATACTTGTATGAAATGGATATAACACGGCATAATTGACGTAGGATGTGAAGACTATTTTATTCTGCTAGAAATTACTTCGTTCGTCCGAACTCTTATCTACCACGTTTCGCTACAACCCGGTTAGTCTCACAGTCAGTTCTAAGACTTTTAACTAAAGAAACTATTACTCGCAACAGAATTTATGTCACTTTCATTTGCAGCTCAACTGTGACACAGAATAAACTGGACAAAGTAAATAAAGAGCTCAAAGGCTTTACTTTGGAGGTAAACATTTATTTATTTATACGTTCGGACGGAGCGAGAATACTAATTCAGTTTGGAAACAGATCTAAGGAACTCGGACTTCGTACGAGCTTGATTGAAACCTACATTTTATATTTTTATCTTGGATCTAGGAGATTGGGTTCAGTCTTCTAGTGTATCGGTTGCTTTATTTTCGTTGTTTGATTTTAACAATGGAACTGCGATTTGTTCTGCTTCAGCTGTTTGTGTAATTAAGTACAGTACGACACAACTTAGATGTAGCATCGGCGAAATTAGTAAAACCGATCACCACCCGAACTGAGTGCACCTTCTAAATATCCTCCTTTTACGAAACGCAATAACTTGTAAAGTCATATAACCAAATACTCTTCTACTTCTTCTACTCCTTTTTTAAAAGCATGGAAGTTTTCTCTTTTTCGGAGAAGTAAGTGTTTTATGCGGCACTTGGGATAGGAGACTGAGAAGATGGAGTAGCCTTCCTTAGAACGGCTTTAAATTACCTATCTAACGAGGTTAAATTAAGAAAAATCTAATCAACTTGTCTTTTGTTCAAAAGTGACTTAAAAAGTTTGAAAATGAAAAGTACGTACCTACTTTTTTCTTCAGTAATACTCGAACACAGTTTAAAAAAGTCTTGCTACAAATTGAAATGTCCACCAAAAAGAAAAACTGATCGAAGAAAGCTTCACAATACAGAACGCCATTCAAGAGAACATTTTCCACGGAATGAACGACTATTTGTGTAAATGCAATATTGTTTGTCCTCACCCGAGCCCAATACAATGGCAGCCGTGGACTATTTACTGTGGCTTTACAATGACGTACATAAGCTTTTAGTTATCAAGTTATGCATTAGCTAGACCCGTTTTTAGTTATCAAATACGCGTATTTGCTGAGATTTATCATTGCATTCCCGTATCTCTGTGCGAGTAATAATTTTCGAGCGAATCTCGAAACGTGTAATGCAGGGTTTGGATCGTAAAATAGGTGTAAGGTGGGCAAAACAGATGTATACAGACAAGAAACCGTTAAAAAAGTACGAAAGATGCCATCAAAGTCAAAGTCAAATAATTTATTTCAAATAGGCACATATAAGGCACTTTTGAACGTCAAAACAAAGAAATCGAACTGATTCTAGTTGCCCCTTCCAAAAGGTAGTTTTCGTATGGAGAAGAATGGGCAAGAAACTCCACCGTTACTCTTTTAAAAATGTTTTACAATATTTTTTATACATGAATTATATAATTATATGTGAATACGATGCACCATGTTTTGTCAATCTATTGACGGTCCCTTGCATTTATATTTATGAAGTTGCCAGGTTTGTGAGGTCAAATCTTGAACTATTTGAACGGAAAGATAAAACAAATAAAAGGAAAGCTACACATTTAGATTTCGAAATGCCTGTTCCAAAATTAGAAATTTTTCGGCGGAGCTGCACCTAGGTTGTCAATATAAGAAATAAGAAAGTGACCTATACCATAAATTGGTCACTTAATGATTATAAATTGTACGCAAAACTTACGCCCACAAATTGGCACAAAACTGACAAAAAATGTAATCGGTCGCTACGGTACTAAACTTGACACGTTCTGCTACATCCACTCGCGGTGCAGTACTGATTGCGTCCCTTTCACTCTGGTGCGGGGAGTGTGAAGCGCTCAAAAACACAGAGCCCGAAAAGCTCTCTATCCCTCCCTGACCATTAATGGTCTGTTTTTAAATATAAGTGTGATAAAGTGTACTTTTTTGAGTCATTTTGTATATTTAACTCATTTTGCTAAAATTTTGAGATAGGTCACTTTCGTTCTCAGCATGCGATATTTGACTGTATCATAAGTGTTAAAACTTGTATACTATTGCATACTTATATAATGGCCAAATGTGTGTTACCAAATATTTTATGTAATAAGAACTTAATGTACTTACCATATTTGATGCATTAAAAAAATTGAATTGAATTGAATTGAATTTGGGTCAGAAGAATGAGAAAAACATCTTCTAAAAAATCAAAATTAATTACTTCAATTATGTAATCTTGAATTTACTGCAAAATGAACATGAAATCGCACGCTTGCCATGTGCTTATAAATTGACATCTGTCATTTATATGTTGAGTTTTGTATAAAATAACACACATCTACTCGTTGTTTGGCATTGCCGGTATAATGAACTCTTTTGCTGCGTGTACTAAGGAGCCTCGACACGGATTGGGTGTTTGATAAAACAAATGTTACCGATACACTAATGTGTGATACGAAACAGGTGTTTTTAGTTTTATACTTCGAGAATAAGAACATAATAGAGTAGTTATTTTATGTGTTAAATGCAGTTCTCATTGGGTTACCAGGTGTAAAGTTTTTTCGTCACGTGGGTATATTCTTAGTTTGTTGTTATAAATAAACTATTCTTTTCCTCAAATAAATGTCTGTCTACGCTAAATGTGGTCGGAGAAACAAAGTAAATCAGTGTATTTTATGATCTTCTAATATCGTGATCATTACTTTAGATTGAAATCACTTGAAAGTAGAATCTTCATTCAATGTCCGCCTAGACATTGAATGAAGATTCCAGATTCCAGTTTCACTGAGTTACCATTTCTGTGTAAAGTCAGGCGACTTTACACAGAAATGGTAACTCAGTGTATCAGTCCAAGTTTCACGTGAAATAACCATCTTGTGAATACAAAATCACTGCTTTAGTTCCCAACTCGGTAACGGGACAATAGTTTGGACCAATCGTGTAGCACTACCCTAATCAACCGTGATTACTTAGCTGACAATTGTTACCATACATTCACATGAGGAGTACAATTTGCCTGAACACAGCTATTTAGACTTCCGGCCGTAGAGGGTTCATGTGTGACCTTAGTTTTATGTATAAAGGACCGGGCACAGGAAGCCTTTAGTGCTGTGGTCTGAGGCGGATTAAAAGGTTAGTACATAGGAACATTAGATAAAGTGGTACCTACACTGTGGTAAGTTTTAGCTTAGAGCTTTTAGGGCTATTGACAACGTAGGTTTTAATCGTTAACGATGGGTGAGCCATTCGTGACGAAGTTAGGGTCGTAAGAGATTGTAGGCAGCATATTAACAGATTTAAAAGTTTGATATGAAAATGGTACAGGACAGAGGAAGACATATTATAGGGCCGGCAACCACTTGAAAGCTTGGCGCATATTTGGTCTTTTATTTTGATTTGGTCTCTTATATATGAACAACTTGAGTTACCCTCAAGTACTTACGTAAGTAAATAATTATGCCAATAGATTTAAATGAAATTACTCAGCAGTAAATGCTTTAATTATTAATTTAAAAAAACTTAATATTGAAGCTTACTCAAAAACTACGCAAGCAAGGTTAATAAAATTTATATGGGAGCACCTCGGAAGCATGACCTACTAAACGTATTGGCGGATTCATAATTGGCGGAGTAATCGCGTAACAAATATACAAAAAAAAAATACATACAGACGAATTGAGAACCTCCTCCTTTTTCACGAAGTCGGTTAAAAATGTACTGTTCAGTATTTCACATTAATTTTAAAATTCAAGGCTGTTTGCAAGTAATATTAATATTTACAATTTGATATTTCGCAGTAAGTTGGCAAGGTTGTCTCTTTCATATGAGCTTTGTATGAAATTCAAGCGAACTGACTAAACGATGTCAGCTTAAACGATGTCAACTTTCAATATTTGCTGACTTTTTAGGAGCTTTTTGGGTTGATTGCGTATTCGTAAATAACATTTTAACTGGAAATAGTTTAACCAAAACAAACACATTTAACTGAAGGATTGGTTTATGACTGGTTAATGTTGGAGCAATGATAGCCTAGTGGTATGACCGTCGGACTGACAATTCATAGGTCTCGAGTTCGAACCCAAGACACGCACCTCTGACTTTTCGGATTCATGTGCGTATTGTATAATTATCACTTGTTTTAAAAACGGTGAAGGAAAGCATCTTGAGGAAACCGGCATACCTGAAAAATATTTCTCGACGACATGTGAAGCCAAGTCAGAGGCCCTTGGGCGGCTTTAAAACTCTGACACCAGGTAATTCATTAACCACACGAAAAGAAGAAGAATGTTGGAAACAGGACCGGTAGCAAAACTCTTAAATACTCATTTCTGTAGGTATTCGGTGCCCCGAAGCAGCATGTATTAAATACATAACATTACACCTGTTTACGCTGGAGAGGGCAGGCAGAGGTGTACTTAAAGTACACTCACGTTTCGTAGTTATATGAAAGTGCCATATTATTATTATTTATTTGTTTAGTTCCAAAATACTTATTTTATTTTACAATTGGTTTTAGCCACACAACGAAAGTCTCTCAGAGTTTTTTCTGTAATAGGGGATGTAATTAACATATTGATGTTATACGATATCAAACAATCTTTCGACTTCGGGTTATAAGGCTACGCACGTCTTCTAACTTTTTACTACTGCCCAAAAAGGAGTCTAATGATCTTTAAAAGCTTTGAAACACTTGTCATCTCAATCATCGATCCACGTGTGAGTTGTTTCATCTCAGCGTCCACTGATGAACTCTAAACAAAACGGCTAAACATCCGCCACCCAGCACATATTGGTTAAATTGGTTAAATTGATTTTGGCCTTTGATACCTTCTGCCTTATGGATTTATTTGCCCGGAAACTGCCTCGTTGGTCTAGTGGTTGCAAGCGCTACTGCTGAGCACGGGACCTCGTGCTCAGCAGTAGTGCTTGCAACCACTAGACCAACGAGGCAGTTTCCTGATAAATAAATCCATAATACAGAAGGGTTCGATTCCCGGGTCAGGCAAAGTGTCGTTAGATTCTATCTGGAATTCCTCAGTGGTAACCCGTAGTCTGGATTAATGCCCGTTTGATGTCGATAGGCTCGCGCCCTATTACACGGGACTTAAACATGACTGGCGAAATGTGGGTGTACTACAGGCTGTAAGGGTAAACACTCTTGTCATTCAAACCATGGGTAGTTGACTTAATTATAAAATAAATAACCGAACACAACAACAAAAAAACGTTATTTTCATTAAAAGATTTTAAAAAGTTTCTATCCGACACCGTGCTCGCTAGCGAAACAGCTGAATGACTGAGGGAGGGGTCGCGCTCGCGGCCGGTCAGGTCACATCCCGCCCGTGTTGAGACGCAAGTTCGTTGCCCTAGCGCATAGGACAACGAACTTGCGTCTCTTGTGGTAAAAGGTAGATTTAAAAAAAATAAAAAAAAGTTGTATTTTCCATTGATTTTACGTTTTATATATGAAACCAAACCACTGGTTGCAAGGATAACGGTGTTTACCCTAACACCCTGTATATTATGGTGTAGGTACCTATAGTACACCCACATTTCTCAGTTCCGTTCTCAGTTTTTTTTCAGTTCTCGGATCGGTGGGACTCCCATATGCTTCGCCACTGGGTAAGAATCCATACCATTTGATATTTTTACTTATTATCTCCTTATTGCTAACACTAGTTATTAATTTATTTTGTTGATACTAATACTATGGACTCATGTCTGAAATAAATAATTTGAATTTGAATTTCGCCTCTGCCCAACCCTTCGGGGAAACAAGGCGTGATGTTATGTTATGTTGTCAGGAAACAGAAAAAGCACATAATTAAGCTCTTAAGTCTGTTTGTTCTAAAAATACATAGAAGCACATACGGGTATACATTGCCACGTCAATTAGCAAAGCAGCTTTTCACTGAAAATCAATCGTCTAATTACGTAAACTAACGAACCGAGCATAAACAGCGCGCTTTCCGAAACTCCCGATTATTCTGCACCAAGAGTATTTCCAATGAAATTATAAACGCACGTATTTATCTAAATAACACAAAAGATATTATTTCAATATCGGATATGTTTTTTAATTCCCTAATGTCTGAAAGTGACAGAACAATATTGGAGCCGGATTGCCGCTCCAGGCATTCCGATAGCTTTATACATGTAGAATTTGTATTGATAATCGTTTCACGATGTAAAGCTTGTATTATATACCGTACGCAATTATACAACCTTCAATATGTACGTTACGGAACCAGACAATAAGTATGTACCTACTTGTCGTCTACAATTCTACATATTTATATAAAAATTTACATATAAGCAGTGAATTGTTCTTCTCAATCATTGACACAGAAGCCGCGGACTCATCATCATCATCTGCCTAGCGTTTTCCCAACTATGTTGGGGTCGGCTTCCAGTCTAACCGGATGCAGCTGAATACCAGTATTTTACATGGAGCGACTGCCTATCTGACCTGCACAACCCAGTACTGGGTAATACGATACCCATTGGTAAGGCTGGTTGTCAGACTTCAGAAGCCGCGTACCTACTCATGGTAAACAATAGTTGCGCAACACAACAATAGTTACAGAAAAATCGTTTTGTGTTCTTGACAACATCATTTATTTTACCCTCAAAGTTCTATATGAACATCCGGCAACACAAAAACATGTGGTTGATGCAACGTTTTTTAATTTTTGTTTTTCATGAATACGGACAAACGACCGGGTTTTTCGAAAAACTTACTTACGCTGCGCAGTTATCAATACATTTTCATTCACATCTCACTGTATGCGGTGACTGTAGATAAAAAAAACCGCATAACGTTAAAGCATTCGTTTGTTTATAATATAAAATCATCGGACTCAGCCAATAAACGCCACATTCTCGTTTATTTATTCTGAGCGCGAATTCAAAAATTTGCAACAAATGGTACAATGGATCGTATCACTCTCTGCACTCCTACGTATATAAAAAACTTGCTATATACCAGAGATCTGTCTTAGTTGCTTCATTGGATTTTCAACTGGATTTCAAATTATGGCTTTTTGATACAGTCAAGGTGTAAAATCAAAGTGTAAAATCACTTATCGGAAGAGAAACGATAAAAAACTCACTGAAATTGTGTGATTCCTTATACTCTGCAAACTTGACCGATAAAAGTGTAACATTTTGACTGTCATGACACTAAACTTTCGTCACGTAACACAAGTATCGCCACGACACTTTTTCAAAAACCAAAAGGAACTTCGTTCCAGCCGGGTCACCCAAAACATAGTTATGATTATCACTCATCAATCTGCCTAGCCATTTCCCAACTACGTTGGGGTCAGCTTCCAGTCTAACCGGATGCAGCTGAATACCAGTATTTTACATGGAGCGACTGCCTATCTGACCTCCACAACCCAGTAACTGGGTAAAACGAAACCCTGGCAGAGCCTCCCACTCATGTGTGTATGTAAAATTATGTATTCAAAGAGAACATCAGTAACACAATTATCTAGGTAACATATTATAATTATTGTTTTGTTGAACAATTTGTGGATCATACATTTCCAGACATCTGAATTGCCCTCGCGATAAAGTTTCGTATGAGAAAGATACATTGGATGCTTGTCGGGAACTTGTGCTACTGAAAGCTAACCTACTAGACGAAGGTATATTGTGTAAAATAATATTTATCATGTACTAACTTTTGTTCGTGACTGCACTCGTGATACTTGGATTAAAAGTAGCTTATTCTCCCACCATAGTTTCACAAACTCTACAGTTACCAAGTTCTTAGAGTGTAAGAGTTCGGATAAACGGCTACCCAATTTCAGACCACTTCGCTCTCTTTGAGACTTTTAAGGCAGTTTTATGCCTATCCAAAGACAGTCATCACACTAATACCTATTACAAAAATGTGAAAGTAACTCTATCTGTGTGTCTGTTACCTTTTAGGCTTAATTTAAATTTATAATAAATTCAAATTTATTTATTTTAACTAGATCCAAAGGTACAATCACACTATAAAAAATCTCAGCTGATCGTTACATAATTTTACAGATAGATAGTCTGGGACCTAGAGAAGGACATAATATGACTTTTATCCTGGATAATTGTTTTAATAAAAATACTTTCAGACGAAGTTGTGGGTAGTAATCCTAAATAATATTATAAATGCGAAAGTGAGTTTGTTTGTATGTTACGCTTTCACGCTAAAACGGCTGAAGAGATTTTGATGAAATTTGGCACATGGGTTAGGATATGGGATACTTTTTATCCCGATAATCCTACCGGATCGAGACTTAATGCGGGTGAAACCGCAAGGCCCAGCTAGTATATAATATGGTTTAGAACTGACGCCTATTGTTAAGCGTCGAGTAAAATAATTCGTGCGGTATATCGATAAATGGTGACACACAAGCATACTTACCAGTACACTTCTAATCCTTTTATGAAAATAGTACCCGTGACAAATAGAGCGAAAGTAATCTGATATTTTGATAAAGTTGTACACACGGCTACACATCAAGCTATATATTTCCAGTTTATGTTGGTCTCGCATTGTATAGGATTTTCGTACTATGCGAGGTCAGCTTATACTGGAAATGTATAGCTTGATGTGTAGCCGTGTGTTCATACATTTACAGTCAGCTTAACAGTATCAGCGTTTTGATGTTATCTACTTATCTTTCCGCTCCTTTTCCCTTACAGGTTGAGTAGAATTTCAAGTGGTATTCACATTATCTACTTTACTACTATGTTACAATATGGGTACATAGTCGCTTTCGAATACGTAGGGAACTTGGCGCTACAGCTTTCCATTCCCAGTCCAAGACCAAGAGGCAGACCCAAAACAAGAAGGCTGTAGTGCTAAAGGACATGAAAGAGTGTCAGGTATCCGAAGACGATGTCAAGGATAGAGCAAAGTAGAAGAGGAAGACCTGAGGCCCTAGATAAAGTGACATTCTATCAGCGATAACGATGATGGAAAAGGCAAAAATGTGTGGCGGTATCTACATCGCCACATGCGAACTATGCATCAAAGACCTGACGTCACACAAAAATCCTGACGTCACAAAAATCCTGCATCGCGTCATTAGAGTTTACCGTGCAGTGGACATATATACAAGAATCCAATATCAATCATTGGGCAGTTGCCCGCCAGACACAACACCCGTCTGGTCGGAGGATCCTCCCTTTTCTATGGTGGATGAGTGAACTTTACACCCTGTACTTCATACCCCTAAAAATGTATAGGACTGACATAAGCTATCGAAAAGTTTATGTCAAATTCAAATTCAAATTCAAAATTCAAATTCAAATATTTTATTTGTAGAACATAGGTAAACAAAAATACAGATGTCAATATTAATAAATGAGCGCTATGTCTTGCCGTCAACGGCGCACAAATATTTCTAATTATAATTTTTAATTTTTAATGAATAATTGGTAAAAACATAATAAAGACAGTCAAATTAATAATGAACTCAACTATAACAATAATTAATTAATTAAAATAACAATAAATTTAAGCAGATAATAGTACATTAAAATTAAATACATTTAATAAAACAATTAAGTTATTGACAAATAAAATGGAAATAAATAAAATGTCATTAAATTACAATTTGTCTTCTAGGTACTCATTGACTGTGTAGTAAGCTTTTTGGCCTAATAAATTAAGAAGAGCCTTTTTGAAATGGTGTATGCTGTCAAGACCTTTTATACAATTGGGAAACTTATTATATAACTTGGGTGCCATTCCTAAAAAGCTTTTTGAGTAAAGCGCAGTCTTATGTGGAATAGCATATATTTCTCTATTGCGACGTTTCGATCTAAGAGTTTGAAATAAGTGCACGTTTGATTTTGCGATGTCAATCCTGTTGAAAGTCGTTGTAGAAATACGAAACGCTTTCGAAGCGATTGTCACTTGTATAGAGCCTCAGGAAGGCTGACCCCACCACCATACATAGGTAGCTAGGAAGAGAGAGAGAGGAGCGAGAGAGTCGCTTTCGAATAGTGTGCGTGACCAAAACTACAATGTTTTTCTGCTTTTGCCAACTAATTTTTATGAAGTACTGATTTTCTGTATTAATGGGCAAGCAAAGGAGCTTGTTGGTGGACCCTCTGATACACTACGGGAACCTCTGTTTTTTAACATTGCCTCGTAAGGCTCGACCATCTCCGCATCATGGTTTGGTGGTCGTTATCCTTCGTATTTTAAACTGGAATGCCACAAAATCAAATATCCCCGTATTAATAAATGCAGAGTAAACTTATGCCAAACTTAAACCAAAAAAATGTACTTAAATCTACGTTTATTAATACGGAGGTAAATACTTAACGCAGTATTCTTCTTTTAAATTCTCTTCTTATTTTGAAAACTTAGGTGAAGTGAGTTTGAAGAAAGCTGTGATTCCACCTAATGCTAGGTATTTGACACTATTGACAACTCACTTCATGTAAATTATCTCGGTGAGATTTTATCGAATAGATCGACAGTAGTCCAGCAAACCTTGTCTTTATGATCGTTCAGTGTTAAAACGCAATGTTTTCTTTTAAATTGCGTTCTTCACCTACATTAGTAACATACTTACGAGGCAAAGTGTGAAGTTCACAACTGTTACGAGTACCTACTTAGTTCCCAGTTTTTCCATCCATTAATTTAAGTTAAGACAAACGTGACGTTGAGTGGAGAGCGTTCACGCAAAAAATAGACCACGCCTCGACACAGAAGACCGTGTGTTTTTGTGTTTGTATGTGCTTACATCTGGGGTACATATGGTCACTATTAGGCACTTAGCGCATTCAAGATTTGACAGAAGCTATCTAAGTGAAATGCTGAACGGTACAAGTAAACCTACCAAGATCTTAGAACATGTGCAATAAGCTATCTATATTCTGACTTAATAACCATTCAGTAGTCAATTTTTAGGTAGATCAGACACTGAACAGCTGTAAAATTACAATAAAATATTAAGCTCCAAAATTGTAAAGCAGATTAACATCAAACACCAATACACATTTCACATTTACAACCTTCATTAAAACCGAAAACAACAGAACAACAACACAAATTGCGAATACATCCCAATCAAAACTCAATTCTGTTGACATGACATCCTTCCGCTCTAGTATCATTTCTGTTAATCTCATAACGGAGTGAGAGGATCACATCAAACGGGCCCTCAGAGGAAACAATGCAGCTGTCATTGCTCACTCGCTCCACTGAGTCACGTCGACGTCACGCAACGGAGTCGTCACGCTAACGTCACGTCACGTCACGTCACGGTATCGCTGCGTAATGACTAATGATTCGGAAAACCGTATTGTGTTGTTATGACAGTTTCATGTTGTATTAAAATTGTATGTCATGCTATCATTTTTCATTATGTTTTAGTTTTTGGGCAGGTATTTTAGTTGAGTTTGCAAAAAATATAATTATACATTGGTCAAAATCAGCTTCCATTCCTGTGCAAGTTTTATAAGAGAGCTTCAATTGGTAACTTAAAAAACTTCATGCTATTATTGGATTTTTACTTAAAAACTTAAACGACGTTCCGCTAGTCAAAAAAAATTTAATGTCTTTCTTTATAAACTCGCATCGATTTGATATATTATGTAAGTTACTAACATAAAGAAATGAAAAAATAATATAAGTTTATATTACACTAGCTGTGCCCCGCGGTTTCACCCGCGTAAGTCTCGATCCCGTGGGAATATCGGGATAAAAAGTATCCTATGTGTTAATCCAGGTTATAAACTATCTGTTTGCCAAATTACATCCAAATCCATTCAGCCGTTTTTGCGTGATTGAGTAACAAACATCCAAACACACAAACACACAAACTTTCACATTTATAATATTAGTAGGATTGAGCTGAGGCCCTTTTGGCATTATAATCATTGTTTTCTGTTTTTATAGTTTTAAGATGTATTTTTCTGCTGTAATGCCAATAAACGCATTTTTCTTTCTTTTGCTTACATTTTCCGATTGTTATTTAATAATTGAACCGCCACCTGAATTGACTTAATTACTTAAAATAGCATCCGTTCATTGAACAATTTGTTTTGCCACCTGAATTACAACATTTAATTTTAGTAACTTGTAAAATCAAAACTAAATAGCAGGATTTGATTTAATGAGAGGAAAACTCACTGCCCTGAAATATTATTTGTAGAGTTAGAAATGAGCTAAAAAACCAATCCATTTGCTAAGTGTGACACTATTTATGTTATATTATATTACTAGCTTCCAACCGCGGCTTCACCCGCGTGGTATGTCGATAAAAAGTAGCCTATGTCCTTCCCCGGGATGCCATCTATCTCCTTGCCAAATTTTATCGAAATCCGTTCAGTGGTTTAGGCGTGAAAACGTTACATACAGACAGACCAACAGACAGACAGAGAGAGTTACTTTCGAATTTATAATATTAGTATGGATTCCATTTGCTAGCTAGTGTCCGAAATGTCTCTGATCTCAACAACGCCTCTGACGCTGCAATAAGCGTGGCCAGCTACTGAGTCCAAACAGTATATTCATCATGCATACTCGTAGATGTAGCGTCGAACCGAAACGAAGAAAACCTACATATTATATTCTCTCAAGATTCTAATATACATTTCTCTTGATTTTCGGTAGGTTTGACATTCGCAGAACGTGGAAGTGCCCATTATATGCCATAAACATCCCAACACGACCAAGGGTAGGGTGATAAGATTGCGCAGTTTCGAATCAATCGGTGATAAAAATAAAATATACTTACTGATAAATCATAGGTTTCGTTATGTTATTATTAATTCTAAAGTTTTCGCGGTATTAATTCTTATTATTAAGCACCCTGTCCTACTGCCTTATTTTATAATGCATGTAGAACGTTAGTAACCGACGCCAATGTGCCAGTGCTTCGCGGCGCCAACAAGCGCTGGTTGTCAACGCTGATCGGCGCAGGCAGTTTTTATACTTTTGGCAAATCAGCGCGAACCGGCGCTAACTACTCAGATAGGAACTTGTCGGCGATAGATGTAAGAAGACGCCTATCGAAGTCGAGAGTCATTTGTTCTTCCGTCATTGTGATCATTTTTTACAAGCTTTATATTAAATTGCTCTTTATTATTACAAGCTTTATATTAGCTTGCTCTGTTCGTATGTTTCCGGTTACTCCTTTTGTCATCAATTTTTCAAGCACTTCCTTGCATCCAATTGAGCTGAAACTTGGCATACTCATACAACTACCGAGACATTTTGAAAAAATGATACCATGAAGCTGGTCTGATGATGGAGCCGGAAGTTAGGCATAGGAACTCCTCAATCAAACAAGATAACACCATCGTGTTTGAACTCATTGGTTATGTATTAACAAGTGCTTTGACACTAGGTGGTATTCAGGGTCTGACGATGGAGCCGGAAGGTGGCCATGGGAACTCCTCAATCAAACAAGATAGCACCATCGTGTTTGGACTCATTGGTCATGTATAAACAAGTGTTGTTCAGGCTCAGGCGTTGTGACACTAGGTGGTGTTCAGGCTCTGATGATGGAGCCGGAAGGTGGCCATGGGAACTCCTCAATCAAACAAGATAGCACCATCGTGTTTGGACTCGTTGGTTATGTATTGACAAATGCTTTGACACTAGGTGGTATTCAGGGTCTGACGATGGAGCCGGAAGGTGGCCATGGGAACTCCTCAATCAAACAAGATAGCACCATCGTGTTTGGACTCATTGGTCATGCATAAACAAGTGCTTTGACACTAGGTGGTGTTCAGGCTCTTTTGATGGAGCCGGAAGGTGGCCATGGGAACTCCTCAATCAAACAAGATAGCACCATCGTGTTTGGACTCATTGGTCATATATTAACAAGTGCTTTGACACTAGGCGGTGTTCAGGCTCTGACGATGGAGCCGGAAGGTGCCCATGGGAAAACCTCAATCAAACAAGATAGCACCATCGTGTTTGGACTCATTGCTCATATATTAACAAGTGCTTTGACACTAGGTGGTGTTCAGGGCCTGATGATGGAGCCGTAACGTAGCCATGGGAACTTCTCAATCAAACATGATAGCACCATCGTGTTTGTACTCATTGGTCATGTATTAACAAGCACTTTGACATTAGGTGGTGTTCAGGGCCTGATGATGGAGCCGGAAAACCTGTTCTATCACAAATCAGACGAATTCGTCTGATTTGTGATAGAACAGATATTTATACAAATCGAATGCTAAAAAGTAGAAAATAAAATATAAGTAAAAATCTTTTTAAAAACAAACTTTTACTGAACTAAAAAGTACTAAATAAAACTTACGTAAACATAGAACTTTAATATTTTCTTAAAAGCTTGAGGCGTAAATGTCCTTATTACACTAAACTTGAAGAAAGCCTCAAGCTTTTAAGAAAATATTAAAGTTCTATGTTTACGTAAGTTTTATTTAGTACTTTTTAGTTCATCAAAAGCTTGTTTTTGAAAAGATTTTTACTTATATTTTATTTTGTACTGGAAACCCTCTGGTTACGGTGATATTGAAAGTACCCACACGTCTCCTGCACAGTGTATGAATGTTTTGCAAGCGTTACATTGCGCGCTACCGTAAACAAATTTTTCATACCAAAAATAAAAGTTTTTGCCCAGTAATAATTATTTTTGTACAATGTTTCTTAGTTTGATGTACAGAACACGTAGATGTCGACTTTGTGTTTTTTATTTTACCCTTGTAAGCAGTAAAATGCTACATTTTTTTGTACTTTCCTAAGCATATTCCCATATGCTAAAATTGTAGGATTTGAATATGACGCATAAGTCTTTATTAAATTTCTCTCTAAATTTCATTTTAAATTCATATAAATTTTTGTGAAGGCTAGCGAGATAGCTAACATTTTAAAAATTCCAATTATGCTGACGATAAAACTGAAACTATCGTTTGATTTTTCAAACTTTGAATGTTGGACGTTTTGCCAATATGCCTGCCTGTACCAACTTTACTATCGAGCTTTTATATTGTTAAACGAACTTTGAAAATTGGATTTATACCTATAATACCTACAAGTATTATGAGAATCGCCCGCATAGGGTGAGATGAAGACTCAGTAGATTGAACTGTCAGAAAAAAAATATGAAAATATTTTCCTTATCAAAACTACCTAAAAAAATGTATTTCCCTATAAACCTCAAATACCACAGTGTAGCGACAATCAGTGCCACATCCTTGCAAACGGGCTTGCAAGACGACACGACTTCTTCACGCCTCGTTGATTTCAGTATAACTTCCTTTTGCCCCCACTTACTCTCAAACATTTATTCTGCTCTGTGACACTGTTTGACTTTTCCTTCCTCAAATAGAAGAAAAACAAGCTATTTTTACCGGGCTCTTTAATAGTCATTCTATGGTGCTAATAAAATACAAGAGTTGATAACAATTTGATAAATATGTATGTATTTGGTCAGCACGTAAATTGAACGTGAAATAATAATAAAATTAATAAAATAGCATTCCAAAAGCTTATGGTGTCGAAAAAGTTACCAAATAAAAATACGTTCTAAATTGTTATCATTAAAATGAAAAATATTAGGGTGATTCTCTAAAAAAAAAACAATTTACTTTCCATTGTTTAGTGTCATTATTCCGGACTATTACAGAATCGTAAGAATAGCCAACAATCACCTAAAGAGGTTATATTCCAATAATCGAAAGTAAAAATAAATACTAGTCCAAGTTTAATAACTAGTCTCGTAAAGCCATGGAAGCTTAGTTTTTAAGATAAAAGTCACGTACTTGATGCAGAGAAGAAAAACTTTATTAGGAATTGGATGCTTACAGATAGTAACAGGCAACTGAATATAGATGGAGTAATTTATATCAATTCCACTTTTTCTTACAGCGTGTAGCTTTTATTTTCTTTCTCGGTCATCTTACACGTATTAAGTGGTCTTACGTAGCTTTTGCAGCTTTAGTTCTAAATAGCTTTTATGAGTGTAACTTACTTTGCAGACATACACTACACAACAAAAACACACACACTCTAACCTTTTGTTTATATTTAATAATTTAGTGGTTATTCTTGTTTATAATGCTTATATACAATAAAAATAATAATATTATAATTGTATTTTTCAGTCGTCTTTTTTTTTCTAAATTATTATAACTAAATTTTTGAAAAAAAAAGAACTTAAATGCAATTTTTTTTACAGAAGTTGCCTGATTGGTCCGCAAGAAGGTGATGGCATTCGTGACCCAGGGTCATTCTAGTACCTAAGAGTGCCAAAGTACACCTTAAGTGCACATCTACAAATGGCAAAATATGTAAGGAGATATACTGTGTCAATAATTTTCTCGTAATAAAGATTTTATTATTTTTTAGCTGCGCCCCGCGGTTTTACCCGCATAAGTCTCGATCTGGAATATTGGGATAAAAAGTATGCTATGTCCTACTCCAGGTCATGGTTTACCCTTGTGCCAAATTTCATCCAAATCCGTTAAGCCGTTTTAGCGTGAAAGCGCAACAAGCAAACAAATTCACTTTCGTTTCATTTAATTCCCCCCGGCTTCGCCCGCGTGGTATGTCGATAAAAAGTAGTCTATGTCCTTTCCCAGGATGCCATCTATCTCTTTGCCAAATTTTGTCGAAATCCGTTCAGTGGTTTAGGCGTGAAAAGGTAGCATACAGACAGACAGACAGACAGTTACTTTCGAATTTATAATATTAGTATGGATGAAAGTTAGGATTTTATTTATTAAATACAAATGAGGTATATATTAGACTATCATTTACACGAGTATAATATTCATGTCTATCATTTACACGAGTAGCATATCTGCAATCTCATATTTAATCACCAATTTATTCCATGAATAAAATTATCAGTATCTATCCCAAAAAGTCATTCCTCTTAATCGTCGGGGAATCCATAAGCCATATCAATTCACATAATGTGTTTCCATTATGGCCGGTCGTGGAACGTGGCCGTTTGGACGGACAGACGGAAACTACGCCATTACCCGTACCGCGGCGACGAAATGTGAAACGGACCTCAAGAGGAAACATTATTAATACACAATATTGTGTGCAGAATAAATCTATCAAATGTCTCTTTAACATTTTTGCTAATGGATTTTATCTTTTCATCTATGGTTTTAGATGATACATCGGAAAATCATGATGTCGGACCAGCACAAATTACAAGGGTTTGTATTCTTTATAATGTAAGATATATAATATATACTACTAGCTTCCGCCCGCGGCTTCACCCGCGTGGTATGTCGATAAAAAGTAGCGTATGTCCTTCCCCAGGATGCCTTATTTATCCTTTCCGTCGAAATTCGTTCAATGGTTTAGGCGTGAAAAGGTAACATACAGACAGATAGACAGACTGAGTTACTTTCGAATTTATAATATTAGTATGGATAATTTAGACATAGTAAGATTAATATCAATAAGAGGTCACTGAATCTACCACTTAAGTTACATACTTATTATTTTTTGTTATCTGTAAAATAAATAATAATGTACCCTGAACTGAAAACTACATTATACGAAACACGTCATCTGCGCGCTCTGAAAGTTGAAAAAAAACTCACTATACTTACGTACGCTATTAATCACAAAAGCTTATTGTTAAGCCTGCACTTAGTTTATCAAGAGCTCGCGTTATGTCCATAACTGAGTCACACAAATACGTTTTGCATAAAATGCGTAATTGAAAAGCACCTGTCAATGAACGATAAATCCAGGCTTTTAAGAATAACTTTTAGAATAACCCGATTTTTTTTTCAATGGTGACGTGTTGCGTTGTTTTTACTGTTATAAAGGATTTTTTCTATTACCAAATTTTAATTTGCCATAGAATTAAAATGGCCACATTTTTGTCTCCTTTATCGTATTTTTTATACCTATTCAGAAAATAATATAAAAATAAAAGTAAAAATCTTTTTAAAAACAAGCTTTTAATTAACTAAAACTTACGTAAATATAGAACTATAATACTTTTTTCAAAGCTTGAGGCTTACCTTTAATTGTAAGAAGGATATTTACACCTCAAGCTCTAAAGAAAATATTATAGTTCTATATTATAGTTTTTAGTTAGTTAAAAGCTTGTTTTTAAAAAGATTTTTACTTTTATTTTATATTGTACTTTTTAGAATTTGTTTAAATATCTGTTCTATCACCTTCACAAATCCAACCAAACACTACGCTACCTTGTAAGGTCGAGGAATCTCTATGGCCACCTTCCGGCTCCATCATCAGACCCTGAACATCACCTAGTGTCAAAGTACTTGTCAATACATGACCAATAAGTCCAAACACGATGGTGCTGTCTTGTTTGATTGAGCAGTTCCCATGGCCATCTTCCGGCTCCATCATTAGACCTTGAACACGACCCAGTGTCAAAACACTTGTTAATACGTAACCAATGAGTCCGAACACAATGGTGCTGTCTTGTTTGATTGAGGAGTTCCTATGGCCAACTTCCGGCTCCATCATCAGACCAGCTCCATGATATCAAATTTTCAAAATGTCTCGGTAGTTGTATACGTATGCCAAGTTTCATCTCAATCGGATTCCAGGAAGTGCTTGAAAAATGGAGTACAATATTAGTAACCGGAAAGACATACGAACAGAGCAAGCTAATATAAAGCTTGTAATAATAATATAGGTAGGTAAAGCTAATGACATATAAACATCATAAAATTAACGTTGTGTGAAAACCTCTTCACTTACAATGAAAAGTCTCTTGAATACCGAATGTTGTAGGTAGGGGCTTTAATTTCCATAATATAAGGGGAAATGAGCAGTAATACAGTGTAATATAGAATAATTATTATATTAGTGAAAATTACAATAATTTATAATTATAAGTATAATATAATTATGTATTATAATTAATATAATCTGTTCAATATATTGTAAAATAATATTGTATATTGATCCTGTATCGAAGCCGGATTATCTACGGACTCTATTTTATAAATATTGCATTTTTGAGCTACAGGTGGAACTCGTTGCTTTGAATTCAGACCTTGTATTCATGAACGTGGAATGGAGAATTTATTTATACTTAATGCATATTTCTATTTTATTTCAGGAAGGAAGCGAAGCCTAGCTTATGTACAGCATTAGGTACTTGCTTTCATTGAGTGAATTATTTATATTCTTTTTATGTTTGTTCCTCGTCTTTGCTACGTTTTAAAAAAAACCTTCAACCTACGAATATCTAAAGCGAGAAAAACATTTATCATTTCAACATGACTTACATAGAAGTTGAATACTTGAACCAGATACGACAATTCAACTAAAAATTCTTTCTTCTCGTTTCACGAGGTCGGAACTCGGAACCACGAACGATTGCCAGGCAGAAAATATTCACTTACTGCGACCCTCGGGAGCTCAATCATAATAGATCAGCGTCATACCGGCTGGAGCCCCATCTCTTCGCGACAAATCACGTAGAAATCGCCCGATCCTATCTCCGAACCGTCGGATTTGGACTTACAACTTTTTATTATTGAATTTTTCGTCCCGAGATATTTGCCGGCTGAATGAAAGGGTGTGGTAAAAGGTAATGGTGACCTTTTTTACTTTTATTTTATAATGTTCAGTAGAATGTGTTATCTCTGCGGATTCTTTTCACATATTCCGTTATGATATTTACGTAATTGCTTCTGTATGAATGGTGAGGTATTCCAATTATTTTTAATAAAAATTGCCATTTCTATTTTCTTTTCAACGATGTTTTAATTACGGTTCGGATTCTGAATAGTGCCCGGCTATTTTGTACCCACGTTTTTATTAATTCATATTGTAAGAGTAGAGATTAAAACATGAATATTCAATGTGGATTGTACCTACACATAAAATATTACTGCCAGAAATATATTACAACTCTACGCGCCTTAAAATCGCTGAAACGAGGGAGAGAAAATAAATAAGATTTCTATCAGTTTATGTAGAGTTAGAAACTGAATTTGTGCTAGCTTTTTAGGAAAATTTACAGGAGATGTATCGTAGAACATAATACTTTACAAAGCGAGGTGAGGCAGAAATCGCGGGACCGATCTACAGACTATCATAATGAATTCGAGTCAGCTACTGAAATGCTATAACCCCAATCTGATATAAACTTTAACAAAATCATCCCTGCTAAGACGGAGTCCTTTGAAATTTGAAACCGGAACAAGTTGTGTCCACTTACTTGTTGCGTCTAATCATCTTCGACATGCTTTCTCACTTTAAAAGCGAAGTAAAACATTACGCTAAGTAACGCCAAGTTATACAAACTTTTATCATAGTAGGTTGAATAATATACAGTGTAGTATATAGTTATTTCCTATCATTATGACTGTTCCAGTATCAGCCAATCAGATTTTATAGTAACCATTTCCATTTGCAATAGTGACATTCGCATGAAATCGTCAGCCAGAAGCACAATAATGGAAATAGAATTTCGGCGTTCCATAATCAGTCAATTCACGAGCATCATCAGTTCACTCAATATGGCTGCGAGCGAGCAACGAGCATAATTCTGCTATTTTATGATTGGTAAACATCAGTACGCGTAACGACCGGTAGCCATCCAGAGCACGCGCACTCGAACCCACAACTCTTGACCCGAAAACCTTGTTCGTTTGTATCCCAGAAAATAATCCAATAATATATATCTGAAGCATTCTTGTCTGGCTGTGAAAGGCAGCAATTGTTGCCGACGATTTACTTATGTAGGTACTGTTTCACAGATCAAGGAATTTTTCGAACGCTTGATTTTCGATTACGTTTGTACGATTTTCAATTGTTTTGTTGAAGGGTTCCTTTGTTTGTGTTATTTAGTACTAAATTCTTTTGATTCAAATCTCACTTTATCTCGCCTACTAGTAAGTATGTAGGTACAGTCACGAGCATACATATATTACTATGGACAGCTCGGCAATAATATCTGATTGTATGATTCATCCATTAAAATATGACGGCAACTATTTATGTGATCATTTGTAGAAGGTATATGCAAGTGGCAGCCTTTTTTTTTTTTTGAGGGTGTGAAATCATCCAATGACTCCTCTCGCTCTGGGTGGAGCGGAAGAGCGTTTCAGACTTTTACTGACTAAAACCCACCCGTGTTCCTTCAGTTACCTGTTGCCAAGGTCCCGGTAAACTATCTGGCAAGAAAAGCGACGGCAAAATTTTGTATCGGCTTCATAAATATGTCTCAATGCAATATTAACGGACATATCTTGTCGTAAATATCTGCATTCTATTTAAATTCAGAAGTATTTGATACTTCGTTCTGATCCAAAATACCTACGACTATCTGACATCACTTTGGTACATAATTACATTTTGGTATGTTCGAAAGTAGAAACTACGATTTAAAATAAACGTAACAGACCAGTTACGAGCATGAGTAGTCATAAAACATAGGATTCTGTGCAACTTGCCTTTGATAACAATACATTTCATAAGGCTAATGGGATAAAGAGAAATTGTACTTCATAACGCTAATGATCGCTAAGACACACAAATAATATTTACAAGTACAACATAATGTCTAGGTAGCTAACTTTTAATGAGTTCTGCTCCTGAATGTCCGTTTGAGCTAAACCATTTGGAGTGGCTGTCCTCAAGTTTAAAATAATGGCTGTTCTACGAGAGCTGACTCAATAAAACATACTGTGGCGTCCTCCAAAGCGAAGTATAATAGTAACGACCATTCATTTCTTGTCGTTTGACATTTTACAAGACTCGTTAGGAGAAAAAACTAAAAAAATATTGTTGCGTTTCTCATATTTTTATTAAAAGAAATAAGTTAAGTAGGTATTAAACTGACACTTTTCGGACTACAGTAGGTAGAATCGTCAAAAAAGAAAAGCCAATTGCATTTTTAACATTTCGGACGGCCAAAATGTTATTTTAGCCGTCCGAAATGTTATAGTTAGTAAAACAACTAGAAAATAAAAGCACTCGCTAGTAAAAAATTCTATGTACCTATTTATACCAGATTTTCACCGAATTTGCCTCGTCGTATATAGTTCCTCCAAAATAATTTCCGCGAAACAAAAATCCGCATACATTTTATCAGAACCAGGATTCCCAAACATCGCAGCATCACCGTTTACTTTGATAAACCCAATGTGTGAGAGCAATCATTAATCATTCGCCACACAGAAGGCCCGCGATGCGTCAATCGATACGTTAAGCTGGGACGCCTTGTTGATCTGTGTGTGTTGCCTGTTCTGTTAAACGACGCTTGATTGTTATATTTTAGTGATGTTGCTAGACTTAACAAAAAATTGAAATACTATTTTGGCGTTGGAGAAACATAGTGTGAAGTTCCTCCATTGAAAAGACAGGATCCTTTGACCGGGTGTGTTGTCAACGACGGGAGAGCAAGTCAGGAGATCTGACTATGACATATCTCGATAGTCTGATCTTCTGCACCTATGCGTCAATTGACACGATATGCTGGGAGGCCTGCCAGTTGAGGCCTTGTTGATCTGTTTTCTGTTTGTGTTGCCTTTTGTGATTTTTGTGTTGGGTTGCCGGGTTTTAGTGATGTTACTATCGATCAATTATCGGTGCTGGAGGAAGAAAGTGTGAAGTTCTTCCATTGAAAATGGAGGATCCTTCCAACCAGACGGGTGTTGTCTATGGTTGGCTACTACCCAACGCTAGTCACATGTTTCAGTTCGATGATTGACCCTGACTTTAACTAAAACTAATAATAATTGTTCTCCTATGCGGTCAACGATTCGACAAACTTTCAAGGGTTATAAGTTTCATGATTTAGAAGTAAAATTCTCAAACCCTAAGGGCTCTTAACCCTTAACCCCAATTCTTCAATGTTGAACCTACAATTACAAGACTCAGTGGGTGGTAGTTTCTTAGAAGTATTTTAGTTTTATTTTACATGACTAATAAATTGTTTCTAATAAATCAAATAAATTGGGTAACATAAAGTTATAGTTCACTCGTATGTATATTTTGTCTATGAGAGCTAAAATACAGGGAGTTATTTCTTACGCATATGAAAGTAATTTCTTTATGAAATTCAAATGTTTGAAGGCGATGAAATATAACATAAATAGTTCAAAATTAATAAAGTCATTTATCATCGTCAACAGATGAAATACCTGACGGGAATTTCAAATTAAGTAATCCGAACTTTTTGACAATTCTCGAGAATTGATCGCACAAGTGATTAAGTATTTATCAATTAAGTTACTTGAGAACTTGCTCAGACAGCACTGAAAATTATAAAGTCTATTATTTAATTTCTCGAGCATGCTCATTTACTTTGAGAAATAGTGACGGTTAATTTAGATTCAGAACCATCAGCCAAACTGGTGGAAAACTCAATACTAGTGCTTTGACTGAATCTCATAGAGCTACGGCCAATGCTGTGGCGTGAACAATTAATTCATCTTGTTAGCGCGTAAATGTCAACAGCTCGACATGAACTTCCCGGGCACAACGTTATAACATACGTTTATTGGGAAATATTGTCAATTCTGTTATATTGACATAATAATAATCTAACTAATATTATAAACCCGAAAGTTTGTAAGTATGGATCGATGGATGTTTGTTACTCTTTCACGTAAAAACTACTAAATAGATTTGGATGAAATTTGGCAAACAGATAGTTTATAACCTGGATTAACACATAAGATACTTTTTATCCAGATATTACCACGGGATTCAGACTTACGCGGGTGAAACCGCGGGGCGCAGCTAGTATAACATAACATGACCTACGCCTGTTTCCCATACGGGTAAGATAGATGTGTACTTATAGTACAGCCACATTTCGCCAGTTATGTTTAGGTTACCGCATCAACCAGGCCCTTTCTAATGGAAAAACCCAATAACACTTTGGTTGAATTGAGAATCAAACTCAACCAATGTTGTATCGACGCACATAAAACTTTAGGACAGCAATATTAAGTGCACCAATGTATGCTAATGTCATTTATCTTATTTGCGATATTTCTTGAAGATAAAATAAGTCTATTGCAGCTTGTGTCTGGATTTATTCTGCTGCTGCAACTGATTGAATTACCATTGAATACAGCGTTGAGACGGATAAGTCCCTGTTGATCGTATTTTTGCTGTCTCTTTTAAAATGTAAGAACTACTTTGAAATAGAGAAAGAATTTCTTTACGAAATCTTGCTCATTTTTCGAAAGCGTTTTCGAAAACAGTTACTTGTATGTATAGTCTTCGCGGCTTAAGGAAAATAATCAATTATTAAATTACTCATGGCAGCTTGTCGTTAATAAATCAAAGCGTTAAATAATACAGTCTGTAAGGGTAAACAGTCTACATTTAAACCATGGGTAGTTGACTTAAATATAAAAATAAATGACCGAACACAACAAAAAAAAAACGTCATTTTCATTAAAAGATTTTTTAAAGTTTCTATCCGACACCGTGCTCTCTAGCGAAACAGCTCACTGACTGAGGGAGGGGTCGCGCTTGCGGCCGGTCAGGTCACATCCCGTACCCCCCGTCCGTGTTGAGACGCAAGTTCGTTGCCCTAGCGCATAGGAAAACGAACTTGCGTCTCTTGTGGTAAAATGTAGATTAAAAAAAATGAAAAACAAAGTTGTAATTTTCTATTGATTTTACGTTCTATAAATGAAACCAAACCACTGGTTGTAAGGATAACGGTGTTTACCCTAACACCCTGTATGAATAACAAATTAGGGGTATCTACCTAAATAATTATAATTTATGCTCATTGTTGTGTCTTAACAATAAACAGCCCATTAAAATTCCTCAATGGCCGACGCAGGCATTTCATGAAATATGTGCCACCATAAAAAAAAAACATGAAAATAAGATTTTTGTGAATAAAAATTTTGAATGCGAGGCCCTTTTCAAAGCGCTCTCTCGACGGAATTGTGCTTTATTATATTCCTGGGTTTGTTTGTATTGTGAGTTTAAAAATACGTAGCTTTGCCCCCCTGTGATGAACCATTCGACCTTGGCAAAATATCGACGTTTCTGAAGCATACTACGTCTAACAACGTGTTTGAACGCGCCATACAAATGAGGAAAGAGTTGCGAAAAGGGATTAAAAAAAAAAAAAAACACGATATATGAAAACTGGAGTACTTACCCTTGTTATCGTAATTTCTTAGTTCATAATTTACTTTGTATTATTAGTAGGTGTGTGTATTATTAGTAGTACCTCACATAAATAACCTATAAGGTATTTTCCGAAGCTTTTCACATAGCCTAAATGCCTTGCTACTGAAGCAGACCAGCTAAGCTAGCTTGGTTGCTCACCATGTACAGTAAAGTTAGCCAAAAAATTACACACGCAACCTAGTAAGCCGATTATCTGCTTGCACGTCTTCAGGGTTTGTAATGATTTTTACTAAAAAAATAGAAACAGTGGCTTTGTCTTGTTAAAGGCTCTAACATACTGGCGCGATTCGCCGCGCGACGCGAATTTTAACAAAACAATTTCTGAGAAAACTTCACGGCGAACAATGCGGTGGCGTCGCGTCGTGCGGCGAATCGCGCCTGTATGTAAGAGCCTTAAAACGGTAGGTAAAAAAACCTATCTGTTATTTTTATTTATTTATTTCTTCACAATTTATTAATACTGTTGAAATTACAATATTATAAGGCCGCCAGCAACATGAAGGCATTTTATTGGTTAATAATTTTTTTCTAAAGTCAATTGGATGAATAAACTATTTGAATTAATAATGTAATATATCTTTAGATATATATTATATCCCTTTTTTATTCAAATTAAACATTTTTTCAACCCACTTCGTTTCCATGATTAAGACCCCCGCAGACATCTGCAACGCGATGGTGCGACACGATTCTTGTAGATAATTTTCCACGACTGAAAACTTCACGGAAATTGTTCTACCGGTGTGGCGTCGCGCCTGAATACGGGCGCCTTAAAACAAAATTACAACACAGACGCACACACACAAGTTCCAAATAAATAATTAAAAGGTAACGCATCGTGTATTGTATATAATTCCTCTTGGGAGCAATAAAAAACCTTGGTTTCAGTGCTTTGTCCACGACTCGAATTTTTTTACACAAGGAAGAAAAAAACACATAATATAAGATAGCATTGCGCCTGTATTCCCAGAAGAGTTAGGCATAGGTGCACCTATACTAAACCCACATTTCGCCATCTATCAGTCCCATGTCATACGGAGCGAGCCTATTGCTATCAACTGGGCACAAATCTAGACATCGGGCTGCTATGTGTGAGAAATTCCTAATAGAAAAACCCAAACGCACACAAAAACGTACAGCGAAAGACCGACAAATATTTTCTCTCAAGTTTTCAACAGGTAACTCCAACACATTATGGAGAAATCTTTTTCGGAATAGGGGAGCAGAGCTTTGTCGACAAATCCTTACATATCCACTACTCTCTCAGATTCATGCGAATGAATACGCCTCTACTGAATATGCCGACCGAATCCAATCCACATACGACTTCAATATGTATTATTATTATGTGTCTTAGAATCTCGTAAAAAAGTAAATGAAAAGCTGATCGCGCTCATAAAAAGCTTGAAGGAAAACAGTTTTTTTGAAAACTACTTTTTAAACCTTTTTTATATTGGAGTATTTTATTGTATACCTGCTTCGCCCGCGACTTCGCACTCGGAGGTCGGAAGAAGTCGCAACTTATCTCACGGAACCTCCTATGCTATCAAACATCGAAATCTGTGCAGCGGTTAAGGTGTGAAAAGGTAACAAACATACGGACAGAGTTACTTTCGTATTTGTATAAGTATGGATCACGGTATGTAATATGATTTTGGAATATTCTGAAATGAAGTTAATTTGTTTATTCTGTAAATAGACTAACGGAAACAATGGTCTTATTTAAAAAAAAAAAAAAAAGCTAGATCAGGTCGGCGTTTCCTATCGACTAGTCTCAGAAGAAAGGCCGAAACAAACTCAGAGGTTGCAGTCTCTTTTAAAGCCCGATATAATTTTGGCGAGGCCATATGAGGATCTTGTAGAATTATTGTAGATTTGTAGTATCTGAAATGGTCTTTTGAGTAAAGAACCACACAGATTTGAGTGGAGTCTATATCTACGTTCCTGGAAGAAATAACCAGACAATGTGTACGTTACTAATGGAAATACTGTATTTGAATTTCAATAAAAATGAATAAGGTAAACTGAACAATATTTCTGACGCGGCAGTCAGTTGAATATTTCCCTTTCTTAATGTAATTCATTTTTAATAAGAATTGAAAAAGGTATCTAACAATGCTAATAAAACATTCAGAGGCATTTCATCTCGCTGTGTTTTATTATTAAAGCTGTAGACGTTTTTTAATATTTGCCTTGTGGACTGGAGAATTTCGTGGGAATATTTTAGGTAGTTCAAACACAATTAAACGAACAGCAATCAAAATAATCTCAAAATAAAATTGAGAGACATTGAAGTTTTCTAGCTTTCAAGCAACCATTTGACAAATTAATAATAAAATATTATTTGTGTTCTAGAGTCTTAAATAGAGTCGTACGTACGGCTTTATAAAAAACTAGCTGCCTGTAATCTTTATAAATTATAGCCTATGTTACTCAGGGTGAATGTAACTTTCTAATGGTCAAATAATTTTTCAAATCGGTTCAGTAGTTTCGGAGCCTATTCAATGCAAACAAACAAACAATCAAATCTTTCCTCTTTATAATATTAGTATAGATACAATTAGCATTATTTTCAATCCAAAGTGACAAAAAAAATTGGGCAATATTTAACTGATCCTCTAAAACCTTATTGACCATCTAATGATGTTCTTTTTTTAAATGAATACCCTTATTTTAATGAATAACCTCTAAATACTTTTTGGGCTTCTAATGAAGCATACTTGTTGGAACGAAGTTCTTTAACGCGGCTTGTGGTATAAGTAAACTGGCAGAAATCGTCACGTAACGAAAAAGCGTTATGCCCGAAAAACTCAGATTCAAGTGTCAAAAGTTTGTGTATTCATAAACAAAACCAAATCTTTTTTAATAAAAATCAAAAACATTTAACACTTGAAACTATTGAGACCATACTCTAGCTAGATGGCTCTGTATTAATACATACATAATATACAGCGAAAGGAACTTCGTTACTACCGGGTGTCCAACGACACATCTCGACTTTTTAAATAAATGAGCCTCTATTTAAATTTTTTGGCCTTTGTTCACAGTTGGTCACAGTAACTAAGCTAGGATACCCTGACCGGGTTAGGTGAGGTTAAAACTATGAACAACCACCTGCGAGCCGATTTTTTTCACAGTTACTATAATAAGCTAGGGCGACCCCACCAAATAAATGGGTTGGGTTAGGATAGTTAAGTGAACAACCGCGACATCCAAGTTGGTCGCAGTTGGCTATTGCACTTGGCTATTTAGCATTTTTAGCACCCCAAGTTAGGAATTGTAGATGTTCACAAAAAGAGGTGCATTAATTAGGTATATTAAAGTGTTCAAATATCTATTTAGTAAAGCAAAATGGAAATTATTTGAGATTCGATGAAATACACGTCTTATAAAAAAATATGTATGTATGTTAGTTAGGTTTCAGAATCACACTAATTTTTTTCAATCCAGCCCTGTCACTGGAAAATATTCCGGATAAAATGGCGAATTCGCTCAAAATACCAGATAGCAACAGTTATTTGCCACATATTATCGGTCTATTTTGGCTGCAAGTTCCAATGTGGCTGAAATGTTGAAGAACTGGAATCCGACATAAAATTTTATAGTCCCCAATGATATATGTTGCGTTATATAGCTGACCGTGAAACTGTTATAGTTGTTACATTTCACGAACTTGCGTCAATCATTGCAATGTATACCTTATAATCAATGACATAAGACAAGAATCCCATGATGCGTGCTTGTGAGATGCAAGAACTATACCACTATTATTGTGGGCTGCTATCAAATATATCAGATGTTTGCTTTTATTTTGTTGACTTGTCCTTCGTTGAAGGTAGGTCTGGCCATGATCAGTGACTACGGTCGCTAGGTCATGATAGATGATACCTGAAATATAGGCCTTGTGGTTGTAATGACCGCAGATGCAACTTGATGCAAAAAATGTAATAAACATGAAGGTAGGTATATAAAAAAGGGGAGGAAGGAATCATAGGGTATCAAATACTTTGTCCGCGTCGCTGTCAACTGGAAAAATGCCCGAATTCCTTTGAAAATAAGACTAAGTAAAAATTTAAATAATTAACTTTAAATCCAGGCTTAGCAAGGACCTCCTTGGTGGCGCTTTTGTGTAAATTATTTCAGCACCACTGCTCTAAAAACGGTGAAGGAAAAGATCGTGAGGAAACTGGTATTTCCTAGAAACAAAAATTTGAAGACATGTGACATCTACCAACCCGCACTGAGCCCGAGTGGTGTATTACGGTCTAATCCTTCTCACAGAGAGGAGGCATTGTGTCCCAGCAGTGGGAAAATTATAGGCTGATTGTGCTGAAGATCCTCCTTAATAAAGCATTTAAAAGCTACGAAATTATTTCTAAAAATGAGGTGTGCAAGGTGAACTTTACTTTTTTCCACACCACCTACTTTATTATACATCACCTACCCAACAAAAACAATATAAACTTTCGTAAAAAAATCTGGCCAACCAAGAAAATTCATTTCAAACTTTTACTAGCGTAATTAACTGTTAAGAGCTGTTCAGGTCACCGCTTAAATCCGGCTGAGCAGTAACTAATGTAACAAAGCTGGGTTGCTACCTCCGCCGGCAATCCCCGTGTTTCTTTACCTCAGTTACGAGTAGGTAGTAGGTACCGTCGCCCCAGGCTACTGCCACAAAATAGATAGTTACAAAAGGTCAGCTTCATTCAACGAGCGGAAACGCTCGCACACTTATACGCCTACGTACACAAATCTGGCTGTCTCAAACAAATGCCAGTCGCGAGTGCACTTGCACTCGATGTACATGAAGCGTGTCTATGTGTGCGTTCGTTTTTGCTTGTTGTAGAGAGCTGACCTTCTCTGCCTTTCTATTTTGTGTTACGGCTGTCTATAAATAATTCTCGATAAACTCCCGACGGGAAAAATCGAAACGTTCGGCCGAGTCGAGAATCCCCAAAGATTCGCACTATCGTTCATAATTTAGCCATCATGGAGATAAACGGTGAGTTGTATTGTTATTGTATCCTGAATATTAAAAAAAACTAGGAAAAGGTTGATTCCTTGCTGTTTTTAGGGAAACAATGTCATCATCTGCCTAGCCTTTTCCCAACTATGTTGGGGTCGGCTTTCAGTCTAACCGGATGCAGCTGAATACCAGTATTTTACATGGAGCGACTGCCTATCTGACCTCCACAACCCAGTAACTGGGTAATACGATACCCCTTGGTGAGACTGGTTTTCAGACTTTCGAGCTTCTGACGACCAGTAACGACTGTCAAAGATCCAAAAAAGACAGCCGGGATCAACGGCTTAACGTGCTTTCCGAGGCACGGAGGAGTCTCGGTATGTAAAGATGGTCACCCATCCACGGACCAACCCCAGCAAGCGTAGCTTAACCTGATGGATCGACCCGTGCGGCTGTTATTACTTAGCCACGAGCTCCTCCACGAACATTATTGTTTTTAAGGAAACAATAATGTTGTTTGATTCAATTAATACTGGAAGTCAGGATAGGGTCTCACTTTCCATGGGTGCCATTTAGAGCGAATTTTATCTAAAAGATGGGCTTGAATGCTCTTTTCATTTTCTAATGCCGGGGCTACATTGTCGCGTTATCGCGAACTTTACTTCGTGCGCTCTCTTTTGCTCAGCGAGATGTCGAGCGGTGTGCAAGTGTGCGGGTGTGCGAGGCATGAGCATTTGTCCGCTGGATGCGAGAAACATAGAACCGGTCAAAGTGGCAGTGTTTGGGGGAGGCCTATGCCCAGCAGTAGATCATCATATTTCGGATGATGATGATTTTGTCAAAGCTACACTGTCATTATTATCATCATTTAGTTCTTGCACTTCTTCTACCGATCTTATAAGTGCACCCAAACCATTTTCCATATTCTGGAGTGTCCGAACTCTTCACACACCTGCACTGCACTTCTGAGGACCTAAAAATGTCCCTGATGCCGCGATTGGCGTGGCCACCAACGGGGCCCAACTTGTTCAACATATTACATGTTTTACAATCGACTCGAATAGAAGAAGAAGTGTAGCCTTTCCATCTCTGACTATTTAAAGTCAGTTCTGGCTAACAGGCAACAACTTATTATACAATAAAGCGTTTTGTTCGAAGTAAAACCCAGTCTTATCCCGAAGAGATAAATTGTATTCCCCAGATACGGCTCTGGGGAATACAATTTATCTCTTCGGGATAAATAATAATTATCTCTTCGTAAAGTTTCAATGCATACATTCCATAAAACCAAATTATAGTTAAGAAGTCTTTGTTTCCCTGCCAAGTGTACAATTCGCTGTTCACAAGTTTTTACAACTCGAGATTATTCAAAAGTTCTTTCAAAGTATAACTTTCTTTATATTTGGACAAGATCCTGCTTACATAGTTTTAGTTATGTTCATGAAAATGAGAGCAGTAATGGCAGCTGGAGTAGAAGTAATGACGGTAATGGAAACAGAGAGAGAAAAAACTATCTTGATCTCTTTCTCTCCCCGGTCAGCAGTCAGTTCATTGAAGCGATCCCGGGAAAGACTTGTCAATAATAATGACAAAGAGTAAGATTACTACTGCAATTCTTATTTTATAATCGAGTTCATTTTATGATATTGTAAATAGTAGCTATGGCTACATTTGAAGTGTGTAGATAATGTTCGTTGTGCAGATAAATACAGGCTCTTAGGCAGGCGAAATTACAGGGCGATAGGTATAGTGGATATTTTAACGACTAGGTAGACTCTACTTTCATGTAGTTTTATTAGTAGAAGTATTTAGTATTTATTCTTACTAATTCTTACTAATATAATAAATGCGAAAGTAACTCTGTCTGTCTGTCGGTCTGTCTGTTTGTCTGTCTGTCTGTCGCACTTTCACGCCAGAACTACTGAACCGATTTAAATGAAATTTGGTACACAGATAATCTAGAGCCTGAGAAAGGACATAGGCTACTTTTTATCGGCGGAAATTAGTTACCTATAAAAGTGCTCTTACTTTACTGTTATGTGTTTTCCATATTTTTCTAGTCTTGCATAAAAAAGTGGGTTAAAATTATAATTTCTTCCTAAAATCTAGATAGTTTTTATTTCCATATAATATACCAGCTATTAAAGCTTTGAATGTCGCTTCAGTGAATTAACATTTTTTGACTTTGCAAATAAACTAATTGCCATCAAACAATTTTACTTAGGTAGGTACGTAATTTAGAAATGACTCTAAAATAAAAATAAAAAATACAGACGGCCCTTTCTCAAATGCGATGTAATAAAGCCATTTAAAATCTTATTTTAATACGATTAAGCGCATAACTCGCTTTCATATTTCAACCGAAATGACTCCAAAGCTTTTTAAATTATAAGAAGAAAGGGTAAAGATCTAGAATATGAATTATTTTCTCTCTAACCTAACTGAATAAAACATCAAAGTTTCAGGAAGCGCTCTGAGAATGAAAAAATCTAAGCAATCATTTTTGTTTTCAAAATCACAGTGATTTTCACAAATCACAAAATATTAATTAGACAAAGTAAACAGAGATTTTAATTATGGAAAAGGGATGATACGCATCACATCACACACACCGTACATCGTATTCACTTGAACTCATTACTGCTACTTATTTTTGTTCACCTTTGTGAGCAAATGGGTGCAGACAAGACAGACAAGATGTTCAAATGGGTGCAGACCAATGATTGTATCACACTGCTTTCATGGAAGCACCTTACCTTCAACTTCTTAACCATCTCAATATCATTCAAAATTACAATCAACATTAATAACACCCGAACAACGAAAAAAAAAAAGGTGTGTGCCTATGACCACACGCTAAAAACTGAAAACTTACGACTGTGGCCTACCACCACCGCTTACAGCAGTATTATTTTAATATTACTTCAGTGTAGGAAAGAGATCGATTCAGCGCCGAATGAACAGGATTCAGCGTCACCTATCGACTGGAGCTGAGTATACCCGACTTAGCGTCATCTACCCGAGCAATACGGTTCAGTTTCGGTCAGAAAGAGCGCAAAGTGCGCCTAAAGGAGATTTCACTTAAAAAAGTCGAATATAAGTCTAAAATTTCCAACTCACCGTGAGCTAGCATGGTGATCAATGCGCATGCTTTCTCTTATCAGAAGTGGCCTATAACCTGCAGTAGGACAATTTATGAGAAATAAAAATCATTCGCAAGATTTTCCAGCCCCTCCCGTCTATCATAAATATGTAATTTTATAAGAAAATCATAGGCAAGGACTGTCCCCTATCAATATGATAATTTTCCTCACACTGACCTAGAAATGCAAAGCGTTTTGGTTTCTCGGCGGGCAAGAAACGGAAGAATCCAAGAGAATTGGATTACTAGGGCGGTACTGAGGGCCTAGACAAGTGACAATCGCTTCCAAAGCGTTTCGTATTTCTACAACGACTTTCAACAGGATTGACATAAGCTTTTCGATAGCTTATGTCAGTCCTGTACAATTTTGCATTTTCTATCATCGTTATCGCTGATAGAATGTCACTTTGTCGAGGGCCTCTGGTCTGACTATGTCTGATTTGGCAAAATGTGATGATTTTCTTTATCTGAACGTGATATCGACGATGTCGTAATCAATTTCGCGGTAGTTATTATTAAATTAAGTACCTATTACTAAATAATTATCATTTAAATCAACAATACAGTTCTCGAAATTATACCTAGTTGCTACAAATCGTCATATATTTTCACGGAATATAGTCGTTCTTATTTCCATCAAAAAATAATTTTGATCAACAGACAGCAATTTGCAAGAAACGAAAGAACTTTTGAATTTCGCGGGCTACATTGACAGAACCCCATAAATAGACCTAAGAGTTTGCGTGCGCACGATCGGTTTGTTAATCAATAATGGCTAGTTTGTCCACCTGATGAGTCAGCTGAGCTAGACCTTAGGGAAATTACAGTAGTTACAGCAGTTGGATATACGTGGAAGTTGGATACTCCCTATTTCACCATAATATTCATAGTCATCAGTCGTTTAAAACCTGTACGGCGGCCATATTACAAAACAAGGTTATCTTTAGAACCACGTTTAAATCATCGAGCCCTTTTTGAATTTCGAACAATATTCCGACAAAATTAAAGTTCTAATTACAAAAACTAACTTTAAACAGGAGTCTTTACATATATTATAAATTAAAGTCGCTTTTCGTGTTTGTCTGTATCTCCGCGTAGTTCTTTTAAACCACGGAACAGATTTTGATGAGATTTTCACCATCGTTACGAGAATTTATTCCGGAAGGTTTATGTGTATTATTCGTTACATATAACTATGAAATCTCGATGTTTTGTCAAGTCGTAAAAACCGTGCGAGACAGGAGCGGGTCGCTAGTAAGTTAATAATACATTAGCAAACTCGATTTGTAACGAGACGGGTACCAATCTCGATGTAAATCATCATTCCTAGCATATATCTTTCATCGGATGTAACAGTAGGTAACTCACCTGTGTGTGCGAACTATATTACGGGGAATATGATAATGAAGTTCATGAAACACAAACTAAATCATAAAATTAAATGTTCAACCCTCCTTTTACACCGCTTGTGACGAAACAGGGTTGTGTGGTGACAGTCTAGAATAATCACCTCTTTGTAAAGGTTTTATAGGCTCTGAATATTGCTAATCTCCAGTTGGGTTGGTTATGAATAGGGAAACCCATATTTTCATGTGAAGAAATATACCACATTTTTGCACTAGGTTGACAACTCTGGAACTAGCAATGAGATATATAGTGCACAAGTGTGTGCGCAGACACAGGTGCACCCTCTCTTTCGTCGCTCTCATAGTCCGATGGAACGGCAATCCGTTATAACAAAAGTAATACTAACTAACAAAAGTAACATAGTTTAGGTACATACAATGGAATGACTGACGTTATTCTTTCTTCAATAGTGTCAACTGAAAATGTTCAAATAGTAAAGAAGTAGAGTGGTGGTGTGGTGATGTGGTGGTGGGGTAGTGGGGTGTGTAGTGTGTTTTATGTTAAAACTATTTATATTTTTTCAAGCTTAACGTTACCCTGAATATGTAGGAGCCCAATTTTGTTTCAGTGCATTTGATATATCGGCGAAAGTTTTCATGACGCATTACATTTTGGCAAAAATCTGTTATTGTTTTTGTAGGTTTATTTAAATGTATAAAGGTCGCAATCGTTTGTTCGTTGAAATAATCATTTTATAAATAATCATCTCTTGCCTAATCTATGTTTGTAACACATAATTATGTATCTTTTCTGTCAAACGAAAACTTTCACACAATTCATCCTTTTTTTTCTGGTCTAACTCTATTCCTATAAGCATCCAATCACTCTCATTTCACTTTTCCATGTCTGGTAGGTATAACCAAGCAACTGACAGTTAGTTAAAATACCCATTGATATTGTTCTGGTTAATTGCCATTTTGTACTTGCCTTAAGACGGTGTCTAGGGCAAGTGGCTTTCCAAAAACAAGAGAGAATTGAGCTTGGAACATTATGAATTCCAGTTCCAAAAAAAAAAAAACAATTTTATTACTGGAAGAGTTCGTTATGGCTATCTTCTTAGCTTAGGCTTTGTGCCAGGTTTAATTTCCAGTTAAAGTTCTTCAAATTTGTCTTGTCGACGATATACAGAATTAAATTTTTGCCCAAAGTTTTGGCTCGACGCCTTAGTTTCCTCGAAGAAAAGTTAAACTTTAAAATATGGTGCTTAAACTTTAAAATATGGTGCTTAAACTTTAATATATGTTATGATTATGGAAATGTTTTGATAGTGTTTTATGAAAATACTTGCAATAAATCGCGAGCTTTAAAAGTTAATAACTTCATTTTTCTAATTTGTATATTTTGCGAAAAGACAAAGAATCTGATGAATACTCCATTTGTATTTTTGTCAAATGTGGGGTTCACACAAATGAAAATTCCAGTACAATGTTAAGCGTTTACGTTATAATAGAACGTAAACTTAACAATTTAATATATATTTTATCCAAAACAGACTGCGGACGCAATATCAAATTATTCCAGAGGTTTCAGCGCTTAACTTGAACAATTCTTGGGCAAATTGACAATCATATCAAAAGGGTACCTCTCTCAGTTCCAAACTCACAAAGTGAATCATCATTAGACCGTTTAGCGTTCACTGAATATTTACGAATCTGCAGATTTGAAGCTGGTAGAGATACAAAGTTAATGACAACAGGGGCTCGGCGATCCATTGCCATATCTAATCTCTTGGGACTTCGCCAAAATACAGATTAGCAGTCCCCTAAGAATTATCCTTTGTGACCGAACTTTGAATCCGGTACAACTTTAATAACTTGATTTGGTTTTGGTTACTGAAAATTGTTATCGCAACTATTTTGTACTATTGTTTGATTTCTACTGTTTGTAAGGTATAGTTTTGGTTGCGGTGCTCTGAGATGATCTCATGCGGTGCTATACATTATTTGAAATCAAATTAAGAGTTACCTCGACTCCACATACCTATGGATGTGAAAGCGGACCTACAAATGTAGAAAAATCGTACCTAACGTCACAGAACTGAAACTAGTTTGTCTGTTAAACCTTTCTATTTGCAAAAAGGTGAAATTTCACTCTGGAAAAGTTCAACCCCTTTCAAAATTTTGATTGTGTGATATAAAAATAGTGCCGTTGGATTTGAATTGAATTTTTCGCAACACAGTATTTTGTTTTTTTGTTTTTCGGCCAGTCTCTCATTGTCTATGTAAAAAAATAGACTGAAAGCTTTGATACGTAGGAGGCGCAAAGCAATGTTGGTCGTTGTAAATCTGAATTAAAAATAAACTTTCGTAAAGGAAATGAAAATTGCAATATTATGTTACACTTTGAAATAATATTCCAGCGGATGTTTCCGTTGAGACAATGTAACGAAATACTAATTGGTGCATCTTTTTTCATTGAATTTTCCTCGCGTACAATACGCTTTCTTTCATGTTTAATGAGTAAAGTTTGATCATTGTGCTATTGGAGACATTTGCATCTTTATATCCAGATAATGATTGCATGACATCTTGTTTTTTGCATTTCTTTTTGAAATATTGACTGGTTATTTTTTGGTAGTTCACATACATTTTACATTAAATCCTTCTTCGTTATTATTCCAGCCACACGGCGGTGGTGGAGTGCAACATGAAATACGTAGCATTTTACAGCAACTTACATTACCGCCGAACGCAACAAGTTAAGCCAGGGCTGACCCCAAAAGCCTTTTGTTAACACGGTGTGATTATACAATTACCTCCACTAGTGTGAATAAACTTTTGTTTCAGCCAACCCTATGGAAAATTATAATTACCATTGTCTTATTTGTTAAGCTTCCATTATTTGAATATTTTGTTAATGGCTATTCTTGTTCTGGTCTATTTGAAAGCTCGGTTTTTCAGAACAAGACATTTATAATGATTGTAGACGCCTCTTTGGGTATCGGTTAAAATCATTACAAAACCCTCATTAAAATTTAATCATGTTTATTCATGAAAAAGCTTTTTGAAACATAAAAGGTCAAACGGGCTTTCGGGAAAGCTTTTAATTTAATTCATAATACGGTCGTATTTAATAAGTAATTGAATCAGAAATAATGTGGTTTTCTTGTGCTTAAATCGAAAAGATTATAATTTAAATTAATTGTAATAAATAATTAAAATTAGATACATACCGAAATAATTAACTTACGCAGAATTCGTAGCCGAACGTAAATCGCTCGGTGAACAAAAAAATCAGGAAGAAAAATTTTTTTTTTCAAAAAAATAACACTTGAAATAAAGATCACTATTAGAACTGTTCACTTGTCCACTATATATTGTGCATAGAGTCGTAGACGCGTGTTGTGCCGGGAGCGCGCGAGGCGTCCTCAGTGGGCGGAGGCGGCGGGTGCACTGGTCCTGCGTTCCCCGCCCTGCCTTCCCCTATACCTGTTACAGGTACGGTCCCCATACATCCAGAACTAAGTAGCTGCTATTGATGGACAAACCGAATTGATTTTCGCGCGCCGCGATTACCGTGTGTTCAAATTTCGAATACTTCAGATAACAACTCTATAGCTACATTTTTCTCGCTCACAGTGTAACGCTTCCCGGAATTTGCCGGAGATTCATAAATTCTCGACTAACGATAAACATCAGCTAGACTGGTGGTATTTACCGAACAATCTTCGGTTATCACAAATAAGTACGTAACTATAACGCGATTTTTATCCGACATCGTCTGTTTGTGTTTTGTAACGTCTATTTTTGAGTTACCATTGTTTTGGAGACGGGCTTTCTGTAACCTCATATTAATTATTAACATTATTGTTATTAAGTGAGTGTGAACTGAATTCATAATTAGAAATTCACCATTGACATTATTTATATGACCGCGTAGGGCTTTTAAGCGTCATATTTGCCGCCAAAATAAACATTTTAGAAATTAAAATGTCATAGCAAAATTAAGTGTTAGAGCTTTTACAAAAAACATAACAATATTATGACAGACAAGATGAAATGAATAAACAAAATTTTATTATTAACTAGCTGATGCCCGCTGCTTCGCTCGCATCGATGTCGGTTATTATAATAATTCAACCTTTCTCGAGAACCACTCTATCCATTGGTGAAAACAGCATAAAAATCGGTGCAGAAGTGTTTGAGTTTATCGCGAACAGACAGACAGACAGCCGCGGCGGAGGACTTTGTTTTACAATATGTAGTGATTATGATCCGTTAAAGTCACATAAAGTCGCCAGCATCGTATTTCCATAAACAATAGTTTACGGCGGAACTTTTCAGCAGATTAGAGATAACTCAAAATATTATTATTCAAAAAGAAATTCAAAACTTCTGAAAATAGCAATGCTAAATGAGATGAGGACTTCGATTGATAAACCTATAAAGTTAGCACAATAGAAGCATACAATTTAATATTTCAGGCGGTTATCACTTTCATTCTAGTGTTGATTTTCAGGCAGTCGGAGATTGTAGCTATACCTATCTTGTATCCAGCATGCGTAGCATGACCACCGTACAAATGGATTTTGTCGACCAAAGAATAGAGATAAAGACAGATAGTGATGGTTATCTGTCATTACCCGACTGCCCCAGAAGGATTGTAATGTTTTTCGAGAGTATGTATGTATGTATGTCTATTTCTTTGGCACGCTCTGTAGCCTAAACGAGGTGTCGTTAGGTTCGTCTTAATTGTGGGAGTGACATAGGCTATATATTTTTTATATATTTCATCTGCAAATACAAAAAAAAACGGAGGGGAAGGTTTTTTTTTAAATAAATTACAACCGTATTGGTATCAAATAAAAGTTAGTAATGAGTTAATTCCAAATATATATATTATATAATAATAAAACTAAAAAGCTTGAAATAAAACAAATTATTTAAAAAACAAAAAACCCGACTATAACCGATAACGGTTTATTAGGTCTTTGCAGTCAGGTTTTTTGTTTTTTAAATATTTTTTTTGTCCATTCTTCCGTCAACAAAACCCTTTTATTATGACGGTCATGCTACGCGTGCAGGTAAGCACCTCAAAAGTATCTAAGTTTGAGCTTTAGCTTTAACAGAAAAAGTATACAATTATCATTATAAATCTATCGTCTGCTGTTACAATTTCTTGGCTTTATAATTTAATATTTATCCGGTACTTTCCTATCCCATGAAAGACATTTTCAAACCCCTAAATTCCTCCGTTATTAAGGTAAGTATTGAAATAAAAGGAACCCACAATGGTGGACAGAGCCGACCTTTTTAAATCTAGTTGTTCGACTTAATAAAATTTATAAGGAAAACTCGTGTACAATCTGGGGTAGCGTCGAACTATCGTGTCCTTAGGGGTCGACATTAGACATTCCTACATACTCACGCATGCATAAAGGTTTAGTTTTTGTAGAGCAACATTATGCATCATGATAACCATTGATAACATTGAGTAACCTTCTAAAGCTTTTAGTAAGTTTACTAAATAACTTTTTGTTATCCGTTATTGTATAATAGCACTTGTAAACATTGATCAACAAAACGTCACGTTGGCTTTCCAGCCTGCTGCGAAGAAGCGAAACTGAGCTTGGAAAAAATCCACCAATAAAATGTTCCCTTTTGAATATGAAGCAATGCTATTGGTGGATATTTAGCTCGTTCACCACTCCGCGTCCTCGCAAAGCGCAGGTAGAAAGCCAGCCTTAGCAAGATAGAATCAGGAGTTTTTCCGACGTCGCCTCCGCCGACGGCGCGAATGCAAATCGTTCCCCTGCCGAATATTGAATCCAAACCATTGTGCAAATCAAATTGTCTAATAAATTGCACGGAATCCGTTTTTAACTTTATTCCTTACCGGTATTTGGCACGATCAATTGATCTGTCTAAGTGATTTTCTTCAAGATATTATATGACGCCGTTAATTCCTGAACGGGGATTTTGTTTTAGAATTTATGCCTTTTGCTACGTTTCGCTGGTGTATGAATATGGTATTCCGAAATTTTCTTATTTATCACTTAGGTCCTAGGTGATAGAAAAGTAAAGTAAAATAAACGTTTTGAATAGAAAAACTAATAGCCTTACTCCTAGCTAATATTATAAATGAGACAGTGCGTTTGTTTGTAACGCTTTCATGCTAAAGCGGCTGAACGGATTTGGATGACATTAGGCACATTGTAAATGGCTGTTAGTGTGTGCATGTTAGCGTGTATGCATAAAGCGGAGGTGTTTTGGTATGCTTCACTGTATTGTTCGCAGCGCTCTGTCTTGGTTTTTTATTTGGTCTGAGGATAGCAACGAATAAAATACGCATTATCAGCTAGCTAGAACCATTTATAATTCACATACAACTAAACAAATGACAATCATTATTTAACAAAACGCTTTAGTCTAGAATTTTATTAGGGCTAAGATAGTTCATATTTTAATTTAATGTGTTGAAACACAAGAGATCTGGCTTTTTAATATCTCTCTCAGTATCTAAATGCGTTTCATTCGGTATGGCCAGATGGTACGCCAGGTGAATTATTGTCCGCAATTTGGAACCTCAGCCGCGCCTGACTTTTTTTCTTTTCACTTATCTCATCTCGAGACTAATTCGGGCTATGTAGACGTAAAAGATATTATTATGATTTTATTTGGTCGATTTTTTCCGTTTTTTTAACGGAAGCGGGAGCGTTTACCAATTGTGATCAATTGGGGCAGCATGAAGATTATCTGTGCAGTTTATTATTTGGAACTATGGGAAAATTATAGAATAATTAATTACCCGACTGCCCCAGAAGGAGGGTCATGTTTTTCGAGAGTATGTATGTATGTATGTATGTTTGTATGTATGTATGTCTATTTCTTTGGCACGCTCTGTAGCCTAAATGGCTTGATGGATTTTAACATTTGAGGTGTCGTTAGATTCGTCTAACGTTATTGTGGGAGTGACATAGGCTATATTTTTTTATATATTTCATCTGCAAACAAAAAAAAAGGGAGCGGAAGGTTTTTTTTTTAAATAAATTACAATATTGGTATCAAATAAAAGCTATTAGTTAATTCCAAAAATATAATTTAATAAAACAATTTTTTTTTAAAAAAAGCTTGAAATAACACAAAATTATTTAAAAAACCAAAAACCCGCCTGCAAAAACGCATAACTTAAAAGAGAATAACAAGCATTATAATCTGTAGAATTTTGGTATTACAGGCGGGGAACAAACCAATAACCTGAAATATGGTGTAACTATTGTTAATTTTGTTTTATATCTACTACTTTATACTTCATGTTTCTGTGCATCACCCTAAGGTTGACTAGTAGAAAATGCCTCAGGCATTACTTAACACTTTCGCGGACACTGAATGAGAACAATTGAAGTTTTATTGTTATTACGTCTTTGGGCGTTTACTGTCCGCGAAAGTATTAAGTTCGCCTTTGTACAGTATTTTTTTTACTTGTGCATAAAGTTTTAATAAATAAATACTTTCCTGAAAATAGCATGATCAGGTGCATTATTTTATTATGCATCTATTGATTTTAATTAGCTACGTTCTTCCAAACGATTTTATCCACACCTTTGGAATTTTCTACTATACCTAAAGCTGAACGGACTTTGTTTTTCTATGATATTAATTTTAATAAATTATAAATGAAAGGCTTTTCAAATAATTTTGATTAAAATATTACACATTCAAACTTTGATAAGTACATTAAATTGTGGGTAATATTTTTGATAATCTCGCTTGGGGTCAAATATGGGCTGTCTAAATTACAGCGCAGCGTTTGGAAATATTTTATTTAAAAGCAAAAGATTATAATTGGTGTTGGAACTATATCAAAATTTTCATCTCTACGTTCTAGAACTAACTCTGTATGTAAATAGAAAATAGTTTCGTAAATATGTCAGAGAGTAAATGTGAAAATGTCCACATTGTACTAAACTCCATTACGGGGCTTAAAAGTTAAAATACTAAAATATTCCAAGTGGAAACAAATACAGGGTTGCCAAACTAGTTCGACTGTACCGGACGTAGCACTCAGACTGAAACCAATTTTAGTAACAACTTAATCATGACTGCCTCTTTGGTCTAGTGATTGCAAGCGCTACTGTTGAGCGTGAGGTCCTGGGTTCGTTTCCCGGGTCGGGCAGTGTTATTGAGTTTTTTCATTTGAAATTTCTCAGTAGGAGCCCAGAGTCTGGATTTGTGCCCGGTTGATGGCAATAGGCTCGCCCCCTGTTACTTAGAACTACGGACTACGTTACGTATACTATAGGTACCTCTGCCTAACCCTTCCAGGAAAACAGGCGTGATGTATAAATATAGTAATAATGATTATAATATTTTAAATATAGTGCTTATATAATATCATATAATAATCATTATATAAGCACTATATTTAAAAAGTAATCAAATAAAATCCAAATATCAATACATACCAATAATAATTCTCCAGCTTTTACGAAGCGGTGAAAAGATTAAAGGTTTCGGATGTTATTGAAAACATGCATTGAGCTTTGGTCCAAATAAGTCATAAAATTAATGATATCCGGTCAAAATCCGGACATGTGGTGGCCCTTATTACAGCAGCACATAAGCGTAAAGGGGTGAACACATTCGACATATTTGTCTATCCGAATAAAGAGGATAAAAAGGGACAACAGGCTTGTTCGACATAAAACAGACCGTATTAGGCTTTATCTTCACTGTGGGGCAACCGTAAACAGTATAGTGTTGTTATATGCGAGGGTTTTAATTAGGCTTTGTGTAGACTCAGCTTATTTCAGAAGTGTAACTTGGGGGCTTTAAAGTGGTCACTATTTTCATTTGTAGTTAGGCCCTTATTTGCTCAAAGTAATAATGCCTTTGCAAAATATTTTATGTAAATGAACTAGGGTCGGAATAACAGTTAGACTAAAATAATGTGGTCAATTGAGCTATCATGTGAATTAACTTATATCATAAACATGAGTGTATCTGGCAAAGGAAAAAAGTACCTTATTTAATCATACTATGATTGTAGGCACCCACGCTACGCTGGCCGCGGTCGAAGTAAAATTCTGGTATGCAGCTGAATCCGATTAGTCTGGAAGCCCACCCTAACATAGTTAGGAAAAGGCTTGGCAGATTGGCTATGAATGTAGGCGATGGTTGAATTACGGTGGTATGATCCTTGTATTTTGCTCTCCAAAGTCTTTGGCAGTCATGCAAAGCAGTGACCGTGGCCCAATAAAACTTTGAGGGTTACAATAAACTCTGGAGCGCATGTTTAAACCATGGAGCAATGCTTCATACTGAATGTAATACATAACAAATAAAGTGGTTTGTTTGTCGTATTGTCGTTGAATATTTTACTCAGTCAACGAGCGCATATCTGTTACTCTTAAACCCCGGAAAAGAATAAAATTAAGCATAGAGAGAAGTGTATTCATCTTTTTACTTTTAGGTAGTTAGTACAGTCAACAAAGAGAAAAAAAATAACATTATTTTACTTCTTTTTCTCTCAGCCAGCAGTGGAAGTGGTGGCACAGAGTACCGGGACCCTTAGCAACAGGCAACTGAAGGAACACGGGTGGATTTTAGTCAGAAAAAGTCTGACACACCCTTCCGCTCCGCCCAGAGCGGGAGAAGTCATTCGATGATTTCCCACCACCAAAAAAAAAAAAACTGTTGCACAAGCATACACTTAAGGATCGCCACTTATGGAGGCTATTCACAGATGACTTCGGCCTGGAGTTTAAATGTGCTGTTCCACAAACAATGGGACACTAAATATCTTGTCCAGCGCGTCAACTTGGACGGTACTGAAGGTGCCAAACTTATAGCCAAATTCTGAGCAGACTATATAGATTGCCATCGATACTGTAAGAAAAAAATGGAGGATTTTTTAAGACACCCTTGCAATGATCATTTCGTATTCATTATTACGTGTACAATTGTTTTTAAACTACCCGGAAAAGTCAAGTTAAAGATTTCACTAGTAATCAACAAAAGCAGCACAGCACACAAAGAGCACTCGGCCGATATAAATTGGCAGTTCCGAACATCGGGCAGATGGCTGCGCAGTAACATTTTTTAGGAACCAAAAAATGGTGACATGAAGCGAGTGTGAGTGAGAGAACATGCGCGAAAGTGATATGCGCCTATGTTCAGACCTGCCAATCTGACCTGATAGTTATATCCGCTATAATGTAGTTGCAAATTGGTGCCTGTAAACACATCTCTTGTTTTGACTGTACATTGCGTACTGGTACACATAGAAAATTTTAATGTTTAAAGCGATGCAGCGAGCTATGCAGACGAAAAGCTTGAAGCGAAGCGTGCCATGAAGTGATGCCGTCAAAATATGTATGGCGCTTGAATATTTCATCGGTTTTAGATCTCACGTTGTTGGAATTATGTGAACGAGTAAAAATGGAAATTAAGCAGAATATAAATGTTGTAGAACAAGCCATGAATGTATTTTACCTGTGTTTTCGTTATTCTCCGTCAAAAAAACCAAGCCTGGTGTCCTTCTTCAGGTGGAGATGCTGAATTTCAGTAAAATTATGAGTTCCTGAAAGACACAATAATACATTTTTTGATACACAACGAGTTGTACTGTACTAAGGTTCGTTGTTTTTCTGTGTAATGAAGATACTTTTTCAGAGAATGTCTCTTAGTTCAGTGTGCCTCTTAGCAAAGGCCTCCTCTAACAACTTCCACTGAGTCCCTATCTCTCTGAACTCTCCTCCTATTTGGACCCGCTGTAAGCTTCAATTCACCAAAAATTAAATATAAGACTGCAATCTCGCTTGCTGTGACCGCGACCGTGGGCTAGTAATGGCCTGGAAACGGGCCCATAAAATTAGATAAATAAATAGAACAAGAATAGATTAGTTTTTCTTTCGTAAAACCAACAGTAGAACACTATCATTGTGGCATCCTCTATAAAGTAACACGTACCTAACATAACATCACGCCTTTATATCCCAAAGGGTTAGGCAGAGGTGTAGGTACCTATAGTCCACCCACCTTAACATGATTCCATACCATCAATAATAAACTCTTTTTACTTACATATCGAATGCAAGCAAATCTTCTGAAGCATCAATAAGTTAACGGTCCTACAAAGTCTAAAGTCCCGTGAAGAATGCCGTCTCTCAATTCCCCGGGCGCCCTATAAAGTAGCAAGTGATTTACTTCGACGAACTTGCATTCTACCTGATTACGAAGTCTATTCGCGAACCATCTACTTACGCTACGTTTTTTACTTTTCTCCTACATAGTAAGTTAGAGATTTAAATAATTTAATGTCTCTGTTGTAAATAGATGGTAGGTACTCTAAAGGTTGTATGCAAAAGCCTGCTTAAATCAAGCAGGCTGCTAGAAAAATTACTCTGTTTGCATTCGATCACTCAAGCCACTTTAGGTTCGACACAAACTAGCCCCCGACCACAGCCACCGGTGGCTGTCGCCTCTTGCTGCGGTGTTGAGTACTGCTGCAGCGGGTGGCCTTCACCTGCCACACGTGTGTGATGAATCCGTACAAAACGTATTAAAAAGCATGTGAATAGCTTGTCGCTGGGTTGTGGTTGGTGGCTCGTTTACGCCAAGCTCAAGCTTGAATTAGTCTTCAAAATTGAGTATGAAGCGATTATATTCGAGAACAACAGTTAAGTGATAGGCGGAAATAAATAGCGTTTCAGCGATTTTTTTTTATAGCAAAGAGCATTCTTGGTCTAGTCCTACCTTTCAAACTAAACCAAAAAAATCAAAATCGGTTCAGCCGTTTGGCAGCTACGATGGCGCAGACAGACACACAGATACAAACGTTAAAACTTATAACACCCCTCTTTTTCCGTCGGGGGTTAAAAACATAACATAAGATCACGCCAGTAATCTCCAGAGGGTTAGGTAGAGGTGTTCCTATACTACACCCATATTTCGCCAGTTATGTTTAAGGCCCATAAAAAGGTGCAGAGCTTTATGCCATCAACCGTGCACAAATCCGGGCTCCGGGATGCTACTGAGAAATTCCAGATGGTAAAACCCGTATAGGTACCACTATGCACTTAGGACTTTCTGAAAAAGATGCTCCCAATTTAAAGACTGTATATAGGTAGTAAGGAATTCAGGTGATAAATCAGGCCGTCACTCACCCCTTCGTGTATTATTTCTAACGGACCCAGGAAGGGTCGGTACGATGACACAACGGTTTACATTGAAGTTAAAAATGTGGACACGCATTGTGTAATCACGGTTTTATGTCCGCCTTCGTCAGGTTGTCATTCTGAGATAATAAAGTGATGGTGCTTTTCTTGCATTTTAATAACCCAGGATTGGACCATGAACATATGACAATCCTTGGGGAAAGTCTATGTCCAGCAGTGGACATCGTTTTTAAGTGGGTAATGATGATGATACATGATTTTACTCTATTGATTTTTTAGCTTATAGGTGACTAACTTTTGCTCGCGGCTTCGCCCGCTTGGAGGGTGGAAGTTATCCCACGGGAACTTACTACCGGGAGTTGTATCCTATGTCTTATTTTAAGGCATGGTCTACCCATGTGCAACATTTCATCCAAATCCGTTCAGCTGTTTTAGCGTGAAAGGGTTACAAACAAACAAACTCACTTTTACATTTATAATAATAATTAGAATAAGCACTGCTTTTATTTAAAAGGCATAGGCCTCATTTTGTTAACAAATAAGGCATAGGATATATTAAAACATAAATATCATTTTGGTTCAAACCCTCACACATTATGTTCGTCTCTCATCTTCCATAATGTATTAAACTAATGTGTTTAAGAATATCATCCTGTTTTCCTACGAAATATAAATGGATCAGATGTATTGAGGAAATGAATAATTAATATGAATAGTTAGGCTAATGGATTTCCCATAGAAATTAACATTAAGTGGGTAGATACATCTGTTGCTCATTTACTCGATTCAGCGAGGTTGAGAGATGGATCAATTTCTGAACAACTATTGCTATTAATCCTATAATAACATTATTTTTAAATCATTTATGTACCTACCTAAATAATAACTGTCCGTGAAGGTTTTTTATAGAAATATGGGTTTAAACAATGAGGTATCCTGATTCTGTCACCAACTCACCACCCTTCAATGAAGAACGAAATATAAATAAAACGTGAATTCATAGCACAAGCAATAATAGGTATTATTTTCTGGATCAGAAAAAGGTAAAAGAGAACGATTCCATTTTCAAACGATTAACCGGTTCAAAGATTAGTAAAGGAGACAGATAATGAAAAGCTTTCATAAATAATGAGGTACGCTTATCGTCAAAATGTGTAATAGCTTAGTCGTGTTTTCACAAAGGGGTAGCGGCACACGTCGTTGGCACACAATGCTTTAATAATCAGAGATTGTAATGGAGAGGAACCGAGTAAATTAACTAGGTAGAGGTAGACGTCTGAAGGATTTCAGGTATTTCCGTAGGTACACTCAGTTATATAGAATACTTGAAGTAATATAGTCGCAGTCTAAGATCATAACCATACCTACAACAGAGTTTTGTGTTTGTCCACTGTGAGTTCAACATCTTGAACAAATAGGTTATAGAAGAATGTGCAGAATATAGTCATCCATTTTATTATGTTAGCTGTGCTCAATCTGTGTAGGTACAATAAATTTTCAGTGATCGGTTGCCAAAGAATCACACATTGTTATAGGTTGCCTTTGACTTGAGCGAAATGCATAAGATAAGGAAAGGTTTTTCAATCATATCTACTGAAACTGTGAAACTGGAAAAGCTTTGTATAAAATCGTCTTATAATCTTTATACGAGCCAATCATTTATAAATATTATGTGAGTGTACTTACACTACTTCAACTGACATTGACCGATGACGTCCGATGACGTTCGATGACGTCTGATGACAGCCGATGGTATACGAACATAATTCGTGACGATGACGGAGTCGTAAGAGTAAAATGAGACAGCATTTCATTTGTCTCACTTGTTTCTAACACCACCGATTTTCCATATTTATAAAAAAATCTAACCCACGTGCCATCCTTGATTATCCTTTTTAAGCAGTAACAATAGCTCCACTTCCACAAACCGGCAGGGATGTCACAAACAAACTTCCTCTCTTTAGATTAGGCCACATCCAGTCACCCAACACTGTGGGCCTACTAAACAATGCAGTTCGAAGTTCGTTGCGGACAGTTCCTCTTTCGTCTGTTCCCCTCGTCACGGCAAACTTTGGTATCCCTTCAAGGTTGGGTAATAACACTACTATACGTGCCAGAACCCCCAAAGTTTGTACGTAACAAGCCCTAGATATCTACAGAATGATTTGTGTGCGCGCCTGTACGTACAGTAGGCGAAATAAGCATGTAGGCAGCTAATTTAATTAGGTAGGTACTTATTTTATCAATGTTGGGCGTGTACTCTGTGTACTGTGAACCAGATCAAGTCTCTTTAACTACCTACACTGTCAATGCTGACAAATCTGATCTTGGCTGCAGCTCTGTATGTGATCGTTTGATGAAATTAACAGCCAATCAAAATCACTTGACGATACGATTTATCACGGAAATCAAACTTCTGTGTATGTTTTAAGCTTAAAATTATATCACGAATCCATATAAAAATGTTTAATAATATTTCTCGCTAAAATGCTTATTTCCTGCCTGTATATCGACCTCTTTTTCCATGTGTACGTTTCCAGCTGGAAGAAGCCTATTTGTCTGAACGTAGTGTCGTTTGCATGCCGTGTGAAGGAGAACAATGGATCGTTTGAGATAGATCTCACACCCCAGGATCATATTACCAACAATTCATGTGAGATCCCTTCGTTCGCGATGTTTGCCGACAACTTGTGCGAGTTATTGCTCGTTTGTTTTATTTCGCAGATGATATACCTACGAAACTTTCTTGAATTCTCTTGTTTTTCTAGTTTATGTTCACATTGCGGTGTTTTATTAGAAGTACCTTAAGGTCAGGAAAATTAATTGTTAAGCAAATTGACTGTCAACTTAAATTGTCCATATAATTCAAATCACGACTGTTATTCTTTGACAGCTGAATGAAATGGCTATAATACGGAAAATTAATGTAGGGTGTCAATTTGCTTAATTGGCCATTAATTATCCTAAATGAACACACTAGAACTGACTGACTGTATACAATAGAATAAAATTTTACTTTATGCTGAAAATAATATATTTTGGAAATACTTCGTGTTTGTAATTATAAGTCACTCACATCCGTCATCCAGACGTGGTTATAAGATCATTTTGTAACCTCTATTTAACAGTAGACATTTAAAAAATACTTACGGGCTGAATTAAACCTTATTTACTTCTGAATTTCCGATACAACTGAAAACAATTGCATCAAAATCATTTGCGAGGGTTGTTAAACGGGACAGACGGACAGTCGCGGAAGTAATTCCGTAAGTGTTCCGATTCAATATTATTACGGCCCACTTTAAATAAGTGGGACACAGCCATCAACATTTGTTAATGGAGAAAATGTTTGTACATTTACAATAAAGTAGTACTTAATATCCGTTTTTTAATCTCGTAAACTAATTTGACAGGTGCAAATGTCAAACTCCAAATTGAAAAAACAAAGAACAATCACTTGAAATGTCATGTTAGAGAGATTAAAAAACGGAGTTAGATTCTTCGTGGCAGACAGGTAGGTACTTTGTGCACTTTCAATTTCTATTATAGAACCGATTTTGCATGAAAACATAGTTCAATTCTCTAGATAAACTTAAAAATTTCAAATTATTCATCTGAAAAAATCTCTATTTTTTCAATATTTACATTTACATTTTTCCTGGCACTTTACTAGCACTTACCTAGATTGTTTTATAAGCAGGAAGGCAATTCTCGCGCATGTCGCATGCGTTATTGTCATGCGACTCGTACTTTTCACTCGTAAAAATCTACTTTTCACTCGTAAAAATCAAGTCAAGCTATTCTCGCCATGTCGGTTCGAGCATTTCTCGCAGGAAGGCCACGCGACATGTCTTAGTTTACATGCGACATGCAAAGAGTGGTCGGGAGCAGTCGATATCTTGTCGGCAATCGTACAAACGTCAAATATCATTCATTATTGTGTCAATTGAAGTGAAAGAACATATGAAAATATTTTATTAAGCAAATTATTTCTAGAAGCAAAAATGAGTGACGAATTTTTAGTTCAATTCATCCAAAACATCGTAGAAGACGTTGCAAATGCCACAATGGAGCCACTACGTCGACAACGTTCTGATATTCTGGATACTGTAGACCCATTTGACCTTAGCGAGGCAGTATTTAAAAAGCATTTCAGATTAAATAAAAATCTAGCAGAAATGCTTATAACAATGATACAACCGGTGATAGAATGCAGAACAAATCTAGACGTTACAATAAAGGTTAGTATAAAATAATTATGGTTGTACGGTAAGCCTACTAACATTATCTTTTCTTTCCTGACTCAGCTGATACAACAAGAATAAAAGAAAGTTCGAGTACGAAAACTAGACTTGCACATAAATAGTTCATCACCTGCCTAGTCTTTTCCTAAGTTGGGGTCGAACCAGATGCCGCCGAATACCAGTATTTTACATAGAGTGACTGCCCATCTGTACTCCACAACCCAGTTACACGTACTACGGTACCTTTTGGTAAACCTGGTCCCAGGTCCCAGACTATAAATTGTACAAATAGGTGTAAACATTTAATGAATAATTGTGTTATTGCAGGTGCCTTACATTTTTTTGGTACGGGAAGCTACCACAGGGAAGAAGGAAGGGGGGGGGGGGAAGTCCACAGGAGTTGCTTAGCAGGAGTAATAAATGATAATAGTATCTACTGATCAAGAAAAATTTTTAAATAAGAAGAATTCTTTTTTTATGACTTAGAATATTGAGATCGGAAGTGGATGCAAAGCCTTTCGACAATGATATTTGAAAGCTGAATTAAGCAAATGCTTTGGACGCAAGTGTTACAGTTTTGTTATGAAATAAAACATGTTTTTAGTTTTCAATATTGATTTATTGATTTTCCTAATTTTCAATGTCTTCTTTTATTAAAATATTGTCGGGAAACTGAGCTATCTATATAAAAGCCCGTTCAGGATGACCATCAGGTAAGGGACGAGAGCGCCTGCCTTTTCTTCTTGTGATAGAAATGCCACAACACACCGAACAAAACTGATTGATGACCCAGCTGATGCTCACCAATGTTGTGCTTGTTTCTGTTATTCAGTTCTATCAGTATGTAAAAGGTTGATGCATTTTTGGCAAATTTAGTTATCAGGTTTAAAGGTTCATAAGCTAGAGAAAGTAAAGCCCCAATAAAATAAAATACGATAACACTGGCTAATAGAACGGAGCGAAACCACATAGTACATTTTTAGTTCAGACGTCCTGTCAGTCAACACTCAACACTTTGTCGAAATTGACAGAAGAATAGAATCTTCTGTCAACTTATTAAGACATTGTCAAAGTGTGTGGGAGGTCTTATTTGGGCTGCCATCAACAAAGAAAATATATGTACTAACATTAAATAGTTTATAATTTTTCTCTTAAATGACCCTCCTCCCTTTAAGAGAAAAAATATAAACTATTTAAAAATATTATTTTCAATAGTTCCATATTTTTGTCGCTTTTATTTAGGTGTAGTTTGGTGCGGGTTAGATTTTTCTTCTTATAAAAAACCAACGTCCCCACAAAAAGCGGACATCTCCTTTACCCCACAATTTGTGAAAAAACCGCACAATTTGTGAAAAATTTACTTCACAATTTGTGAAAGTGGAAAACAAGATAAAGTCTGAAAGTGACTGATAAATCGATTATCATCGGTATAGGCATGTGATGTATGGAAGAAGACATGCTCCTGCTATCTAATTGCGTAACACATTTTCTTAAATGAATATGACTAATCTGTTTCATTTTGTCACTTCAACAACATTCAATTGCGTTATTCACGTTGTTAAGCAATTTTTTTTCGAACTTCTGTATCAATGGATTAGCAATCTGTTTCAAAATGATTCAGATTGTCATTGATCGTGTGTTACGCAATTGGGCTGATGCTGAACTCAAATAAATTGCGATTTGGGCAAGAGGTTGACGATGGATAATGATGATGTGATTTTAATTACCTACCATGTCTTATGTGATAGTACCTATTTTCTTGCTTTATGAGTAAATACAACATGTTTATTTTTAATTAGCTTTTATTGATTTTAGTCTATATTGTCTTGAAATTAAACAAGCTTCGTATGAATGTTTCGCTAAAAATTAGAAACATTCATACGAAATTAATGTTTCTAATTTTTATCGGTTTTGGTGTTGGTGTCCAATCTGTTCGTCCTGTAGCTACAGTCCAATACCGACGTAAATTATCCTCTTCAAGAAAACTGCAACAAACCATTAATCTTTTAGATATATAATAATACACACTGCAGAATACATATTTCCCATAATAGTGGGTAATAATTTATAGAAAAGTTTGGCAACACCAAAATTCTTGTTAGAATTTAATAATTGTTAATTTTGCGCTTTTAATCGATGATTTTACGTCTAGGGTATATTATACACAATGTATAAACACAATAAAATGTTATTGCAAGCCTAATAACTGATAAAAACGGGTGTACTTACGAATGAAAAGACAAGTCGGGCATTTTCCTTCCACTATCACTTTTACGCCCTATAAACAAAACAGCGCACCATGCTTTAATAAAAAGTGTTGGTCTAAATTGTTCACAACATAAAATAACATAAATTTATTAACTTAGAACACATAAAAACTGAATTTTTCAGGAAGACGATAACTGTCAAACTTTGTTTATCAAAATATTGAGCTAAAACGTGACACGCGTCGTGAAAAAAAATCCCATCGTTCTGTCTCATTTCTTTACACGACATCGGCATATGTTGCTCTTTTTCTTGTGTGAATGCGACAAAAGTTATCAATTAGTCTCTAGTATTCTCTGTCTACGTTTTGGACGTAACGGAAATTGCTGACATCACAGTTGTCAAAATCAGTCAAGTGCATTCCGTTGTTGATATTTTAGAGAAAACTTATTAAAAAAAAATCATAAAATAGTGTTACGAAATTCATAATGTATTATTTTTTGATAAATGTTTTTTGAAATACATATAAAATGTTGTTCAAAACCTTTTATACGCTTATCAATCATTTTTAAGGGCGGGTTGGAAGCAAAACTGCCTGTCTTCAATTTGATTTTTCATGAAATTGATAAGACTTAGGTGTAAAATAAAAATAGTATGAGTAACTACATGATATTTCCAAACTTTTTGTGTAACAGAAACACAAAATATTAAAATTTTCTCGATAAAAAAATATCACGAAGTTACCTCTAATTTTCACGTATTTTCGATTTGTACTTAAAATGCTAATGCCTATTATGATAAAAATTAGATGATTATATGTATTAAAACAAGGCAAAAAAAATTGTGTAGGCTTTTTTTTTTATTCCTTTTATTTTTGGTGTTATTACGAATCAAAGCTTGTAGGACTTACGACGTTCTTAGTTCGTGGAAGAAGCCATCTTCCGTCGCACATTACGGGAACTTCAAGCATATTTTTGTTTCACAAATCAGTCGGCGTCGCTCTGTTGAGACGAGAGGACTACGCTCAAATTTTTAGCTGCGCTGATATATTATTTATTTTCGTAAATAATATTTTCGTAATTTATCACATTCCACAAAAGAAACTGAGACATAGAAAACATGAAAAAAACACTAAAACCACTTCCAAAACGAATATTACAAGTGTTATTGATTGATAAATAAATAAATACCGAGTCTAAATAAACATATAAAATTCAATGTTGATATTTTAAAACTCAAGATGACATACATTTTATTTGACAGATTTTTGACTGGTATAGTAGCACGGAGTATAGAAAGAAGTAGGTAAAACTAGCGCCATTGCTCTATATTGCGGTGAATTTTCTTGCGGAGAAAATTTACAACATAGCCAACGAGCCCATTCCACGTTCATTTGAAAGTTCGCACTGGAGATTAAATCTTATTGCGATATACTCAGGATCCAAATTCGTTTACTCCCACTTTTTTTGACAAACTTCTTGTAAGGTGACCCTTAGACGAACAATTGGAGCGACTGACCGCCCCTAAATAAAACTTGTTTAGAATAATACCTTTATTCTTCGGTTATTGGTATAACGAATGAACTCGAACAGATTCCGTATGACTCCGGATTTTTAATTTGTCTGTCCGTGATGTCTTGTTTATATCTCTTTAGTTGACTTTTTTGTCGTAGTTGGGTTTTAGTTTTTACCTGACTACGGCGAAGCAAAAAGGAGGGTTATAATTTTGACCGGTTTCTATGTATTTATCTATGTCTGTTCCCACATATTATCTTCTAAAAGACTTCGTCACAATTTGACAAATGAGGTATCGTTGGAAGCTTCATGATCGTCCGCTGGTCATAGGCTATATGAAGACACATTAAATTGAAAATGGCGCCCTCTAGGTGACATATCATGAACAACAAAAAATATTTTTTAATCATACCATGTTGGGTATCAAATGAAAGGTCACACATTTCAAAAATATATTTATTATAACCCCAAAAAAAACCGCGACAATCAAGACGTATATTGCCATATGTTTATGTTAACGCATGGGATGATAAGTGCCGCTTCACGCGCCGCCGCACCGTAAACAGAAAAAACGTCAGACGCGCCGCGTGACGCCACACTGCACGCGACGCGCTACGCCCCGCGTCTCCGTAAATGAGGCCTAAAGTTATAATGCAACTTGGCATGTTTTTAAACCTACAATTTCAACAGTTACAAAGAGGGACCATACTAAACTTTCTACTAAGGGACTAGTTATAACAACCGCCCGAGACGCGCATTTTGTACGCTGCGTTTCGGGCGCTCAATAAAATTGTATGAATTCCTATGTAACGAATTATATCAAGCGCTGCAGTCTAAGCGAGCGCCCATGCCGGGCGCCGTTAGGCTTGCACATGACGCAACTTGCCACTCTCAACTTCCATCTCCGTTGTGCGATTTACAAATAAGACTGGGAGAAGGTATGCCGCGGGCATTGCTGCTACGTGCGCCGCCGTGATGAAACGCCGCGTGTGACGCGGCTATGCCATTCGCGGGCTCCGCCGCAAAAAACGCACCATTTCAAACAAACGCGTGTAAAATCGCGTCTCCGTAAACGCACTCATACAACGCCATATGTTTGAATTCAGTGCGAGCCGCGCTGCCCAAAGCCACGCGCGACTCCTCGCGTCTCCGTAAATGAAGCCTAACCGTGCCCTTGACGCTTGGACGCGAGTTCCTTTTTCACTATTTTTCCTTGTCATTTTCTCCGCATTAGTAATAAACTTAAAAGAAACACGGTTCAAAAGTTACAACAAAATGTGGAAATCTTGTTGCGTTTGACGAGCGTCCAAAACGCGCCGGGCGCGCGCCCAAAACACAGCGCCGGTGCTGAGCGCGTACCTCGGGCCTTTGTTATAATTAGTCCCTTTGGTACTTTGGCACCCATTTACATAGATGAATAGATGTCAATTCTTTTAGTGGTGAAGCCGACAATCCTACATTTATTTCTTTTGTACAGAACTCGGCCTCTTTTTCACATGTTTCAAATGTTTTCGAAGGGGATTGTTCGCGTTTGGCGCAGGAAAGATTTTCATGACACATGCCATATTCGTTGCACAATACAGTGCAAAATTCATTATACGAATATTATTTTTTACTTGGGTATCACTTTGCACGATCCTCCAAAGAGAGAAATCCACGATATAGCATTATATTTATTACTTGGTAACATAGTTTTCCACAAAGACGTCATTAGGTACAAATTGTACAAGGTCCTAAATAAAATTTGGTAACATTGAAATTTGAACTTTTTCACGTCAACATTGAGTTTCTAGTTCCAAAACATGAACATGATCTATAGTTCTGAATTCAAGCTTAGCGTATCGTATAAGCAAAATAAACTACAGAAGATTGAAATTCGAATTCTATAAACGCCAGACGAAAAGTTTCTGCTGGCGGGAAGGCATTGTGTTTTGTTTTCGTCGTGTTTAATGAGAGGGGTAGGTAAGGGTTGCGCGGGTGAAATATGATTTTTTGCTGTCAAACTACTCCCCCTTAATGTTAAGAACATCTATGGTTGCGTTTAGAAAGTATCACCGTTACCTGTGTGGAATGGATCGCTGCGCGAGACTTTTAAAGTGCGTTTCATCTAATAATTCCTATGCCGTAATGTTGGCTCCACTAGTGTAGGACCAATACGAATAAGCTACGCCGCTACCTAATACGTCTGTTTTAAAATTTAACTGTGGAGCCAACATTATGGCAAAGGAACTATTTGATGAAACGCACTCTAATGGCAACAATATTATCCTTCGATTCGTGCTGTACGAATGCCTTGTAGGAGAATGTCACCATTTTATATGCGACATAGAGAGACGAGTGATAATGTCGAAAATGACATGTACGAGTGAAAACGCGAGAATTAGCCATCAAATTAGACTAACTCTAGCGCGAGACAAATTACCCGCCCCTGCTTCACACGGTTTTAATGACTTCACAAAACATCGAGTTTTCTTTATTAAAATATGTCATTTTAATATTATGGTATAATACGTGTAAACCTCCCGGAATACATTCTCCAAATGAAAGCGAAAACCGCATCAACATCCGTTGCATAGTCTAGATGAACAACGCAGTCACACAGGCAGACACGAAAAGCGAATAATTTATGTTACATGTACTTATTATGTTTTTATTTATTTTTTTAGATAATAAACCTGAAGTGATTTTTTGTTTGTTTGTTTGAACGTGCTGATTTCTGGAACTTCTAGTTCGATTTTTTAAATTATTTTTGCTGTTGGTAGCCCAATTTTTCATGAAGGTTATAGGCTATTAAAAATCCACTACGACCTTCAGGAGCCAAGCAACAAAAAAAGGCAAGAACGCTAAGCGATGCGATATATCGCGGGCGGGCGATATGTTGCGACGCGGTGGTAGGGAGTTTTATAAAAATGTGGCTATTATTTTAGTATATTTTGTACGACTTCCATGCGAACGACGTCGCGGACAGAAGCTATTAATAAATAAATTAGAAGAAAATTACAGTACTCATATCTCTTTCCTATATATTTTAATATTTGCATGCCAAAATATGGCGGAATGTGTCATCGCTGAAGAATACTATTTTATCGACCACCTTTGTATTACCAAATAATAAATTACTTTGACTTTTAATAACGAGCATAGTTTCTAACAAACATTTATCTCTTACCGCACACAATCTTAACACTCCGAGATGAGAAATGCCAACTAAACAAGGAATGCCAGTGAATTATAACGTTGGATCTCCAGAACTAACCAGTATTAATAATAACAGCCGCGAAATTCACTGGATTTCAAACAAAACTACAGCGAGTTGGCGTGCGAAGCTCTTGCACAAGTAGACAATACTTGCGAACTTTTAGTCAGTGCTTATGAATCCATTAACGAAGAAAGTTTGTTGCAAATACTATTATTCGCAGTGTCTCCGGGAATTTGGAATTTAGTTGGAGCCATCTTCTGCAAAAGAAAAGAAAAGAAGAATTACTTAGAACAAATTATGCATGTTGAGCGAAAATCGCTGTATGCTTTAGGATTGGCGCCTAGATTTAGCCCAGGTTCGCACAGGCTAACACATTATTGGATTGTTAAGTCTCGACGCTATTCAGTGCGTTGAAAATAAATTCGCGAAAAAAAAATTGCCAAGACAAAAAGGCCCCGAAAAAAACAAAAACAATAAAATTAAAATGATATTACTATACATAAATGATATTATTATATAATAGGCAGGTTTTGTTCTTTAATGACTTTAACATTGGCCTAGACAAGTGACAATCGCTTCGAAAGCGTTTCTTTTTTCTCCAACGACTTTCAACAGGATTGACATAAGCTTTATGATTTGCGGTAGCATATTATGTCAGTCCTATACATTTTAGCATTGTCCATCATAGTTATCGCTGATAGAATGTCACTTTATCTAGGGCCTCAGGTACATTAAAGTACATGTACATGTATGTAGGTACATGACAGACTTTGATGTTGATTCGTATTCCCTGGAGGTATATCCACTTTGTGACTGAATCTTAGCGTAACTATGCACTCGGTAACTAAGTTTATGATCACTTGATAACGTCTATTAAACCTATCCAAAGTTTTAAGTTAATTCATGAAATTTATCTGGGCTTTTTTAATGTGCCAATTGCCTAATAGTAATAAACTATTAGGCTCAAAAAAATATTTTTCGGTCGTCAGTACTTAAGTAGCATAAACATAAGCATAATCAACCTATAACGTTCCCACTACTGGGACACAGGCTTCCTCTTTGTGAGAGGGAGTGGGTCATTATCCACCACGCGGGCCCAGTGCGGGTTGGTGCACGTCACGTGTCTTCGAATTTTTGATTCTAGAACATGCCGGTTTCCTCACCATGTTTTCCTTCACCGGCGTGAGAGCAGTGGCGATTTAATACACAAAGTAAAGTGCCAAGCTGGGATCTTGAACTCATGCACTACAACTCGTAAGTCGGGGCCATTACTACTGGGCTACCACTGCTCTCAGTATATAAGTAAGGGACTTAAATAAAAGAAAAATAATAATATGTTAATCTATACACTATACAAACTTAATTATTATACGAAAGTAAGTTTATTTGTAACGCTTCTCTAAAACAGCTGAACGGATTTGGATGGAATTTGGCACGTGGATAGACCATGACCTGGAAGGTCATAGGCTACTTTTAATCCGGGATCGCAGACGAAATCGCGGACAACAGGGTAGTATTTTTGTAAGATAAAAGATACAACATTCACTTGACCTTATAAAGTACTTCTTATATCCAGACGAATTCCCACATGTTCAATTAATACCAAAATACCCTTCACATTTGTGTAGCATCACTCATAAATCTCTCTCACTCGGTTCAAGGCTACCAATTAAAACATACGGGGAACGCGGGGATAAATTACACTTAACATAATTCAAAATCATGTAAGCTGTTGTTATAATTTCTGTTCGAAACAGTTTTCCTGTTTACTTTGTACCTACACATAATTCTTGTAGAAAATAATTCATGTTTTTCATGGAATGCCTAATTAAAGGTTTAAGAACCAGTTGGTTGGGGTGGTCAATATTGACAGATTTGGCAGGTGATACGGAAATCTTAACGAATGTGTGTATGTAGTATAATATTCTAGTACCTATTATTATAATAATGCATGATTTTAACTATTACTTTTAATTATTATGTTTTATTCCATCAGGTTGGATGGGTGACCATTTTCACATACCGAGACTCCTCCGTGCCTCGGAAAGCACGTTAAGCCGTTGGTCCCGGCTGTCATTTGTGGATTTTTGACAGTCGTTAGGGGTCGTCAGAAGCTCGAAAGTCTGACAACCAGTCTTACCAAGGGGTATCGTATTATCCAGTTACTGGGTTGTGGAGGTCAGATAGGCAGTCGCTCCATGTAAAATACTGGTATTCAGCTGCATCCGGTTAGACTGGAAGCCGACCCCAACATAGTTGGGAAAAGGCTAGGCAGATGATGTTTTATTGTAACAAATCAAAAATACAGTTTTATAATAAAATGAAATTCCCATTTTCATAACAAACTTCAGAAAACTCACATTCGTGTTTGGCACATGGGCCATTGGCCAAATTGTAAAGTTTGTTTTATTCCATATTCGACAAAGGGTCATTATATGTACACATAACAATAAATAATCAATGGTTTGCCAAAAAAAAAATTTTAGATAGGTTTCAGTACCGAAAAAGAAACTCAAATACGTCCGAACAAAGATCTGTTGAAGGCTTAAAACTCCAAGTGGTAAATGCTATTCATTACAATCATTCTACGTGTTAGTACTTGTGAAACCTTCAGGATTTTAACTTTATTTTTATTTTAAGAACCTACTTTTCTTCTTCTTTTACTACGATGGTAGGTAACTACTTTTTTCCTAGAAAAAAAAATATAATTTACTTTCACGAGAAATTTAGTAAACTATTCCATACTATTAAATACTTTATTCATATTTTGTTTTATATTTTCTATTTATTATTCTTTACAAATTATTTATTTCATGAGCGTCTATAACAATACATATAATAAATCGTTACAATCTTTTGGCTTTGCCATAATCGGGTAATTCAAATTTCTTTCGTGTCTGTCTGTGTGACCCCGTTGTTCTTATTAACTTTGCAGCGGACTTTGATGCAGTTTTCACCATCATTTAGAGAATTAATTCCGGAAGGTTTATGCGTATAATACATAATATTTAACTAAGATTTGTACAGAAATCTCTTTATTTTGACATGTCGACTCTTCAGTACATTGTTTCACCCGTGGGAAGCCGGGGCAGGTCGCTAGTTATTAAACAAAACATACCTACATTGAAACTCAAGACAATATTGCAAATGTAGAACATTACCTAAGCTCCAAGCTTAACTAGATTCGACACTCCACGTGATTTATCGAACAAGTATAATATAATATTAATATACACATCATTTACTCAGTATAGAGCAGTATTGATGGAGTGTGCCTAATAGCATCATTATGTCTGTAATCTATTCAGACTTCAGCTGAGATTTAGACACAATTGAATTTACTAGTGTTGCGTCTATTGAGCAGTAGTTTGATAATGTTTAATGTTATGTTAGATTGTGAAGGTGTTGAATGTCTAAGTAGGTACGTGCCACTACTCTTGTTGTTATTAAATTCTGACGATAGGTTGTTCAAATAGATCTTATTTTCTTTGTATGATTGTCACTTCGTCGTCAGCCTAGCCTTTTCCCAACTATGTTGGGGTCGACTTCCAGTCTAACCGGATGCAGTTGAATACCAGTATTTTATATGGAGCGACTGCCTATCTGACCTCTACAACCCAGTAACTGGGTAATACGATACCCCTTGGTAAGACTGGTTGTCAGACTTTCGATCTTCTGACTACCCGTAACGACTGTCAAAGATCCACAAATGACAGCCGGGACCAACGGCTTAACGTGCTTTCCGAGGCACGGAGGAGTCTCGGTATGTAAAGATGGTCACCCATCCACGGACCAACCCCGGCAAGCGTAGCTTAACCTGATGGATCGACCCGTGCGGCTGTTATTACTTAGCCACGAGCTGATTGCCACTTGGTTACCACTATTTGCAACTAGTTGTATTCAAAAGTTATTAAAGCTAGCGTCTAAAGAGAGAAAACCTATTTAAAATAGTACATAATATTATCTTGTACGAGAAAATGATCTCATTTCCATCTATCATTGAAGACTTCAAAATGTGTTGTAGAGCCTCTTAAAATTGCTCGTGATACAAAAAAAACAAACAAAATAACAAATTGCAACAGTTAAAAGCAAAACCCACGTAAACCGTTAAAGGCCACGTATATTGTATTGAACACAGCCCATTTTACGTATTATTAAACTTTAATTGCGAATTATTACAATTCAATTAGTACGCCAGTGATTTTATGGGCAATAAATTATTTCCACATTCATGATGCTACCCATTCCACCGGCCATCATCCCACTAAGTATAGCCCGTTAATTTATATTGAGAAGATAATGACTCCTACTTGGAACTGGGCTATTTTTGGCAATGGATTTCGAATTGCAGTTAATTATTATTGAATGATCTATTTTAAACATTATCTGCAGTTTAAGCCTGCAGTTATAATATGCAATTTCGAAAAGGACTCTGTTTGTTAAGCAATCAGCTGTTTATATTGAATTATTGATTATTGATACTGATGTGTTGATGTCTTAAAGAGTTGGAGAACTAGCAAATGATAATGTAGTTTTTGACAGTAATTTGTTGGCACTTCTACTCGTAATTATTCACTAAGAAAAATCGTTCTTGTGTTCTATGAAAACCTAATCAGATAGAAAAATAAACAGTTGAAAGCAAGCGCAACCATTTTGTATCAATTTAATATTATTATTATAGTCCTTCACCGTTCTTTTCCGTTTCTTTTCTCTCTGATGACTGTCACACCAAGGTTTTGAAAATCTGGTCACACCGTGTACAGAAGAGCATATGAAGGCTTGATCTTGGGCCCAAACGAGATCATTGACCCGGCTCCGAGGTATCTAGAGTCTCCTTCTCTAGTTTCCATCAGACTAATTCCTATCCGACGCCTCTTAGTCGCGGGTGTGGGCACCACTTGTCCTAGTAGGCCTGGGCTGGCTGGTGGCGAAGTTCGGATTGGGACTCGGTTCTGCAGCGTATAACGTGGATCCCTTGTCCGGGGTTACGTTTGAAGACTTCAACGGCTTCATCGGCGGAGATAGAAACCATCGGTACGGCAACTAAGCCAGAAGCGGCACGTTTTTTTCAAGGGCGGAGGAAGCCTTCCAATTCAGCGCTGTATTTATTTACTTTGCATTTTTGCAATCGGTATTGTGTTTTTGTTTTGTTTGTTTGTTTGCTGTCAATTGCCAGTGTCGTAATACAGATAATCGTCAATAGTATTACGCAAAGTAAATTGTGATTGGCCCGGACATCAAGCAATAGCTCGCCGTAGGTGAGTATTTATGTTCCTTGAGCAATAATTATAGTCAAAATTGACAAACTTACTTTGCTTGAATAAGAGGCTTTTGGCTGCTCTGTATGTGTGTATTTTAAGTATTCTTTTTTTGCGTTTTGCTTGTGCAGAATAAACAATTTTCTTTCTTTAATAGACATCTTACAGATTTCAACAACTTTAATAAAGAAGCAACAGAATTTCGCTGCCTTTCTCTAAAAGACCAACGGAACAAAGAGTAACACTAAAGTTTCGTTTTCATAGTATAGTAACAATATTGCTGCTACAACGTTGTGTAACTTTTGTTTATCATGAAAGGCTTTAGTTCTAAGTCCTTGCGAATACGCAATGATTAGTTGTAAAACAATATTCATACAAAGCTGAATAGCCGTAAAGGACCTTGTCCTTATTATGTATATGACCCCCAAGGGTAACTCGAGAATTGTTATTCGTAATCCTATGTAATTTCAGAATATTATTGTTATTCAATATTATGAATTAAAATATACACGATTTAATTAAACAAATAATAACTTTACCTACATATCCCACCAATGTAAGTAGTGCCAGGATAGATTCATAGGCTCTTTCTACTAGATTAATAAAAAATGTAACGGAATTTTCATGAAATTATCCGCCGAAAATGTTAACTACCAGACTACCCTATAAGTTTTTCAGGCAGGAATAACAATGTGTGATTCTTCTATAGGGCTGCGTAAAAATATGTGATAACACGTTTTATGTAATAGACAAGATTCAGTCAATGTTGACCTTAAGCTTCTTTCTTATTAGTATGTGCACCACGCCAGATCGAGGCTGCTTATTACCAGAATATCACGAAGTAATTACACTGGATTCGTGACGTGACTCCGATAGTATCAATAGTGAAAATACGTTGAAACATATTGTTCTATTCTGCGCGTGTTGTTTATAAGGGCAAATTCAGAACGAGCATAATAGCATAGCTGTTCCGGACTTCGAAATTATGGGTGTTGGTACTGGTACAAATCTGTTGTATTCTGAATGTCTGATACAAATCCTGGGTCTGAATAATCTGAGAAAATTAGCGATAGCGTCGTCCGCCATGCGATTCTGATGTCTGTTGAACGCGAACGAGAAAACGCGGGCGCTGCAGCATGGCTAATCGCAGGCATGGTGATGGTAAGTCCTGCCGTGCGCTATCTATCGACGGCAGGGCCATAACCGATGACAGGAACAAGTGGAATCGGGCGGTTCAAGTCAGCCGCAAGCACGATAATCGCTGGGCAAAGAGACTCCACACAATGAGTGCCTGATGCGCAGAAGGCGCCCCGTTAAGAACGGTCCAGAAAGAGGTGGATGACTTAGTACTGGAGCGTTGCATGAGGGCTGGTTCGAGGCGTTATGGTAAAAGAGTAACTGGTGGGATTTAGAGGAGGCTTTTGCCAGTGACATAATATGTGTTATATTAAAAGATAAATAAATACTAGCATGAACCAGTCGACCGCACGTCTGTGACCGCACTTTGATCTTGAGCAAGCCTAGTGTAGTAGTTTCCAGCTTAAACTGGTATTGCTACTACTGCCATGCGGTTGACTTTACTAATGTGACTCCTACATTGATTATTATCATCTTTATTTTATGAAATCACTGACGTGTGAATTCTCCAGCCATGGGTTCTAGCTTTCGTTTTGCTTCTAACCAACTATAAAAATACAGCTGATAACCCCTTCTTCTAGAAAGCAACTACGTTTGAAGAACCGCTTCTGTGGCCTAGTGGTAAGACCACCTGTCTCAGACCCAGAGGTCCCGGGTTCGATTCCCAGCGGGAGCAAAATTTTCTGCTCGGTTTGGTTGGTGACTTGTTCTAAGTCCGCCTGGCTAGCTACCACCATCTTATCTAAATCTGTCGCCATAACAACAATTTTAACACCATTGTTGTATTTCGGCAGGTAGAGGTAAGATAGCCAGTTCCTCTGTGGTTGAGGAATCCGGGTGAAGCTCGCTTCTACCTTCGGCCTGATGATCACTTACCATCAGGTCATCATCAGATCATCATCATACACCGTTGCATATGTCTATGCATACAAAATAATAATGAACTCTGTCTCTTAAACTAGGAGACCTGTATCTTAAGAGACAGAAATATGAATTTGAATTTGTTATGGAATATCAAAAGAACCAATGAATTGTTACAGCAAACCAATTAAAACTAATATTGAAAACGATTCCAATTCTTCAAATAAATTTGCAATTTGTTAAATGAGTTGAAATTTAAATATTACGAACAACTTCAAAGTACTAAATATAAATATACCACGGGACGGAATATCACTGAAAAGTTTTTAATTAAAATTGAAACATCTGATATTTTGGAATAGGCTTGATGGTTCCATTTTGAAGCAAACAATTGTAAAGAATCTTCAAAAAATACTATATAATACAATAAAAATATAATTATTTTTTATTTTACCCTGAAATCGCGAATAAAAAATCAGTTGTTCGCTACATGTATGTTCGCATAGCTCGTCAAAATGTAGGGATCAGCTGATTTTTTATTCACGCGTTCATCGTGTTGGTCCCATATAGAAAGTTGTTCATAATTTATGGGTAAGAGATTTCGTGTATGAAAAGATACATCTTATAAACATATAATGTACGCTTTCCTATAAAGCTAACAGTATCATAAACTACTATTCAAACTGCATACACATGTAAATAAAAGGTTCACAATAGTCTAAAGACAGGCTCAATAGTTCCGATAAAGTTATTGAACACATTTCCCGTATGAACATAAAATTAATTTGTAGTTTATCGTTAAACTGATGTTCATAGTTTAATATTGACCTACTGACATTTATTTAAGCACCTGTTGAGCGAATTGATATCTTGTGATTAATCAGTCATTACTGAATACAGCAAAAAGCCTGTGTTTGTTTATAGAGCCTTGTCCAAAGGTATACCTAGCTCATTGGATAGATCTTTGACAGCGAGGACTAACGAAATAAAAGAATAAGTAGTTTTTAAACTGAAAAAGCAAAGATTGCTTATCCTATGAAAAAAGCGGAATCAGAATTTTTATTTCAAATCTTTATATTATTATTTCAAAAAGTGAGTAATTCGTAAACTCGTCCTACATGCCTACGGCCTATTCAGGAGACTTGAAGAAAATCAAAAGGACGTCCTAAATGGGCCGTAGGCATGTAGGACGAGTTGATGAATTACTCCCAAAACTGGGCTTTGTTCTTTAGTATTATCGCATATGATTTTTATAATGTGCGTTTTATTTGTGCAAAATAATCAATATCTCTTTCTTTTCATTTTTCTTTCTGTGTCATTCTGCAAAAAACTCGGTCGCAGTGTCCCCCCTTATCAGAATAAAGATTACCTACATAAGAACTATAAACTCGTGATGATATAAACCAATAACAGCGTATTATGTAAATTATCTACGAGACAGGTAAATCGAGTCACTTTAATAGAGTTTCTCTCGCTCCGTTTCTTGTACGGAAGTATTTCTAACTTGTTGCCTTGTTAAGTTATATTTTGATGTTTCGAATACAGTTACAATTTGCATTGAATTGAGTTTGAAGTTTCGGGATTTCCCGAAAAGTTTCAGATTCAAACGAAGCCCCTAATTATGACTGAAAACACGACAAGCTCGTGAGTTGTGCTGGTGTTAGAGCGTGGTCATCTGCTAAACAATTTACGATTCCGGAATGTGACTAGGTACCTTCTTCTATCCCTACTCTAAGAACTTTAAAATAATAGACATAAGTAAAATACAATTCATCAGGTCATAAAAACCCTGTAAGAAATCGAATCTAACTAATATTAAAAACGCGAAAGTTTGTAAGTATGGATGGATGGATGTTTGTTACTCTTTCACGTAAAAACTACTGAATGGATTTGGATGAAATTTGCCAAACAGAAAGTTTATAACCTGGATTAACACATAGAATACTTTTTATCCCGATATTCCCACGGGATCGAGACTTACGCGGGTGAAACCGCGGGGCGTAACAAGTAGGAAATAAATTAGTAGGAATAGGAATAGGTTACTAAATAGGTACATCAACGTCTAGATTGTATTTCTTAATGGATTTTCGCAAAGTCATGCCTGAATTAATTAACTATCTAGACATAAGTATTATTTTATCTCTTTATCTATATTGTGTTGAAATTTCTCTTCTTCATATTGTGTTTCGTTTCTTCCGTTTCTACGGTGATTCGAAAATATACGACAAGACTTTTCTAATTTGCTTTGATCCAAAACACATAGGTACATAGTAGTTAAAAATTAAATCATGAGAAAATAGCCGCTACCATGGTCGTATAAAAATAACGAGAGTGTCGGTCAGCATTTATTTAAGGCGACAATTAAACTTGGTTTCGGTAGCGGTATCGGTCGTTGCGGCCATCTGCCCGGACGCCGCAAGGAAAATAACATTATAGCCGTGGGACGCGCTCAGGGATAGGGCGGCCATCTATGATGTTTGAAAATTGGGAATGTGAGGAAAAATTTAGTTTCTTATAATTCTGTGAAGTTTTAAAATAATATTTTTATTTTAAAAATCTACAACATGTATCAGAAAGGTGTGGTCATATCTAAGGGTATACAGACCATCAAATTAAAAAACTATCTCCATGGGACTTACATCGTAATCGCGCAAAAAATCATCAACTGTTTCATACATTTGGATCGAGTAGGTAGGTATTAAAGTTTTTATATGGGACAGTTGCTAATTTTTTCGCGATTACGATGTTGGTCCCATGGAAAAAGTGGTTCCGTTTGATGGTCTGTACCACATCCTTAAATTATAACCACACCTTTCTAATACATGATGCACATATGTGTAAGTATTTAATAAACAAGAATGGGTGACCCGTAGATGAAACAAGACCGAGAATATACCGTATTATGATGGATTAATGCCACCATTTTTCCAGTGTGAGTAGGAGACAGAGCTATACAAGGCCAATAGCAACATCCTTTTTTTGAAACTAGACCGCGATTTTGAGATTGATATTTATACCTACATCTATGTCTGATCTATAGACATCGCAGAAAGTAAAGCAATCATAGCTTAAGTAGCAGGCACTAATCCCAATGAATACCCAGTAAATCGTTTTTTTTTAATATACATCGTCTCGCAAAGGTACCTGTTAAGCCGAACGTTTAGTCACCCTACTGGCAACGTCGTTTCAGAAATCGTAAAACAAACGCGGTACCACAATTTAAATATTTCGATATCATGTTTTTCTCTTCGCATTGTACACTTGACCTGTTTCAAGTGACAATTCCGGTCTGCTATCTTTTACTCTCGTGTTAATATGCGATAAACAGCTTAATAGTACACTAAACGTTAGATAAAAACGTTTTTTTATGGACACTGCAGCTTTTCACAAACAATTTGTATAATGAATTGCAAGAAAAAAGTAATGACATAAATGCAAATTCCGTTTTATTGTTATTTTATTTTTTGTGCTGGAATTCGTTCAGAATAGACCTGCGGTTTTGTTATTCGTTTAGAGAAGAAACTCACTTTATTATTATTTTATATGAGCTTTTTGTAACATAACAAACATACAATACAATACTTATATAGGTATTGATTATTGAGTTGAGATATTAAAATAAGACTGGTCAACTGGTGGTACAAAACCCAAATCAAAAGGCAATTCTTAACGCCTATTCTGCCTGTAACTATTGATTTGTTGACTAAATAAATAAATACCTAGGTTACTCGATCTATAAAACAGTATCTGTCAACTTAGTTTAAACAATAACACATTACCTACTTCAGTACCTATAGCTGGCAAAATACAGGGCACCTATTTGTCTAATATTATAAAAATGTTTGTTTGTTATTGAAATCAGGTTCCAGAACGGAATGCTCGGCCCACGAACCATATTTCGGCCAATAATAAAGTTCGGTAAAAGCAGCCGAATGTCTTACCGAATATAAATCGAACTTTGGTCTCTAGTGTTATTTTCAAAACAAAGCTGCGTTGCTTACTTACTTACACTGGTACAATCCACTTATTCACACCCAAATATAGCATCTCTAAAAAAATACATCTGCCATAAACGTTAAGACTGTTCTTTATTTAAAAGTAAAAATATTCTAACGTACCTACAGTCAACCGCACGTCTAGGTGACGATTTGGCAGTAACAGCACCTTTATTTGTACCATTTAGTACGGTTTTCATAGTCCAAGTGTTTCTTCTGACGTTCGATTGACCGTACATGGCGTACACGGGGTGCTACGTAATATTTAATTTGGCGCATCCACTACCCCACTACATGCGTATGATAAACATACGCCTACCTGGCCACCGGCATAGATAAATAAAACGTAGAATAGATACGAAACTCCCGTTCAAACGCATTCTAAATGCCAAGTATAGCGCTAAAAAATCTTTTGGCGCGTGGCCGTAATCGGAATTAACGCCGCCATCTTGTTTTTTGAATACATTTCAAGTGAAATTTTACAAAATAATGGCACGAATGTTTACCAACAGCGCCCCCCTGTCCACGTCAGTCGAGCGCCAAAAGGTCCTTGTAGGCTGGTGGGAGAACCATAACATAACATAGCACCTACATTGCGCCGAAAAAAACCGAACCGTAGATGATTATTTCTACAGCGGTGATCTCTATCTTACAGGGAACACGATTTTCGCTTCTTTAGGTTTAATTATTTTATGCTACAGGGTTTCGCCAAAAATCGCCTCGTTCACACTCAGCTTAATGCAATATGCACGAGCACAATGAAAAATTGAAAACCGTTTTTTTGTTCAAAAAATTGTCCGATGTTGCCTTTCCCCTTAATTAAAGCAAAAATTGTTGTGGCTTTTGCTAGTGAAAAATATATTCACAAAATAAAGTCACTGTGTTGCTAAGAGACATAATATTAGACCTTTATTAGATATTATGGATGAATGTTTTTTTTTTAATGGACTTATCTAATTTTGCAGAATCCATGCACATAAAACAGAGCATGAAAACGTATCTAAACTACAAAGTAGATACTTTTAAAGAAGGTATCTGGTATTGAAACGAAATGATAATAGATGCAACGCTTCCCCCACGTTCGCTCAACAAAGCACGCCTTCACTAAGGAAAAGAAAGGCATCAATCAAATGCTGGAGAAAGCTCTAGTGAGACCCTGACAGCTTTGTTCATGATGCTAAACTGCTCTTATACTAGGACAAGAAGATTTCCTGACGTTATGATGATGAGGTACCAATTTCAGAGAAGCTATTTATTTATATTTAATTCTTGGGAGTCATAATGAAATGAGCTATGCTCGATCAGACAACCAATCAATGTGAATTTCATATTACGTATATTACGTACTTTCTAACTCCTCCGTGCCTCGGAAAGCACGTTAAGCCGTTGGTACCGTCTGTCATTTGTGGATCTTTGACAGTCGTTGCGGATCCTCAGAAAAAAAAGCCCAAAAGTCTGAACACCTGTCTTACAAAGGGGTATCGTATTACCCAGTTACTGGGTTGTGGAGGTCCGATAGGCAGTCGCTCCGGTTAGACTGGAAGCTGACCCCAACATAGTTGGAAAAATCCGCCTTGAGGAAGCGTGGTGATGCTCATGCATTTTAAGTATGAGAATAGGCCTTTGCTCTGCTTTGGGATAATAATAGGCTGGTAGGTACTAATTATTTATTATTATTCTCAGTTTATTATAGTTCGAGTCGTTACTTGAGAAGAAGATAATAATTATGAAATCACTCAACAGCATTCCTGTATACCAATTTTATTAGAAGAGAGTCGGCAGAATAGAGGCACTAAAAACTTTTCAGATTTATTAAAACAACGGGAATTAAGCCTTTTGCTCCCCCAGTTGTCCAAAACCACTAATTTTCGATAACCATTTCCTTTTTAATTACCCAAATAAAAAACTTTTTGCTGTGGTACCCAGCCACAAAAATTCGTATCTCACTCTTGCTATGTAAACAACAGTGACATAAAGTTATATAATATCATTAACATACACAAAATGCAATAAATACGTATACCACAATAACTCAAAGTCTACCCAAGCAAAGTTAAATGTACATAATATTTTGACCATCTTGGAAAACTACTCTTTCAAACAAAGAAGAATCATCGTAACCTGTTTACTAAGCTTTCACGCTTAAATGGCTGAACAAATTAGTATGCAATGGCACATGGGTAGATCATGACCTGGATTAGGACATAGGATACCTTTTATCTCGATATTCCCACGGGATCGAGACTTATACTTCGCTCTTAGCGATAAGATGGCCCATTGTGTCACCCTATGTTAAATTTCTACATTTGTATCTGTATTTTTTATGGTGTACATAATAAAGAGTATTCTATTCTATTCTATTCTTATGCAAAAAAACCCCTGGGCGCAGCTAATATCACATGAAACTAACTACATTAAACTGCACCGGCCACAGATGATTAACGGTTAATGAGAGCACAACAGGGTTTGTTCATAAATAATGCAATTTGCTACAACTTTGTTAAATTGTGCCAATGGATGATTGATCGCCTTATATCGAATGTTTACAGACAAACACACTGTGTTTGAACTCGTTATATATTTTAACATAATATCTTTATAGTATTTGTTATATTCGCGTAATATAGAGTGTAAAAAGACCCATCACATAACCGTCATGCACAAAAATAATTGCTGGGAAACGACTTTCATTTATGGTGAAAATCGCTGTTTACGGTAGTGCGCAATTTATCGCACGCAAAACATTGTGTTTATGGGTGCATGCAACGGTTGGGTTTGTAGGGTATTTAAAATTAAGTTAAATATTATATTCCACATAAACTCACGCTCGATTTTAAATATTCCGTTTGCCACCAATGTTACTTTGATGTCCATTATGACGTGTGACATGGAAAACCGCACGGGTTTTTATTCCTGGCCAACTCATGTTTCATCTTGGAAACATTTTTATTTTAACCCGGTACTAGGAACTACTACATGTTTCATCTTGGAAACATTTTTATTTTAACCCGGTACCTGGAATATCTACAACGGTATTTATGTAGCGGTCTTGAAATGAGGTTTTTTATTTTGAGAGATCAAAACACTGGAATAGCAAAATACATACAAATATTATTACACATTTATTTCTCTTTTAGTTCGAGGCACGTCCGTGTTTTCTACACGTTCGTTTATCTAAAGTAGATCGTACCCTCGTCATCACATGACACCCTGGTACCCTGGCGGCGCCGCGCCTGATTAGTATGAGTTTTGTACTAGCCATCTGCTGTCAGGCTATCAACGGTAGTTATATATTCAAATACAGGCACCCAGTACGTCATTTATTAGATTTTTGGTACCTGAGTTCAACCTCAAGAGATCTTAAGTTTAACAAGTCAACGAAAAGTCATATCAAGACCTCAAGGAACAGAATATGTAAAGAATTTTTCAGTCGCCAATGTACAAAGAAATCCTGTCGCCACAGTTGCCTATAACATACGAAAGTTTCTTACGCAGTGTGTAAGAAAATCGCTGAAACTTCAAAACAAGGCCTTAACCATCCATAACCCTAGAACAAAACAGACAGAGCAATAAAAGGGACCAAAAATAATGCCATCATTTGTAACTTTCAGAATTTTATTCTCTCGAAAAATATTTATCTAGTTTTATAACAAATATTGGCACTCATAAAATGCTACAGTTTGGTGATCATCGTACAAATAAATTTGTTATTAAGGTGTTAATGGTAGGGCTTGCAAGCTTGGCTTTCAATTTCAAAATTGTGAATTCTGAAATGCCATTTTTCAAATAATGAACGTTCGATAACATTATGCGCAGCAAACTGTATAATTTCTTTCAGCCCATTATTTCGAGTATAAATTCCCTATTAAATACCTGATTTTTGTTTTTGCCAAAATCTTTAACTTAGTAAGACAAGAATTTATCATATTTTGGAAATGAATTTCCAGTAAAGTTTTTAGTACACCGCCCCTACAGCTAAAGAGCTGTGCACGCCCAGGTAAGTACGTATATATCTGACCGGAGTGCCCTAAAGATTTCTTTGACCTCAAATGTTGCTTCTGCTAAAAATTTTGACGTTAATGTGCAATAATAAGTATAAAATAACGAGGTAGAATATTTGCCAGTATTGACGATTCACAGGAGCCGACTTCCTTTTAAAGAGAATCCTGTGTTAAATGCTAGGCACCTGATCCACCTCCGACGAGGAGGTGACTAGCAACCGACTATTTTCTCGCTCAAGGAACGTAGAAAATATTATAAATCCCGAAATATAAATATATAATATTAATAGTTGATTGCTGACTGGTTTCAAATTTCCAAGAAAAAGACGTGATCATCAAAGAGAGTACTCGCTCAGCAACGCTCCCTTGGCGGGTTTAACACTCTTTGAGACATCACGCTTAGTATGGACCAAGCGTGAGTCTCTCAGCGAGTGTACGCATACCAGCGAGTAATCGCTGCGCTGCTGGTGTATTTCGTCGCCGTCGCGCACTCGCTCTACTCGCCGCGCCGGCGCGGCGGTAGGGCAGGTGCCTTAGCCTACGGAATACCAGTATTGCATTTCTTACATTATAATCATTGGCCTTCCTTGTCATAATAGTTCTTATTACTACGACACTAAACCATTCCCTATTAAAGCTAATTGTAATTTTATCCAATAATTTGTACCAATTATCAATTAAGGTAGACTTGCGATTGGCAATTACGATAAAAGGACTAATTAACATCTAGATTAAAATCAGCTAATTTGTGTTAATCCTAATGTCTAAGTATAATTGCGTCTAGCCGGCAATAGGCAAGGTCGTCAAGAATCTAGAGATAAATAAGATTTTCGGATAAACCCCTTGTAATATTAACGGAGACACTAAGACGCAATTATTTTTGTTTTCGAGGACTAAATCATTTGATTACGAAGCTATACTCCGAAGAAGTGATAAACGAACACTCAAGAAATCTCAAAGGATAACAATTTATTAAACTATACAGACTTTTCTAACAAAAATACTTAATAGAAGGATAATATGGTTGATAAGAGTATATGTAAGGTTTGTAGCAGGTGGCGTTCTGAAGTTTCTGCCTACTCCCATGGGAAGAAGGCGTGAGTTTATGTGTATTTGTGTGTAGCAAGTATGCAGGCCAAATTAAAAGTTTCAATCAATCAATCTGCCTGCCTTTTCTCAACTTTGTTAGGGTCGGCTTCCAGTTTAACCGGATGCAGCTGAATACCAGTATTTTACATGGAGCAACTGCCTATCTGACCTCCACAACCCAGTAATTGGGCAATACGATACCTCTTGGTAAGACTGGTCGTCAGACTTTCGGGCTTCTGACGACTCGTAACGAATGTCAAAGATCCACGAATGACAGCCGGGACCAACGGCTTAACGCGCTTTCCGAGGCACGGAGGAGTCTTGGTATGTAAAGAAGGGAAAAAAAAAAGTTTCAAACCTAGTACCTAAACAAAACTTAATTTTAAAACAAACAAATAATATACTGCTACGTATATCTACGTGATTTCGAATACAGTTGCGTCTTAATTAAAACGACTTTACTTTCTGCTTTCACTAATGGCAAGGTATCGAGCAATGATTTTAATCTCAAGATCGTTAAACCTCAGGGGCCCAAGACTTCCAAGTTTGAAGGGCCCTTATCTTTTCTTCAAGGGAACTGCTTATCCCGTAGGTACTCTTATCTGCTAACGATATCAAGCTGACTTTGGAGCCGAACCAGGGATAATTGCACATAATGCCGAATTTGGTTCAGATTTTGGCCGATATGCTAACGCTTACTTTACCTGCCAGCTCACTTTGAAGTCAATGGAACGATTGGACAAAAGGTAATAATTTTCGGTAGTTATATTCGTATAAGTATGCCAAGTTTCAGTTCAATCGGATACCAGGAAGTGCTTGAAAAATGAATGTCAATTAAAATAGGTAACTGAAAACATACAAACGAAGCAAGTTAGTAAAAAGCTTGTAAAAAAAAACGATATTCAATGTCTGTTTACCTTGTTTTTTCATGGTATTACTAAAGGCAATAGACATTAGGGTTTCAAACTTAGGTAGTTCTACTATATTTGATCTTGTTTGAATGAAGGTGACAAAATACATATACGAAAACGTACGTTCGTTCGTGTAACGTACGTACGTTTCTAACATACCTACGTAAGAAATAAAAATAACCAAATAGAGTAAAAACCTCACAAGTAAACATCTTAAATCCCAATCATTATATACCAAGTGTTATAAACCCAACCTCAATGATGTAACATAACCTTACTGTCAAAAGAATGATACCCGAGCAAAAACACCATAAATATAGGAGAAAACGAAAATAACAACAATATTTGGTGCGAGCACGTCTTTGCGGCAGATCTTGTATAATCCCTCTCGTTTGTGTTTACATGTTTCGCAGCTTTCCCTTAATTGAAAACAAACAGCCTGAATGATATCGTTAAATCCCTACTCGGAGAGGGATCCAGTATTGGGGCTTTGACCTTTTTGCTGGGTATGGGTAAAAGTATCTACATTATTTTCGTTGGATTAGATTAAGGCTCTTACATACTGGCGCGATTCGCCGTGAGACGCGAATTTTAACAAAACAATTTCTGAGAAAACTTCACGGCGAACAATGCGGCGGCGTTGCGTCGCGCGGCGAATCGCGCCAGTATGTAAGAGCCTTTATTCGAGTGCAGACTGATATTTTATTAAATGGGGGTGAGAACATCACAGTGTTCACAAGGAAGTGTTGAATATTGAGTAGATAATTTTAACAGTTTGACAGCGATGCAGACAAATTTTTTGATGCCCTTTGATCACTTTCCCTTGTACATGATTATTATTATTAAGTAGATATTATAAGTCAGTAAGTTGTATCTATCAATGTGTGAAAGGTAATAAAACGTCTATTTTATCTATATTATAACAGTTATAAAGTTACCGTAATTATTATAAAGTATGGCCTACATTAGTTAACTTATGTTGTTTTCTAGACCTATTATAAATTATTGTTATACCTACTTTTACATTAATCAAATGAGTTTTTTTTAAGTCAATTTTCGTGAAGCTAAATTAATGATGTGATTCCCATTGGCATCTTCTGCTACTATTTATTGTTGAATGCAAACCCAAGGTGTCATTATTTATTTAAATAAATATACCAACGGATTTTCCCCTTCTTTATGAAGGTCAGAAAGTTCATTAAGAACGGTATTTTCCTCGTTTTGGGTATTTCACCAATTTTCCCGAATGACATCTATAGAATTTTACTGCCGGCTTTAGATAAGATCTTTTCTTGCAATATGACACTGTATATAAACCAGTTCATATCACAGTTAGAGACAGTATTGAAGTGACTTGTAAAGATACACTCTAAATTAAAGAAAACATTAACAAGTGTAAAAAATACAATTTAGAGAATAATACCTTTTTCAAAATGTCACCTCTCAAAGTGTGGTCGAAATTCACTGCGAAAAAGGGTGGTGCTGTTATTAATTTACGTATAGTGGATGCACCTGAAAATCTTCTTGAAGAAATCATTAATCAGTACATGAAATATTATGCGTCTGAAGACGCCACTTTCAAAGCTGCTGGTAAGTTCAATTTTGTTGATACGGTCTTTCTAACTCGCAAAGGCGGGTTGAAAGGTACATGTGTGTACAGTTAAAAAATTTAAACCAACCCTCCTATAACTCAGTCACTTTTATTTTTCACCTTTGTACAACCAAAAACGTTACAAGAAAAGAACGTAAAAAGTTGATACATGTTTCTATAGAAATCTCTTCCAGTGGTATGTTAGAGAGAAAAGTATATATAAAGACAGACACTGTGTATAAGAGTAGAAGAGAAATTAAAATACATTAAAAAAACACTTGACCACTCAATTCACTTGCTCACTTTTTATTTAAGTTCATCAAGTTCAAGGATTCATTATTTTTATAAAAAACTAATTTATGGTTAAAAAATGAAAATATTAAAAGAACTCTCAACTCAATTAACAGAATTATAGCAAAAACGATCATAAAAACATCGAAATAAGAATTATATAACGTTTATCAAGTTGTTTAGAATGTAAAGCAAATGCATTCACTTGTTAAATATCTACATATACGAGTAGGTATGGTTATCTATTGCAGGAGTTCCAAAAAGTGCAGCAGCAATGGAAGAACTACGTGTGCCTATGCTTAAAGCTATAAAAGAAAAAGGCTTTCACACTATGGTTTGTTGTTTAGACAACAGTGATGACCAAATAAGAGAGGTCCTTGGAGCATCTATGATGGCTTTATCATCTAAACGGGATCCAGAGCCAGAGGTAAAGCGAAATTTTTCATCAGTATATTTAACTATAGTAAACTACTTTGTATATATACTCTGTCCAAAAATTATTTGATGAAAATGTAAACAAATGAAACGTTCCTGTCAATGCCAATTACAGTGCCACTTACGAATTGAGTGCTTTGATTTGATTATTTGTTAATGTTTCTCATTAATAATGTTATTCAAACAATAAATATAAAGTTGAAACCTTAAATCCCCTTTAGTGAGTGACTGCGTAAGTATGTAGATAATCTGAAAATGGTTTGTTTACATTTTCACCTGAAACTTTTGGAACAGACATTAGATATTTTTTTTTGTTTGGATTTTTGTGATTGGTATCTTGAAGAAATCAAAAGCAGACCATTTTTCAGTCACACTACCAATGACGTCACTTAATCCAACATCGCAGAAAGTCGATTTACAGGTTCCTGACGTTAGCAATCGGGCAGGGTCTTGTCAGATAGGTATTTATCTAGTCACCCCTCGGTCTTCTACCCATAAACAACGAACAGCCGAAAACAGAAACAATAAAATTGGATGTTCCTATTTCAGTTTGACTTTAAAACGGAGGAAATGAAGAAGCTATTATGGAATGGCGTCTTACTATGACGAAATGAAGGCGCTCAATTCTGAGCGTTACTTCAGTGACAGAGGACTCTTTGTCAGTCCCGAGTACAGAGGGCTTGGTGTTGAGGTCGAGTTCCTTAAAGCCAGGTCAGTTTCTCTTCTTCCTATCATATTTTAATTTTGCCACCTACGATGTGATGATGTTCTGAGCCAACAAAATTAAAAAATCTGAAGTGCCAGCGACACGATGAAGAAGACCTATTCAGTATGAAATCACAACGTCGATCACCTATGAACTATGATTGTGAGGAAATTCCCTTACCTCACCTCACATTGGTAAAGAAACTTGCCATAATACAGGCTCAGAATTTCGATGCCATTTGAAATCGGGACAAGCCATAAATAATACAGGCTGAGGATTTCGATGAAATATGAAATCGGGACGTTTTTTCATCAACCAATCGTAACAGCGAATCAATTTTCACGCCTCCCCCTTAAGACGTATGTCAATGTTTTTTTGATAATCGGATAGCTATACCTTAAGAGATGCCATAAAGATTATGAATTAAAAATCTAAAAAAAAAGTATTAAATTCCGCCCGCGGGTTAAAGCTACTAACTGACAATGGTTCAGTATCTTTCCAGGCGATTGATTTGCAAAGAACACGGAATACCTGTAAGTGGCGCATGGATGACGTCATCTGACACCCAGAAAGCTGCTGAGCTCGATGGATGGGAGACTGCTTACGAGATCCAATTTGAAGAGTTGGGAAAGAAACTCGGAGTTACCTTCGAAGGCGACCCTCTGTCTACTAAGTTCATGATCGCTAAAATACAATAAGCGATTAGAAATATTTTTCCTTTTGGGTGTATTTAAAATTAAAACAAAACGTATTTTGTGGAATCTCGTCCAGTTCTTTTTGTTTTGCTATATATTTGTCTTGTAATGTTTAAAGGTGAATTAATACGGAAAGTATGTAAACTAAATAATTTAACAAAAAATAAAGAACACTGTGATTAAAACTTGCACATTTTCTTTCAAATGGTTAAGCAAAATAAAAGATTATACTTACAATTAATTACGGTGTGTTAAAATAATTCATATAGGTGCACACGGCTACACATCAAGCTATAAGTTTCCAGTATAACCTGACCTCTAATTGTACGCAAATCCTATACAATGCGAGATCAGCTTAAACTGGAAAAATATAGCTTGATTTGTAGCCGTGTGTATAAGAACAAGGCGTGAGTACGTGTGTATGTGACTCAAACGATTATTTAATCATTTAAGTATTTTGTCAATATTCGCAAATGAAATCAACATTATTAACTCGCCCAACACTAATGACTGATAAGATAACGGGCTTGCTTATAATTTGATACATGTTATAATCACATTTAGAGATAGCATTAACGTTACTAAAGACGCTCAAAAATTTACTTAAAATAAATTCAGTACAACGAAATAATTGTTTAAAAACTGCCCACGTAGACGTTGCGATTTTTTATCTACTGCAGAAAATTTCCCATATTTTTAAAATGTCTAAGTCTCTCAAAGTGTGGTCCAAATTCTCGGTGAAAAAAAAAGACGGTACTGTTCTTAATTTACGCGTAATGGACATGCCTAAATATCTTAATGACGAAGTTTTAAATCTGTACACAAATCATTTTGTGAAAGAAGAGAACACTTTTATAGCTGCTGGTAAGTGGATCACAATTTTGATTACAATGTTGATAAGATTGATATATAGATTTAATCTTAAATTCACTGATAGACAACGCACAGCCTAAGAGTCTAGAAGCATGATAAGGAAGGATAATTGGAAATTCAAATTCCCCTAAAGGAGTTAACTAGGGGATAAAGTTTGTATGGAAGTTCGTAATAACTGCCGATGGGGAATCCCATCGACTGCACGAGTTTTATCCATCCTAACTAATATTATAAATGTTGTCCTCTCACGCTAAAACGGCAGAACAGATGTGGATGAAATTTGGCACATGGGTAGACCATGACCTGGAAAAGGCTTAAAATTTTCGTCCTGGATCGCAGACGAAGTTGCGGACAACTATGTTACTTAAACAAGTATACCTATAAATCCAACTTATTAAGTACTAGATGCTAGCGCTTGGCGGTTTCACCCACGTAAGTCTCGATCCCGTGGGAATATCGAGATAAAAATTATCATATTACTATTCCAGGTCATGGTCTATCCATGTGCCAAATTTCATCCAAATCCGTTCAGCCGTTTTAGCGTTAAAGCGTAACAAACAGACAAACTCACTTTCGCATTCATAATATTAGTTAGGATTTTCATTATGATATGTTTCGTTTTTTTTAAGGATTTCTAAAAAATGAAAAAGCAATGGAAGAACTGCAGGGGCCTTTATTGGAAGCAACAAATGAAGACGGATTTCACATTGTGATATGTTGTTTAGACAACGGTGATGACGAAATTAAGGGTATCGTTGGTGCATCTATGATGGCATTAGTATCGAAAGATGATCCACTACCAGAGGTAATAAATTATATTGGTACTGCTGAGCATATTCAAAGAAATTTATATCTTAACTTAATATCAAGCTCAAAAGAAAAACCTGCATTATTGTTTTTTTTTTCAGTTTGACTTTAAAACGACAGAAATGAAGAAAATGTTTGAAATTATGCACGGCTTGGAAGTTCACTACAATGAAATTAAGGCATTTGATTTAGATCGTTGCTTCAGTGACAGGGGACTCTTTGTCTGTCCTGAGTACAGGGGGCTTGGCATTGCGCAAGAGCTCCTCAAAGTCAGGTTAGTTGTTTCAAAAATAAAAGTAATTCCCTTTTTAATCCATTCTATATTAATCCATAATATCCATACTTAATATTATAAATTCGAAAGTAACGCTGTCTGTCTGTTTGTTACCTTTTCACGCCTGAACCACTGAACGGATTTCGACAAAATTTGGCAAGGACATATATGGCATCCTGGGGAAGGACATAGGCTACTTTTTATCGACATACCACGTGGGCGAAGCCGCGTGTGGAAGGGAGTTAATATTATAAATGAGTAAATTTGTATGTTTGTAACTCGATCACGCAAAAATAGCTAAGCGGATTTCTATTAAATTTGGCACATGGGTAGAAAACATATTACGACATAACATAGGATATTTTTTATCCCGGCAGCACGTTTCCGTGGGATAATTTCCGACCATCACGCGGGCGAAGCCGCTGGCAAAAGCGAGTTGGTACCTAATAAGTGTATCATTCGGTATTTTTATATATTTTTTCAGGCGACTGATATGCAAAGAACACGGAATACCTATAAACGGAGCCTGGATGACGTCATATGGCACGCAGAAAGCTGCTGAGCGCGATGGATGGGAGACTGTCTGCGAGCTCACATGTGAAGAGCTAACAACCAGCTTTGGAATTACATTCGGAAAAAATCCTCCTTCTTCTAAATTCATGATTGCTAAAATACAACTTTGATACATATTTTATTGCTAAAGACCTCCATAGTTTTCACTACCCTTTGCCACCACCACTTTGCTTTGAAGGACATTTTTTTATTTTTTATTAGTTACAACGAAGCGGGACAGTTCGGATCCCGTGACGTTAGTCCAGTGGTCGCAAGCGCTACTCTTGAGGTCCTGCTGGGTTTGATTCCCAGGTCGAGTAAAGTGTTATTGGGTTTTTTCCATCTGGAGTTTTTCAGCAGCAGTCCGGAGTCTGGATTTTTGCCCGATTGATGGCAATAATTGACGAAATATGGATGTACTACAGGTACACCTCTCGTATAACATCATGGCTTGTTTCCCCGAAGGGTTAAATGTAGCACATAACTCAAAGGTAGCGCCTCAAGAGTGCCCCGCTGAGTCCCGCTCCATCCCCGGTGCCGACTAGACGTTCCCTTTGAGTTTTTGTGGGCATGATGTTATGCTATGTCCCGTTACGGCACAAAGTTTTTTAAGATAAAGACATGAAAAAATACTTGAATGTCAAAAAATATCAAGAACACGTATCTGGGTTTCGCACACGAGGGTGTCAACTGGTTGGATAAGGATCGGTCATGTTGTCTATGATCCAAAGAGCTTCGACCAATCATTTACACTATTTCCAGTCTTACCTAGTATAAAAATATAGTACTACATCGTATGAACTACTGTGCCTTGCATATTTTAAAATGGATACAAGTTGTCTTTCACAGTCTACTGGTGCCTAATGAGATGTCTTCAACAAGTCTACGTAAACAAAGCTAACGAAGTGCGTCAACGACTAATAACTTAGTAGGTACAGAATACATAGGTATACAACATGGAAACAATGTCTTTCAGTCTTCATAAAATATGAAAAGATTATGCAAATAAATTAATATTTCACTGAAAAAGCGTTTTCTTACCATATTACTACGTTGCTATAGTTCGATGGAGTCTTCAAATTTAAAGTTACGAAAGAGCCCAAAATCCGTTAAAGAATGGAATGAACCCTGAATACCTAGTATATTTTCCCCAGCTTGATCTTTTGTTGTGTTTGTATTCTTTCTTTGCGTCATGTTTACCGCAAACAAAAAATCTTTTTTTCCTTCTTTTCTTTCTAATACCGGGAGTAAACATAACGCCTATAATTTCTGAAGGATTATGATGTTTAAGTCCCTACATGGGACTACTGGGATAGGGGGCGAATACCGGGAATTAAATGGTGAAAATCAGTAAAAAGTCTTGAGATTACTTAAAAATCTTTAATTTTACTTTAATCTATAAATAAACGTTGCTTAAAGTTAAGTAATGATTAGCGTCTGCATGACCTAGCTTAACCATACATCCTTGACGTTTAAATGTCTCTTTAACTAAAATAAATAAATCCCTATCATTATAAATTGTTAAATCACTCTAATATTATAATGATTTGAAATAAGAAAACAGTCCCGCTATTTAAATTGCATGTGTGTTCAGTTGTTCACCAACTTTCTCTACCTTGAGTTACACACGTCCCGAATTTGCGACTCGCGGGTAAACATGTTTACTCGGAGTGGTAACTTTCAATAAATTCCTATAGATATTTCAAAACTGTCTGTTTTTGTTATAAATCTTTTTTTATTTTTATTATAAAAGGGTTTTCAGGATTATAGTTTTTGCCGTCATTTAGTACTAATGGCAAAAACGTGGTTTTAAAGTTCAGCATCTGCCTAGCTTTTCCCCAACTATGTTGGAGTCAGCTTTCAATCTAGCCGGTTGCAGCTACCGGTTGTACCCGTATTTTACATGGAGCGACTGCCTATCTGACCTCTACAACCCAGTTACTGGGTAAAACGCACCCCTTGGTAAGAAGACCTGTTGTCAGAGTTTCGGGCTTCTGACGACCCACAACAACTGTCAAAGATCCACGAATGACAGCCTTGACTAAACTTGCTTTACGAGGCACGGAGGGGCCTCGGTATGTAAATATGGTCACCCATTCACGGTCTAACCGCGGCAAGAGCAGCTTAAAGGCTGCCGAAGACAGGCGCGACACGACGCTGTTAGAACAATTTCTATGAAAACTTCACGGAAATTTTTATAAGGGTGTCGCGTCACGCCGTCGCGACGCGCTTATATGCGAGAGCCTTTGCCTGATCGACCGACTCGTGTGGCTGGTACTATCAAAGTAGGTATGTACTAAAGAACGTAGATAGTTATACCACGAAATACGTTCGCGGTAGGTATAGGATATAGAGTAAGGCCGCGGGATTTACTAGTTCCTTGTAAAAATTACATAAGAACATTGATCGCTGAAATTATACGTACAGAAGAATATAATAATATGTGGAAAAAATATGACTAAGAGCACCCCTACATTCTGTTTTTCAGATCAGCACAAAAACAGTCACATCTCTCTGTACTATGACTGCTTTATGAAAACTTTTATTCGTAATCGGAATCATAAATTCTTGCAGCCCTCGACATTTACTTCTATTCCTGGTTATTTTACGATCCGTTTCCTAGAACTCCCTCGGGATGTCGTAGTGCCAATACAGACAAATAAATTCCCGAGATAACATCATCCTAGTTACAAACTCGTTACCAAGAATCGTTCATGTCTTTATTGTTTTCTTAACCATGGTAGATGAATGGTTTAGTTATAGGACTTTTGAACTATAGAGAAATCGTAGCTTGGACTGGTCTTTGTGTTTGTTGTTTGGGAAAAACAAAACACTATCATTATTGCCAATTACGGAGAGATGACGCCAATCGTCGATACTAAAGAGCACTCGGACAACGCGAAATATATGCAAATCACGTTATTTATGAAAGTAAGTTGGTGTGTTTTCCGAGAGAGCGTTTTTGACACCGTAAAGTCAAACCTGGGTGCCATCATATTCATAACGGGCGTCTCAGTGGCCGTTATGTGGCGGCCACCGCTCTTCTAGGCAACCGTAGCATAAATAAGATCATAGATTCAACAATACTATTCTGTAAAAGCAGTCTGTTAAAACGTAGAGAAAAGTGTTCGAAAGTGTAGTTGATCATGAGAATTAATCATTGTATCCAAGTAATCTACTATGTGTAGACATATTAGTCACGTTAAGCTAGCTACCTAGCTAAGGGAGTGAACAAACAAGCTTAAAGTGTGGACAAACTAGTCTGGCGCGTGAAAAGTGTCGTTACAAGTGGACAAATTAGTTTAACGAGTGGACAAACTGCTGCAAAGCCAAGCGACAGGAAAAGCTGTTCGAAAGACGACTCCAACTTCCAACTTTAATCACACGTCACACATATCCATATTAAGAAGCTAGATCTCGTTTTCATTTACTACCTACTTCTGTATTTTGTAGGCTCTGAAAATCCGGCCATTTTGTACGGCGCGTGCACTCGATGGGCGCAATTACGTCACAAGCCGCGTCTAACGGCTCACTCGGTGTCACCTAGCGTGTGTTATGGAGTCGTCGACTTATTGCGTGCCTCAGGTAGACATGGATTTATGAATATTTTGTACAAGGTTTTATTGATGATATAATAATTATGTAGTTTTATGTGTATGTATAATGTAGGTAAGGTCAGGTCTTGCCATAGTACGGTTTGTCGAAGTTCAGTTTGGTAGTCGAGATCAGGAGATGAACCTGATGTCTTCATGTTGGATCACTTGAAAGTTTTATTCCATCAGAAACTTAGTAGAAAACAGGGGTTAATTCATAACGTAAGTGATACCAAGTTCAGGGGGCTGACTATGAAGTATTGAATGCCATCATTATTCCACTGCGAAAAAAGGATGGTGCTAGCGGCCTTGTATAACACCGTCTCTCACTAACAGTGGAAAAATGGTGGCATTAATACGTCGTTGTGTAGGTGCAGGACTCAGCCTGACAAACAGATGATTATAATAATCATCTGTTATTTTCCTATATTACTAAGGTTCATTAAGGTAAATGTCCAGTACATAGTCAGCCCCCTCTTTGCTTGAATGTGGCTAATATTTGTGTAGCTATCCTACGTAGCTAGCTTACTGATAAGATAGTCCGTTCATTGATACTTACCTAATAATATCCAAATAAAGAAATCGTTTAAATGAAAATGACTTTTACTACATACGCTATAAGACATGTTATCTGTGGATATAAATATTTAACCAACAAATATATCTTTGATAACGTTCTGTAATATTTAGTATGATATATAGAACTACAAAGGACACTAGTGCGTCGGATATTCATTTAATATGTTTGAAAAAAATGTCTAATTCTCCAAAAGTTTGGTCTAAATTCTCAACGACTAATAACAGTGGTGCTGTTGTTAATTTTCGTATAGTAGATTTGCCAAAGGATCGTTATGGAGACTTCTTGGAACAGTACATGAATTGCTTTGCGAAAGAAGAGTCTACATTCAAAGCTTCAGGTACGAATATTTTTGTTCTGTGCTTGTGTTGTTATGTATAATATCTAGTTCGTTTTTGGAACGAAGTTCTCGTGTCTTGCGATAGGACTTGATTTATAGAAATCATCACGTAAGGGATAAGCGTTATTCCATGTGACTTCTCTCTCTATTAAATATAATAGAAAGAGACAGAGGTATAGAAAAAGTGTGAATTTTATACTGGGGAAAATCTTAAAACAATATTATGCGAGCTAAAAGAAATTTCGAAAGAAAACTCAGTTACAAGGGCTCAAGTGTCAAAAGGTTTTGTTTTTTTTTTAATCATACGTCTACCACTAGCTTACAAGGCATTTGACCTGATCAAGTCAGCTTAGAACCGCATCATAAACAGTATAAGTTTTTTTTAAGGTGTACCAGAAAGTGCGCAAGCTATGGAAGAACTCAGACAACGTATACTGAAGAGAAGAGATGACGGAGCAACTCACACAGTGATTTGTTGTTTAGACCACGATGATGACGAGATACAAGACATCATTGGAGCGTCTGTAATGATGTTAGGTACACCAGAGGATGTGATACAAGGAAAGGTACTTAAACATGTTTGGGTTTATTTATAAACGTTGCTTAAAGTTAAGTAATGATTAGCGACTGTTTTTGACGTTTGAATTTCATTAAAATAATTTTAAGCAAATCAATCTGCCTAGCCTTTTCCCAACTATATTTGGGTCGGTTTCCAATCTAACTGGTAACAGCTGAATACCAGTATTTTACATGGAGCGACTGCCTATCTGACTTCCACAACCCAGTAACTGATGGGTAATACGATACCCCTTGGTAAGATTGGTTGTCGGATTTTCGGGCTTCTGACGACCCGTAACGACTCGACTGTTAAAGATCCACGAATGACAGCCGAAACGTGCTTTCTGAGGCACGGAGGAGTCTCGGTATGTAAAGATGGTCACGCATCCACGTACCAACCCCAGCAAGCGTAGCTTAACCTGTTGAATCGACCCGTGCGGCTGTTATTACTTAGCCACGAGCTCCACTTAACTTTAAGCAACGTTTATCACACAAAAAATGGGTATGGTGGGGTAAATAAACCCCAAAAGAAATTAGTGTAAATGAAAAAAAACATCGTGATGGGTCAGAGATTAAAACCAGCGGGGTAATTGCGTAACAAACTAACAATTTCAATGCCTTTCATTTTGAAAATTCGACAACATCGTTCGTCGTTATGTTGAGCAGACGAATATTTCAGAATATTTTATATGAAGTAATGGATTAAGAATTTCAAAATCCTTCAGATTGTGAAAGAATAGTTATTTATGTTATATAATAAAGGGTATTATATATATGTTTTAATACCTAATTATATACAGTTGCATACAAGATTTTATCTACCCCCATGATATGAATCTTCTATGAAAGTTTCTTCGCAATACCAATATCGAACAAAAATGGCGCGGTACGACGTGAATTCGAATTTTTCGAATTCGAATGTGTTTTGTTTTTAAATTACGGTGCTTTGTTAGTGAAACGATCGGGAATGACAATGTTCTTTTTTTGAAATGAGTATGCCTAATGTGCTTCTGCTGAGCATGAGGTCCTGGGTTCAATTCCCGGGTCGGTTTTCTTTCTGGAATTTCTCAGTAACAGCCCGGAGTCTGCATTTGTACCCGGTTGATGGCAATAGGCTCGCCCCCTTTTACATGGGACTTAAATATAACTGTCGAAATGTGGCTAAACTATAGGTATACTTCTGCCTATCCCATCGGGGAATACAGGCATGATGTTATGTTAAGTATGCTTGTTTTTTTTTTGTTACAGGCACAGACGCAGCCTAAAACAGAAGCATTAAAAAAAATGGCTGAAGTATATGGTGGTATGTTGTCTTCTTATGATAGCGTAAAGGAATTTAATCTGGAACGACACTTCATTGACCGAGCCGTCTTCGTGCGTCCTGATTATAGAGGCCTCGGAATTGCGCAGGAGTTGCTTAAAGTCAGGTCAGTAACCACACCGATCTTCTTAATCGTATCAAGTTATTATCTATATTATTATACATAATTATAAAGAGCATATTATAAAGAGGTAAATTTTGTGAGTTTGTATGGAGGGGATAATCATCGGAACTGCATAGGTATTGGATTCCGAAAATTCTTTTACTAGAGAAGCTACAGTATTGCCGAGTGTCGTAGGGGATATATTTTATGTTAAAATAATAAATTTCACGCGAACGAAGTCGCGGTCAGAAGCTAGTTATTTATAAAATTATTGTTTTTTTTTTGTTGTAAAAATTATAATGAGTATAAAAAAACTCAAAACATTTATTCCAATTACACATATTACAGGCTCTTTTGAATCGTCAAAGAAATTGGACACTCAAAAAGATAAAGCTTCCCATTGCAAAGCTGTTGCTGTTGGTTCATATGGAGAATAACAGCAAGAAACTCCATGGACACTCTTTTGAATCAATAAATATAGTCCCTCTGTTTCTCCTTTCAAATCACCAGTTAACATTTGTGAAACTTGATCGGCGGTGTTATTCTGTCTGCTCACTGCTCACTTCACCTAAGTTTTCACCGTGACATTTTTACAGAATAGTACAGCCGCAGCCGGTCTATTCTGTAAACACCTAACTGTGAAAACTTAGGTGAAGAGACCTGTCAATTCCTAGCACACTTTATCTCACTTCACCTAAGTTTTCACCCTGTGGAATGACAGCTCACTTTAAGATCACTTCACTGAAATTTTCACGGTAAGGTTTTTACAAAATAGGCCGCCAGGCTTTTGAAATCCCGGAGGACACGGTGGAGCATACGGTGAAGGTGTGCCCTGCTTGGGCGGAGCACCACCGTGTCCTCGTGGGGGCGATTGGCGGCACTGACCTCTCGCGTCCGGCCCTGGTCCAGGCCATGGTACGGAGCGAGATGGCATGGGAGGTGGTCACCTCCTTCTGCGAAGCAGTGATGCTCGCGAAGGAGGAGGCGGAACGCGTGAGGGAGAGGCAAGGCCTGCGCCCTGACGCCCCTAACCGCCGCCGCTGGAGACACCCTGGGCATTGGGAATCCCAGGCGGATTCCCGGCCACCATAGGCGCGGGCTTGCGGACGGCGAGCAATGGGTAGCTCGCCGTCCGATAAGGACCAGGCCCAGGTCGATGGCGCGTCGTGTTCCACGCGCGCCTCAAAGAGATGTCAGCACACCTGACGAAGTCCGTTAGGACCGATGCCTGCCAGGGTTGCGGAATAGTCCGAAAGGGATACCGGGACCCTGGCAACAGGCAACTGAAGGAACACGGGTGGGTTTTAGTCAGTAAGAGTCTGACACGCCCTTCCGCTCCGCCCAGAGCGGGAGCAGTCATTTGACGATTTCCCAACCAAAAAAAAAAAAAAGGCTTTTGAAATCAGGGTTTGTTGACGAATGACTATTTTATCAAAATTATATTGTTTCAGGCGAATGATGTGTAAAGAATACGGAGTAGCAATGCATGGAGCCTGGATGACGGCTTATGGCACGCAGAAAGCAGCTGAGCGCGATGGATGGGAGACTGTCTGCGAGATCCAATATGAAGAGTATGGGAAAAAATATGGGGTGACCTTCGAAAATGCACCTCCTTCTTGTAAATTTATGGTTGCTAAGATACCTTTAGCCTAAGTTCATTTATATTCCTATTGTATGCAAAGTACCCTTTTAAACAGTGAATTTTTAACTGTCTTACAGGCGAAGGGGATCACTTAGCTTTGTTTTTAAGGCGGTTAAAAACGTTACCCTTCTTTTGTGCACCACCGCAGTCGGTAAACATTAATCGTGTATTATTTAAATAACAATATTTTTATCAAATCTAAACAAATTCAGATTTAGTTTTGTGAGTATTTGTTTCATTAAATTATATTTTAATACAAATCCTACTTTTATTGTTAAACCATTAATTTTAAATCCTCAAATTACTTTAAAATTAAATAAATGTGCAGAAGAAACGGTTCACTTTCAATAATGAGAACGTGTTTACTGTCAAAGTTCATGTATTTAGTAGACCAGTAATTATTATTCTATGTAAGTACTGTATAATTAGCTGTTGTCACCGATTTCGTCTGAGATCCAGGATGAATAGTATCCTATGTCGTTCTCCAGGTCATGGTCACCCAAATCCGTTTAGCCGTTTTAGAGTGAAAGCGTGCTTAACAAACAAACCAACATACAAGCTCACTTTCGCATTTATAACATAAAAAATTAGGATTACGATAGCCTTCGAATCTTGAAGGCTCGAAGACTCGTGCCTTATAGCATAAAATAACATTACGCCTGTATTCTCCAAAAGCATACACAGACGAGCGCCTAAAGTATAACATTTCGCCAAATGTTTAAATCCCATTTAATAGGGGGCGAGTCTCTTGCCATCAACCAGGCACAAATCCAGACTCCGGGCTACTATACAGGATGAAATTGAATTTATGGGCACCCTCTTATGAGGTCATTTGACTCATCATTATGTATAACTTTCACTTGGGACCAACCCTGAAATCGCGAAAAATCAGAAGGCCAATTCTCGTACTTCAAAAACGTTCACATTCAAGTCGCAATCTGTCAAACTTGTCAAAAATGTTGGTAAATTGATTGTATTTTTGACAGATTGTGTATTGTTTGATGAGATGAGAACGCAAATGTTCTTAAAAATTACGGGAATTTCCCCTCAGCTGTCCCCTACGTTTATGTTCGCATAGCTCGTTTAAATGCAAGGAACAGTAGATTTTTTTTCGCGATTTTAGTTTCCTTTTTAATCGGTCAGGGTTTTTGTTACATGATGTATATTATACATCGAACTTGGGCTTATATCTACAAATGTGCAACCAGCAACGCTCTCCACAGATCAACACATATCTATTCTCGGACATTGTGATAAAATCCTTTACACTATAATAATAAAATTCCACACTGGGTTAGTGTGGAATTTTATTATAGAAACATTTTAAAGTTGTAAAAACTAAAAAGATAAAATATATAGGGAAGCGTTAATGTAAGGAAAGCAAATGAACGAAGAAAAACCAAAAAACTACTTTTTAAACAAGTGTGTACACACGGCTACACATCAAGCTATACAAAACCAGTTTAAGCTGATCTCGCATTGTATAGGATTTCCCTACAATGAGAGATCAGCGTAAACTGGTTTTGTATAGCTTGATGTGTAGCCGTGCGTACGTAGGGAGGTTGTAAAACAGTCAACTACTATGTATTCATAGAGACTGTGATCTCGTTACACAGGTTTGTTCCGATTTGTAACTTTGATTCATATTTTATATAACATTTGGCAACTAAATCGACCTATTACGGGTTAAAGGGTTAAAATAATGACATTAGGCACGTAGGTAAGCAAAAAAAAATAAACTTAGAAATGTGGAATCTCTGTATTTGAATTAGTCATCCTGTGTATATGAATTATGGATGTCAATAGTGTCATTTATTTACAAAAAAATAAAAATATCAGAGTGTATGACACAGTTTACAAACTTCGCATTTTTGACAGCAGGACTGAGCGAAATCTTACGTAGGCGCAAATCAACGTACGAAGGAACGCCCGAGACACTGCACAAGCAACGCCAAGAGAAGCTGCAGAAGCAACGCTTCGTTGACTACTTGAAAACGCTTTTATATTGTAGCAGTAAGGGTGGATTTTGCAATTCAAGAGCTTTGTTTTAGTGACGAGCAATTGAACGGAACTAAACGTGATTTTTGCCTAGGTATTTCTAGTGGTACAAAAGGGAAAAACTAATTTTAGTGAGAGTAAACAAGATAGTAACTGTGTTTTATGTTGGTTTGTTCTTTTTGAGTGATGTAGATAATTATAATGTATTAATTTTACTATACCTAGTAGATTTATTTTGTCTAAAATTTTATTTTTTAATTTGTTATTTAGTTTCTAATCATAATTTGCAGATATCTCGTTCTTACACTGTATGTAAAACAAATAATAAAGATGTAGAAACCTAAGAACAATACCTTATTCCGATAAACAACAAATATAACGTGTTTATTAAGATATAGGTATAGATAGATAAAAAAAAATTCATTGCGCACATAAGCACAATTAAATAATAACAAATTACATGAATTTAAATAATATCATAATAAATGTATTTGGCTGCTTCCTTTCAAGCAAAAAAGCAACTTAGGTAATCTTGCCATTCTGATGCAAAATCTACATTCAAATATCAAAGAATGGAACTACACATAAACCACAAGTAGGTACAGAGGACACATTATATTAACATTAGTGGATATCAATCTTCAGGGAGGAGGTCCCTAAGCCGACCTCACAAGGGATCCACGTTTGTAATACTGGCCAGCTATTTAGTTGTAAGAAAACCAATTTTATCCTAGAGAAAAAATGATTTCGTTATTGGTGAGGTAAAAAAAAGTATCGTACTTTTGGAGAATTCAAACTTTTTGGATCATTAAAACAAATGACACACATTTGGTGCAAGAAGTACTTACAATATGGAATTTTTTGTTCCTTATAGGTAAGTTAATTTAAACCCCGTCTACGCAATACATAGTTATTAGAAAAAGTTACTACTTTTCAATAAACCAACAAGATGAGCAAGAATATAAAATGACATAATACATGTTCTAACTCCTTTTAAATAAAGTCTGCTTATTTCAAAATCGATTGTATTTTATCTTATTGACTAAGTTGCTACCCTCTTTATTTTAGGTAAACATGTTTATCCACGATTCGTGACGCGTGAAACTGAAAATGTCGAAAAAGTTAGTGAACACACCCACATACAACTTTTATTAGAAGACAGTTTCGGTGATCCATTCGCAAAGAAATAAAGTATTGAAAAACTTACCGATTGGAGTCATGGGTGATATTATAAACTTGTACAGGTGTGACATGAATAGTAAATAAGTCTTCAAAAGTCATACTTATTATTTTTATTAAAGTGAAAACTTCTTTGGGCGTGTTGAGCGGTTTTTGGTAGGGGGTAAACTTATGGATTCGCATAGTGCTGGGCTATAGAATACAGATGGCGCTACTATCAGTTTTAAGTTTACACTTCTGTCGAAAGTCCCTCCACCCTTTTGACAGCAGTGGTGATGAAATAATTTACGCAAAATAAAGTGCCTGTCTGGGTGTGAACCCAAGTCGTAAGTCGCTGCCGTTTCAATTGGGCCAACACTGCTCTCTACGAAAAATAAATGCAACAATTTTCCGAAGGTGTTAACGATAGCTTTTTGTTTTCAGTGGTCTGAAACCTGCAGCTAGTCAGTGTGGTATCAAGTGTTTGTCCCATAAGTATTTGAAGTAGAACGGATTAATATTAGAACCACGAGAGTACGACATCGACTTTGGTAAGAACATCATGTTGGTAACTCCTTGCCAACGTGATTTATGACAGTTCTTGTTGGTTGTCGATTTACTGATGTTTGACAGTGATTTTATAGAGAGGGAGTTGCTGGGTATACTACGTGAGCTCGACAAATGGATGTGCGATACGCTTGTGTGACAAAATCTGGAGAGATTATTGCGCCACTTCTACACAGTCCAAATATAAGGAAATTCTGAAGTTGCGTAACTTTACAGGTATCTTTAGACGTTAAAAAAGTGTTGACATTAATTCAGTATCCTATAGGAATTTTTAAATAGCTGCTAGAAGTTTAGATCTGTCCGGGGTAGGGCAAGACAGATGCTCTCTATTAAATGGGACTTTAATATGCTCCTACTCACACTTCTGCCAGCACTCTGGTAGATACAGACGTGATGTTAAGGTAATAAGACAAGCCAGATTTCTATTCAACACTTGTTAATTAAAATAAGGTTGGCACACTTTGCTTGTCGCATTCTGGATCCCGGAATATCTCAAAGAGGTGTCTCTACAGGTAATCCTATTATGTAGATGAGGCACGTCTCTAGTACTCCGACGACATCCCGCCCGCAACTTGACGATGTCAAAGCCAACTTGTTCAGCCATGTTGCTATTTGAAGGTAATGTTGGATTTAAATAGCTGTTATCTTGTTTCGACCTTTTTTAAACTGTTTTGAGTACGTATTTGCGGGTTGCTAATGTATTTGATGGTAATAGTGTTTTCTAAAGGTGTGTCCAAACATTGAGCGGCAAGAGCGCGGCAGCAACACGCCGCGTTTGCAGGACACATTTCTGCCGCGCTCTAGTTAGGACTAAACCGATGAATGTTTGCGCGGCAGTACTGCGCGGCAGTACTGCGCGGCATATTATCCGGAATACACCATAATACACTATCTATGACAATTTCAAATGTCTACTTAATACGGTTCATGAGATTCAGTAGCTGACAAACAGACGGACGGACAGCCGCAGAGGCTTAGTAATAGGGCTCCGTTTGGCACCTTTCGGGGACGGAACCCTAAAAAAGACACAATCTTTATAAATGAGTTAGCTCAGCCCGACGCAATCGGCCTACATTTTCAATTAAGCCGACCTAGATGAGTAGAAATCGTTTATAATGCTAATTGGATTCCGCCGATCGGTACCTAATAGATTACAATACGGCTCACACCTGCTCGCTCGTATTCATACATTAAAGCTGCCATTAAAAATATTGATGTATTAAATATGTATTATAAAGAAAAAATAAAGGCAGGCAAAAAGCTTCTATTGTCTGTATAATAATTATTTATGCCAAAAATTCATATATTTGGAAAAAAATAAAATTTATTGGTTGGTTTGGTGCGTAAACTGGTTTGGTTGGTGGTTGTATTGATTGGTTGGTTGATTGATTTGCTATAGTTGTGTTTTCAGTTGATATTTGATACCCTGGCAGTAAGCTGTAAGATTATTATAAATGCATTTGTTTAAATATTAAATACTAGCTTTTGCCTGCTGTTTCGCTCGCGTGGAGGTCGGATGTTATCCCACGGAAATATACTATCGGGAGGATAACCCTATACTATCCGTGTCTAAATCTTTTCTGGGACAAACAAACGAGTTACTCTCGCATTTATAATTTTAGTATGGATTAAACTAACATTAAAGTAATAAAATAATTTTTGTTTGTGTATGTTTTAGTGGGTAAGTCGTTGAAGTGCCATAATATTAATAAGTAAATAATAAAGAACACATCACTCAGTAGGTAAATTCCTTGTTTTGACAACAAACAGGTTGGAGGGTAGTCCAGTTTTTCCACAGATGAGAACAGTTAAGATTGCTAACATAACTCAAAGGGACATGTCGTTTGTAAACGCGCGTAATTAAATGAAAGCTCCCGAGACACCTTTCATGTGGTTTGTTCCTTGAATTATAAGGTCACAACAGCTCAATGCCTTTATAAAAGGTTTTTTTGTTAATCGCTTGAAATGTTTCGTAATATATTTCAGAAGTAAAGATTATTTTGCTGATGTCAAGATTTTTTATGAAATTCTACAATTCCAAAATCAATACCTACCTTGCTCTTTTATCTTTATTATTTTTCTCTAATAGGTATATTTGTGTACCTACGTATATAAATGAATACCTAAATAAATTGCAATAATAGGTTATAATTGTTACAACCTTTTTAGTAAAAACTTACTTAAATGTGACTACAACTGGCTGGTTTTGGTCAAGCAAACGCAAAATGCCATATAAGTTTTCTTTTAATTCATTTTTTTTTTTAAGTTTTGTGTTGTTTGAAACCAGCTTTTATTGTGGTTTTATTAGCTAGACATTCTTTTTGGTTTATATAACTAAATAATTTTCATAAAACGGTAATTAGTACTTTTAAGTAGTAGGTATCCTACATAGAAAAAAAATATGTTTAACATAAATACAACGTACTTACCATTGTTAGTACGTTGTGTTGAGATAGAGTATTAATAAGGGCCGGTTGTTTCAAACGGTTGGTTAACGTAACATACGTACGTCAAATTTAACGTTCGTTAAATACAAAGCGTTGTGTCAAAGTTATTCCATTATTTCGTGAAACAACGCTTGTTTTTGATTTGACGATAGTTAGCGCCATTTTTGACGTTTACCCGCGCGTAAAGTCGAATTATTAATTCACTGGAGTAAAATGACAGGTGCTAGCTGACACTTTTAAAATATTTTATGGGAATATTGTGTTCTAGATTGTACACTTAATATTAAACTTAACTTACTTAGATTAAACTAACTTGTTCCTTAATTCAACGTTTGTGATACTAATATTACAATATAAATAGGACCTTATTATGTTACTAGGTGCCAGCTAGCACCCGTCATTTTACTCCAGTGAATTAATAATTCGACTTTAGAGTGGATGTGAAACAACCCACCCTAAATCAAGTTTTAAATACACACAGTTAAACCAACAAAAACCGTCACTAAGTTTTCGCGCGAATTCCATCAGTTCTCGAAGAAGCCTCGAGCGATATCTCAAAATGTATTTGCGAAGTGGTCGATAGATATTCAGAAAGTTCAGTCTGAAGCAACAGGCGGCTCTTGGCGGTTCTCAAGAAGACGGTAGGTTCCCTCAAAGTTTGCCATGTTTATTTATAACTGACGGAACACGGCTCTGATGGAGTGAAAGCTGCGAGTTTTATTCATAATGTTCCACTTGAATAAACTTCGTCAACGCTGAATAAATTCAGGATAATGTAATTTGTTTACTTGCATTTTTTGCGTCAATGATTACCTGTAATACCTACCTGTTACATTGTACCAGATACCTTAATAGAATTAGTTTCTCTTATCTCTATATGATGTCTGCAAATAACCATCACGAGTATAGTACTAAAGTACCTAGAGCTTGCGGAGGGTCTAGACAAGTGACAATCGCTTCGAAAGCGTTTCGTATTTCTACATCGACTTTCAACAGGATTGACATAAGCTTTTGGATAGCTTACGTCAGTCCTATACATTTTTGCCTTTTCCATCATCGTTATCGCTGATAGAATGTCACTTTGTCTAGGGCCTCTGAGGGCCTAGACATGTGACAATCGCTTCGAAAGCGTTTCGTATTCCTACATCGACTTACAACAGGATTGACATAAGCTTTTGGATAGCTTACGTCAGTCCTATACATTTTTGCCTTTTCCATCATCGTTATCGCTGATAGAATGTCACTTTGTCTAGGGCCTCTGAGGGCCTAGACATGTGACAATCGCTTCGAAAGCGTTTCGTATTCCTACATCGACTTACAACAGGATTGACATAAGCTTTTGGATAGCTTACGTCAGTCCTATACATTTTTGCCTTTTCCATCATCGTTATCGCTGATAGAATGTCACTTTGTCTAGGGCTTCTCAGAGCCTAGACATGTGACAATCGCTTCGAAAGCGTTTCGTATTCCTACATCGACTTTCAACAGGATTGACATAAGCTTTTGGATAGCTTACGTCAGTCCTGTACATTTTTGCCTTTTCCATCATCGTTATCGCTGATAGAATGTCACTTTGTCTAGGGCTTCTGAGGGCCTAGACATGTGACAATCGCTTCGAAAGCGTTTCGTATTCCTACATCGACTTTCAACAGGATTGACATAAGCTTTTCGATAGCATACGTCAGTCATACACATTTTTGCCTTTTCCATCATTGTTATCGCTGATTGAATGTCACTTTGTCTTGGGCCTCTGTACAATACTCGCGGAATGGGGCGCGTCTTCGTGGATAGCACTATCATAGAGATAGTTATTTGCAGGCATCATAGAGAGATAAGAGAAACTAAATTCTATGAAGGTACCTGGTATAATGTAACTATCTGTAGCGATATTTAAATTAGGTGCTTATTTATGTTCAGTGATAGATTTACAAAGTTAATAGAAAAAGGTTAAGATATCAGAAGACGTTTTAAAATGGTTTTTTTTTACAGATTTTTAACTGAAAACTATTCCGCAGCATTTAATTAAAGGGCGGATTCCACTTGGCTTATTTAAGTCTTCTTTTTAAGGACAGAGGAGATATTTAAAACGCTTCTGATCACACAACACTGAATTCTTTTTTCTTTCTAATATGGATACGGTTGTTTCACACGGTTGGTTAACGTAACATACGTACGTCAAATTTAACGTTCGTTAAATACAAAGCGTTGTGTCAAAGTTATTCCATTATTTCGTGAAACAACGCTTGTTTTTTATTTGACGATAGTTAGCGCCATTTTTGACGTTTACCCGCGCGTAAAGTGGACGTGGTACAACCCGCCCTAACACTTTGGTGAATGCACTAACACTCGTCAGAATTCAGTAACTTAGCCAGTTGGACGACTAACTTTAGCCAAGTGGAATAAGCTCGTTATTACCTAAGCGCCTCACTTTTTTCCTTTCCCTTCGCCGTGGAATGTGTAAAACAGAGCACTCGTCTGCTTCGTTAGTCGATATCCGTTGCCGAATGAACGAGTAGATTGACAATTACAGTTCCATTTCCACTACCACCGACTGTCCAAGCGCCCTTGGCACTAGTGCCCATGTCATCTCTATAATATGGAGAAAACTTTGCCTGCTAATTTCTGAAAGTTGAATCTATCCATCTATAAATCTTATAAATTAAAGTCACTTTTCGTGTTTGTCTGTATGTCCGCGTTGTTCTTTTAAACCAGGCAACAGATTTTGATGAGGTTTTCACCATCGTTTAGAGAGTTTATTTCGGATGTTTTTTGTGTATAATATATTCATATTATGCTTAAATATAATAAACAAATCTCGATGTTTTGTGAAGTCGTAAAGACCGTGCGAAGCAAGAGCGGGTCGTTAGTAGGTAAATTGTAATTACGAGTATAAATTTCAGTACTTAAATAATTTTTTCAAGCTCATATTTGATATTCTTGAAATTCTAGTTTAACTCAAAGGATGTTCTCATTATCTTTTTATTATAATAATTATAATAAGACACGAATAAACGAAATTGATTCATTTTGACGGGCGTAGACATTAGTGGAATAAATGATTCACTTTTATGATTACCACGTTTCAATGCTTCATTTAAAGCTTAAAGTAAAGGGGGTAAGTAATAAGACGAAAAATTAAATGAGGTTGCACAGTCCTAATAATAATTAAATTTTAGCCATTATGGTATTTGCAGCATCAAAGTTGCAGCGCAGGTACATGCCTAGACCACTAAATCATTTCATATTCTGAGTATCTTATAAAGCTAGCCAAAGTTTCAGCCTTAGACTAATACCGGGTTTAATATATACGAACTTACGGCTTCACTCACAGTCGTAAATCGAGATTGAGAAACTTTGGCGCCCCTCTTTCTCGTACATTCACGTCTTGAAACACTAGGATTAACCACGGTATAGGTACTATTTCGTACAATATTATAGCATTTCACGTACCTTTATTAAAATGCATATCCCTGGCATATTACTATATTATCCATGTAGCTCCTATAAAGAATAGTACATCAGAGCCTTTCGTTAGTAAAATTACTTGATTTCAAAAGCTCCTTTTAATAAGGTTAAGGCAACATTGTGCTGATAAGAACGTTTTGCAATCACCAATCATACTCCTTTCTGAGTCTAAGCACCATAAAATTTTCCTTCCCGTCAATTTCAAACAAAAAATTGGTGTGTGCATATGAACACTATGGAAGGGAAAACTTACGACTGAAGCTGAGTATACACGAGAAAGCATCACCGATGGACTGGAGCCAAGTAGGCATACCCGATTCAGCGTCACCAACCCGAGCGTGACGGTTCAGGTTCGTTCACTGTTCAGAAAGAGCGCAAAGTGCGCCTAAAGAACTTTTCACTTCAAAAATCGCAATGAAATGTATTACATACTACAAACTTTCAACACAAATAAATCAGCATTTGACGTTAGGAATTGGGAAAATTAGAGAGAAGCACTGGACACATTGTGCCATTATCGACTAATACGATTTAGTTTATACACTCTAGTGAACTAATTAGAATTGACCATCGTTCATCATTTGTGCGACCACAATTAATTAGCAGTGAACGATTGTCATTTGTTTAAAATGGACATTGTGACGGGTTTTATAGAGCAGTAGATACATTGTGCAGGAATCTTTTGGCATGTGCCCAAAACTGGCAATAACGCCGCCATCTTGTTTTATCAGTATAATAAAAAAAAAGTCGTATGTTTACCAACAATGCCGCCTGGTCAATGTCATTTGAGACCCAAAAGAGCGTTGTCGCATTGTACCAAAGTCTTTCATCATCATCATCATTGAGTCGCACGATGTCCACTGCTGGACCTAAGCCCAGACATTGCTTCAACGACTGATCCTGGGTCTCCAGCATCCAACAGATTCCAGCGATTTATTCCTTGTGCTAAAAACGTAACAGTCGTCTGTCCATTTAAAAATTGCCACTATAAAAATTGCCGTAATAGGTCTCTCTCTTCACTTGCCTTTTCCTGTATCGTAGGTATTTTAAATTAATTCATCCACAAAGCGATGTATTACTAACTCATCTTTAAATCATGACCTGCTGCTCAATTCTATGTATGAAACTAGGTACCTAAATTGATGGACGATTCCGCGTACAGTTACCTAGTTCTCGATAATTGGAATTAGCTCTCGTGCTCCCGGGTATATCGGCGTAAAGGCCATTGGCAATTTACGAATTCAGATGGCACTAATTTGCCCCTGGGACTTGCGAAAGTGACCGCTTGTGTGACGTCACATTTGCACTAGGGAATAAGCTTGGGACAATTAATTATTGATAAGTATGATCTTATAATACCTCAAATTGCTTAGCATGATCCTCCGTTATATCGAAAATACTGCAGCATTAATTTTGAAATACCACTGGTATTAAAAAAAGCCTTTTCCCAACTATGTTGGGGTCAGCTTCCAGTGTAACCGGATCCAGCTGAATACCAATATTTTAAATGGAGCGACTGCCTATCTGACCTCCACAACCCAGTTACTGGGTAATACGGTACCCCTTGGTAAAACTGGTTATCTGACTTTTAGGCTTCTGACTGCTGGTAATAACAGTCAAAAATCGATAGAAAAAATGGCACCGGGATCAACAGCTTACCGTGTTTTCCGAGGCAATGTAATAGATGGTGACCCACCCACGAACATTATAGCATATACATTCCAGTTCATAAGACGTTGTTTGTCCATCAAAATATGGTAAGTTATTGCGTGATTAAAAAACACAATAATTGTTCATGTTTAATGAACAATAAGCAAGGATCCTAATTAGGAGGCGGGTCCCATTTCTATGGGAACATGGAACAATAGGACTCATTGTTGGTGCTCATTTGAAAAGGTTCAGACTTACGAAAATTTTAACCATTTTGTTAAAGGCATTATTAAAATAAAATAAGTAGAGGCATTTTCTTTAAACTTTATTGTGTAGTAAAACTGTTATTTTGTAAGGGAATCTTTGACGCTTCGTGAATATCTCCTTTAAGTTTTCATAAAATAAAAAAAATCTAAAACATTGTCGAGTTATTATTTTAAAATTGTGACTGTGTCGATGATTCTTTTATTTTATTTTATTGTAATTGCCTACTACCACTAATTCACCACCAATTTCTTGATACAGTGTTTGAAAGAATCCCAAAATTGCCTAAAACCCAACGAAATACCAGTGGTATTAGAACTGGATAAATCGCCTGTTCGACACTCGTTCGTATAGATATTTTTCTCAAAGTACCTTTTAAGAACGAGTTTCATTTTCCAATCAGCTTGTGCATACTTATAATATTACAAACTCCTGCACCTATACCACGTCATATAATGCCACCATATTTCCAGTGTTAGTGAGAGACGGAGCTATACAAGGCCGCTAGAACCATCCTTTTTTCGCAGTGGAATAATGATGGCATTAATACTTCATAGTCAGCCCCCAGGTGCCGTATTATAAAGTAATAATGCCACCATTTTTCCAGTGTGAGAGAGCGACGGAGCTACACGAGTGCTAGCACCATCCCGTTTTCGCAGTGGAATAATGCAATGGAATGCCTCTGGAATGTCTATAATACCTACTCCTCGATAATAGGCCTCACCTGATTGTTGTGGCAAACTTCCACTAACTTGCCTTGTTAAATGTTAGGCAACTTCTTTTCTGAATGCCAGCCAATTTATTGAGTTTTATAAATGTTTCAATGGAGATGCTTGCAAACTTTGTAAGTATCTACGCTATTATTTCGGAATGGAGATATTTTTATATGATGCTAGTTTTCTGAAGACTTTCTTTTGTTTTCAAAGCTTAGGTTCTAGGAAAGCGATTTATTTATTTGGATCTCCAACAAAGATTACACCTTACATGCTAAAAATAAAACATAAAAAGATACAAATCCTTGTGCATCTTCAATTATAGGAGACCACAGCTTGCATTAAGATATCAAACAATCAATTATTAATATGGAAATAAAGTATACAATTTAAAGTAAAAATAACAAGAATTAAAATTATAAAAAAAAAACTATTTACATATTGAGTTGAACAGTAGGGAGTTGAACAGTAGGGAGGAAGGTCAACACTTACTCAATATTAAGTTTTGCGTGTAACAGCAACTTAAATTTACTTAGGCTGTTGGAGAAAATGTCTATATCGTCCGAAGAACATGACAGTGAGTTGTATTGATTGGTCATCCTAACAATCGGTGAGTGTTTACCTAGATTTGTTCTGTGTTGAGGGGCTTTCAGTAAAGGGCCGGGATAGCGAGGAATACGGAAAGGGACGTTAATGCGTAATTTGCTAAGAAGATCTGGACAGTCAATGCCATTATTGAATAATTTATACAGGAACAACATGTCGGCGAAAGTGCGGCGAGATTTTAAATCTTTGAGTTTGAAGTAATTTAGTCTATGTTCGTAAGATCTACAATTTCTTACTTTAAACCTAAACGCTAGATGACGGACAAGTCTCTTTTGAACCCTTTCAATGCGACTTATGTGGACTTGGTACGAAGGATTCCACACCGTGCTGCAATATTCAAGTTGGCTTCGTATGTAACTGTTGAATAAAAGTAATGTAGTGGATGGTTTTTTAAATTCTTTTATCGATTTCATCATTATTAACAGAACAATCGTTCTGAAGATCTATAATTGTCACCCGTATTTGACAAAACGCCATAGCTCAGCATCATGCTGAGTTGAAGCCTTCATGTCACATTCATGACGTGCAACTGCCGACTATTTATTTATAGACCTATTCATGATCTCACATTAATTTGTACTTATTGTTTTATTATACTGATTGTTGTATTTGGACAGCCGTTATTGTGTGACCGTTCACCGCTTTATTATGAAACCAAATCTTACGTGGGGAAATCGTGATAGTTTTGTAGTTGGAAAACTTTCTATCGACTAACACCTAATGATGTTACTACTGCTATCGTGAGTTGATCCGAAACCAATAAATTAGATAATCCTTGTTTAATTTTAATATTATCGAAATAAAAACGAGAATCTTCAGTAGGTAGGTACCTACTGACGCCTCAGACCAAATAAAAAACCAAAATCATTAAATGACTTCTCCCGCTCTGGGCGGAGCGGGAGGGAGGGCGTGTTAGACTTTTACCGAGTAAACCCCACCCGTGTTCCTTCAGTTGCCTGTTGCCAAGATCCCGGTATCCCTTTCGGACTTTCCCGCAACCCTGGCAGCTGTGCATACACGCTCACACGCACATATTTACAACCATTTACAACCAAACTACACCTCAATAATCGCACACAGGTTTACGAAACAGGCCTCACGTCACTGTAAACAGTGCGCAGCGCTATTTCGTGGTTTTTTATTTGGTCTGAGACTGACGCCTGCTAAATGATGCACAATGTCTATACTCAGCCACTTATCTGCCAACTTTGCTATTGGTTTGCAACAGGCTCAAATTACTTGCATCCAAAATAAATGCCTGCAAATCAGTAAATTATTATTTTGTTTATATAGACAAAGTGGAAACACTTTGTAATTATAAAAAATAAATAAGAATAAAGTCCTTGTACAGCGTACGTAAAGTCGCGGAAATTAATTGCTTAGCAATTTAAGTAGACCGTACGTACCAGACATTGGCTTTAAATCAGAACTGTCATTCTTTGAAAAATTAAATTAGCGTAGGTAAGTACTGTGCCAATTATTTGATTAACTATTAACTTCCCTGACTGCACCATATGAAGCATCTTACTTGATACACGAAAAAATTACCTACTTCCATAATCTTTGAGCCTTCTCAGAAAAATATGAGGAAATATAGGTATTATTAATGAAATATTCAGAACTGTAACGGAGGCTTGCGTGACCTTACCCCGGATAGCAACAGGTCAGGGACGGAAGTGACCCTGTTTCATGAACAGAGAGTAAACACCGTACCGCTCTTGTTTTATTACTTGGAGATGTAGATTTTATTGTAATTCATATCAAATATAAGGAAAAGAAATATATTCATTTTATTACTATAATTATCAAGGTCATATTCCCAGCCCTACTCTGTAATTGAGCTCGTAGTAACTTACGTAGTTTAAAAATCTTTTGAATAGAAAACTAATTTACGAAACCATAACATTATTTGAATCATAACTGATTACTACCTGCATAAATAGACCATAAAGCCTGGCGCACATTACAGCCGTAGCGGACCGCACCGCAAAGCATTTCAATACAAAAGCGGTGCGGCCCCCCTTAGGGTGCAATATTTCATACACAATGTACGAAAGTGACATAAAAGGATTTAGGTACGAGTAATGCGGCGCGGCCCGCCTGCGCTGCGCTTTATATGTACCTTAGCCGATAGTAGCAAGCTCATCAGCTCACAATCTTTCACCCCCTTCCCCCCGTTCCCCCTTTTCCAACGATTCTACCACAAAAGGTAAGCCCTCAAACAGCTGACCAAGCCTAGATAACAAGAGTCTTTGATCTTTATCTCAGCCTTCAGCGACTATTTTATTTCTGGAAACTAGTTCACAGATCTTAACTATCTCAGCCTACCTACGTACGGAGGTAATGTCATGCTCAGTTGACATGACTGACATCCAGGCGCGGTCCGAGGGGGGGTGGGGTTCAGGGGGTCATGACCACCCCAAAACCATTTAAGCTGTCTGAATGATTTAAATACTTATCAATTAACCATTTCCCTAAATATATTCCTCGGCACCAATGGTGACCCCCCCAAAATCTTGGGCTGAGACCGCGCCTGCCGACATCACCAAAAAAAAATTGTGTGTTTAAACGGCTTTCTTGAGCATAAAAACATACTTTTAAATGTCATCCATTACTTTACTATACCCACAGGCTTAGTGGCTATAACAGTCACACTGGTCGATTGAACAGTACAATGATATTACAGTAGTAATTATAATCATAAACTTTATAATTTAATTCATAAATATAAATTAAACTTACTTACCGGAGTTCTCCTTTCTTTGAAACAAATGAAAGTCTATATATGGGTATATAGACTCCTCATGTTCCAAAGTATTGTGCAAAGATAATACGGACCTTGGGGCTGTTTTCACCTGATTACAGAGATGCCAAAAGAGGGGAATGTGTTTCATTATTGTATGTACCAAAAGTTTTTTTTTAAATTTCAGGTTGTTGCGTAACTTTTACTGCTAGCGCCAGTTCAAAAGCAACCGCCTCCATAAACATAATAATTATTTTCAGTTATGGAAACATAATGTAACAGTTTTGCATTTTGTGGTTTCTTAGTAGGTATTCTAACGTCTCTGGGGCCAGCAAAGTCTTGTTAACCAATTGCTACAGTACATAAATAGGTTTTAGTTTTATGACAATAAAAACCTATTTATGTAGGTATTTGTGTACGTATTTTATTTATAATTCATTATTTTAATATTTTTTTATTATATTATCTCCTTTCAATCAGAGCAGAGCCTGTCATCTTATCCACCACCCTTTGCACCTGTACCTTGTACCTTATTGTGTGCGAGAAGTTTAAATAATTAAATAAATAAAACGTGAGAATTGACGCTGATTTATGGCTGACTGTAACATTTATCCAAAATCTGTGAATGCAGTTAGTTAATAGTAAAAAGGTTAAGTTAAGGATATTTTTCAGAGAACGTTTTACTGTAACTACAACGGTTAAGGAAACTGAGGCCCTAGACAAAGTGAAATTATATCAGCGATAACGATGATGGAAAAGGCAAAAATGTATAGCACTGACATAAGCTATCGAAAAGCTTGTGTCAATCCTGTTGAAAGTAGTTGTAGAAATACGAAACGCTTTCGAAGCGATTGTATCACTTGTCTAGGCCCTCTGCTCTTACTCCCCTATTTCAAAGATCCCCCCTGTATATACGCTAGCAACACTGCAGGGGATCGACGAGTAGGTATGATGACAACACTACTTACTGTTTCACATCGTCAGCATCAGATTGTCGTGCCACGGATAAGCACGCCTGACTTAACAGCTTAGGCTAACTACAAACTACAGCCTTGAGTAGTCATAGCATTTTTTTTTAAATGTTGATTTGATCCATAATGTTACAGAGTTTTATTTTTACACTAGCTTGCGGCTGAGGACAGGGTGTTGCGCAGCTTAGGACTTATATCCGATAGTGGACTGCGAATTAATAACATAACAGCCATAAAAGAGGGGAATGTGTTTCATTATTGTATGTACCAAAAGTTTTTTTTGAAATTTCAGGTTGTTGCGTAACTTTTACTGCTAGCGCCAGTTCAAAAGCAACCGCCTCCATAAACATAATAATTATTTTCAGTTATGGAAACATAATCTCTTTGTAAACGACCTTCCCTATTGCTTCTTTAACTCCACGCCATTCTTATTCGCCGATGATTTGAAAATAGTCAGCGTTGTGGATTCTCTAGCCGATTCAACATTACTTCAGGATGACTTGAACAGACTCTTAAACTGGTGTATGGATAATAATATGCAACTTAATGTAGAAAAATGTTCCCAAATTACGTTTACTCGCAAGGCTAACTTTATTGATTTTAGTTACAGTATGAATGGTACGTACCTCAGTAAAGTTGATGTGATCAGAGATTTGGGAGTCCTTCTGGATCGTAAATTAACTTTTATTCCTCACATGGACAACATTGTTAAAAAAGCTTCAAAGGCACTCGGTTTTGTGTTACGTAATGCTAAATGTTTTCACAAGCCTAAAACTAAGATTTATCTTTTTAACTGTCTCGTTCGTACTGTTTTGGAATACTGCGCAGTTGTATGGCGTCCCCACTATGCAACACATAGTCTTAGGTTAGAGAGGATCCAAAAAAGATTTTTATACCATCTTGCCTATTCTGTGGGATTAAGCAAAAAAATACGGAGCTATGACAAACGACTTCAAAAATTTAGCATGACTTCACTCGAAAAACGAAGAGATAATATAGATCTAATTTTTCTTTTTAAAATTCTTCAGAGTAAAATAGATTGCCCCCAGTTGTTAAGTAAGTTTAATTTTAACCTAACCCACAAGTATCCGCGTCACCCCATAAAGTTATTACGTCCCCCATTCCGCAAAACTGTGTCAGGATCCAACTCTCCCATCCCCAGAATTTGCAGGCTTCTTAATAATTGCGACGAATCAATAGATATTTTTTCCACAACACTTCATAAATTCAAGCGCCAAGTCAAACAAAACCAACCACCATATTGACTTTTTATCTTGTCATGTTTGTATTTACTGTGTTTCTAAAGCTACCCACTGTTGTTGAAAGTGTTATTTCTGCACTATTTATGTAATTTTATTGCTGTTAAAACTTTTTTTTTTGCATGCTGTGTCTATCGCATCATATTGTACACTATGCTTGTATCCTATGGCTTGTATTATTAAGATAAACAGTGTAACAATTGTAGATAGGCCAATAAATAAATAAAAAAAAATATATATTTTTACAAAAAGCTGCCTCGTCGGTGCAGTGGTCGCAAGCGCTATTGTTGAGCATAAGGTCCTGTGGGTCAGGGCAAACTGTTATTTTATTTTCCCTATTAGTTAGGATTAGGATTTATTTCAATAAACTGGATCATGCAATTAAAACGAAGTTAAAATTTTTTATATATCAAAATTTAATATATATCAGTTACATTACAAAACATCTAAATTATACATTATTATTTAAAAAAAAATAATTTATGGATAAACAAAATTAAATTAAATTAAAATAATATCTTATAATTAGTCAGTACGTGAACCATACAGCGTTGGTTAAAGTACTGATAGTCGAATCGTTCAGAAAAAGCGTTCAGGATACTGATGCGGCTGGCCCGCATGCTTCACACCAGGGTATATTACCCAGTTACTGGGTTGTGGAGGTCAGATAGAGCAGTCGCTCCATGTAAAATACCGGTATTCAGCTGCATCCGGTTAGACTGAAAGCCGACCCCAACATAGTTGGGAATAGGCTGGGCAGATTGAATTACGTTAGGATAAAATAGTATGTTTAAAATCAATACGCAATCGTCTGAGGATTTCTAAATTCGTGATTGCCAAAGGCGTGTATCAGTTAGGTACTAATCGGTTATAAGCATCGATTAGCACCTAAGGCCTCATGAATATCAATATTTCAGACTATAGGTATTGAGCTATTGGGCAAGGCTTATGCAATGCGTTTGTTTGTGTAACCTCATTCTTCATAGGCAGCGTTAAAGAGGCACCAGTGTAAAATAATTTGTGAGATATCAACTCCTGATTCTTTCATCGAGCCATCAACGTGAATTTATAATGAATAATTCAAATTCGGAACAATGACGACAACAAAATGATGGCCAGTATGTTGACTTCAAAACTGCATAAAAACTTTTTCAACCTTCCGCTTTGAAAGCTTTAAACTGATTCCGCACTCAGGTCGGCCGCAGCAAAGACAATCTGCACAGGTGGGATTTGTTGTTTGTACTCAGGGAACTTATCGGACGATTTCGATCAAAAATGTGTATGCGACGTCCCTCCGCAGACCATGACCCACCTTTCATCTTGCGCTATAGCCCTGTCACCTGTACACGTGAGGATCTCATGTCTGCGTCAGCGAATCGATCGACACGTAACGAAATCGACACGCTTAGAAGAAGAAGTTTGCAAAACAGTCGTTTTTTTAACAGATCAATAAAACTAGCTACTCCTAACATTGTGGAAAGCCTTAGATGTCTAATTCTGTACAGAAATAAACCTTCATTCTTCTGTCTTTGATGTCCCACACTAACTCGATATGCCTTTTCAAAATATACCTGCTTACTCGTAACTTGTTCACGAAGGTCTCTCTCACTTTTTCATGTTTTTGTACCAACTAAACATTTCAAAGCCAAGGTCCATTATAGGACTGCTCTCTTAAAGGGAAAATATTCCTTCCTGTCATATACCATGGAAATTGTAGCATGGGTTTGTTTTACTAAAGTTATGTACCCTAGTCTTAAGCTATGTTAAAGGTTTTTGTATCAAAAAAGATTTTTAATTTTTTTTTAATAATTAATAACTACTACAGGAAGTATCTTTCTAATTTTAAGTACGTACCTAGTAACAGAGGTTGGACAATTTTAATACACTCCGGGACTTCTAAATCGAGCCACCCTGCCCTTTTTGAAAAGAAGTCTAGGCTAGGCTTTTTAAGTGACCGTGAATTCAAATTCGGAACAATGACGACAACAAATGATGGCCAGTATGTCGACTTCGAAACTGCATAAAAACTTTTTCAAGTCACAGAAAAGTTTTTATTTCGTTAGAGGTCATTTATACCTCACATGGAATTGCACGGTGGCGTGATTTAGGAGCCTGGGAGTGTTTATAAAACTTCATCGTAAATTTTACATTAGATAATCGCTGGGCAATGTTAATTAGATGCCCAATGTGGAACTAATTAGCGTTTCTATGATCATTTCATTATAATAAGCATTTGTATGTCAATGTTTAGCTGGTAGTTTTAATTAAACCACGACTGGTGTCGGCGATAGCCCGGCAGATGCGAAAGTGCTTGCAATTTGCATGCTAAATAATGATTGCCACTATGCAAGTACAGTGAGTGACATTGGTTACATGGACGAGACTTCACTTCGAATCCCAAATGGTAGCAAGTTCCTCAAGATAATAAAAATGTAAACAAAAACAAGCGATTTATTTTACTGCCGATGTAAAAAACAGAGAAATTCACCGCGAACATTTACTTATGTGAAATGAGCTTAGAGTTAGCTGTCAATAGTGTCAATCCAGCAACAGCTGGAATGGGCCTCATTAAAAGACTGAAAGTCACCCAAAGGGCAATGGAAAGGGCTATGCTTGGAGTTTTTTACGTGATCGAATCAGAAATGAAGAGATCCGTAGGAGAACCAAGGTAACCGACATAGCCCGAAGAATTGCCAAACTTAACTGACAATGGGCAGGGCACATTGCTTACAGAATAGATGGCCGATGGGGCCGAAAGGTTCTGGAGTGGTGACCGCGTACCGGAAGACGTAGCGATGGAAGGTCACCAAGTCATCGGTCCACCTTGCGGGGGCATGGTGGACCGATGACTTGGTGAAGGCCGCAGAAATCCGCTGGATCCGAGAAGCACAGAACCGGTTGAAGTGGCGGTCCTTTCAGCTGAAATGATAATGATGATGAGGGGGAATGACAGCTCACTTCACCTAAGTTTTCATGCTGAGATTTTTACAGAATAGGCTGCTTTTTGTGTAGGAACTTTTAGGGGAAGTACAACCATACTTATTTATATCACCCATCAGTTTTGTTGTTTTGAAAAGTATGGGTAGCCCATCGTAATGTCAGACACACGTGACATTTCAACTTTATCTTTGGAATGGCAACGCCACTGGTATTGCAGATATTCATAATTATGTCAAGATTACCACTTACCATCACATGGAATTTTGGCTTGTTTGTCATCCAATTACAAATTATAAGTAAAACTATTTCGAACGTATTGCGTTCACATGAGTGGGGATTGAAGTAGTCAACAAAAGTGGCTTTTATGGCGAAACTCATTATAATGCTAACGATATATTACACGTATAGGTTGGTTTGCCTGATAAGAGCTTGAGGACTTATAATAATCCTCAAGGTCTCTATAAACTCATATCAGAGTGGAAAAGTACTTTAGAATGGAACGTTCGAGCTATATCAACAGGAAACTGCAGTTTAAAGTCTCCAGTTATGCTATATTTTCTATAAAAATTAGAACATTTTCAAGAAAATGAAAATGATAGTATTTGAGAAGGTTGAACCAATTTATCGTTAATATTAATATATAAATAGTAATAATATTAATTTATAAATATAAAAGCAATACAGAATTGTTTGTTTAATATAGTCCGACCGAAAACGGTTTTTTTTTCCGGCCGAAAACGAAAACGAGAAAGAAGGTTGAACCAATTTATCGGTAATATTAATATATAAATAGTAATAATATTAATTTATAAATATAAAAGCAATACAGAATTGTTTGTTTAATATAGTCCGACCGAAAACGGTTTTTTTTTCCGGCCGAAAACGGAAACGAGATTTTCAGTCGAAAACTAGAAACGATTTTAGGCTATGCGCGTGGGCTTTACGTTGGTAAAAGAACTTAACCGTTTAAACCTAAATAACACGTAACTTAATATACTTTTCTCAAAGATATAATATTTTTAATAATCAAACAATCTGATATGCGCAAAAAGCACAATAATTGTGCTTTTAATTGTAGTAACTCAATACATGAATTTTTAGTATTGATTTGCCGGCACTTAACTTTTTTCGGCCACTGTTTCGGCAGGTATTATATACCTATTACTTTCGGGTGAAAACGTAAGTTACCGAAAAGGGATATTTCGACCGAAAATTTTCGAAAACCGAAAACGATTCTTATCCGATTCTCACCTTGACCGTGACCTACTTATGGGCCTGGAATTCAGTTGGCGCCTCCGGGGCTCGCGGAGGCTGCATGCTCTCTCACTCTTGACAGATTACCTTGTTACACTTGGCCGGGTATGTAAGAATCGTACCACGCTCCTATAGTCTATGCTTACCTCTATAGATTGGAATAAGTCGTGAATATTGTGTGTGACTGTTCGTGTTTAATTTTATTTACAACTAGCTGATACCCGTAGCTTCGCCCGCATGGAGGTCGACGAACCTTCCTCGAGAACCACTCTATCCATTACTGAAAACAGTTGAAAATCGGTGCAGTCGTTTTTGAGTTTTCGCGAACAGGACGACGAACAGACGCGGTGGAGGACCTTGTTTTATAATATGTAAAGATGCAGTGAAGTGTCCATATACTTCTCATATCAACTGATATTCACTAACTCACTAACACTAAGTGACATCTAAACTAATTAAAGCCTAAATAAAAAGCACTATTGCATTTTCAACTTGCGCAATGATCTTTCAATCGTAATTGCTTATCATGTAGTGAAGTGTCATGTTTCAAATAGGTATTAGTTAGTACACACTTGATAGATAGGTACGTATTCCACCCAACCTGAACAGTGAAATGTGGTAGAGGTGTAAATGTAAATGTATAAACTTAATGCTTTAGGTAAATGGAAGTACCTATATTTTATTAAAATAATAATATAATTACAAACTTAATAAATTATGACATAGAACATAATTATAATTTAGATAATAATATGTGGACGTACACATATTGGGTTCATTTTTTATTCTACGTTTGAATCTTTAAAAGTTGTGGCTTTGAAAATGTTATTATATTTTGAGTTTATAATATATACAGGCTGTTTAATTCCATAATACACAATATGAAGCATTGAATAGAACGTGATGACGATTAGAACTAGTATGACTTGGAGCCGAAACATGTTAGTAACATTGTGTCATTGCCCTCTTGTCACCCACACGATAATTGGTCAAATATGGTCGTGCTTAGAAGTAGAACCCGACACGAACATTGCAGCATCCTTGTTGACAAAAAAGGACGTCATAAAGTAATCTAGGTATATCTTTTCTCCGTCCACTTGATTCTATACATCTACTTATTAGTATTGGGATTCGGGTCTTATGTATGGCTTTAGACTTGAATCTCCAAAGAAACCGAAAATGTGGTTGTATTGTATCGAACAAATGTAGGTATAGTATATTTCAAAAGTATGTGATGAAAGTGTAAACAAACCCTGTTGAGGTTAAATTCTTACGCAATCACTTGCTAAAAGGAATTAGCAACTAATGCACCTGTATCCGGGTTTTCGGGTTTCCGCTTTATATCAATCTTTTTGCCACAATTACTGTTTGAATAACATAAATAAATTGTAACTGAAAAAATTAAATCATAAAACTAAAATCTCAATTGCAATAGCTACACAAACACGATTCTTGCATTGAGTGAAATCAAACCCAAAGCTCTAAACTGTCTAAATCAATGGCATGGCATTGCGATCGATTGGCATTTTATGTATGTTACGCAAATACCCCCGCAGATTAACAGTTTCACAGTATCTGTGGACGCCCTCTACCCCATCTAGGGATGTGGATTCATAAGCCAATTCCAGTCACAAATGATTGGAATCAGTCTCTTATGAACCTACTCACGCACTTTCTGCAGTTCTGAGTACGTACACACAGCTACACATCAAGCTATACATTTCTAGTTTATGCTGGTCTCACATTGTATAGGATTTCCGTAACTTGCGAGGTCAGCTTATACTGGAAATGTATAGCTCGATGTGTAGCCGTGTGTACCTGTCCTATTCTTATCTATATCTTATAGATAGAGTCCAAGTATCAGTCACCGCTTTCAATAACTCATAATTATGTTTTCTAACTGTCGTTTTAACTGCTATTTCGTTTTTGATATTTTTTAACGACATTTTTTTTTTTTTGTTAAACAAACAATCGTACATTGTATATTACAACTAGATATAGGATGTTTACTAACAAATGAGTCATGGTTACTTGAATAAAAATTTGAATTGAATTGATTGATATACATTATGCTCTATGTAAAAGTACAATCCACTACGTTTCCACATGTTACTTGTTTATATTAGGTACCTACAGTTTTCGTAGGAGGAGCTCGTGGCTAAGTAATAACAGTTATCTTAAAATCTAAAATTTTATACATGCTTAATAATATAATTTTGATTAAGGCGCTTAATAATTTGTTTTTTAAACGCGATTGAAGAATTTACAACAGAACTTACAAAATCCCTTTACTCATGTTCGATTATTCGTGCAATTTCATGCATCATGGTTTTAAATAACTCTTTGCCTTTTGCCAGGATATTATGACTGAATAAAAACGATTCATGTTATTTTAAAAAGCATTTTTACTACTACATAAAGTACAAAAATTTCGTGAATCGTTGATTCCACGAAATCAACTATTGTTGTATTCTAAATTGACCTCTATATAATGTGCAAGTAAATGACTGCACTGATAACACGATGAGTCGTCATTTTTTGCTGCTTTAAAATCAAAATAATAAAAATTAAATGATGTTCGTTAGTAAGCGAATCACGTGAGAACGGCTGGACCGTTTTGGCTATTTTTTGTTTTAAAATGTCGAAAAATATATATCGCAAGGGACTGATTCTCTTAACACGTATTATATACTTCCCAAAAGTCACTGAATTCGTTATACACTGACGTAGTTTCCATCAGTTTGTCATCATTCAGAGCAGCGCACATCTTACAATACTCATTGGTTTCGATCAGCTCCTCAGTCTTGTGGTATGAGTAGTACTTCTGCCATCGGAAAAACTCCACGTAGAGCGCAGGCTCTCTGATCAGTTGGTGAATTATCTCTGCTAGTTTCGAGACACTATATTTTCTGGCATTTATATACGATCGTTCTGGCATGAACCTGCAATGAAATGTTTTATAGAACACTAGTGACCTGCTTCTGTTTCACACGGTTGCAGACAAAACATCGAGATTTCTGTGCATAGTATCTACGTTAAATATTAAACCTTCCGGAAACGAATCTCTGAATTATAGTGAAATTTTGTATCGATGTTACTTAGTATAAGTATTACTAGTTGGGATATGGATCATTTCGTTTAACATACCTGCTATAGTTAGCTCCTCCGTAAACAATAGGTACTGCACTGTTCTTTAAGGCATGCAACAATTTCTCTGTAACGTAATCTTCACTAAAAGCGTTCTCAAAAGATAGGTAAAAGTAATAATATTTGCTTATCAATGATTCACAGAATTGTGCTTCTTCACGATGACATGTGAACTCTCCACATTCTCCGTACACATCTATATCTAAACTATATTTGTCCTTTAATTCGTGTTTAAGTTCGTTTACATAATTTTCTCGCCGACTCCTTGAACGACAATTAGATGCGAACCAGGCGACTGCTTTTTGTTTACTTTTAAGCTGAGTCTTTAATGTTTCATTGACAGGATCCATATTCTTCCATTCTATCCAATGCATGTCTTTCTTTGGACCCACAATGTTGCCGTTAGAGTCTTTTATCGCAATGTAACCCCAACGTACATCTGATTCTAATCTGTATGTCCACGTCCAATTAAAATATCCATTAAAGTTATGAACACACAATGGATAATTCGCTGGTGATTCTATGCTGGCAAATACAAACTTTTGGTATGGCAACCGTTCTTTTGGCAACGCATTAGAACCGATTAATTCCGGCCCATGAAACAGGACTGCGTCGAATGCGGTAGTACTGCCCAAAAGGCTTTCATTACCAGTCACTACACAGTTGGTGTAAGGACATTTCCTCCCGGTAAAGCCTGTTCTTCCTTGGCCCATATACGCAAACGGTATGGTTTCTTCTTTAGTCCAAAGCAATATGTATTTCATTCCTTTCATACTTTTTTTGTTGATGTTAATCTTTTTTATCATTGTTATTATAACAACGGAAAACATCACAAAAATAAATAATTTGGTAGTGAATTTTCTCATTTTACTAATAGCCATATTAATAAAATAAAAAAATTCTTTCCGTTGATTTGGAATACTTTTCGGACGAACTAAACGACTGGAGAGCAGTACACACGTAACGTAAAACATGAGCGTAGACCCGAAACTAAGGTTCACGACTTCTCTAAACTAGTCGAACATCTAAGTAGTTTGACACACACATAGGACTATTTGTTTTTTTTTTCTACAATGTACTGATAGATTGTTACGACGCGTCTGTGTTGACGTTGACTGGCATTCTGTTATCGTTTCTATTTCAGTAATGCATGTTTTACATTTTGTATCCAAGTCCAATTTTATTGCGCGGATAAAGTTACCGATACTACATGACTGCAATTTTGTTATGTGCATATTTTTAAGGTAGGTACATGTTGTTATCCAAAGATTTGACCGGTATTATCTGCCTCGTTGGTCTAAGTGGTCGTTGGCACAACTGCTGAGTGGCAGGTTCTAATTTCGATCACTAGATCGGGCAGTATTATTCTAAGAAATTCTTAATAACTGCAATACTGGACTAGCTTAGTGGCGTATAGTGGACTAACCCAGACCACTACACTCCATCATGATTGGAACAATTTATGGTGAACTAACATCTCTGTCTATCTCGTCGTAGAATAAGAGTATGAAGTGCTGTAATAAATCATTTATTTCAGCTAACGTTTGTGCTCTGCTAGTACAACTGACTGTTAAAATGCTTGTGCTATCAGTGCTCAAATAATGAGAGCCTTTATCTAAGTCCACTTGATATGTAATCAGCAATGTGTTTGTAATCTAGGTTAATGGTTTAAGACGTAGTTTTTACGAGTACATTACGAGGTACACGTTACATAATCTCGAGTGTATGTTACTTAGCATAACTCATCACTTGTTCTATTTGCAATTTCAATTGCGTCCTATTGCTTTTATTTTGGAAACTATATAATTAAATTGTAAGGATTATTTCGAAATTCATAATTTCGAAACCAGACCACAAGCACCGGTATCTACACCAATTTCAGATATTACCTAAGTCATAGTTTTAGCTTTGCATTATCTAAAATAAATAAATGGCATAAATATAGCTACAAGTAGGATGACTGTTATCATGGGCTTACATTGCGTTGTTTGATAATATTTTATCTGTGTGTTGATCAATCCTCTAGTTCCGCTAGTACCTACCAACTGTAAATGAAAATAGTGGTTAACTGGCGCAGTGGGTACAGTCGCTAATGAAAGTCAGTTGACGCTTTTTTTTAATATTGAAATTAAAAAACATTAACCTTCTTCTGGGGCAGTCGGGTAAAAAACAGACACCTATTGAAAAAAAAAAACTTACTTTGAGAAAAAATAGTTTTAAAAATCCTTACTTGATTCAAATCAGCATCTACTATGAGGTGACATCCACCACTTAGAAAAATCGTCATAAATTGTGGTAATTTTTACCATTTCTTCGTTATTCAAAATGGCACAAAATAAACAATAAGGATCAGTTTCAACATTTTCATGTTGTCTATGATACGAGTAATGATTTTTCCATTTGAAGTACGTTGCATATTTTTCCGGATCATTGATCAATTCCTGCATTTTTTCTGCTAAATCCTTAGTACTTTGTAGTCCAGCGTCCAGGTAAATGCCGTCTGGCATAAATCTGTGAAAATATATTAGTAAATTAACCCACATGATTTAAACTTGACAATACAATAGTACTCAGAGCTGAGCAGTGGTAGCCCAGCCACTGGTAACGGCCTCGTCTTACGAGGCATAGGCCGTTGGTTCAATTCCAGGCGAGCACTTTAATTTGTGCAATTTGCTTTATTACCACTGTTCTTAAAATTTTGAAGAAACGCATCGTGACGAAACTATGTCCTAGAACCAAAACCACAAAGACATGACGCGGCGTTTACTATACCGTGCACTGGGTCCACGTGGTGAATGACGGCCCATTCTGTATAACAGAGAGAAGGCTTGAGTCCCAACGGTGGGAACGTTATAGTCTGTTAAGACTATTTGTGTATTTATGTACACCCATGCTATAAATCCTCTATAAAAGTTTCTGAAACAGTTAGCTTACATTAAAACTCTCATTAAGTGTCATAGTAACCATTATATCTTCCAAACGGCTGTTATACTGTTCTACTAAATTTCATAATACAACTCATTTCCAAACAAGAACATTGTCATGCAGGCGCGTTTCATTAACAAAGCAACGTAATTTAAAAAAAATCACGTCCGTCGAATACCTCCATTTTAGTTCGATATTAGTATTGTAAACCTTTTATAGAGGATTCATAATCATGGGTGTAGATAATAGTGCATTGTAATACTAGTGTGCAGTAGTGGACATTACACTTGAGGCGGTATTATTAATGCGATAAGGTAGCCGAGAGTGTAATGATCAATGAACAAGCGTTTCATACAACGTTCTTCAACACACTTTCGAGGAAAAAACAGACTTGTTGTAAGAATATAAGCTACAATAACGTAATTAGTTATAGAGATAATACATTTAGATTTTTAAAGTTCAACTGACCTTTGTTGCCAGTTATTGACTATCCGTAGCCTCTTTTATTTTAAAAACTTTTCAACGTCGGTTGGTGACTATACGTATTTGATTTCGTATTTATGATAATAATTAACCACACAACGAAAACATTAACAAATATAAGGAAAATAGCACGTTGGTTTTGTTTCTCCGCAGGTGTAAATAAAAGCACTTACAAAACCGCTACACAGTGTATGTAATAAACACAAAATAATGTTCTGAATACATGCGTATTCAAAACATTATTAAAGTAAATATATATGGAAAATAAGTACTTAATTTCCTGAAATATTATGTTCATTTATAATATTTTATTTATTGACACAAACGGCATTAAGTCTCTTTAATGAAATTTAAAAAAGCGCACGTCTCTGCTCTTGTAAAAATAGAGAATGCTCATCTAATAATAAAGGTTAGTTCATACTAATTCCATGTATAGTATCCCACTGACCTGCACATATTATGATTTTTTTCTTCTTCTTATCTTAACGCCCATTGTTTGCCTATGGTATTAAAAACCTTTACCGAAGTCAATTTCTAATAAATATGTATGATATGGAATAAGTAAGTACTATAATAGCAACATGGTATTTGTTGTTGCCATGGTAATACTTACAAATTCCATACCTACTGCCATGTCATTACTCCGACTAGTAAATAGTTATCTGTGGCACACATTACCGCGCTAGTGCGGTACTATAAAATAAAAAGTACGCGTTCTTTAATACACTGCATTATGAACCTAAAAGCGGTTCAATAAGAGCCACTTCACGAGCAAGTTTGTTGAAAATAACTATTAAACAATAAAACCAAGCATCACTCGCTCCATGAATACATACCTAGTATAGTCAGCACCACCGTATACTATGGGCACAGCGTCATTATTTAACGCTCGTAATAACTTCTCAGTGACATAGTCTTCACTAAAAGCGTTTTCAAACGATAAATAAAAATAATAATTCGATTTAATTAATTTATCACAATCTTCTTCTTTATCCCGCGAACATTTTAGCGGTCCACAGGTACCGAATATATCTAAGATCATACCATATTTTTTTAATTCGTCGTTTAATTGTTTAGCAATTCGTTCTCTTTTGCTTCCAGTATTGCAGTTAGACACAAACCACGCTGCAGCTTTCGTTTTAGTTTTAAGCTGTTGTTTAAATTCGTCGCTAACTGGATCCATATCTTCCAACTTCATCCAATTCATTTGTTTATTGGGTCCAACTATAGCATTATCTTTATCTCTAATAGTAAAATAACCCCATCTTACTTCAGAATCTAATTTAAAAGTCCATGTCCAGTTGAAATAACCATTAAATCTACTAGAGCAGATCGGATAATTATATCCAGATTCTATACTTGCAAAAACATACTTCTGATGGAGGGATCTCTGTTTAGGTAATCGTGCAGTACTATAATAAGTTACAATTTCTGGCCCTGAGAATGCAATAACGTCAAATTTTGAATAATCGCCGTCGAGGTACGAACGGTTTGCAGTCACTATACAGTTTGTGTGAGGACATTTTCGTTCAATGAATCCATCCCGTCCCTTGCCCATATACACGAAAGGAACATTTTTTGGCGACGTCCATTGTAAAATATATTTTAACTCCACTTTTTTTGTTAAAAATGTTCTTGTTGTTGTTTGATTCACATCACTGTTTCTGTTGCTGTTTGATTGATGTTCTTTTGTTATTGTTTGATTCACATCACTGTTTATTAACGTCGAATCACTTTTTAACTTGTCACTGTCTGAAAGTATTCGATCATTGCTCGTTACTGTTCTAGTTGCGTAATGCAATACTAGTATCATTATCAATGTTAATATGACAAAAAATATCGTCTTTTTTCCACACAAGGCCCTCATTGTCAATTATTGAGGACTGTTGTACCTATAAAAAAAAGTGTGTGAGTCTGTCACTGGCGGTGTTAGGAAGAACTGACTATGACGAGCTTCATGTATGTCATACATGTAATCGAGGCCGCTTATCAGCGCGTCTTATCTATAGTGATTTTCTGAATGCATTACGAATGCGTTGATCGAATCCCAACAATAATTAAAAAAATTAACAAGTTATTACAACCTTTTTATGTCATAGTATTTTTAGTTTATTTGTAGTAAGTACTTACGTATTTCACATCACTATTTTCTCAGGCGACCTTGGGTATGCCAATGCATCATCTGCCTAGTCTTTTCCTAATTAAGGTGGGGTCTAACCAGCTGCAGCCGAATACCAGTATTTTACATGGAGTGACTGTCCATCTGATTCTGTACTCCACAACCCAATCACACGTACCACGTACCTTTTGGTAAGACTGATTGCCGGCCTAGTGCACAAGTAGGTACATAAATTATGAATAATTATGTTATTTCAGGTATTACAGGGTGTTACTGTAAACACCGTTATCCTTAAAACCAGTGGTTTGGTTTCATTTATAGAACGTAAAATCAATGGAAAACTACAACTTTTTTTTTTCAAAGAAATTCTACATTGTTCCACAAGAATATTTCACCCTACACGCAAGGGCAACGAACTTGCGTCTCAACACGGCGGCCGGCTGTTGGCGGGGGCGGGCGGGGCGCGCGAGACGTTACATGACCGGCTGTCAGCTGTTTCGCAACTCTCTCGAACGCGTATCCATGAGTATCGGGACAATGACGGATATTTACTCTTTAAAATATTTTAATGAAAATAAGGTTTTTTTTGTTGGTCAGTGGGTCATTTATTTTTATATTTAAGTCGACTACCCATGGTTTGAGTGACAACGGTGTTTACCCTTGCATACTGTATATACCTTACACTTTTTTGTTACGGGAAGCTACCAAATGCCCGTCGGAAACCTGGGGTACGTTAACATTTCCCAGTCATCGGCTTCTCGCTGCTTATGTGAGGTGATCGATGCCTTGAACCACCCGAACATCTTCCAGCAGTGGGTTAAATTTCCCAGCTCAGTACAAGAAAGAATTCTATAGCTTGACAGTAAGATTATTTAATTTTATTAATTTATTTCCTCTATTGTGTACTTACAATCTAGAGATGCGCCGAATTTAGGTTCAACCGAATACGAATGTTCGGCCGAATATTCGGTCCAAAATGAACCGAACCGAATATTCGGCCGAATCATTCGGTTCAATTCTGCGCGGTAAACAGGTTTGTACATGTTGTTATTCAAAGCAGTGTTCTTATAATTGTTAGTTTCATATATTTTTTTTTAGTTTTTTATCATCTTCTATCTATCTATACATATAATAAAATCGTAAACGGTCCGTGTCTGTACATTAAAGATTTTTGCAAAAAAAGTACTGGAAGCCGCGAGAAATAAGTAATAGAAAATAAAAAAATATTTTTTGAAATTTTTGTCTGTTTGTTTGTTCGTTTGTGAGCGCATCACGTAAAAGCCACTCATTGGATTCCAAATTGAATTACTGAACAATAAGAAGCTTTATTGTGAGTAACATTTAGTCTCTATTTCATCAAAATCGACTTGCAGAATCAAAAGATATATGGATTTAACACTTATGTTTTTTTTTTTATCGGGGTATTACGTGCAGCGCTTGACGGTATTCTGTTCACAAGAAATTGTGCAGTTTCCGAGCTGTAACCTAACAGAAAGTACTAGGCTTGCATGAATTCACGATAGTATTAACTAATAGGATATCAAATAATTATAACTGACAAAAAGTTCTAGGCTTGCATGAATTCACGTTTAGATTATTTTAAGTACATCACTCACTTTTTTGTTCTATTTGTATCTGCAATACTATACAGGGTGTTAGGGTAAACATCGTTATCCTTGCAACCAGTGCTTTGGTTTCATTTATAGAACGTAAAATCAATGGAAAATTACAACTTTTTTTTATTTTTTTTAGATCTAAATTTTACCACAAGAGACGCAAGTTCGTTGCCCTATGCGCTAGGGCAGCGAACTTGCGTCTCAACACGGGCGGGGGGTACGGGATGTGACCTAACCGGCAGCAATTGCGATCCATCCCTTAGTCAGTCAGCTGTTTCGCTCGCAAGCACGGTGTCAGATAAAAACTTTTTATAATCTTTTAATGAAAATAACGTTTTTTTTTTGTTGTGTTCGGTCATTTATTTTTGTATATAAGTCAACTACCCATGGTTTGAATGACAAGAGTGTTTACCCTTACATCCTGTATATCGTATATTTGTATTTGTATGAAAAATGTTTTTTGTTAATCCACCGGAAAAGTCGGAATTACACCCGGGCAACGCCGGGCACGAACAGCAAGTTAGTAAATAAAAACCGTCCAAGTGCGAGTCTGACTCGCGCACGAAGGGTTCCGTACCATTATCTATAAAAACGGCAAAAACATCATGTCTGTTGTATGGGTAAAATAAATAATTAAAATAAAACAAATATTTAAGGGGGGCCCTTAAATATTTGTTTTATTTTAATTATTTATTTTTAAAGAGAATAATAACTAAATATTCTGTGAATATTTCAACCGTCTACCTGTTGCCGTCATCAATATAGAGCAAAAACGAGCAAAAAATTCACGTTTGTTGTATCGGAGCCCCCTTAAATATTTATTATATTCTGTTTTTCAGTATTTGTTGTTATAGCGGCATCAGAAATACATCATCTATGAAAATTTCAACTGTCAAACTATCACGGTTCATGGGATACATACAACCTGGTGACAGACGGACAGACAGACAGACAGGCATACAGACAGCGGAGCCTTAGTAATAGGGTCCCGTTTTACCCTTTGGGTACGGAACTCTAAAAAAAGCAGAAGTTTATTTGATTAAAATTTGATTAAAATTGACTGTTAAAGTTAATCTTTTTCATTTTATCAATAAATAATTGGTACAAAAAGTAGTGTCTTTCATTTACAAAAAAGTATGTACAACTTTCGGAATAAACCACACTTTTTTATTAATTACTTAACTTTAGAGCGGTAGCACATGGCGTACTTTAAACGCGCAGACTGTTTTCTGCGCCGTAGATGCCGATTTTTGTGATTTTATAGATTCAAACGCGCGTGCAACGTGATGCAAATGCGCGTGTGAAGCGCGTTCGAAATTCGTTTGAAGCGCGTACAAAGGGTCGGAGGTGGGGTACAGAACGGGCGTGCGCTCAGGCCACCGCACCGCCCGCAGTATTGCTATCATAAATTCCTATAAAAACAAATTTTATTGTAATGGTAGCATTATTTTCCCGTCCCCTTGCCGCATGATTGGCGAACACAGTTGACGGACCCTGATTGTACAACTGACGCGACGAGGAGTCTCTGAAGCTACGAGGGACTACAGCGCGTCTGTATCGCTGTATCTGCGTGTATACGCGCAGTAAACGCGCGTTTCACGATCGCCCCGTGTGTTTAGGTTACAAGGTTGCGTTTAAATCTCGTTTACGCGCGTCATCTGCGCGTCGTCTACGCGTTTAAACTACGCCGTGTGCTAAAGCCCTAACTGTTTAATAAATGAGATGTTTGAGATGTACATAGATGAATGTTGACTGTAGCACATAATTTATTGTGTTAATGCGCATGAAAAGGAGAATGCCCTCCATTATAGGGCCCTGTAATGCCTGCGCCAATCGGAAAACAAACGAAGTGTATTTGGAGGACAATTCAATGCTCTTCCTATGTAACGAACTATTTTTTTTACATTATCCGAGAATTTGTATTTATTTGTTACTAGTTGTTGCCCGCGTCTTCGTCTGCGATCCAGGATGAATAAAATATAAGTAAAAATCTTTTTAAAAACAAGCTTTTAATGAACTAAAAAGTACTAAATAAAACTTACGTAAACATAGAACTTTAATATTTTCTTAAAAACTTGAGGCTTTCTTCAAATTTAGTGTAATAAGGACATTTACGCCTCAAGCTTTTAAGAAAATATTAAAGTTCTATGTTTACGTAAGTTTTATTTAGTACCTACTTTTTAGTTCATTAAAAGCTTGTTTTTAAAAAGATTTTTACTTATATTTTATTTTCTACTTTTTAGCATTAGAATTGTTTAAATATCTGTTCTATCACAAATCTGACGAATTAGGTTTTCCGGCTACATCATCAGGCCCTGAACACCACCTAATGTCAAATTACTTGTTAATACATGACCAATGAGTACAAACACGATGGTGCTATCATGTTTGATTGAGAAGTTCCCATGGCTACCTTACGGCTCCATCATCAGGCCCTGAACACCACCTAGTGTCAAAGCACTTGTTAATATATGACCAATGAGTCCAAACACGATGGTGCTATCTTGTTTGATTAAGGTTTTCCCATGGGCACCTTCCGGCTCCATCGTCAGACCTTGAACACCACCTAGTGTGAAAGCACTTGTTAATACATGACCAATCAGTCCAAACACGATGGTGCTATCTTGTTTGATTGAGGAGTTCCCATGGCCACCTTCCGACTCCATCATCAGAGCCTGAACACCACCTAGTGTCAAAGCACTTGTTTATGCATGACCAATGAGTCCAAACACGATGGTGCTATCTTGTTTCATTGAGGAATTCCCATGGCCACCTTCCGGCTCCATCATCAGACCTTGAACACCACCTAGTGTCAAAGCACTTGTTAATACATAACCAATGAGTTCAAACACGATGGTGTTATCTTGTTTGATTGAGGAGTTCTTATGCCTAACTTCCGGCTCCATCATCAGACCAGCTTCATGGTATCATTTTTTCAAAATGTCTCGGTAGTTGTATGAGTAAGCCAAGTTTCAGCTCAATTGGATACAAGGAAGTGCTTGAAAAATTGATGACAAAAGGAGTAACCGGAAACACATACGAACAGAGCAAGCTAATATAAAGCTTGTAAAAATAGCTTATTTGTTTCTATGGGTCATTGTCTACCCATGTACCAAATTTCATTCAAATCCGTTCAGCGTGAAAGCGTAACAAACAAACAAACACACAAACTCACTTTCGTATTTATAATATTAGTTAGGATTTACCTACTTAATATTTCGAGGTTAGGTCGAATACAAGAGCTGCGTTGCCCCGCGACTTGTAGCGTGACTGTTCCCTCGTGAGTACATGGGTTAAGGTATTTTAAAAATGAAAAACGTGGATATTATTGACTAGAAATGACTTTTAATCATATTTAATTACGTGTACTTATACATTATTCTATTGGCATTATCATATAAACCGGTCGCATGCAGTGATTTCCCGCGATTTGCATCAGGTCATAGTGTCGGTCCACCATGGAGGGGTCTACTTAAGTGCAGCAGTAGACTTCTTTATATGAATGATGATGTCTTTTATTTTAGAATCGTCTGTCTTCATTCAGAACACATCATATTATGACCAATAAATTGCACGTCCAGTAATTTCCAAATATAACTTCACAGTTATTTCTCTAAACAACATGAAATTCATCGTATAGAATACCACCATAAATATTTTTTTTATGAATTTTTTTTAATGAAATATTTATTTATACTTCTTAATTCAGAATTCTATGTGTGTAAGTACATAAACAGTTAAATAAAATAAATGGTTTGAACTTAAACATAGTGAAGTTTCTCTTTTCATCATTTTTTAGAGAAAATACCTACTTTTAGGTTTTATGTGATGGGGGAGAGCGAGCCATCAACCGGCCACAAATCCTTACAAATCCATAATCCTGGAGATTGAACTCAAAACCACAAAGCAGTCACGGAAGCATTCAAGAAGCAGTTATCTAGTAATATTTATAATCTCGATATTTTGTCAAGTCGTAATAACCATTCAAAGCAGGGGCGGGCGCTATTAGATAAAAGAAAAATAAAATCCCAATTCCTTAGAAGCTTTATTAAATACAACGTCTCTCCTTCTACCAACCCTCTAGTGAGGCCACATGGGCGTTGCTGCTTCGTTGCTTCGACGCACCGCTACGATTTTGACACAATGTGTGCACGGCCAATGCGGTGTCACAACGCATCTCAACGTGCTAGGACGTCGCAGTGCCTCGGTGTTCGTGAACAACATTGCGCTGCGATGCCACTTTTTGCATCCGCTTCGTATGGGGGAATCCTCTTGGGCTCGAAGCATCTGCTTCATATTGGGAAATCCTCTTGGGTTCGATGAATCCGCTTCTTATGGGGGAATTACGAAAACAGGGAAGGAAGGGAAACGACGAAAACAGATGACTTCTATATTTTTTTTAAACAAAAGGGAATTGATTGTTTTTTTTTTATTATCATCATATCTAATTGCAAGTATTTATTTATTTCCTTTCCAAGGAGAAAGTGTCGCGTTATCACTATTTATTGAACACCCCTCGTTGGTTAGTAAGTCCAGACCACAAGCACCGGTATCTACCCAATATTCTACACCAATTTCAGATATTACCTGAGTCGTATTTCTAGCTTTGCATTATCTAAAATACACAAATAGCATAAATACAGTATGCAAGGGTAAACACCGTTGTCACCTAAACCAGTTGACTTAAATATAAAAATGAATGACCCAGTAACAACAAAAAAAAACTTATTTTCATTAAAAGATTTTAAAAAGTAAATATCCGTCACTGTCCCGATACTCATGGATACGGAATGTGGATGGATGGATGTGGAAAAATGTAGATTTTCTTTAAAAAATAAAAGTTGTGTTTTTCCATTGATTTTACGTTCTAAAAATGAAACCAAACCACTGGTTTCAAGGATAACGGTGCTTACACTAACACCCTGTATACAAATACAAGTAGGATGACTGTTATCATGGGCTTACTTTGCGTTGTTTGATAATATTTTATCTGTGTGTCGATCAATCCTCTGGTTCCGCTAGTACCTACCTACTGTGAATGAAAATAGTGGTTAACTGGCGCAGTGGGTACAGTCGCTAATGAAAGTCAGTTAATCCTTTTTTAATATTGAAATTAAAAAAATTACCCTTCTTCTGGGGCAGTCGGGTAAAAAACAGAAACCTAATGAAAAAAAATAAACTTACTTTGAGAAAACATAGTTTAACAAACCCTGACTTGATTCAAATCAGCAACTACTCGGAGTCGGAGGTGACATCCACCATTTATAAAAATCGTCATAAATTGTGGTCATTTTTAACATTTCTTCGTTATTTAAAATGGCACAAAATAAACAATAAGGATCAGTTTCAACATTTTCATGTTGTCTATGATACGAGTAATGATTTTTCCATTTGAAGTACGTTGCATATTCTTCGGGATTATTGATCAATTCATACATTTTTTCTGCTAAATCTTTAGTACTTTGTAGTACAGCGTCCAGGTAAATGCCATCTGGCATAAATCTGTAAAAATATATTAGTAAATTAACCCACATCATTTAAACTTGACAAAATTGGTACTCAGAGCTGAGCAGTGGTAGCCCAGCCATTGGTAACGGCCTCGTCTTACGAGGCATAGGCCGTCGGTTCGATTCCAGGCGAGCACTGAAAGGATGGTGGGCAAGGATATATGGGAGCTGGTCCCACGACGCCCACGGATAAAACCACTGTAGTTTTGAAGACATTACTTCTCCCTTTACTCAGGCCAAGGCACATCAAAATCTGTCCCAGGGTTATTCAGTTCTGACAATGTTAGGTCAGGTTAGGTTAGGTTTGAGCAGGGCAAGTTTCCCACGTTGTGGAAATCTGGTCGTCTGGTCCTGCTCAGGAAGGCGGGGCGCCCTGCGGACTCGCCGTCCGCGTACCGGCCCATAGTGCTGCTAGACGAGGTGGGCAAGCTGTTCGAGCGGATAATCGCAGCCCGCCTCGTCGGCCACTTGTGCAGAGAGGGGCCGGACCTGGACGACAGCCAGTTCGGGTTTCGGCATGGGCGCTCCACAATCCACGCTGTGTCGCGGGTTAGAGTCCTGGCGGAGGAAGCGGTGTCCCGGGGCGGGGTGATGTTGGCGGTGTCCTTGGACATCTCCAACGCCTTCAACACCCTGCCCTGGAGTTGTATTCGGGAGGCACTGCGGTACCATGGGGTGCCTCCCTACCTCCGCCACATCGTTGGGGCTTATTTGTCGGAGAGGTGTGTCACCTACATGGGACGTGATGGCGGAAACCAGCGCCGCATGTCGTGCGGTGTTCCACAGGGCTCGGTTGTAGGCCCGCTCCTGTGGAACATCGGGTACGACTGGGTGCTGAGGGGCGAGCTCAGTCCGGGGGTCGACCTGACGTGTTATGCGGATGACACGCTGGTCACTGCCCGGGGGAGCTCGCACAGGGAGGCAGCGTTGTTGGCAACGGCTGCGGTCTCACAGGTGGTGAGCCGCATACGTCGCCTAGGCCTGGAGGTGGCCCTCAGCAAGTCGGAGGCCATGGTGTTTCATGGCCCCCGGCGGGCGCCGCCACCCGGCTCACACATCGTGGTCGGGGGGGCTCGGATCGCTGTCGAGTCCACCATGAAATATCTGGGATTGGTGCTCGACAGCCGGTGGGACTTCGGGCCCCATTTCCGACGGCTGGCGCCCAAGTTGCTGGGCGCTGCTGGGGCGCTGTCAACGCTGCTTCCCAATCTGGGGGGCCCGAGCGCCGCTTGTAGGCGGCTCTACGTGGGGATCGTGCGATCGATGGCCCTTTACGGGGCCCCGATCTGGGCGGCTGACCTGACGGCCGGTAGTATCGCAGTCTTGCGCAAGCCGCAGAGAGCGATGGCCGTCAGAGTCATCAGGGGGTATCGCACGATCTCCTACGAGGCGGCTTGTGCACTGGCCGGATCCCCGCCCTGGGACCTCGAGGCGAAAGTACTCGCGTCATCGTATCGGTGGCGCGAGGAAGCGAGGGCGCGGGGTGAGCAACCGATGCAGCGACACATAGAGCTGCATCGGTCTCAGCTTCGCGAGGTCCTGGTGGCGGAATGGCGGGACAGGCTTTCACGCTCTACCGCCGGCCTCGACATCATCGAGGCGGTCCGGCCGGTGCTCGAGCGCTGGCTCGGGAGGAGGCACGGCTCCCTGTCGTTTCGGGTGACGCAGGTGCTCTCGGGGCATGGTTGTTTCGGGAAGTATCTGTGTCGCATAAACAGGGAGCCGGACGCTCGGTGTCACCACTGCGTCGACTGCCGGGAGGACACGGCGCGGCATACGCTGGCAGAGTGTGCCGCTTGGGAGGAGCCGCGCCGTGCCCTCATCTCAGAAGTAGGCAGTGACCTCTCGCTGCCGGCCGTCGTTGAGTCGATGGTCGACAGCGAGGAGTCCTGGGACGCGGTGGTTTCCTACTGCGAGACGGTCGTCTCGCAGAAGGAGGCTGCGGAAAAGGAGAGGGAGATCTCGTCCACTCACCCGGCCCGCAGCAGGCGCACCGGGCGTCGGCGGAGGGCGGATAACGCCCTCTTCCAGCCCCCCTAAATGGGTCCAGGGGTGACGGACTCGGGGACGTCCGTCGCCCCCCAAACATCAGGACCCGAGGTGGCGGCGCGTAGTGTTCCACGCGCGCCCCTCTTAGACGTCACGGGGGGAGTCAAACACCTCACTCCCCCCCCTGACCCGAGGAGGCCCGCAGCGGCGGCACCAGTCGGGGGTTGCGGAAGATTTTCACGTTCCCGCGACCCCCGGCGTAGGTGTGAGTCGGAACACCGGGGTGGTTTTTAGTCAGTAAGAGTCTGACAGACCCCTCCGCCCGCCCCAGGGCGGAGGACATCCATGAGGATTTTCCACCCCGGAAAAAAAAAAAAAAAAAAAAGGTTAGGTTAGGTTTGGTCAGGTTAGGTTAGGTTAGGTTTTTAGCGGAAAGGTGTGTCACCTACAGGGGACGCGACGGCGGAGGCTGACCCGACATTTCGTGCGGTGTTCCACAGGGTTCGGTCGTTGGCCCACCCCTGTGGAACATCGGGTACGACTGGGTGCTGAGACGCGAGCTCCAGCCGGGTGTGGCCCTGGTGTGTTACGCGGACGACACGCAGGTCACGGCCCGGGGAAGCTCGTACAGGGAGGCAGCGTTGCTGGCGACCTCTGCTATTAAGCTTTTAAGTGCTATCTGAGTGGGCGAGAGTGGTCCCAGCACGGCCAGCCACCACGTGTGAATTACATAAAAGAGCAGATAACACTGAACATTTTTTACTATGACACCTTCAAAATCTGTCCTGGAGGAACCGAGCTACGTGCATCTAAAGTATTTTTCTCTGTCCGACGCTTACCTCAAACACTGTTAGTACTAGACAGCTGTTATCTGGCATGGATATACATATTAATCACACCGACAAAGCAGTAATATAAAATCGAGAAATTCATATTTTTTTAGGGTACCTCCCCTACAAGTAAAGTGCGGATGGTGTTTTTTTTTCTTCTCTATCCCATGGTGTGGGATGTGGTTGGAAAGTCCGGTTGAAAATATTGGGAGTCTGTGAAAACCATTTTTGCATTGAGGGATCCGTTTAAGAAATATTAAGCTTTTAAGTGCTATCTGAGTGGGCGAGAGTGGTCCCAGCACGGCCAGCCACCACGTGTGAATTACATAAAAGGGCAGATAACTCTGAACATTTTGTACGATGACACCATTAAAATCTGTCCCGGAGGAACCGAGCTACGTGCATCTGAACTATTTTTCATATAATTGATATCTGACCTTTTTTTTTTTTTTTTTTTTTTTTTAAAGCGGTGAAAAATGCCTATCGCATACCACACCGTCCGGGGAGACGGTTTGGTTATGTGGGGCTTGCACCCACTAAAAACACCGCCGTGAGCCTGCTGTCGCCTTAATGGATGAGCCGCGAGAACTGCTATGCATGACATTCGCGACCCATCCAGCGCAGCCCGCCTCCGGGCACCAAACTCCTTTGGCGATGTCCGGGCTCACCTGGGACACCGCCACCACTCATGAGGGCCGTGCAATGCGACGACGATAGACTCCCCGATCTATCGCCCGCTGGCACCTCCTAGGGCGGCATCAGATCGCCGTGGCGCCTCCTCCGCCGCCCTGTTCTCCTGCGACGAATCGCGTCAGCGAGGGAGTCTTCCTCCCTGACGCGCTCCGCCGCCTCCTTCTGCGAGATGACATCCTCGCAGAAGGACGCCACCGCCTCCCATGCCCCCCTGCTGTCGGCCATGGCTTTGGCTACGGCCGGCAAGGACAAGTCCGCCCCGATTGTTCCTGCGAGAGCACGGCGCTGCACCACCCAGGCAGGACAATGCTCGAGGGTGTGAAGCGCCGTGTCCTCGCTGCAGCCGCACTGGTGACACACGGGAGTCGCCTCCCGTCTAGCTACCTTGTGCAGGTATTTGCCAAAGCAGCCATGCCCCGACAACACCTGCACCAGACGGAAGGACAACGTCCCGTGTCGCCTCCGTATCCACTCTTCCAGGATCGGCTGGATGGCCCCCACGGTCCAGTGACCAGCACTGGGCATCTCCAGCCTCACCTTCCATTCGCTCAGCATACGGGCTTGAGCTTCCCCACGCCATCTCTTAATTACTTCAGGCGGCGGGCGCCTGCCACTCTCCGCCTGAAGGTCCGCCACACGTCGGTAGACTACGGCGAGCACCTGCGCCTCCAGGTCCCACGGGGGTGTACCCGCGAGGGCGCACGCCGCTTCAGCTGATACTGTGCGGTATCCGCGTATGACCCTGACCGCCATGACTCTCTGTGGCCTCCGCAGTAGAGCCTTGTTCTGGGCAGACAGGGACTCCGCCCACACCGGGGCCCCGTAGAGCGCCATCGAGCGAACCACCCCCGTGTATAGCCGTCGGCAAACCACGTTAGGTCCGTCCAGGTTCGGCAGCAGCCTGCTGAGGGCGGACGCCGTGCCGATCAGCTTTGGCGCAAGTTTAGAAAAGTGCTCGCCGAAGTTCCACCTCCGGTCCAAAACCAGGCCCAAGTATTTCATGCTTGCCCGCACCGCTATCGTTGCACCACCAATAGTGAGGTGTGCGTTAGCCGGTGGCCGGCGTCTGGGCGCATGAAATACCAGGGCCTCCGTCTTTTCAAGCGCCACCCTGAGGCCCAGTGCCCCGATTCGCCCCACGAAGAGGGAAGTGCCTTCGATGGCTGAGCGTGCTGCTTCTTCGTAGCTCCCTCCCCGGGCCGTGACGAGAGTGTCATCAGCGTAGCAGATGACGCCCTGCCCGGGGGAGAGCAAACAGCGCAAGGCCCAGTCGTAGCCTATGTTCCACAAGAGCGGACCCAAAACCGACCCCTGGGGAACACCGCACGTGATGGCCCTGCGCACAATTTCGCCGTCGCGTCCCTCGTAGCAGACGAACCGCCCCTGCAAGTAGTCAGCTACCAGTTGCCTCAGGTAGACGGGCACCTGATGGTAGCGGAGTGCCTCCTCGATACAGCTGAACGGCAGAGTGTTGAACGCGTTAGCGATGTCTAAAGATACCGCCAACAACACCCCGCCCTGAGCAACTGCATCCTTCGCTTTGGCCTTGAGGCGCAGGATGGCGTCTATTGTTGATCGCCCTGCCCGGAAACCGAACAGGGCGTCCGACAAGTTCGGGCCGACTTCTTCTAAGTGCCGGACGATGCGGGTGGCGAGAATCTTCTCTAGCATCTTCCCCGCCTCGTCCAGCAAAACAATCGGCCTATACGTTGATGGAGACTCCGGGGGCCGCCCTGCCTTCTGCAGCAGCACAAGTTGTCCCTCCTTCCAGGCCTTAGGAAACTGTCTCGACGTCAGACAGGCATCAAACAGCTCCCTAAGCCTAACTTCTAGGGCCGCTTCCAGAGACAGGGCCAGCACCCTTGCGGGCACCCCATCCGGTCCGGGGGCAGTCCTTTTGGACCGCGCCCGCAGAATTGCTGCCCCCATCTCCGCGTCAGATATTGGGGGAGTCTCCACCTCCGTATCTTGGTCTGCCTCCGCTTCGGCCATGGTCGGGGAAGGGTGATCCGCCCGCTCCGGGAACAATGTCTCCACGACCCTGAGGAGGAACTGAGGCTGGAGGGTTTCCGTCAGTGGGGGGCCTTGGGCGCGAAGTTTCTTCCGCGCCGCACGGTACGGACGCCCCCATGGATCACGGTTTAGATCCTCCAGTGCCTCAGCTCTCGACTGCTCCTTCCCTCGACAGATCGCCAACTGCAGAGCCTCCCGAGCATTGCGGTATGACTCATGCAGTTGGGACTGATGGAGCTCCAGCTCTTCATGGCGGCGGCGTAGCCTGCGAACCTGTGAGTAGGTCCTCCGGGCAATTATACAGGCCGCGCGGAGGTCTGCTATCTCCCGGGACCACCAGTAGACCGCCCGCTTTGGAGGTTGTCTTCGAGAGCGAGGCATGGCTGCATCGCACACAGCCGTCATGGCGTCGCGAAAGCGGTCAGCCTCAACGTCGACTCCCTCTGCTGGAGAGGACAGCCAAGCCTGCACAATGGCGGCTTCCTCTAGGAGGTCCCCGTCAAGCCGCTTCAATGCCCATCGCGGGAACTGCCGAGTATCAGGTCGTGGAGACACTGTTGGGCCCGAAGAAGTGGTGGAGATATCCATACAGATGTACAGGTGATCCGATAGAGTCTCCACACTCTCCAGGACCCGCCAACCCTGAACCCGTGCGGCGACAGCAGGGGTAGCGAACGAGAGGTCCACTATTGACCCTCCATGCTGCCGCACGCACGTGTTAACGGAGCCCCTGTTTAAAAGACAGAGGCCCGCAGCTGTCGCCCATTCCTCAACCGCTTCCCCTCTGACGTCCGTCCGGGGGGAACCCCACGAAGTGGACTTCGCATTGAAGTCCCCCACGACGATGGCTTGGGACGGCATCATTCGCCGAACCGAGGTCCCCAGGCGGTCCAGGAAGTCCTCGAATTCCGCTAGGCTTTTGTTTGGGGAGAAATAAACTCCGAAGAGAATTATCTCTCCCCAGGTGGCCGCAACAAATCCCCGACTCCTCTCCCTGATGGCAAGTGGAGCCGAGGAGCTAATAATAACGACGGAGCCGTCTATGTCACCTACCCAGTCAGGGCGAGCAGGGATGAAATACGGCTCCGCCACTACAGCCACACCAATCGACCGCTCCGCCATGGTTTGAAGAACTAAGTCCTGCGCACCGGCGCAGTGGTTCAGGTTCGCCTGGAGGAGAGAATGACCACGAACTGGGTCCATTATTAGTCCGTAATCATTATCGCCCCCTGCGATGGCTCCTCCAATTGCGCTGCGCCGGAAGCGGTCGACAGCATAGTTGTAGCACCGTCCTTGCGAGAGCGGACTGGCGGCTTGCAGTCCTTTCTGCCGGTGATGTGGTTGGCAGGTCGTCCCGCAGCTGTGCACAGTAAGCAGTGTGGGTCGGCAGAGCACGCGGACGCCAGATGCCTCGGCTCGCCGCAGCGGAAGCAGTGTCCACTGAGGTCAGTGCCAGAGTCGCACTTCCTGCTCGCGTGTCCCAACCCCCAGCACCTGTAGCATCTCATGGGCCGAGCGTCCAGAACCACGACCCTGGCAGAGCTCCAACCCACCAAGAGCCGGCCGGTGTCAGCCAAGGTCTTCGCTACTGCGATGGGGCACTGGGTCCAGACAGAGCTGGCGCCTCCCGGGCCAGGTCGGATTGGACCGACTCGCACCGCATCTGGAGAGCAACCAGTCTTACGCGCGATCGCGTCCTGCACGTCCTGCCCAGACACGGAGTCGTCAAGGCCCGAGATGCGCAGTTCAGCGCACTTCGTCGGCCTTGAGACCTTGACCTCCTCTGCGAAGACCGCTCGCAGTTTCTCAGCGACGCGGTCTGCCCCCACTGTGCCTTCGGCCCCTGGGAATTCCAGCATGCGGGCTCCGGTTAAGGCCTGTCGAAACCTGACATCTGTTATGCCAAGCTCCTCCAGGTTCACGGCTTGCCTGGCCTTAGTGAGGACGGCCGCGTACGTGACGCCCCTCTTCACTGCCTCAGGCTGCAGTGTGAGCACTACCGCAGCAGACCGGGGCGCACGAAGCCCTCGCTTTCTTTTCTTGGACTTCTTGGGCCCGGCAGGCTGGTCTCTCCGTGTGGTGGAGGCCGCTGGAGCTTTATTTGCCGCCGAGTAAGGAGAACCATCGTTCTTCTTCTTCTTCTTTCCTTTTTTCTTCCTCCTGACGGTCTGCCAGCCCTCGCGAGTAGCCGCGGATGGGTGCACAGCGGAGGCCCGCTCAGTGGCTGTTGGAACGGATCCACTTGGAGGGGAGCCCCCCCTCGTCTCCGGCACTCGAGACGGCACCTGAGGAGCCACGGAAAGCCGCTTCGGACCCTTGATAGTGCCGCCGGCGCAGTCAGCCGCAGAAGTCCTGCGGTCCGCTGCCAGTGGCGGTCGATTGCTCCTCGCCGGCAGGAGGCGGTCCTCGATGCCAGCAAACCGAGCGTCCATTATTTTCCCGATCTGGGAAACTATGGCATGCACCTGCATCTCGCTCATGGCTTCCCGTGCCCCCTGTGACCCCTGCGGGAGTGACCTCACCGGAGCAGAGGAGCTCCCGGACTTTGCGGAGACCAACTGTCGCGGATCTTCCGGTCGCACCCGGAGAGACACAACTTCCTCCCGGAGAGCCAACATCTCTTGACGGAGTGCTTCGACCTCCGTCCGCAGTCGGTCGTTCAGCAGCTGGAGTCTTCGGGTCTCCTCGCTGGAGCTCCTGCTGGCGAGCTCCTCTATGGCCAATTTGACTCGCTCGGCTGCCTCTCTAATTGCCCGCTGGCTCGTGCCCTTCAAGTTTTTGGACTTTCGAGTGGTATCTAAAACTACCTCGATGTCCAGAAGGGCCCTTTGCTCCAATTTGTCTGCTGAGGTGGATGAACTCTGTCCCACTGGAGGAACCTCAGCGCTGACACGTGCCTCAACCCCCTCATCCACATTCGCGCTAACGGCCAATTGGCACGCTGGCGACACGCTCCGGCAGTCCGATTCACTCTCTTCAGAGAGCGAGCCACGTTGAGTGCCTGATCGGAGGAAACGACCTCTACCGTCTCGCGCGGGTCTCCGACCTCTTGATGTCGCCGCCTTGGAAGGTACCTTCCGAGGTGGCAACATCTCCTCGCTTTCGTTGGGTCGCTTGAGAGGTCCCGGCAATGCAATCGGATACCCTTGGCTGCCCACCTCAGCCCTAGCACTGTCGCTTGACGACACGCCGGACACCATATTATGCGATGAGTTGTCGGACACCGACAACTCATTCACCCTCTCCAGAACAACACACGGTTCCGCTGGAGCCACTGCTCCCATCCTCATTGACGCTGCGCCATATAATGACACTGCGTCCGCCTTCTCCTTCTCCACATCTTTTGATTTTTTATATATTAGTTTATCCATTTTTAATCCCACGAGTAGATATAGGTCAGAATGTCCACCTGGCAGAGCCTAGATACCAGGTAAGCCTACATACTGCAGAGTGCGGCAGGTGCTCTACAGGGGAAGCGCTAGCGACTGGTCCCCCACCAGCCACTCATCCTCTCGCCGCGCTTCAAAACTTAGGATTAGGTGGTTTTTTATCTTAGAGGTAGCCTTCCTCTGGGCCAGGCAATTAAGCCAAGCCCCCGACGGCGGCATTAAACATGCCTCCGTTCGCTGTCCGGCCAACCCGACTCAGCGAACCCGCCGAAAGTTCTCTCGTTGAAGACAACTCCTCAACGAGAGAAACACGCGCCGCCTTGGTGCGCCTGCACCGCAGCGGCATGGTCACGTCAACTGTCGATCGACTATCGTCGATCGATCAGGAGCGACCCCGTCCCGGTGTCTCTCTTAGTCTGGTCTCTCACTTGGGCCTTTCCGGCATGAGTAACTCTACCGGCAGAGCCCCAAGATCATTGAGACGCGCAAGCCCCACCACGACGACAACGTGGAGACACCCTCGGTGGGGAATTGATATCTGACCTAACCTAACCTAACTTATTCAGAACGGCCAGCCAGTACGTGTGCATTACTTAAAAGAGCAGATAAAACTGAACATTTTTTATTACGACACCATCAAAATCTGTCCCGGAGGAACCGAGCTACGTGCATCTAAAGTATGTTTCTCTCTCCGCGGCTTAGCTCAAACACTGTTAGTACTAGACAGCTGTTATCTGGCATGGATAGACATATTAATCACGCCGACAAAGCGTTAATATTAAATTGAGAAAATCATCTTTTTCAGGGTACCTCCCCTACAAGTAAAGTGGGGATGGTGTTTTTTTTTCTCCTCTATCCCATGGAGTGCGGTGTCGTTGAAAAGGTTGTTTGAAAATATTGTGAGTCTGTGAAAACCATTTTTGGACTCCGGGCTCCGTTTACGAAATATTAAGCTTTTAAGTGTTATCTGAGTGGGCGAGAGTGGTCCCAGCACGGCCAGCCACCACGTGTGAATTATATAAAAGGGCAGATAACACTGAACATTTTTTACTGTGACACCATTAAAATCTGTCCCGGAGGAACCGAGCTACGTGCGTCTGAAGTATTTTTCATATCATTAATATCTCCCCTAACCTAACCTAACTTATTCAGCACGGCCAGCCAGTACGTGTGCATTTCTTAAAAGAGCAGATAAAACTGAACATTTTTTATTCACACGTGGTGGCTGGCCGTGCTGGGACCACTCTCGCCCACTCAGATAGCACTTAAAAGCTTAATATTTCGTAAACGGATTCCTCAATCTAAAAATGGTTTTTACAGACTAACAATATTTTCAAATGGCCTTTCTAACGACACCCCACACCATGGGATAGAGAAGAAAAAAAACACTATCCCCACTTTACTTGTAGGGGAGGTACCCTTAAAAAAGATGATTTTCTCGATTTTATATTACCGCTTTGTCGGCGTGATTAATACGTCTATCCATGCCAGATAACAGCTGTCTAGTACTAACAGTGTTTGAGCTAAGCCGCGGACAGAGAAAAATACTTTAGATGCACGTAGCTCGGTTCCTCCGGGACAGATTTTGATGGTGTCGTAATAAAAAATGTTCAGTTTTATCTGCTCTTTTAAGTAATGCACACGTACTGGCTGGCCGTTCTGAATAAGTTAGGTTAGGTTAGGTGAGATATTAATGATATGAAAAATAATTCAGATGCACGTAGCTCGGTTCCTCCGGGACAGATTTTAATGGTGTCATAATAAAACATTTTCAGTTTTATCTGCTCTTTTAAGTAATTCACACGTAGTGGCTGGCCGTGCTGGGACCACTCTCGCCCACTCAGATAGCACTTAAAAGCTTAATATTTCGTAAACGGAGCTCTGAATTCAAAAATGGTTTTCACAGACTCCCAACATTTTCAAACGGCCTTTCCAACGACACCCCACACCATGGGATAGAGGAGAAAAAAAACACCATCCCCACTTTACTTGTAGGGGAGGTACCCTTAAAAAAGATGATTTTCTCGATGTTATATTACCGCTTTGTCGGCGTGATTAATATGCCTATCCATGCCAGATAACAGCTGTCTAGTACTAACAGTGTTTGAGCTAAGCCGCGGACAGAGAAAAATACTTTAGATGCACGTAGCTCGGTTCCTCCGGGACAGATTTTGATGGTGTCGTAATAAAAAATGTTCAGTTTTATCTGCTCTTTTAAGTAATGCACACGTAGTAGCTGGCCGTGCTGGGACCACTCTCGCCCACTCAGATAGCAATTAAAAGCTTAATATTTCGTAAACGGAGCCCGGAATCCAAAAATGGTTTTCACAGACTCACAATATTTTCAAATGGCCTTTCTTACGACACCCCACACCATGGGATAGAGAAGAAAAAAAACACCATCCCCACTTTACTTGTAGGGGAGGTACCCTTAAAAAAGATGATTTTCTCGATTTTATATTACCGCTTTGTCGGCGTGATTAATATGTCTATCCATGCCAGATAACAGCTGTCTAGTACTAACAGTGTTTGAGCTAAGCCGCGGACAGAGAAAAATACTTTAGATGCACGTAGCTCGGTTCCTCCGGGACAGATTTTGATGGTGTCGTAATAAAAAATGTTCAGTTTTATCTGCTCTTTTAAGTAATGCACACGTACTGGCTGGCCGTTCTGAATAAGTTAGGTTAGGTTAGGTGAGATATTAATGATATGAAAAAAACTTCAGACGCACGTAGCTCGGTTCCTCCGGGACAGCTTTTGATGGTGTCATAATAAAAAATGTTCAGTTTTATCTGCTCTTTTAAGTAATTCACTCGTAGTGGCTGGCCGTGCTGGGACCACTCTCGCCCACCATCCTTTGTGCAATTTGCTTTATTACCACTGTTCTTATTACTCGAAAACACAAGGCGAAGCCGAGTGTGATAATAGTATCACATGAGTGTTTTAATACCTAATTATTTACAGTTGCATACCAGATTAATTTATCTACACCCATGATATGAATCTTCTATAAAAGTTTCTTTGCAATACCAATACCGAACATAAATGGCGCGGTACGACGTGAATTCGAATTTTTCGAATTCGAATGTGTGTTGTTTTTAAATTACAGTGCTTTGTTAGTGAAACGCTCGTAAATGACAATGTTCTTTGTTTGAAATGAGTTGCATTATGAAATTCAGTACAACATTATAACACCCGTTTGAATGATACTATGACACTGGTTGTTTTAATGTTGGCAATAAGCTAACTGTTTCAGAAACTTTTATAGAAGATTTATAGCATGGGTGTAGATAAAAAAAATTAAGTAACGGTTCGTGACGAAACTATGTCCTAGAACCAAAACCACGAAGACATGACGTGGCGTTTACTATACCATGCACTGGGTCCACGTGGTGAATCACGGCCCATTCCGTCCAACAGAGAGAAGGCTCGAGTCCCAACGGTGGGAACGTTATAGTCTGATATGACTATTTGTGTAATTATCTACCCATGCTATAAATAGTCTATAAAAGTTTCTGAAATAGTTAGCTTATTGCCAACATTAATACTCTCATTAAGTGTCATACTAACTACACTCCTTTGCAAAAAAAACGGGCGGTTTTGATTTTTCTACATTATTGGTAAATTTTAGTTAGTTGTAAAGAGGTTTTAATTGCCAAACTATGTACTGGGTACTGGCACTTAATAAAGAGTCTGGGTATGAAAAAAAGTTAATTCCAAATTCGAAACTTTAAAAAAATTAATGATTAATCCCTTTTTCAGTTTAACTTAATTTACGCGGGTTTACGGTTAAAAAGTTATCAGGCAACTAAAACTAACTACTCGTTATTTTGAGTAGAATAATTTATGTTTGTCGCATAATCCAGCCTTATTGTGACTTAAAAAAGATATCTTTGTGTCGATATAATGGTAGAAAAAGCAATAAGAGCTTGTAAAATTATAGCGCTGCTGGAAGAGGGGTGTAGCAAATGTTACGTCTCACAGCGGTTAAACGTGAGTCGCTCAACCGTCCAAAGAACCTGGACTCGATACCACGAGACAGGTTTCGTTCAAAGAAAGCAAGGTTCTGGGAGAAAATGTTGCACACAGCCACGAGACGACCGCTTTTTAGTGACTCAGGCGCTGAGGAACCGCAAATGCAGTTACATAGACCTCAAAAGAAACCTTGAAGAGGTACGAGGAGCACAAGTTAGCCTATGGACAGTGCGGAGGAGGCTTATAGCGGCTGATATACGCAGCCGGCGACCAGCGCGGGCCCCCAAGTTACTCAGTGAGCACCGGATTGCTCGATTGAGGTTCGCTAGAAATTGCCTATCTTGGACACTAGGTAACTGGAGTAGCGTACTCTTCTCCGATGAGGCTCGAATTTGTCTGAATGGTGAGGACCGACGTCAGCGAGTGTTACGAAGACCAGGGGAACGCTATGCCGACGTGTGTTTTGAAGAAACCCTTATGGTGCCCAGCCCAGCCCTTATGGTGGAGACTCCGTTATGTTTTGGGCGGGCGTAACTTCCAGCTATCGTAACGAGATAGTATTCATTGAAAATGGCTTACTAAATGCGCAAAGGTACAAAACAGAAATCCTTTGTCAACATGCACAACCCGCACTGACTGCGATTGGCGAAGAAGCCATTTACATGGACGACAATGCTCCGGCCCACCGTTCTGGCGACGTAGATGCTTATATGCAAGAGGTTGGTATTCGTCGTTTGGATTGGCCAGCGCGGAGCCCCGACCTTAACCCCATCGAGCACGTCTGGGACCTCCTAAAAAGGCGAGTACGATCTGTCCAACCACTTCCACAAAACATCAGAGAGCTTAAACGTGTGATCTCGGCTGAGTGGGAACACATTCCACAGGACACCATCAAAAGCCTGGTGGAAAGCATGCCAGGACGATTACATGCCGTAATCACTGCAAGGGGAGGTAATACTCGTTATTAATTTTTATTTTGTAATGTCTTTTTTTATTAAAATACCATAAAAATACTCGATGTCTTAATTTAATTATACCGATAAAAAAATCCATTTTAACACGGCTGTCTGTTTACATTGACTAAAACACCGATTCCAGGATTCAAGTGTTAAAAACTATTATTCTCATTGATACTAAGAAATTACTATCATTTATGCTAATGACATAATAAAAATATTAATGTTATCCATAGAAAAGCCCATTATTGTAAGGTGCCCGTTTTTTTTTGCAAAGGAGTGTATAATATCATCCAAACGGCTGTTATACTGTTGTACTAAATTTCATAAAACTACTCATTTTAAAACAAGAACATTGTCATGCAGGCGCGTTTCATTAACAAAGCACCGTAATTAAAAAAAAATATATATAGTTTATTTGAATGCGTAAAAATCAAATTCACGTGGGTCGAATACCTCCATTTTTGTTCGATATTAGTATTGTAAACCTTTTATAGAGGATTCATTTCATGGGTGTAGAAAAAGTCTTGTATGCAACTGTTAATAATTAGGTATTAAAACACCTCATTTGATACTATTACACCCAACATATATTATGAAACCCACAATCGTGTTTTAATACTATTATACAACGTGCCGCTACAATGGCGACATTAATTTAACACACTTATACGATTTCGCGTATTCGTTTTATGAAATTATTTGAGCAACCTGTACTTATAGAACTGTAGCGAAGAGGTCATTTGCCGGGGTCACGGATCATATGTAAGCGAATAGAAGGAAAGCCGCGCAATTTCTTAGAAATTATGACGACCAAGGAACTTACCGATAGAACGTAAGCCAGCTGGTAGTTAGCTTCATGATTGAATCTTTTACACAGAGTGATCTCAATTTTGGGTATGTTTTTATTATTTAGTTTGTTTGAATATTTAAATTTTCGAATTATTTTATTTTATTATAATTTTTATGTTTACTGGCTACTAGCCCTACCCGTGTGTTAAATTAATGTCGCCATTTGTTGATATTTTGGGTTGATAAATTAAACTAACTCGGATAATGCACATAACGTAACTGCCACGAGTTCTGAACAACAAGATGGATGAGATGAGATGAAACAGGAAGGAAGTATTGCCAACATAATGCCAGTGAGGCAAACTTAAAAAAACAAATATAAATGCGTTCTCAATTCCTAACACTCCCTCCAGAATACAAACTCTATCATCTCCTGGTCTATCATAATCACACCTGCCTCACGATTTCTATTTATATTGATGCACATACACTGCTGTATCTCACCCAGATCTCTCATGCAAAATTCTTCTTTTAAAATATATCTTTGATATCTGTTGCTGTTTTCTTATCACCTGTAAAAATTAAGAAATCATCCACCCATAATGCAATAAATATCATTATTGATTCAGTCACTGAATAATAAATAAATGAATCAATTTTTGACCTTTACAAGCCAATTTTAAGCAGAACATTGTTTAATTTCAGGTTCCATTGACGGCAAGCTTGCTTGAGCCCATAGATTGATTTATGTAGGTGACATACCTGACCATTCTCTTCATAGCATTCTGGTTGTGACATGTAGATTTCGGTGTCTATGTCACCCTGAAGAAATGCTCTTATGGCATCCATCTGACCCATTTCTAAATTATATTTAGCAGCTAGAGCAAGCAAGAATCGAACTGAGGTATATCTTACCACAGGAGCATAAACCTCATCATAATCATTTTCTTTTCTTTGTTGCACACCCTTTAATTACCAATCTTGCTTTAAAACGAACAATCTCTCCTTTCTCATTCGTTTTACTTTTAAATACTGTGACTGTACCTAAATTACCCTAGGCTGATAAAATTTTCGTTTTTCCTAATTATGCTAATATTAGTGTTTTAGGTCGGTTTCCCCGTAGGGGAAAGAACAGTGCCCCGCCGAATCCGCACTGTTCTGTAGGGCTCGTCCCAGACTTGGTCACCCTCCCACCGACATAAGAAATGAATTCATTAAAGAAGTCCGATGCCTTGTCCCATTAAAAGGCAAGGAAAGGATTGAATGAGATTGTAAATAAGACATGAATTCATGGTTATGAATAATTGGATGTGGTTTTAGAAAGTTAATAAATAGTACAGGGATGCAAAGTATATTATAAATCTGTGAGTAACCCTTACGTTAGCGTAACAGGTATTTGGTCAGTCATTACTTACACGATACCTCACATCCACACTCGGAGTACTCAGAGATACACTTCCATAAAGTGACGCAAGCGGCTTTTCAGCGGCATCGTGTCGTCAACATGCCCTTTTGGAGACATGGTCCCTAGCAGTTCTCTCGAACTGATAAACGTGACGAAGCGGCTTTCCCTGCGGCAACCGTGCGACCGTCCTTGTCTAGCAACGGGGCGGCTAGTTCCAGCGGCGTACGTCGGCGTCATGCTCATATGGAGACATGGTCCCTATCAGTCCTTGGACTGAATATGAAATAACTGTGGTCACCCAAACCCCTGGAAGTTCACCCTTTGCACAACAAGCATATCTGTAAGACACGTGTTCATGTCAGCCTGACCGAATTATTGGTCTGAGATAAAGAATACAACATTCATAAATTACTAGGTATTGGAGTTGAGAACCGAGTCCCAAGAATCATTATTTAATAGAGTTTTGGATAATCTCTCTCTTAAAGTCAGAGGCAAAGAATACATAATTCAAGAATTAGGTCGATACTACGTAATAAAGCAGAGAATCAAATCTCAAGAATCATTAATTAAGTAGAGTTGTGGGTCAACTCTCTTGAAGGCCTATAGACAGTCCCAAAGCGCCCACCCTTCACCACTTCCTAGTGTTTGAGCTGGGGAGAAGAAGTAGCGCAACAAACTCCCCAGCAACACGTCTCTGTCTGTTTAGTTAAAAGAACTTTAATAACATTACCAGCCAAGGATAATTATTATAATGAAAGACTCACCCAGTCGCACCAACAAACACACACACATACTACGTTAAATACTAGATTACTCTAAACTGGGCTTTAACCCAACTATATTTAACTTAATAACTAATAGTCGCTATCTTACGACAGCCCACTCGGACATGGCCTCTTGGTATTCACCAAACCTCCTAACTTAACTAGCTTAGACACAGACGTCCGTACCCTATCGAGGTCTACAACCAAGTGTCCTTCTGGACTTCAAAATCAGCCCTCAATTCTTAAAACACCACGTTCAGCCAGCGCGTCTTCCCACAGTTTCGCAAAATAGATTTATTGCCGTTTTTGTACAATTTCTCAATTGTTTTAAAAGGGTCCGTTTGGGTATTGCCTGGGCTCAGTTTATGGTTACCATATGTGCAACTAGTATTGTCCTAAGATTAGAAATCGGATATTTTAAGTCGTTTCTTAAGAGTTTGTTGAATTATTGCCTTCGACCTTTTCGTGGCACTTGTCCATAGCTTGTTTCCCATAAAATAGAGAATTTATGTCTTCCTAAGAGGCACGAACTATGTGCTTGTTTTAAAATAAATATAATATTTTGTTATTAATTAGGGATAGGTGACAGACAGTCACATTCCCCCCTCTGAAAATCAGACGCGTGACGTAGTACAGCGTATGAGCTTTCAAAATAGGATGAACTCTGCCTTTGAATGAAAGTGTTTTAGAATATATACCCATAGGTACGCTACGCTCACAATGGTGCTGCTATGTCAACCTAATCAAATAATTAATTATAGTTGCTCCAGTTAGAACATGAATCATGAATCATGAATGGCTAAAGTAGACTCATCCTTCATGGGGTACTGTTTAAAATGTTACAATAAAATACCTCCCCACATACTCCAACTGAATGAAACAAAATTTAAATCTTGTATAAAACGCACACTATGCCGCCAAGCATATTATAAATTGGGGGATTACATCACTGACAAAAATGCTTGGCTCAGCGCTGGTCCAGCTCCACAGGGCGCAACAACTAATTGATTAGCATACGAAAATATTGTTGGAGCTGCTGAAGATTGTAAAAACTATCTTTACATTGTATAAATTCAATCTCCTAGTATTGTATAACTGCATAGCACATGTGTGTGAGCACTATGTACTTACCTAAGTACGTTAAAGCTACCATTTACTAGGGACGTCTTTCATTGACTTGAATGTGCCCTGGCGGCTGAAAGCATGTCATGCTCACTTTAATGTCTCGCTGGTGGTGGCGTGTGTGTTGGATCATTAAGTTCCCTTCAAAATGGTTGAGCTGAATGGTGCTGATCCATGCGTCATGTTCGTGAACGGGCGCCATCAGTAGGGACTGGTCATCTATTAGCTGCCACGGCTTATTTTGATTTATTTTAATTTTTGAATTGTTTTGTATCATTTTATCTTTTATTTACGGACTCTTTTAACCTGCACGTTTTTCTACATTGTACTCACATGTATGATTCCATAAATCCATTCCATTGAATGATGTAAACAACATATTGTAACAATATTCTGATTTAAAAGAGTGTCCGTGGAGTTTCTTGCCCGTTCTTCTCCATAGGAACCTACTACGCTTTGGAATGGGCAACTAGCTTCATATTTTCTGACTGACCGACCCTTTGACAATTCAAAAGTGCCTGTAATTGGTTTATTTGAAATAAATGCTTTGAGTTTGAGTTTGAGTTTGAATCCAATAAGATCCCAATAAGTTGCAATGTCTGCTATAATCTGTTTCGCATCTTCAATCGATACTATAATTTCTCCATAATATTTGAATTTATTCTTGTTGAAAATACTCTTGCCCTATACAAATCACACTACCGCGCTTCAAGTAAGTTCAGAAGACCTGTGCATGCTTATAATGTAGTTTTACATACCAGGGTCTCTTTCAAGAGTATTAGTGTTATCGTGGCACGCTACCTACAGTGCTCCCTCGTTCTAAACTCAGCCTATCGTAGTTGCCGCTGAAGAGAGGCCTCTCCTTATGCATCTCAATGCTGAGTCAGCTTGGTCAACTGCCCGCAGTCGTATCCAGTAACTGAAATAGTCCGCACATAAACATATTAGATTTTATTCCAATTGGGCACCCCCCTCTGATTCTAAGAGGTTAGAGCAGTTTTGAAATCCAATAAGAGTTGGAAAACTATACTGATTAGAAAATTTAGGAATCCTAGACTGTCCAAACAATTGTTGGCTTATTAGCACACAATGCTGTTAAATACCCCTCAGATTATAAAAATATTGACAAGAGCATTCTATGGTATATTCGAACTGATAACTATAGAAGCAAGTACCAAAGTCCTAAAACATAAACCTATAAAATTGTATTTTGTGAGATAGCAAAAATCATACCACGTAGATAATTATGAGTAACTGAGGTGTCTAATAAAAGTGAAACTTAGCTTCGTAACAGGAGCCACGCTACAGCCACTGCTGTTGAAGTCAGCCGATGGCAGCTGATTTTGCAGAAACTTTTTAGGAAACGCAAGGCACGAACAAGGTTTTGCCATAGCGTAGTCGCGGCCAAGTGACGACTTAAACATCCTGGAATTTGAAATAAGGCCACACGAGTATCTATTCAATTTATATCACATACGCCTGCTGATTGCAGAGTTAGAAAGATTTGTTTACTTCTCCTCTTTCATTTTTGTTTCTTTTATAAACATCACAGATGGTGATACTTTAGCCTATTAGCTAATAAGTAATTTAATTTAACTTAAACTATTAGGTAACTTTAAAATTAAGAAATCGTCCATTAACGTATTTCATATTCACACTGCAGTCTTGGTAAATTAATAGTCATTTTATAAGCATTACGCTTCTTAGGTCTTAGTTACTAATAATATTAGGTTTACCCATAATAAGGCTGTGTCTTATACCTAAGCTCACTCCACACACACACACACTCATAAATCTCAACTGAACAAACTTATATCATATTGACAAACTGTCACTTACAAAACTCACGTTTGCAGGGAGTCGAACCCTTATTTACGTTAGCAAAGGAACCCAAACAACAATCATACCATAACCTACTTAAAATTACATCCGTGCATCTGGGAATCGAACCCACTATCAATAGCATCGGATTCAAAGCCCTAAAATCAACTACCATGCGGGAATTGAACCCACAAGCCGTGACACAGGAATCCAAGCACTTATAAACCAATACATCAGGCGGGAATCGAACCCAAGATTCGTTTACAATGAATCTAAGCACATCAACTAACAAATTATGCGGGAATTGAACCCACTCCCAATAGTTGAAGAATTCAACCACCATTATCAAACCATAACTTAAATTAAACATATTATAAGTTGTTGTAGCCGTTGGTAACTCTTGCCGTCTCTTATAATTAATAGAACCATAAAATTACGTTGTGTTGTTTTTGTAGTAACCCATAAGTTGTTCTTTCTCGTTGCACTGAAGTGAATCAGTACATTTAATGACGAGAATCCTGGTCACGGCACCACATGGTGACTGTACCTAAATTACCCTAGGCTGATAAAATTTTCGTTTTTCCTAATTATGCTAATATTAGTGTTTTAGGTCGGTTTCCCCGTAGGGGAAAGAACAGTGCCCCGCCGAATCCGCACTGTTCTGTAGGGCTCGTCCCAGACTTGGTCACCCTCCCACCGACATAAGAAATGAATTCATTAAAGAAGTCCGATGCCTTGTCCCATTAAAAGGCAAGGAAAGGATTGAATGAGATTGTAAATAAGACATGAATTCATGGTTATGAATAATTGGATGTGGTTTTAGAAAGTTAATAAATAGTACAGGGATGCAAAGTATATTATAAATCTGTGAGTAACCCTTACGTTAGCGTAACAGGTATTTGGTCAGTCATTACTTACACGATACCTCACATCCACACTCGGAGTACTCAGAGATACACTTCCATAAAGTGACGCAAGCGGCTTTTCAGCGGCATCGTGTCGTCAACATGCCCTTTTGGAGACATGGTCCCTAGCAGTTCTCTCGAACTGATAAACGTGACGAAGCGGCTTTCCCTGCGGCAACCGTGCGACCGTCCTTGTCTAGCAACGGGGCGGCTAGTTCCAGCGGCGTACGTCGGCGTCATGCTCATATGGAGACATGGTCCCTATCAGTCCTTGGACTGAATATGAAATAACTGTGGTCACCCAAACCCCTGGAAGTTCACCCTTTGCACAACAAGCATATCTGTAAGACACGTGTTCATGTCAGCCTGACCGAATTATTGGTCTGAGATAAAGAATACAACATTCATAAATTACTAGGTATTGGAGTTGAGAACCGAGTCCCAAGAATCATTATTTAATAGAGTTTTGGATAATCTCTCTCTTAAAGTCAGAGGCAAAGAATACATAATTCAAGAATTAGGTCGATACTACGTAATAAAGCAGAGAATCAAATCTCAAGAATCATTAATTAAGTAGAGTTGTGGGTCAACTCTCTTGAAGGCCTATAGACAGTCCCAAAGCGCCCACCCTTCACCACTTCCTAGTGTTTGAGCTGGGGAGAAGAAGTAGCGCAACAAACTCCCCAGCAACACGTCTCTGTCTGTTTAGTTAAAAGAACTTTAATAACATTACCAGCCAAGGATAATTATTATAATGAAAGACTCACCCAGTCGCACCAACAAACACACACACATACTACGTTAAATACTAGATTACTCTAAACTGGGCTTTAACCCAACTATATTTAACTTAATAACTAATAGTCGCTATCTTACGACAGCCCACTCGGACATGGCCTCTTGGTATTCACCAAACCTCCTAACTTAACTAGCTTAGACACAGACGTCCGTACCCTATCGAGGTCTACAACCAAGTGTCCTTCTGGACTTCAAAATCAGCCCTCAATTCTTAAAACACCACGTTCAGCCAGCGCGTCTTCCCACAGTTTCGCAAAATAGATTTATTGCCGTTTTTGTACAATTTCTCAATTGTTTTAAAAGGGTCCGTTTGGGTATTGCCTGGGCTCAGTTTATGGTTACCATATGTGCAACTAGTATTGTCCTAAGATTAGAAATCGGATATTTTAAGTCGTTTCTTAAGAGTTTGTTGAATTATTGCCTTCGACCTTTTCGTGGCACTTGTCCATAGCTTGTTTCCCATAAAATAGAGAATTTATGTCTTCCTAAGAGGCACGAACTATGTGCTTGTTTTAAAATAAATATAATATTTTGTTATTAATTAGGGATAGGTGACAGACAGTCACAATACACATTTACATGGCAAGGCTCTTTTACCTGATGGCAAATCTACTAATGACCAAGTTTTATTCTTTATTAAGAAGCCATATTCCTCCTGCATGGCCTTCTTCCACTGGTCAGCTTGCGATGACGAAAGAGTTTCACCAAGACTCTGAGGATCATCCAAGTCGAGTATTGGACAAAAGTAACTCACATCATGGTCATCCTCTGCATACTGGACAGCTTTGCGTGGACGTAAATCTATACTACGTGCTGGTGTCGCAAGATCTACTGATTCCTCTGCTATGTAGGATGAATCATTGTCACCAGACATTATAGTCATCACTTGAAGAATGATCTGAGTTTGTTTTCAATTCTTCTTTGCAGGGTTCTTCAGGTAATTTCATTTCGGGGTCACTATTAAGTATGCAAGGTAAGTACAGATTATGAACATTTTCTAAAAATACTACATCTCTACTCTTGATTATTTTATTAGTGTCTGAATCAAGTAACCGATAACCCTTGCTAGATTCACAATAGCCAACAAATATATTTTTTTTGGATTTATTGTCCCATTTTTGGCGTTTTTCTTTAGGTATAACTCTTTGGTATATAAGCCATAACTAAAGAGCCAAAAATTTTTATATATGATAAATTGGGTTTCTTGCTTGACCACATTTCCATAGGAGTTTTGCCTTCAATTGACCTTGTGGGTGACCTATTAACTATTATAGGCAGCTGTTGCAAGCGCCTCTCCCCAGAATTGCTTTGAGAAATTAGCATCAAACAACATACACTTAGCCCTTTCCACCAATGTCCTGTTCATTCTTTCTGCAAGACCGTTCTGCTGTGGTGAGTATGGGTACTTGTTTGATGTTCAATTCCATGCCTATTTAAGAAACTGGCAAATTCTTTGTTACAGTATTCAGTTCCATTATCTGACCGAACAATTTTTATCTGTTGTCCGAGTTGATTCTCTACTTTACTTTTATAATCTTTAAATACTTCAAGTACACTCAATTTGTGTTTCAGTAAATAAACATGAACTTTTCTAGTGTAGTCATCTATAAAGGTAATAAAGTACTTCATACCTCCCAGTGATGCTTGTTCCATCGGTCCACATAAGTCTGTGTGGATAAGTGGCTGCGTAGCTCTCAAACCAATATTATTAAAAAGCAGTCTGCTCTCCTTCAAGACAGGTGGTACATGTGATATGTCCTTTATTTTTATCAGGAAATTCATTGACTCCCTCTACACACTGCGGTAACTTGTTAACATCTGAAAAAATCAGGTGTCCCATGCGTCTGTGCCACAGGACGACATCATTTACATTATTAGTGCTTGTAAGGTTTGAAAAAACTTCCCTGTGGATGTTTAACTGATGCAAATTGTTTACTAGTGTGACTGAGCATAGGATTTTGTCATTTCTATCATAAATATCACAGCATTTGTCTCTAAAATTTACCTTACAGCCACTTTTCACTATAGCACTTACTGATAAGAGATGGTATGTATAGAACTTCTCTTATCTGAATTCTAGTTTGGTCATTACCATTCATCAATAAATTAACCTTTCCCATACTTTGCACAGGTAACGGTGTATTACTAGCTACAGTTATTGTTGGTATCGGTGGACTTGTTACATCACACATACATCCAGTCACATCTATTAGTCATGTGTATGGAGGCACCTGAGTCGACATACCAAAGGTCCGGATTCATTGTCTGTGAAGATGCTGAAAAAGCTGCAACAAAACTTTTATTTTCTTCAACTTTAGTTTCTGTATACTTCTCTTATTCGGAGCACGACAGTTCTTCGCAAAGTGTCCATGCTTGTTACAATTGTAACATCGGGGCCCTATGATTATTCTGGCTTTGAGCCTTCGCTTTACTGTAATTCCCATTATTGGCCGTTCTCCTAGTGAAGAATGGCTGTACTCTCTGAGCATTGAACTTCCTGCCGGAGTTTTGTTTTGATTGAGTCTGCGCTGATCTTGATCCCTGAGCTCTACAGACCCATTATCATTGACTTATAAATTTCAGGTAAGCCAGCGAACGTCAGCGTTTCAAGCCATTCATCGTCAATGTCAAACTTGATGTTCCTAAGCTTATGAGCGGTCGACATAATCTTGTTCACATAGTCATCTACGTTTCGGGCACTGTCCAATGTAGTTGTTATGAGGTCTCTCAACAAAGCAACTTTCCTGTATAACCCGCTGTCATCAAAAGCCTGTTGCAAACTGTCCCAGACTTCTTTACATGTAGTCGCGCTCTCTACATATACATAGTTGATCGGATCTAACAGTAGAATCAGCTTAGATTTTGCCTTTGTTTCCTTTCTTTCGTCGTTATTTAGTTCCTTCAACACAGCTCCATAAATCTTCAAGCTTGAAATAAGCTTCAACGGCAAATTTCCAACTTGCGTAATTATCTCTTCCGACGAGTCTATCAATGTGGAATGGATTATGGCCTGTACTGGACATTTTCGTCGATTACTAAACAAAATTCGACGGCTATGTGATTGAGCACGCCGCCGCCGCTCCGGTTAGTAACTCGAAAACAAAATGGCAGACACGGAATAAATACGCCGGCTGGTTATTGTTAGTTATTTCTGCGTTTTCATTTAAAACGATTTTAATCAACCACGCTCTGCTACTACGTACTATGTTGATATTTTGGGTTGATAAATTAAACTAACTCGGATAAAATGCACATAACGTATATTGAACTGCCACGAGTTCTGAACAACAAGGTGGATGAGATGAGATGAAACAGGAAGTAAGTATTGCCAACATAATGCCAGTGAGGCAAACTTAAAAAAACAAATATAAATGCGTTCTCAATTCCTAATACCATTGTAGCGGCACATTGTATAACAGTTGCATAATAGTAAATTGTGATACAAGTGTGCAGTATTGGACATTACACTATGGCGGTATTATTAATGCGATAAGGTAGCCGAGAGTAATGATCAATGCACAAGCGTTTCATACGACGTTTTTCAACACACTTGCGAGGATAAAAACAGACTTGTTGTAAGAACATAAGCTACAATTACGTAATTAGATATAGAGATAAAACATTTAGATTTTTAAAGTTCAACCGACCTTTGTTGCCAGGTATTGACTATCCGTAGCTTCTTTTATTTTAAAAATTTTCAACGTCGGTTGGTGACTATACTTATTAGATTTCATATTTATGATAATAATTAACCACACAACGAAAACATTAACAAATATAAGGAAAATGGCGCGTTGGTTTTGTTTTTCCGCAGGTGTAAATAAAGGCACTTACAAAACCGCTAAACAGCCTATGTAATAAACACAAAATAATGTTCTGAATACTTGCGTATTCAAAACATTATTAAGGTCAATATGTAGTGAAAAATATATAAGTACTTCATTTCCTGAAATATTATGTTCATTTATAATATTTTATTTATTTACACAAAAAGCATGAAGTCTCTTTAATGACATTTAAAAAAGCGCACGTCTCTGCTCTTGTGAAAATGGAGAATGCTCATCTAATAATAAAGGTTAGTTCATACTAATTCCATGTATAGTATCCCACTGACCTGCCCATATAATGTGTTTTTGTCTTCTTATCTTAACGCCAATTGTTTACTAAAGGTATTAAAAAGCTTTACCCACGTCAATTTCTAATAAATAAATATGTATGGTAGGTATGGAATAAGTAAGTACTATCGTGGTAGCATGGTATTTGATGTTGCCATGATAGCACTTACTAATTCCATACCTACTGCCATGTCATTACTCCGTCTAGTTAATAGTTATCTGTGGTGCACATTATCGCACTAGTGCGGTAATATAAAATAAAAAGCACGCGTTCTTAATACACTGCATTATGAACCTAAAAGCGGTTCAATAAGAGCCACTTTACGAGCAAGTGTGTTGAAAATAACTATTAAACAATAAAACCAAGCATCACTCGCTCCATGAATACATACCTAGTATAGTCAGCACCACCATATACTATGGGCACAGCGTCATTATTTAACGCTCGTAATAACTTCTCAGTGACATAGTCTTCACTAAAAGCGTTTTCAAACGATAAATAAAAATAATAATTCGATTTAATTAATTTATCACAATCTTCTTCTTTATCCCGCGAACATTTTAGCGGCCCACAGGTACCGAATATATCTAAGATCATACCATATTTTTTTAATTCGTCGTTTAATTGTTTAGCAATTCGTTCTCTTTCGCTTCCAGTATTGCAGTTAGACACGAACCACGCTGCAGCTTTCGTTTTCGTTTTAAGCTGTTGTTTAAATTCGTCTGTAACTGGATCCATATCTTCCATTTTCATCCAATTCATTTGTTTATTGGGTCCAACTATAGCATTATCTTTATCTCTAATAGTAAAATAACCCCATCTTACTTCAGAATCTAATTTAAAAGTCCATGTCCAGTTGAAATAACCATTAAATCTACTAGAGCAGATCGGATAATTATATCCAGATTCTATACTTGCAAAAACATACTTCTGATGGAGGGATCTCTGTTTAGGTAATCTAGCAGTACTATACCTTACAATTTCTGGCCCTGAGAATGCAATAACGTCAAATTTTGAATAATCGCCGTCGAGGTACGAGCGGTTTGCAGTCACCATACAGTTTGTGTGAGGACATTTTCGTTCAATGAATCCATCCCGTCCCTTGCCCATGTACACGAAAGGAACATTTTTTGGCGACGTCCATTGCAAAATATATTTTAACTCCACTTTTTTTGTTGAAAATGTTCTTGTTGTTGTTTGATTCACATCACTGTTTTTGTTGCTGTTTGATTGATGTTCTTTTGTTTTTGTTGTTGTTTGATTCACATCACAGTTTATTAACGTCGAATCAGTTATTAACTTGTCACTGTCTGAAAGTATGCGATCATTGCTCGTTACTGTTCTAGTTGCGTAATGCAATACTAGTATCATTATCAATGTTAATGTGATAAAAAAAATCGTCTTTTTTCCACACAAGGCCCTCATTGCCAACTACTGACACACTTTTTTTTATAGGTTCAACAGGTACCTATAAAAAAAAGTGTGTGAGTCTGTACACTGGCGGTGTTAGGAAGAACTGACTATGACGAGCTTCATGTAGGTATGTCATACATTGTAATCAAGACCGCTTATCAGCGCGTCATATCTATAGTGATTTTCTGAATGCATTACGAATGCGTTGATCGAATCCCAACAATAATTAAAAAATTAACAAGTTTTTACAACCGTTTTATGTCATAGTATTTTTACTTTATTTGTACTAAGTACTTACTTATTTCACACCACTATTTTCTCAGGTGACCTTGGGTTTGCCAATGCATCAACTACTTAGTCTTTTCCTAACTAAGTTGGGGTCTAACCAGCTGCAGCCGAATACCAGTATTCCATCTGATTCTGTACTCTACAACCCAGTCACACGTACCACGTACCTTTTGGTAAGACTGGTTGCCAGACTAGTGTACAAGTAGGTACATAAATTATGAATAATTATGTTATTTCAGGTATTATGTGCCTTACACTTTTTTGTTACGGGAAGCTACCAAATGCCCGTCGGAAACCTGCGGTACGTTAACATTTCCCAGTCATCGGCTGCTCGCTGCATAAGTGAGGTGGTCGATGCCTTGAACCACCCGAACCTCTTCCGTAGCTTCTTCCGGAAAAATTATCATCTGATTAACACACAGTTGGTAGGTATTTTGTAATTCATATATTGAACAATGAGATGTACATAGATGAATGTTGACTGTAGCACATAATTCATTGTGTTAATGCGCATGAAAAGGAGAATGCCCTCCATTATAGGGCGCCCTGTAATGCCTGCGCCATTCGAAAACCAAACGAAGTGTATTTGGAGGACAATTCAATGCTCTTCCTATGTAACGAACTAGTTTTTTTTACATGCTCCGAGAATTTGTATTTATTTGTTACTAGTTGTTGCCCGCGTCTTCGTCTGCGATCCAGGATGAAAAATAGCTTATTTGTTTCTATGGGTCATGGTCTACCCATGTACCAAATTTGATCCAAATCCGTTCAGCGTGAAAGCGTAACAAAAAAACAAACATACAAAATCACTTTCGTATTTATAATATTAGTTAGGATTTACCTACTTAATATTTCGAGGTTAGGTCGAATACAAGAGCTGCGTTGCCCCGCGACTTGTAGCGTGACTGTTCCCTCGTGAGTACATGGGTTAAGGTATTTTAAAAATGAAAAACGTGGATATTATTGACTAGAAATGACTTTTAATCATATTTAATTACGTGTACTTATAGATTATTCTATTGGCATTATCATTTAAACCGGTCGCATGCAGTGATTTCCCGCGATTTGCATCAGGTCATAGGTGTCGGTCCACCATGTGAGGGGTCTACTTAAGTGCAGCAGTAGACGTTTTTAGATGGATGATGATGTCTTTTATTTTAGAATCGTCTGTCTCGCACTCGATGCATCCTTTGTTATTTTTATTGCATCATACCACTATTAACTAATTGCGCCATGTTATTTGTTACGTAACCATTACGACGATTACGACAAAACGTCTTTACGTCAAAAATCTGTCAAAATAGTTTTGATGACAGCTGCTGCTGCGCGCACAGATTGCAACCCGTGGCGCGTGAGTCGCTGACGGAACGGAATGTTGCCATCAATAAATATTATATTTTTATAAACACTATAAGTTAATGTATTTATTTTATTTATTATTTTGTTATTGTCCACTCATTATGTGCTGCACCGATTGACGTCATGACGTCAACGCCGGCTGTCACTGAAAACCAGCGCTGGGGCTCTGTCTCGCATAGGGTCGCAGCATTATGCTGAGTGATGGCCGTTTTGCGTGAATGTGACGCATATTTTCCCGCAACTTGTTATTTTCGTATATTTGTCCTTTTTTAACGTCATGTTTGCCGCAAATAAACATATTTTCTTTCTTTCTTTCTTTTCTGTCTGCATTCAGAACACATCATATTATGACCAATAAATTGCACGTCCAGTAATTTCCAAATATAACTTCACAGTTATTTCTCTAAACAACATGAAATTCATCGTATAGAATACCACCATAAATATTTTTTTAATGAAATATTATTTATGAAATATATTTTATGAAATATTTATTTATACTTTTTTGTTTAGTATTCTATGTGTGTAAGTACATAAACAGTTAAATAAAATAAATGGTTTGAACTTAAACATAGTGAAGTTTCTCTTTTCATCATTTTTTGGAGACTAAACCTACTTTTAGGTTTTATGTAACGGGGGAGAGCGAGCCATCAACTGGCCACAAATCCTTACAAATCCATACTCCTGGGGATTGAACTCAAAACCACAAAGCAGTCACGGAAGCATTCAAGAAGCAGTTATCTAGTAATATTTATAATCTCGATGTTTTGTCAAGTCGTAATAACCATTCAAAGCAGGGGCGGGCGCTATTAAATAAAAGAAAAATAAAATCCCAATTCCTTGGAAGCTTTATTAAATACAACGTCTCTCCATCTAACTCGTAAACCAACCCTCTAGTGAGGCCACAGGGGCCACTTCGTTGCTTCGACGCACCGCTACGATTTCGACACAATGTGTGCACGGCCAATGCGGTGTCACAACGCATCTCAACGTGCTAGGACGTCGCAGTGCCTCGGTGTTGGTGAACAACATTGCGCTGCGATGCCACTTTTTGCATACGCTTCGTATGGGGGAATCCTCTTGGGCTCGAAGCATCTGCTTCATATTGGGAAATCCTCTTGGGTTTGATGAATCCGCTTCTTATGGGGGAATTACGAAAACAGGGAAGGAAGGGAAACGACGAAAGCAGATGACTTCTATTTTTTTTTAACAAAAGAGAATTGATTGTTTTTTTTATCAACATCATATCTAATTGCGAGTATTTATTTATTTTCTTTCCAATGAGAATGTGTCGCGTTGTCACTATTTATTGAACACCCCTCGTAGGTTAGTAACTCCAGACAACAAGCATCGGTATCTATCCAATATTCTACACCAATTTCAGATATTACCTGAGTCGCAGTTCTAGCTTTGCATTATCTAAAATACACAAATAGCATAAATATATAAGTACAAGTAGGATGACTGTTATCATGGGCTCACATTGCGTTGTTTGATAATATTTTATCTGTGTGTCGATCAATCCTCTGGTTCCGCTAGTACCTACCTGAATGAAAATAGTGATTAACTGGCGCAGTGGGTACAGTCGCTCATGATATTCAGTCGACACTACTTTATGTTTAATATTGAAATTAAAAACATTACCCTTATTCTGGGGCAGTCGGGTAAAAAACAGAAACCTAATGAAAAAAAAAAACTTACTTTGAGAAAACATAGTTTAACAAACCCTGACTTGATTCAAATCAGCAGCTACTCGGAGGTGACATCCACCACTTATAAAAGTCGTCGTAAATTGTGGTCATTTTTACCATTTCTTCGTTATTTAAAATGGCACAAAATAAACAATAAGGATCAGTTTCAACATTTTCATGTTGTCTATGATACGAGTAATGATTTTTCCATTTGAAGTACGTTGCATATTCTTCGGGATTATTGATCAATTCATGCATTTTTTCTGCTAAATCTTTAGTACTTTGTAGTCCAGCGTCCAGGTAAATGCCGTCTGGCATAAATCTGTAAAAATAAATTAGTAAATTAACCCACATCATTTAAACTTGGCAAAATTGGTACTCAGAGCTGAGCAGTGGTAGCCCAGCCACTGGTAACGGCCTCGTCTTAAGAGGCATAGGCCGTTGGTGCTATTCCAGGCGAGCACTTTAATTTATGCAATTTGCTTTATTACCAATATTCTTAAAAATATTAAGAAACCCATCGTGACGTAACTATGTCCTAGAACCAAAACCACAAAGACATGACGCGGCGTTTACTATACCGTGCACTGGGTCCACGTGGTGAATGACGGCCCATTCCGTCTAACAGAGAGAAGGCTTGAGTCCCAACGGTGGGAACGTTATAGTCTGCTATGACTATTTTTATTTATATACACCCATGCTGTAAATCCTGTATAAAAGTTTCTGAAACAGTTAGCTTATTGCCAACATTAAAACAACCAGTTTCATACCATAATATCATCCAAACGGGTGTTATAATGTTGTACTAAATATTATTTATATTATAAAACCCAGATTCGTGTTTTAATAGCCCTTATTCTATAACAGTTGCAATAGTTTATTGTGTATAATAGTGTGTGTGTACAGTATTGGACATTACACTTGAGGCGATAGAGTGCACGGCACTAGAGTGTAATGATCAATGCACACGCATTTCATACGACGTTTTTCAACACACTTGCGAGGAAAAAAACAGACTTGTTGTAAGAACATTAGCTACAATTACGTAATTAGGTATAGAGATAATACATTTAGATTTTTAAAGTTCAACTGACCTATGTAGCCAGGTATTGACTACACGTAGCTTCTTTTATTTTAAAAATATTTCAACGTCGATTGGTGACTATACTTATTAGATTTCGTATTTATGATAGTAATTAACTACACAACGAAAACCTTAACAAATATAAGGAAAATGGCGCGTTGGTTTTGTTTTTCCGCAGGTGTAAATAAAAACACTTACAAAACCGCTAAACAGCCTATGTAATAAACACAAAATAATGTTCTGAATACTTGCGTATTCAAAACATTATTAATGTAAATATGTAGTGAAAACTACTTCATTTCCTGAAATATTATGTTCATTTATCTTACACAAAAGGCATGAAGTCTCTTTAGTGAGATATAAAAAAGCGCACATCTCTGCTCTTGTGAAAATAGAGAATGGTCATCTATTAATAAAGGTTAGTTCATACTAATTCCATGTATAGTGGGATACTGACCTGCCCATATTATGTTTTTTTGTCTTCTTATCTTAACGCCCATTGTTTACTTAAGGTATTAAAAAGCTTCACCCAAGTCAATTTCTAATAAATAAATAAATATGTATGGTAGGTATGGAATAAGTAAGTACTATCATGGCAACATGGTATTTGATGTTGCCATGATAGCACTTACTAATTCCATACTTACTGCCATCTCATTATTCCGACTAGTAAATAGTTATCTGTGGCGCATATTACCGCACTAGTGCGGAAATATAAAATAAAAAGCAGGCGTTGTTAATACACTGCATTATGAACCTAAAAGCGGTGCAATAAGAGCCACTTTACGAGCAAGTGTGTTAAAAATAACGATTAAACAATAAAACCAAGCACACACGCGCTTCATGAATACATACCTAGTATAGTCAGCACCACCATATACTATAGGCACAGCGTCATTATTTAACGCTCGTAATAACTTCTCAGTGACATAGTCTTCACTAAAAGCGTTTTCAAACGATAAATAAAAATAATAATTCGATTTAATTAATTTATCGCAATCTTCTTCTTTATCCCGCGAACATTTTAGCGGTCCACAGGTACCGAATATATCTAAGATCATACCTTTTTTTTTTAATTCATAGTGTAATTGTTTAGCAACTCGTTCTCTTTTGCTTCCAGTATCGCAGTTAGACACAAACCACGCTGCAGCTTTCGTTTTCGTTTTAAGCTGTTGTTTAAATTCGTCTCTAACCGGATCCATATCTTCCAACTTCATCCAATTCATTTCTTTATTTGGTCCAACTATAGCATTATCTTTATCTCTAATAGTAAAATAACCCCATCTTACTTCAGAATCTAATTTAAAAGTCCATGTCCAGTTGAAATAACTATTAAATCTACGAGAGCAGATCGGATAATTATATCCAGATTCTATACTTGCAAAAACATACTTCTGATGGAGGGATCTCTGTTTAGGTAATCGTGCAGTACTATAAGTTACTATTTCTGGCCCTGAGAATGCAATCACGTCAAATTTTGAATAATCGCCGTCGAGGTACGAACGGTTTGCAGTCACTATACAGTTTGTGTGGGGACATTTTCGTTCAATGAATCCATCCCGTCCCTTGCCCATATACACGAAAGGAATATTTTTTGGCGACGTCCATTGTAAAATATATTTGAACTCCACTTTTTTTTTTGAAAATGTTCTTGTTGTTGTTTGATTCACATCACTGTTTCTGTTGCTGTTTGATGGATGTTCTTTTGTTATAGTTATTGTTTGATTCACATCACAGTTTATTAACGTCGAATCACTTATTAACTTGTCACTGTCTGCAAGTATTCGATCATTGCTCGTTACTGTTCTAGTTGCGTAATGCAATACTAGTATCATTATCAATGTTAATATAATAAAAAATATCATCTTTTTTCCACACAAGGCCCTCATTGCCAATTATTGAGGACTGTTGTACCTATAAAAAAAAAGTGTGTCAGTCTGAACATTGGCGGTGTTAGGAAGAAACTCGTTCTCATGTTTTTGCAACTGCAAATTTAAGTTGGTCGATTATTACTCGGTAACTTGTGGAGCCTACGTAGCAGTGATAATTTTGCTTTTACTTTTGTTATATATACTACTATATATACTACTACTGCCGTGAATTTTTTCACATATCCAAAACCAACCATTTAGCTCGAAGGGGGGGGGGGACACTTGACTCTAACAAAAATTAGTACTTTAAAGCTTAATATTTCGCAAACGGATCCCTGAATCCAAAAATGGTTTTCATAAACTCACATTATTTAAACGACCTTTCCAACGATACCCCACACAATGGGATTGACGAGAAAAAAAAACCATCCCCACTTTACAAGTAGGGGTGGTACCCTAAAAAATATTTTTTTTTTTTCTTACCACTTTGTCGGCGTGATTTATTTGTATACCCATACCAAATTACAGTTTTCTAGTACCAACAGTCTCTGAGCTAAGCCGCGGACAGGCGGACAGACAGACGGACATGGCGAGACTATAAGGATTGTTGACTACGGAAGACAAGACACTAAAAATCAAGTTCAATTTCTTCCATATTTCTTCAAAGCAGCTTATAGGCATCACATTAGCAATTTATGAAACTCCCATGGCAGGATTTGTAGAAGACCAATAGCTCCTGAATGTAGGTAAGCAATGATATCCCATTACAAAGTTCATGCGGAGGAAAGCTTTGTCTTCTTCATTAGTCATGATAAAAGATAGGCCATTTTGTTCAGCATAACGTATGGATTCATGAACAATAATCCATACGTTTCATCTATCAATTTTCGAAGTCTGCTACTGCATTGAAAATGTTTACAAGAGTCAGGTCCATATCAGAAGTGTGGGTGCTATCGAAAATATGCACTCCACCGGACTTATATGTATTTTTTCGCCAGTTGAAAGAAGTCGCAGTAATGGTTGTAGAGGCGCTGAGCTTGTTTCAATTTCAACAATCGACATACCCGCATCCTAACTTGCACTAAAAATATTTGGTCCTCTTCATCAAGGACCAAACCATCCTCGTCGTCGCTGTTATCAGCCGTCCAGACTTCGAAAATGTCGACTTCCCGCAGGAAAAACTCTCTGTCGATTTGAATACATAGCCTGCAAGAAAATGATTATATGAAAATAAGAATGATAAACTGAAAATAAGAGTCAGGCAAACAATATCATTACTTTGGAAGCAAAATTTTCCTTTGATGCATATAAGACACCAGCGACCCTTTACATAATATGCATTATTTTTTGTTAGTAAACCGAAAATATGAAATAAATAGATAATTGTACTAACCAGTGAATATAACTCTGAAGGAAAACCGCCGTGAAAAGTCGCTATATAACAATTTTTTTTTTTTTTTTAATCTTGACTTTCTAGATAAGATGTTTTTCAAGTTTCGCGCCGGTAACTTTTTTGACAGATAATGATTTTTTTACGGTTGTCAGCGCGCAAGCTTGAAAAGATACTATAAAAATTAAAAATATAAATCTAAAAAGTGTTTTACTTAGCCAGTATTATTGTAAATCGTAAAAATTATGTGGGGACAAAATATGTGACCCATAAGCGTGAAAGGGTTAAAAATAATGTAACTTTGTGAAAACCATTTTTTGATTCAGGGATCCGTTTGCGAAATATTAAGCTTTAAAGTGCTAATTTTTGTTAGAGTCAAATCCCCCCCTGCCAGCTACGAGTAAATGGTTGGTTTTGGATATGTGAAAAAATTCACGGAAGTAGTATAATATAACGAAATTAGAAGGAAAACTATCACAGCTAAGTAGGCTCCACAAATTACCGAGTAATATTACACCGACTTAAAGCAGTTGCAAAAACATGTACTGTTTTTCGACTACAATGTTAAGTTTGTTGGAATTTATCATCCCAACTACGGAAACCGTCATTGTGCGTGGTTCGACATGCACTTTGCCAATTTTTTTACAACTAAAACTAAATAGGTATTCGGTGTAACGATATAATTTATTGCATTTCACAATCAATATTTTAGACAATTGTCTAGCCATATTTTAATATTTCCATACAGTAATATTGCCAAATTAATTAAAACAGTGGAATATTTGACATGACATCTATTTGCGACGTTGCCCACTTTCAGAATAAACGCATTTAACTCGTCTTGAATAGTCGGATACTCAGCAGGCGTAGCATGAGCACCGTTTTGTCGACGGAAGAGTAGACAAAAATTACGTTTCCTGTAGACAGTACGACGGCAGCAAAGTAGAAAAAGTCAACTGCACTTTTTTACAAAATTCACTCTTTTACATAATTCGTCTCAGAATTCTTTGTTTTGTCATAGGATTTATCGGTTGTCAGTGTGATTTTGACAGTAAGGATAGAAAAGTTTCTTCCAAAATAGTCTATCTACGAAAAGACCTAGACAAAGATCGTTAGAAATGAATCAAAAATGAAGAAACGAACTGTCACTTTGTTGAAAAAGCTATGTCTATTCTTCGTAGAGATAGAAAGCGCCATGCTACGCCTGCAGGTCGCATGTGATGCATTTATATTGCTCGATGAAATGTTACACAAATAAGCTCGTTTGTTTGCAAAATCAAGTTGTAACAAAACCTCGAGTGTCGTACTCATTGTTTAGTCCGTGAAAAGGTGATACATTAGAGCGGCTCGATGTTTTGTTACAAGTAAACCTCTAGTCTATACTGACCTTTAGAGTTTGAATTTAGCTCACAGGTAAATCCTGCCTAGATTAAATAAATTATAAATACAAAGGACACTTATTATCCGAGTCCATGAAGTAGTTCCCCTCGGATACGAATGAAACCGCGGGCTATTAATATTTATTTTCGTTCCATTTCACTAGTTATGTTAATTACCGTACCCTTTTATCTAACCTTGTGCTGCTTACATCAAAACAATCTTTTGTTTCTATGCAAGCAGCACAAGGTTAGATTTCCTAGGACGCAATCGGATTCCCTCTATCTGGCAGAATCTTGATGCTTCTAAATTTATTTGGCATGACACACTTGGCATAATCTTCTTTTTAAGCGAATATTTTTATGGCATAAAAATTGTTTAATATAATTATTGTTTGGCCGAATGTTTATATGTCCGAATTTACAATGGCATACTTTTAAGACGCCAGAATTGTATTTGGCATAATTACCTTTAGCAGAGTTAAAATTCCGCATAATTTCGTTTAGCATGAAGTTTATTTAGAGCAACGATTATTTGGTACTATTTCTCTTGGCTATGAAGATGTACATCTCGGTCTCTAAACGCATTTGTGCCTTCACCCACATACTTCATTTACTTGATCGGATCAGTCTTAATTGATGTCTTCTATACTAATAAGTATTTAAAGATACTTAAAATCAGACTACTTAGACATCTCAATCGTAATAAAATACTTAATCACAGACAATTGGGTTATCAGAAAAATGTGGGAACAAATGACGCAATTAGTACGTTAATGGAGCAAGTAGTTGACAAAATTAATGATAAATTGAAAGTCGTAGGTTTATTCCTCGATCGTAATTCCGCTTTTGACACGGTTAATCATAAGTTACTATTAGAGAAAATGGAATATTATGGAGTAAGAGGACCGGTCTTATGTCTTTTTAAGTCTTACTTAGAAAATCGAAAGCAATATGTCGAAATTAAAGTGGATGAAGAAAATTTTCAAAAAGTTTTTAAATCGGGACTTAAACTAATAAAACAAGGAGTCCCACAAGGTTCTATATTAGGACCAATCTTTTTCATTTTATTTGTTAATAATTTAATTAGCTATATGCTGAAACTAAGTGATACTGAACTTGTGCTTTTTGCTGATGATACGAATGCTATCATAGCCGCTAAAGATTTTGATACTCTCAGTAGTAAAGTAAATAATGCTCTTGCTCTCTTTCATCATTGGTTTACCATCAATAATCTCAAATTGAATGTCAGTAAAACGAATGCTATGTTATTTAGGACGACGTCGAGAAACCAAGAAAAAATAGACATAGTATTGAATGAAAATACAATAACATTGGTGGACAGTGTCAAATTCTTAGGTCACATTGACGAAAGTCTAAACTGGAAAAAAGAATTGACAGCTATAGAAAGGTCAATTAGCTCAGCTTGCTATGCCCTAAGAAGTCTTCGAGATGTGATCGCTATTCAGCAATTAAAAGTGGTTTATTACTCGCTTGTAGAATCAAAACTCAGGTACAGTATCACTCTATGGGGAGGTAGTTACGCGTACAATATAAATACAGCTTTCATTATACAAAAAAGGACAATAAGAACCATGGTGAGAATTCCACAGTGGGTATCGTGTAAGGAGTACTTTAAACAACTTCAGATACTAACGGTTCCATGTTTGTATATTTTAGTTCTTCTCACTGATCTCATGAAAAGCTGCAGAATTCCGAAACACCAGAGGAAAGAAGTAAGCGGGAAGCTACTAGGCGTAGGGACTTACAAAATAAGATGCAACCTCATTTAAAAGTAGTCAGTCATGCTGCAGGTTACCAGTCAGTTAAACTGTTTAATAAACTACCTCTACACTTAAAGTCGATATACAACTTAAATCAGTTTAAGCAACAGCTAAAATCATTTTAAATAAAAAGTGCTATTACACCCTTGAGTTTCTCTGTGACACATACAAATAGATTTTAATTATGATTACACTATTTTTATTGACATTATATTATTATATTTGACATTTGTCTATGAATTGGCAGTATTTTTATTTTGGACATTTGTATGGGTAATATTTTTAATATTTTTTTTTGACATTTATTTATTTTTATTTATTTAATACTTTAAGCACACAAATGTACAGAGGCGGACTTAATGCCATTATTATTTTGGACTTTGTTTTACATTCTTTATTTGACATATATCGTCTTTTAACATCATTATCATTATTTTTATTTGCATTTTGATTATACTTTTGACATGTATATTTACTTAGTTTTTGACATATTGGTGGAATTATAATTTATTTCTTTTGAGATTTTTATTTTTATTTTCACATTTAACATAATAATATATTTTATCAGGGAATTGCAAATGTTTTACTTTTTAATTAATTTATTTGATTTCTGTTATACTTAGGATTTATATTGTAATTGTTTTAATTTTTAATTTTATAATTTAGTGTAAAATTTCGATACAATGTAAAAATTGTTACTGAAATAAATCAAATAAATTTCAAGTTTTATTTAAGTGTATCAAAACCTGAAAGTTCCTTGATAATATACTTGAAATAGGAAATGATTCACTAACTTATTTTTAACCATGTTTATAACTTTATGAACAGTCAACTTACACAAACAGTCACCTCACTTACTCATATTATTATAATCTAATAAAATAATCATGGAATTAAATTTAAATAAGTAATTGACACTCTGGTGCAGTTGTATTATTTATCGTTCTCATTTAATCCATTTATTTAGTAAAGTTATCAATAATGTCAAGAAAAAATGAAACCATAGAACCTATTTAGGTAATATTATGACATGAGCTGGAATGCGTTAGTATGACAACTTTGAAATGGCAAAGTGTGCTAGAACTAGTGACGCAAACTCAAAAACTCAACTCAAACTCAAAGCATTTATTTCAATTAAACCATTTACAGGCACTTTTGAATTGTCAAGGAGTCGGTCAGTCAGAAATATGAAGCTAGTTGCCCATTCCAAAGCGTAGTAGGTACCTATGGAGAAGAACGGGCAAGAAACTCCACGGACACTCTTTTAAATCAAAATATTGTTACAATATAAGGGTTACATCATTCATGTTGAAATTATAAATGTGAGAACAATGTAAAAAGCGCGTTAAAAGCGTCCGCAATTATGACATACAAACAATTCAAAAATTAAAATAAGCCATAGCAGCTAAGAGATGACCAGTCACAACTGACGGCGCCCGTTCACGAACATGACGCATGGATCAGCACCATTCAGCTCAACCATTTTGAAGGGAGCTAAATGATCCAACACACGCGCCACCATCAGCGAGACATTTAAGTGAGCATGACATTCCCAGCCGCCAGGGCACATTCAAGTCAATGAAAGACAGATTACCCGGTAAATGGTAGCTCAATAGTACATAGTACTCACACCTGTGCTATGCAATTATATAATACAAAGGAGATTGAGTTTATACAATGCAAAGATGATGATGATCTTAAAATCTTCAGCAGCTCCAACTGTATGTTCGAATGTTAATTAGTTAGTTATGATTGTGGAGCAGGACCAGCATTAAGCCAAGCATTTTTATCAGAGATGTAATCCTCCATCTTATAATATGCCTGCCTGCATAGTGTGCGTTTTATACAAGTTTTGAATTTCGTCTCATTCAGTTGAAGTATGTGGGGAGGAATTTTATTGTAACATTTTAAACAGTATCCCATGAAAGATGAGTCTACTTTAGCCAGTCTGAAACCTGGTTGAACTAATAGGTCCCTATTTCTAGTACTGTAATTATGTCTATCACCTCTTTTACTAAAAAGATGTAAATTTTTTCTTACGTGCATGATATTTTCATAGATATATTGACAAGGTACCGTCATGATGTTTATATCCTTAAACAGTTCCCTTAAAGAATCGCGCCTGCGAAGATTATAAATGGCTCTGATCGCTCTTTTCTGCAGAATAAAGATAGACTCGATGTCTGCAGCCCGTCCCCATAGTAAAATACCGTAAGACATGATGCTATGAAAGTAACTAAAATAGACTAGCCTCGCGGTATCTGCATCAGTAAATTGACGGATTTTTCTGACAGCATATGCTGCTGAACTTAGCCGTCCTGCAAGAGATGTTAAATGAGGACCCCATTGTAGCCTTGAGTCGAGCGTGATCCCCAGGAAAACAGTTTTATCGACGAAATCTAGTTTCTCTTGATTCAATACAATCTCACAACTAAGATAATTGCATAAAAACATTAAAGAGTAGGCACATATAGACAACTTCACGATATTTCTAATTAATCGTATCATTCGCAACTCACTATCGTAAAATATATTTTATTCGAAACTGTGGCGGTATCTACATCGCCACATGCGAACTATGCATCGAAGACCTGACGTCACATAAATCCTGCATCGCGCAATTAGAGTTTACCGTGCAGTGAACATATATACAAAAACCCAATATCAATCATTGGGCAGTTGCCCGCCAGACACAACACCCGTCTGGTAGGAGGATCCTCCCTTTTCTATGGGGGATGAGTGAACTTTACACCCTGTTCCTCATACCCCTAAATTGGTGACCCCGAATATGAACGTCAACGCAGCCTTCGTGCAACTACTCCAGCGTGACGTCATCATCATCACTCCCGCAAGCGTTCAGTGAGGCGAGTCACACAGCCAAGCCAACACCCGAGGCGTCAACGGGTATCCTGACCACCAGCATGCTGCGATCGCGCATTCCTGGTCATCACCCTCAGCCTCATCACCCCGACCCACTGGGGAATCACATCAATCACCTCAACCTCATCACCCTGAGCCACTGGGGAATCACCGCAAAACAGTTCCGACCCACCGCGAACAATGCGGCACCCGGTTCCGACTCACTGGAACCACAACTGGCACTGGCAAGCATCGCAAGATACAAGACTTAGCCCACTATCGACCTCCGGTCTCCGGAGGGGAGTGATGTGGCGGTATCTACATCGCCACATGCGAACTATGCATCGAAGACCTGACGTCACATAAATCCTGCATCGCGCAATTAGAGTTTACCGTGCAGTGAACATATATACAAAAACCCAATATCAATCATTGGGCAGTTGCCCGCCAGACACAACACCCGTCTGGTAGGAGGATCCTCCCTTTTCTATGGGGGATGAGTGAACTTTACACCCTGTTCCTCATACCCCTAAAAAACTATAGCCAGAAGAAAGCACATACAGTACAATTATTTACTTAATGTCTCTCGGGAATCATCGTATTTCCGAATACAAACGAATGCTAATTTCCATGTCCATCAATTATTAGATTTATCGTGTATAATAATTTGAATTCAGAACTAAGTACTTTTTTGTTCTTTTGTTATGATTTCCGTGTGAACTTTAAAGAGCTGTACAACCATATTCCTTAAAGTATTTTCTCCCATTGGCAATGTTGATTCCTTGTCCGATCGGAGCACGGAATATAGAAAGAAGTAATACGGGGTTGATTTTTGAGACGATTCAGTAAGGGAAGCTACCTTAACGTTTAGAGCGTTTTTCTGTAGCATAACGGTAGCTACAGAAAAACGTTCTGACGAGACTGTCCTGAACTTCTTGAGTAAAGCTAACTGCACTTAGAAAAGGATACAGTCGGCTAGAACAACTTTAATTATCATATTTAATTTTTATGATGTTAATCAATGCAGTTTCGTATAAGGCTTCAAAGACTCCCAACTGAGGTTACATTCATACCTACATTCTTAATGATCAGTCGTCTTATTAACGATATTTTAAGACATAGGCTACGACCTGTGCTTTAACGATTCTTTAAAAAAAAAGCGTGATGTTATGCAATGTATTCATTCATCATCTGCATAGCCTTTGCCAAACTATGTAAGGGTCATCTTCCAATCTAAATTCCGTAAAGTATGTAGTAAGTTCAACAGTTGATTGAAGTTTCATAAGATGTTATCTATATAAAATAAAAGTAAAAATCTTTTTAAAAACAAGCTTTTAATTAACTAAAAAGTTCTAAATAAAACTTACGTGAATATAGAATTATAATATGTTCTTAAAAGCTTGAGGCTTATCTTTAAGTGTAAGAAGGACATTTACGCCTCAAGCTTTTAAGAAAATACTATAGTTCTATATTCACGTAAGTTTTATTTAGAACTTTTTTGTTCATTATAAGCTTGTTTTTAAAAAGATTTTTACTTTTATTATATTTTGTACGTTTTTAGCATTTTTAGAATTTGTTTAAATATCTGTTCTATGACCTTCACAAATCGGACCCAACACTACGAGGCTATCTTGTACGGTCGAAGAGTCTCTATGGCCGCCCTCTGGCTTCGTCATCAGACCCTGGATACTATCTTGGGCTATAGTCCTTGTCAAGGCAACGCAAACGAGTCCAAACACGATAATGCTATCTTATTTGGTTGAGGAGTGCTCGTAACTACCTTCCGGATCCATCATGAGTCCCTGAACACCAGCTAGTGTCAAAGCACTTGTCAATACATAACCAACGAGTCCAAACACGATGGTGCTATCTTGTTTGATTGAGTTTTTCCCATGGCCACCTTCCGGCTCCATCATCAGACCCTGAACACCACCTAGTGTCAAAGCACTTGTTAATGCATAACCAATGAGTCCAAACACGATGGTGCTATCTTGTTTGATTGAGGTTTTCCCATGGCCACCTTCCGGCTCCGTCATCAGACCTTGAACACCATCTAGCGTCAAAGCACTTGTTCATATGTAACCAATGAGTCCAAACACGATGGTGCTATCTTGTTTGATTGAGGAGTTCCTATGGCTAACTTCCGGCTCCATCATCAGACCAGCTCCATAATATCAAATTTTGAAAATGTTTCGGTAGTTGTATAAGTATGCCAAGTTGCAGCTCAGCTCGTAAAAAGCTTGTAATAATAAAAACTGGACATATTCTCTTCGGCTTCCCTCTTATAAAAATTTACACCTCGCCACTGATAGCCTCTTCGTGTTTGGTCTTGTCGGATTTGTCTCAACAAGCATTCTAAGGTGGAGTTGTGAATCTGATGATAGAGCCGAAAGCTAGCCAAAGAAAATGTTCAGCTAAACATTATAGCTCCATTGTGTTTGGATTTATGACTTGGCAAGTCGTGCGATCGATGAGATTTCAAATCGGTAAAATTAACGAACTACAAACTTTCATCCCCTGAAACCCCCTTAGGAGATGAATTTTTTAAACTCCTTCCTACGTGCGAAACGTCTACGTGCGCGTAGATGAGAAAAAAAAACATCCCCACTTTACTAAAACAATTTGTTTTCATGATTTTATTTTACTATATCGGCGTGATATATGTTTAACCATGCCAAATTACAGCTTTCTAGTACTAAGAGTCTCTGAGCTAAGCCGCGGACAGACAGGCAGACGGACATTGCGAAACTATAGGGGTTCCTTGCTGATTATAGTTATTTATGGAAATCTTGTTCAAAATGTCAAGCTTCTGGACCTGGGTCTAGAAATCTTAAATTCACTGACGGATAACACAGCCATAACGCCAGCGTTATGGCTGTGTTATCCGTTAGTGAATTTAAGATTTCTAAGTAATATTGTAACTAAACCATTGAAACACTTTTCTAAAATTTATATTTTATTGTTATTTATTAGCGACTAGCCCCTACTCTACACGGATGAAATAGTGACAGGTACAAGTACTCAAAAATATAGAATCTCAGTAGTTTAGTTCTAAGCGATTACAAAGACACACGAGCACGACTTTGTTTTATGCTATGTTCATAAGTATGTATATGTCACCGGAAAATAACAAGAACCGCCAATTTATAAATTTTCTAGCAAATTTATAAACTTTCGTAGGATTCTAAACGAGAGATAAATTGTATTCTTTTACCGCCACATTTTTGCAAAATGATAAACTTACCGACGTCACGCGTAAAATAATAAGTAAGCAATAACCAAACGCCATGTGCGCTCTGATTGGTTGAAAAAGTCACGTGTTCCTTCTCCTTCCTCTCCACCGCCATTGTTCGCCACGGAACGTAAACAAACTCATTTATGTATGTATTATAGGTACCTACCTAGTTTTAAAGTAAAAATACTGCTAGGTAGGTAATCGAAACTGATAAATTTATAGTTTGGCAAGTCTGATTGTACCCAAGTCTATGGACACAAGCATTGCCACTGTCAACATCGACCAATCAGAGAGCAGTGTGTTATTTGCCGTATTTTAAAGAAGCGTAAAATTAAAAGCTATTCTGTGATTGGTCGAACCGTTTAGAACCTTACGAATGGATATCCGTTAGTTTATAAATTTACCACGAGACGTCGCAAATTGATAAATTTGCGAAAATGTTCATACAATTTATAATATTAATACAATTTATCTCTCGTTTAGAATCCTACGAAAGTTTTTTGCTAGAAAATTTATAAATTGGCGGTTCTTGTTATTTTCCGATGACATAATTATATCTACATAGATGAACAAGGAATCATGAAAGGTAGGCACCTACCGGGTTAAATAATAGTGCTACATTTTTAAAACTAGTTGCTACTATAAAGTTGGAAAAATCGAAGTCACTTATAGCAATTTTATTTTATTATACTACTTAGCACATTTATGTAGTGGATTCCACCAGTGATTAAAATCTTTATAAACACTGGTTCTTAAAAATTTATCTTTATTATTAATTAATGCGCAAAACCTGCAATATTTGTCCGTGTCATTGTCGTGTTTGGCGTTGTAAGAATAGTGGTTGTGCCACTTGAAGAAATCGTAATACTTTTGTTTGTCATTTATAATATCCGCCATTTCCTTCGCCAGCTCCTTGATGCGTGACTGTTGAGCTGTCAGGTATATCCCTTCCGGCATGAACCTGGAAGTTAATGATGAACAATTTATTATTTATTTTAACCAGTCCTTTTGTGTCTCTGTATGGATATCCACTAGCCGACACAGCAGTGTGTTAATGCCTTCAAACTCGTTTTGTTTCAGGGGGCCTATAATTTGTTTCTGGCTGGGCAGTGTTACCTATTGTGTTTTTCCTACAAGGAAAATCTAGCAGCCCTTGGACCCGACTCTGGTTATTAGTCCAGGTAATAGGCTGAATCTATTATGCTATACATTATAAACAAAAATATCCTGACTGATTCATCTACCCAGAGCAAAATCCAGTGAAGCTACAGGCCGTTTACTTTCTTTTAGTGTTAAAAACCGTAGAGCGACGTCCCCCTTTAACGTTTATATAGAACAGCTTATCACTTAACGTTAGATTTTTGAAGAACACCAAAACATGGCATAATTTTTTTGCGGTGGGTTATGGTTTGAGTTAAGTTTGGGAGGAAGTTTTTAAGTGCTTTGGGTGATGTTTAAAAAGATAGTATTTTAATCGATCGTGGACAAGAATTTAAAGATTTTTAATTAAAAAAAAAAACATTTTAAAAATGTCGGCACTGAACGAAAAATACAAAACAGTCTAGTGAGAATTTCCCAAAAACAATACTCAAAACTGTCTAGCTCCTAAACTTTTAATAATCACTGAACATACATGGGGTCCCGGGGAACCCTTGGACAAGAGAATGATTAGTAGATAAAGTTTTAATGACAGTCGATGTACGCACCTTGAATAGTTGGCGCCACCATACACCACCGGTATGGCATAATTATTGAGAGCATGCAACAACTTCTCTGTCACATAGTCGTCAGCGAACGAGTTCTCAAACGACAAGTAGAAGTAGTAATCAGTCTCCACAAGCCGCAAACACTCCTTCATACTGCCCCTAGGACACTTCTTTGCCCCACATCTGCCAAATATGTCAACCTGCATGTGATACTTTGCTAATTCACTTTGGAGCTGTTTGGCAATTAAATCTCTTCCACTACGCGCACCACAGTGAGATACGAACCAAGCCGCTGCAATTTTCTTCGTGCTCAATTTTTTCTTCAGAGTGTCGGTTATAGGCATCATTGCTTCCACTTTCTCCCAATGCATCTCTTCTTTAGGACCTATGACTCTCCCATTTTTATCTATAATACTCATATATCCATATATTCCGTCGGAATTCAATTTGTAAGTCCAAGTCCAATTGAAATAACTATTATACATTTGATTACAGACCGGATAGTTTGCTGAGGATTCCATACTGGCGAAAACATACTTTTGATGAGGTGATCGAGACTGAGGTAAGAATGAAGCTTTGTTTTTAAGTTCTGGCCCATGAAACAATATCACATCGAAATCCGCTACACTTTTGAGCAACTGTCTATTTGATGTCACGTGACAGTTAGTGAAGGAACATTTTCTGGTTTTAAAGGTATTTAGGCCTTCACCCAAATACTTGATCGGATCAGTCTTAATTGGCGTCCATACTAATATGTATTTCAAATCTAACGACTTTGTTTCTTGCATATTACCTCGAAAGCTTGTTTCTGAATCATAGCAACCAAAATTATACAAAAGCGAAAACACAGTGATATTGAGAATCGTGCAAAAGATGAAATATTTCACAAAGTTACTTATAACCATCTTAATAACTGTAGTAACAGTCAAATTACAAAGACACTCACATCACTCATGCATACCATATTATTAGAAAAGTTTATGTACCTAATAATTTCTTGGTGCTGCAGTATGAAATTTCATGTACGTAATTTTTTTTCGTATTCTTTAGGAATTCACTTTAACAGGTTTCAAGGTGCCTTTAGTATCGCCCATCACTAAATATTTACAGTTAAAAATACTACCTAATCGGGATTAGGTTTACAGAACTTATACACTCTCGAATAAAGTCAACAAGACCTACCAATGAAACCCATAATATTGTACTAAGTTTGTACAGGCGAACAAAGAGCTGGATAGTGTACGAGTACTTAAGTGTGCTTGAACTAGTGACGTGGTAAGTATTCTAGTCTCTAGATAACAACTCCTGCGATAATAAATAATAATAATAATGCTTCGTGTGCAAGTCACCCCCTGCCATTTTATCTGTGTATTTTATAAACATTGGTCAGGCAAGGGCCATAGTCTTTCCATAGTTTAAGAAAACCAGTTCACTTAGCCACCCAAACCCATAATCCAATATATTTTGTTCCATATCATGCAATAGTCCTAAACCAATCGGGGGTTGTTCTTGGCTGCGCTTGCATAGCGCATACAGGGACAATCGTCAGTAGGTGCCTCAACACTTAAAAATGTCTCGGGCCTCGGTCCTCACGGTACGCCTTCCATAGGTCCGGGACCCCAGGGTCCCAAGATATGTCAAAGACATTTAAATAATAATAATCCTATTATTTCAGCTGTGCAGCTGCATTTGTGGATCTTTGACAGTTGTTACGGGTAGTCAGAAGCCCGAAAGTCTGACAACCAGTCTTACCAAGGGGTATCGTATTACCCAGTTACTGGGTTGGAGGTCAGATAGGCAGTCGGTCCATGTAAAATACTGGTATTCAGCTGCATCCGGTTAGACTGGAAGCCGACTCCAACATAGTTGGGAAAATGCTAGGCAGATGATGAATCCATTTATTTCAGGTGACTCAGGCCCATAGATGTAATAACATAAAATTATTGTAGAGCGAGTTACGTGCGAGTTGGCTTTGGCCCCTCACGGTACGCCTTCCAAAGGTCCGGGACCCCAGGGTCCCGAGATATGTCAATGACATTTAAATATTAATAATCCATTTATTTCTGGTGACTCAGGCCCATAGATATAATAACATAAAATTATTGTACACGAAGTGATGACTGCGGGCGTCGTGTTGCGCTGCGTGGTGTCGCGTACGCCACACCATTCGGCCAAAACTCTTACTTACTTCATGAAGGTTTCTCGGTACCGAGTTGGAACCCGCACCACAAACGACTTGAAGTTTATGTTATGCCGCGACTTCAACTTCTCTACTCTCAAGGTCCACTTGGTCTTGGTTCTGATGTATTCCACGTTGTCTTTGACCGCCCATTGTGACACCCTATGTAAAACTAATTTATGTCTGTAATTTTTATGGTGTACACAATAAAGAGTATTCAATCTATCTATCTATCTTCAGTTTTCTATGACGATTAGGATTAGGATTTTCGTAAAATGGTCCACAAATTGCTTTTGTGTCAAATAAGAGGAATTGCTAATAACATGGGAAATCAGGAATTGAATTACTTTTAGAGGAATTGCTAATGTGGCCGTTTTAGGCCCCCAGTGTACCTGAAAAATGAATAAAACATTGTGGTGTTTTGGTAGCATTGAATGCACGTTATTTTTTACGTGTATTTTTTAGAGTTCTTGGGACAAAGACGTCTTACTATGACCGCTATGATAGCAAATAATTATAAAAAACCAGTCAAGTGCGAGTTGGATTCGAACACGAAGGGTTCCGTCCAATTATCTATAAAAACGGCAAAAAAATCACGTTTGTTATATGGTATGTTGTATACCCTTAAATATATATTTTATTCTATTTTTTAGTATTTGTTGTTAAACCGGCAACAGAAATACATCATCTGTGAAAATTTCAACTGTCTAACTATCACGGTTCATGAGATATAGCCTGGTGACAGATGGACGGACGGACGGACGTATGGACGGACGGACCGACTGACGGCCGGATGGAAAGACGGACCGACAGACGGACAGACAAGCCTTAGTAATAGGGTCCTGTTTTCCGGAACGGAACCTAAAAACCAGCCACGTGCGTGTCGGACTTCTTAATTGTTAGTACGTAAGGAGCTACAGAGCTCTAAATGTAAGTCATCATCATCTGCCTAGCCTTTTCCCAACTATGTTGGGGTCGGCTTCCAGTCTAACCGGATGCAGCTGAATACCAGTATTTTACATGGAGCGACTGCCTATCTGACCTCCACAACCCAGTAACTGGGTAATACGATACCCCTTGGTTAGACTGGTTGTCAGACTTTCGTGCTTCTGACGACTCGTAACGACTGTCAAAGATCCACAAATGACAGCCGGGACCAACGGCTTAACGTGCTTTCCGAGGCACGGAGGAATCTCGATATGTGAAAATGGTCACCCATCCACGGACCAACCCCGGCAAGCGTAGCTTAACCTGATTGATCGACCCGAGCGGCTGTTATTACTTAGCCACGAGCTCCTCTAAATGTAAGTAATTAAAATATTATTAAAATTCTGGTATTTCGTAAATTAATTAACTTTTATTAAGTCAATGCCTTGTAAACATGATCTTTCAAGCCTAAAAACGGAAATTTTAAAACATCGACCTCCCTTACCCCCCAATAGCGTTAAGATGCCCAAAGAAAGAAAGAAAGATCTTCTCGAGGGGAATATTTCGTTATATGACGACTTCTTTCGATTTTTAGTCAGTCAGGAGCTACAGAGCTCTAAATGTGAGTAATTAAGAATTATTGAAATTCATCACCTATTTAGGTAATTAACTCCAAACTGACTAATAGTTGGCAACTGTCGTGTTAGTAGCAAAGTTCTCTCTAAAAAGCTCTTTTCATTGTTGTATATCTTATGGCTATTGGGTTTCAAGCATTCCTTTACTCTAGTGCCCAAGTTGTTACCTATTTCGGTCATTTACTCTGAACTGACTAACAATTAGTAAAAGTTGTGTTAGTAGCAAAGGTTCTCCTTGGAAATCTTTTTCCATCGGTGTATATCTTAAGACTATTGGGGCAAGAAAATTCCTTAACTTCGGTGCCGAGTAGTCACCTGTTTATGTCATTAATTCCGAACTGACTAACAATTGGCAAAAGTCGTGTTAGTAGGAAAGGTTCTTCTCAAAAAGCTTGAGCCATTGATGTTTATCTTATGGCTATTGGGCCAGGCCATTTGAAGGTAAAAGAAAGCAAGGGAGACAAAGAAAGAGATGGCGAGACATCTTTACTCAATGTTGTGGACCGGACTGGATACAAAAAGCGCGCGATAGAAATGTGTGGAGCATTTTAGGGGAGGCCTACGCCGTAGAGGCGACTACTACGAATAGCGATGGCAAATGCTAGGAAAAGAATGGAAAAGAAAGAAGAAAATTTATAGGTTAAGCTAACGATTTCTTTTAGAAGTATTTAAAATATTTAAACCTATGTTTGATTGTAAGTAGTGGAATAAAGGGCATTTTTATTTTATTTTATTTATTTATTTTTATTTTATTGGGCCAGGAAAAATCCTTAACTTCGGTGCCCAAGTACTCACACCTATTTATTTTATTTACTCCGAACTTACTAACAATTGGCAAAAGTCGTGGTTAGTAGGAAAGGTTCTCCTTGAAAAGCTCTTTCCACGGTACATATATTATTACTATTGGGTTTAAGGACAGAATCTCATAAGTAAGTGCCCATTCTTCTTTATCCCAAGAACATTGTAGTTGAAAAACATGTTCTCCTATACATTCTAACTGCAAACGTAAGTTTGTGCGCACGTTATTTTAAGACCACAGACTTCGTAAAGTAGGGCGAGTAAAATAAAATACCAAAATATTACGAGAAGTCTTTAATAAATGGAAATAAAATAGTCAAGAAAATAATTTATAGACAATCATGTTGTGGACTCCACCACTGACTAAATTCTTCATACACACTAGTTCTCAAATTTTGTTCACTCTAGTTCTAAAATAAACGCCTATTGCAAATTATTTGCAATAGGCGTCCGAGTCGCGGGACTCTCTCAGGTCGTGGTAAGAATAGTGATTGTGCCACTTGAAGAAATCGTAGTACTTTTGTTTGTCATTTATAATATCCGCCATTTCCTTCGCCAGCTCCCTGATGCGTGACTGTTGGGCTGTCAGGTATATTCCTTCCGGCATGAACCTGGAAATTATTTTAATAAGAACAAGAAAATAGGTATAACGTAGAGGAATATTCAGCTGATGATGATAACGATTACTAATCAATAAGTAAAAGTATATAAGGAATATGATTACCTACTGTCATTTCTGCAGCCACATTGGATTTTGCAAGACACATAAACTCACATGTAGACATCGACCGCGAACGGTTTGCTACTATTTATAAATATCGGCCTATTAGAGATGAAAAAGCACGACTTTCTTTATTTTTCTGTGGGGCTATACTGCAAGTATAATGCAGCAAGCTTATCTGGCCCGGTGGCTTTAATTATTTACTAACAAAATCACTTAGATGGATCGGTCATTTTATTCACCAGGCACCGCCTGTACGAGGCCGGATAGTGCCGCACTATAGGCGATTACAACACAGTACCCAAAATGAAACACAAAAATAATCTAATTTTAAAATGGTAGTAAATACAGTTTTAGAAGAAAAACCGACCAAGTGCGTGTCGGACCACGCACAATGAAGGGTTCCGTATTTGGGATGAATTTATCTCAAGAACAATTTTTTTATTTTTTTTTATTATGTCCCCCAGAAGTTATCCCCCATATTCAAAATTCGTTTATAATTTCGACACAATCGTTTTTGGGTCACAGATATACATATTTGTACCTTTCAACTTAATCGGTCCATTGGATTCGGAGCAAATTGGCTGTGACAGACGGACAGACACACGAGTGATCCTATAAGGGTTCCGTTTTTCATTTTGAGGTACGGAACCCTAAAAATGTCACCAAAAAAATGATAGATGGACAGTGTGAAAGATGTTTTGGCTAGAATGGGCTGACTACCGAAATGATGACTGAGAAGTATGGATGAAAAGGACATGTTGCACCGACCCAAATAAATTGGGATAAGAGCAAGAAAATGAGTAAATAAAGCCGAGGAACCTTGTATAATTGGCGCCACCATACACCACCGGTACAGCATAATGATTGAGCCCATTCAATAACTTCTCCGACACATAGTCGTCAGCGAACGAGTTCTCAAACGACAAGTAGAAGTAATAATTAGTTTCCACTAGCCGCAAACACTCCTTCACGCCTGCCTTGCTTGCCATGCCTTCCTGCCAAATATATCAACCTGCATGTCATACCTACTTTGCTAATTAAGTTTGGAGCTGTTTGGCAATTAAATCTCTTCCACTACGTGCCCGACAGTGGGATACGAACCAAGCCGCTGCAATTTTCTTCGTGCTCAATTTTTTCTGCAGTGTCGTTTATAGGCATCATTGCTTCTACTTTTTCCCAATGCATCTCTTCTTTAGGACCTCTGACTGTCCCTTGTTTATCTCTTATATTCATATATCCATAATTATCGTCGAGTACAATTTGTAAGTCTAAGTCCAATTGAAATAACTATTATACATTTGGTTAGAGACCCTATAGTGTGCTGATGACCCCATACTAACGAATATATACTTTTGATGAGGTGAACGAGACTGAGGTAAAGATGAAGCTTTGTTTGTAAGTTCCGGTAAATAGAACAATATCACATCGAAATGCCAAGAAAAAATGAAACCATAGAACCTATTCAGGTAATATACGTCATGAGCTAGAATGCGTTAGTATGACAACTTTGAAGTGGCAAAGTGTGCTAGAACTAGTGACGCACTAAGATAACAAGCTTATAGACATTAAAGAGTGATGAGAGATGTGCCTACACATATCGATAATTTCACGATATTTCAAATTAATCGTATCATTCGCAACTCACCATTGTATAATAATATCTCTTATTCAAAACTATAGCCAGAAGAAAGCACTTATAGTGCAACTATTTTCTTAATGTCTCTCGGCAATTATCGGATTTCCGAATACAAACGAATGCTAATTTCAATATCCATCAATTATTTGATTTATTTTATTGTTGTTTTTTTTATTGCCGTGTGAAGTATATAGCTGTACAACCATATTCCTTAAAGTATTTTCTCCCAATGGCCCTTGTGTTGCTTCCTTGTCTGATCGGAGCATGTAATATCGAAAGAAGTAACACGGGGTGGCTTTTTGAGACGATTCAGTAAGGGAAGCTACCTTAACGTTTAGAGCGTTTTTCTGTAGCACAACGGTAGCTACAGAAAACGGTCTTACGAGACTGTCCTTAACTTCTTGAATAATAGCTAACTGTACCCACAGATTTAGAAAAAAATATTTAGTCGGCTCGAACAACTTTAATTTTCATATTTTATTTTAAATCAATGCAGTTTCATGACTTCAAAGACTCCCAACTAACCTCAGTTTGAGATATTCTCTATTCATCCTCGGATAGAGTCACAAGTCGCATTACATTCATACCTACATTCTTGATGATCAGTCGTCTTATCAACGATCTTATAATGAAGTAGGTACCTATGCTTTAACGACTCATCAAAAGAAAAGCGTTCACCATCTGCATTATATATTTTTTTATTGCCTTTGTCCAAGTATTTAAGGGTCATCGTCCAATCTAAATTCCGTAAAGTATGTAGTTATGTTGAATAATTAATTGATGAAGTATGTTATCTATAAAACTTAACATGTTTTCTACGGCTTCCCTCTTATAATTTACACCTCGCCACTGGTAGCCTCGTCGTGTTTGGTCTTGTCGGATTTGTCTTAACAAGCAATGTAGTCTAACAAGCATTGGAGCCGTAATGATGGAGCCGAAAGCTAGCCAAAGAAAATCATCAGCAAAAAAATATAGCTCCGTTGTGTTTGGATTTATGACGTGACAAGCCGTGCGCTCAATGAGAATTCAAGCCGGTAAAATTAACGAACTAAAAACTTTCATCCCCTGAAACTACCTTAGGGGATAAATTTTTGAAACTTCTTTCTAAGTGCGTAACGTATACTTGCGAGTAGATGAGAAAAAAATACATCCCCACTTTACTAAATAAAAATGTTTTCATGATTTTATTTTACCAGTTTTTCGGCATGATTAATATGTTTATCCATTCCAAATTACAGCTTTCTAATACTTAGAGTCTCTGAGCTAAGCCGCGGACAGACAGACAGACGGACATTGCGAAACTATAGGGGTTCCTTGTTGACTGCGGAACCCTAAAAAATTACGAACTTCCATACAAATTTTCTACCCCTGCTAAGGGACGAATTTTCAAAATCCTTACATTGTCTTTCTTCTAGACCAAGCGTTAAGGCTGTGAGTGTCCGTCAGTGAATTAAAGATTTTTATTAAATAATATTGTATTAGTTACGATATTACTTAATAAAAATCTTAAATTGAAACACTTTTATTGTTGTTTATTAGCGACCTACACGGATGAAATAGTGACAGGTACAAGAACTCAAAAACATAAAATCCCTTAAAGTAGTTTAGTTCTAAGCGATTACAAAGACACACGAAAAGTCACTTTGTTTTATGCAATGTTCATAATTATGTTGTATATCTACATAGTTGAACAAGGAATCATAAAAGGTAAGCACCTACTGGGTAACATTATAGTGCTAAATTTTTACTACTAGTTGCTACTATAAAGTGGGAAACATCGAAGTCACTTATAACAATTTTATTTATTGCACTACTTAGCACATTTTATGCAGTGGATTCCACCAGTGATTAAATTTTTTATAAACACTGGTTCTTAAAAATTTCTCTTTATTATTAATTAATGCGCAAAACCTGCAATATTTGTCCGTGTCATTATCATGTTTGCTGTTGTAAGAATAGTGGTTATGCCACTTGAAGAAATCGTAATATTTTTGTTTGTCATTTATAATATCCGCCATTTCCTTCGCCAGCTCCTTGATGCGTGACAGTTGAGCTGTCAGGTATATTCCTTCCGGCATGAATCTGGAAGTTAATGATGAACAAGTTATTATGTATTTTAACCAGTCCTTTTGTGTCTCTGTATGGATATCCACTAGCCGACACAGCAGTGTGTTAATCCTTCAAACTCATTTTGTTTCAGGGGGTCTATAATTTGTTTCTGGCTGGGCAGTGTTACCTATTGTGTTTTTCCTACTAGGAAAATCTAGCATCCCTTGGCCCCGAGTGTGGTTATAAGTCCAGGTAATAGGCTCAATCTGTTATGCTATACATTGTAAACAAAAATATCCTGACTGATTCACCTACCCAGAGCATAATCCAGTGAAGGCCGTTTATTTTCTTTTAGTATCAAAACCGTAGAGCGATGTCCCCCTTTAGTATCATTTATATTGAACAGCTTATCACTTAACGTAAGATTTTTGAAAAACACCAAAACATGGCATAATTTTTTTGCAGTGGGTTATGATTTGAGTTAAGTTTGGGACTTTGGGAGGAAGTTTTTGAGGGCTTTGAGTGATGTTTAAACAGATAGTATTTTAATCGATCGTGGAAAAGAAGAAGATTTATAATTTAAAAAAACATTTTAAAAATGTTGACACAGAACGAGAAAAATTAAAAAGTCAAGGGAGAAATTCCCAAAAATACTCAAAACCGTGTTGCTTGCAAACTTTTAATAATCACTAAACATACATGGGGGTGTTCCGGGGAACTCTAGCACAAGAGAATGATGAGTAAATAAAGTAATGACAGTCGATGTACGTACCTTGAATAGTTGGCGCCACCATACACCACCGGTATGGCATAATTATTGAGAGCATGCAACAACTTCTCCGTCACATAGTCGTTAGCGAACGAGTTCTCAAACGACAAGTAGAAGTAGTAGTCTGTTTCCAATTTCCGCAAACACTCCTCCATACTGTCCCTAGGACACTTCTTCGTCCCACATGTACCATATATGTCAACCTGCATGTCATACTTTGCTAATTCAGCTTCGAGCTGTTTGGCAATTAAATGTCTTCCACTGCGCGCATCACAGTGAGATACGAACCAAGCCGCTGCAATTTTCTTCGTGCTCAATTTTTTCTTCAGAGTGTCGTTTATAGGCATCATTGCTTCCACTTTCTCCCAATGCATCTCTTCTTTAGGACCTATGACTCTCCCATCTTTATCTATAATACTCATATATCCGTATATTCCGTCAGAATTCAATTTGTAAGTCCAAGTCCAATTGAAATAACTATTATACATTTTACAGACCGGAAAGTTTGCTGAGGATTCCATACTGGCGAAAACATACTTTTGATGAGGTGAACGACACTGAGGTAAGAATGAAGCTTTGTTTTTAAGTTCCGGTCCATGGAACAATATCACATCGAAATCCGCTACACTTTTGAGCAACTGTCTATTTGATGTCACGTAACAGTTAGTGAAGGAACATTTTCTGTTTTTAAACGTATTTATGCCTTTACCCAAATACTTGATCGGATCAGTCTCAATTGGCGTCCATACTAATATGTATTTCAAATCTAACGACTTTGTTTCTTGCATTTTACCCCGAAAGCCTGTTTCTGAATCATAGCAACTCAAATTATACAAAAGCGCAAACACGGCGATATTGAGAATCGTGCAAAAGATGAAATATTTTGCAAAATTACTTATAACCATCTTAATATCTGTTGTGACAGTCAACTATTACAAAGACAGTCACATCACTCACGCATACCATATTATGAGAAAGGTTTATGTACCTAATGAGTTCTTTGTGCTGCAGAATGAAATGTTACAATTTCATGTACCTACTTTTTTATCGTATTCATTGGGAATTCACTTTATTAGGTTTCAAGGTGCCTTTAGTATCGCCCATCACTAAATATGACTAAATATTCACATTAAAAAAAAAAATTACAGAATTTATACACTCTCGAATAAAGTCAATAAGACCTACCAATGAAACCCATAGTATTGTACTAAGTACGGAAAAGGCGAACAAAGAGCTCGATAGTGTACGAGTACTTAAGTGTAATTTAATTACCTTTTATTAAGTCAGTGCTTTGCAAACATGATCTTTCAAGCCAATAAACAGAAATTTTAAAATATTGGCCTCTCAGATGCCGTTTTGGGAACAATGTTTTAAAGATTCGGTTGGCCGAACTGTACGTTAAGCGTCCGGGATCCCTCCCGCACCCCCCAATAGCGTTTAGATATATGCCAAAAGAAAGAAAGATAGATCTTCTCAAATAATATTTCATTATATGACGGCATCTTTCGATTGTTAGTCAGTCAGGAGCTACAGAGCTCTAAATGTGAGTAATTAAGAATTATTGGAATTCATCACCTATTTTAGGTAATTAACTCCGAACTGACTAATAATTGGCAAAATGTCGTGTTAGTAGCAAAGGTTCTCTCTAAAAATCTCTTTTCATTAGTATAATATTATTATATATCTTATGGCTATTGGACGCCAAAAAATCCTTAACTACGGTGCGCAAGTTGTTATCTATTAAGGTCATTAACTCTGAACTGACTAACAATAGGCACCAGACATGTTAGTAGCAAAGGTTCTCCTCGAAAATTTCTTTTCATTGGTGTATATCATATGGCTCGCTACTTCGGTGCCCCAGTAGTCACACTTACTTATGTCATTAACTCCAAACTGACTAACAACTGGTAAAAGTCGTGATACTAGTAAAGGTTCTCCTTGGACAGCTCTTTCCATTGGTGTATATCTTATGGCTATTGGGTCAAGATAATTCTTTTAATTCGGTACCCTAGTAGTCACACCTAATTTAGGTCATTTACTCCAAACTAACTAACAATTAGCAAAAGTCGTGTTAGTAGCAAGGTTCTCCTTGGAAAGTTCTTTCCATCTGTGTATATCATATGGCTATTGGGCCAAGAAAATTCCTTAACTTCGGTGCCGAGTAGTCACCTGTTTATGTCATTACTTCCGAACTGACTAACAATTGGCAAAAGTCGTGTTAGTAGCAAAGGTTCTCCTTGGAAAGTTCTTTCCATCTGTGTATATCGTATGGCTATTGGGCCAAGAAAATTTCTTAAATTCGGTGCCCAAGTACTCATACTTATTTAAGTCATTTATTTCGAACTTACTAACAATTGACAAAAGTCGTGTTAATAGGAAAGGTTCTCCTTGAAAAGCTCTTTCCATTAGTACATATCTTATTACTATTGGGCTTCAGGACAGAAACTCATAAGTTCCCAGCCCATTCTCCTTTATCCCAAGAACATTGTAGTTGAAAAACATGTTCTCCTATACATTCTAACTGCAAATGTAAGTTTATATGCACGTTATTTTGAGACCACAGACTTCGTAAAGTAGTGCGAGTAAAATAAAATGCCAGAATATTACGAGAAGTCTTTAATAAATGCAAATAATTTATAGACAGTCATGTTGTGGACTCCACCACTGACTAAACTCTTCATACACACTAGTTCTCAAATATTGTTCTTTATTATTAACTAACGCACACAATTTGCAATAGGCGTCCGTGTCTCGGGACTCTCTCAGGTCGTGGTAAGAATAGTAATTGTGCCACTTGAAGAAATCGTAGTACTTTTGTTTGTCATTTATAATATCCACCATTTCCTTCGCCAGCTCCTTGATGCGTGACTGTTGAGCTGTCAGGTATATTCCTTCCGGCATGAACCTGGAAATTATTTTAATAAGAACCAGCAAATAGGTATAACCTAGAAGATAAGCTGATGATGATAACGATTACTTATCAATATGTAAAAGTAATATGAACATGATTACTGTTCTGTTTTCATTTCTGCAGCCATAATTGATTTTGCAAGACACATAAACTCACGTGCAGACATCGACCGCGAATGGTTTGCTACGTATGCCTCAGGCTGCATGGACGGGTAGTTCACTGTGAGCATGGAATTTTTGGTGAAGTGCCGATTCGTTGAGCCTGTGGCATTCGCGGCAAGACTCGCGATGACAATACGAAATAAATAAATATATAAATATCGGCCTATTAGAGATGAAAAAAGCATGGCTGTGTTTATTTTTCTGTGGGGAGTACCTCACAGAAAAATAAAGACAGTCATGCTTTTTTCATTTATTACTTGCAGTAGCAAGTATAATGCAGCAAGCTTATCTGGCCCGGTGGCTTTAATTATTTACTAACAATATCACTTACATAGATCGGTCATTTTTTTTCACTAAGCACAGCCTTCACCAGGCCGGATAGTGCCGCACTATAGGCGATTACAATACAGAACCCAAAATGAAACACAAAAATAATCTAATTTTAAGATGATAGTAAATAAAGTTTTAGAAGAAAAACCGGCCAAGGGCGTGTCGGACCACGCACAATGAAGGGTTCCGTTGGGATGAATTTATCCACAAAGACCATAGACTTCCTATAGGTTTTCCTTTAATCTATAAGTATAGAACTAGTTTCCGTATTTTTTTTCAAAATTTTAGGCTCAGTAGTTTTGGAGATAAGAGTGGTCAATAATGGTCAATTTTCATCTAGGTATTTTCTTAAACATCTTTATTACAAGAATTATAAAAAAAAAAATTGAGATCCTCGCAATAAGCCCTTTCATTTGTTATGTCACACGGTACAGAATGCAGAACTTTTTTTTAAATTTTCTAATTTGCCCCTAAAGGTGATTCCCCGTTTTCAAAATTCATTTATTTTAGTTAGGTACACATCCGTGTTTGGGTCATAGATTTCAACCTAAACGTTCCATTGGATTCGGAGCAAATTGGCTGTGACAGACTGACAGATAGACAGACACACGAGTGATCCTATAAGGGTTCCGTCTTTTTCCTTTTCAGGTAAGGAACCCTAAAAAGTCACCAAAAAATATTAGATGGACTGTGTAAAAGATGATTTGGCTAGAAAGGGCTGACTACCGAAATGATGACTAATAGAGAAGTATGGAAGAAAAGGACATGTTGCACCGACCCAAATAAATTGAGATAACAGCAAGAAAATTAGTAAATAAAGTCGAGGAACCTTGTATAATTGGCGCCACCATACACCACCGGTACAGCATAATGATTGAGCCCATTCAACAACTTCTCCGTCACATAGTCGTCAGCGAACGAGTTCTCAAACGACAAGTAGAAGTAGTAATCAGTCTCCACAAGCCGCAAACACTCCTTCATACTGCCCCTAGGACACTCCTTCGTCCCACATCTGCCAAATATGTCAACCTGCATGTCATACTTTGCTAATTCAGTTTGGAGTTGTTTGGCAATTAAATCTCTCCCACTACGCGCACCACAGTGAGATACGAACCAAGCCGCTGCAATTTTCTTCGTGCTCAATTTTTCCTTCAGAGTGTCGTTTATAGGCATCATTGCTTCCACTTTTTCCCAATGCATCTCTTCTTTAGGACCTATGACTTTACCATCTTTATCTCTTATACTCATATATCCAAAATTTTCATCAGAATTCAATTTGTAAGTCCAAGTCCAATTGAAATAGTTATTGTATATTTGGTTACACACCGGAAAGTTTGCCGAGGACTCCATATTGGCGTAAACATACTTTTGATGAGGTGCACGAGACTGAGGTAAAAGTGAAGCATTGTCCGGAAGTTCTCGTCCATTGAACAATATTACATCGAAATCCGCAACATCTTGGAGTAACTGTCTATTTGATGTCATGTAACAGTTAGTAAAAGAACATTTTCTGTTTCTAAATGAAATATTTCCTTCACGCAAATTAGACTTAATCGGTTCAGTCTCATTTGTCCATAATAATAGGTATTTCAAATCTAACGATTTATTTGATTGTATTAAAACCTGAAAGCTCGTTTCTGGACCATAATAATCCAAGTTATAGGAGAATGAAAACAGAGTGACGGTGATAATCACGCAAATGACGAAATATTTGTCACACTTACTTATAACCATCGTTTTATCTGTAGAATCAGTCAACTTACACAAACACTCACGGTACCATTTGACCGGTTATGAGAATGGTTTTTAGACTTTATAATAAGCAGCTAATGAATTAAAACTGGTGCTGCTAACTATATAAAATATATCATATATATTTTACCGTATTCATTAGTTATATTTCACACAATAATTATTCTAAAAACATATACTATATACATAATTATTAAACTAATTCACGTCAATACCTAAGAGACATTTATATATTATACTTTGGAATAAACGGTCTAAGGGCTTAATAGCGTATGACTACCTAGGTACTGCACCTAAATTTGTGACCAAATATGCTTAAATTAGTGACTATCTAGATGAAAACTAGAGTTCGGCGAAACATGATTTTTAGCTGATATCAAAACCCAAAAGAATATTCGGCGATTTTTCTAGTTTTTGCCGAAACCGCTGACCTATGTAGGTAGTTAAATTACATTAGCATTTAGAGTTTATGTAAGGCTTAGGTCAAAAGGGACTATTGACCGCCGTTTGTCTGTCCATCATAGGGTTATATTTAATTTGAAAAATGTAATTAGCTATGACGGTTCATTCAGTTGAAATTTCAGAAACTACGGGTAGGCAATAATTGCTGTTATGTTGGCAACTACTATGGGTTCCCGTCAGTGCGCGAGGCCAATTTAAGTCACAATTAGCCCGTAGGTCTTCTTATTAACATAAAGATCTATCTATAGTGCTTTAAATAATTTAATTCTGCATATATGTCTTTTGGAAACCGTCCTTAGTTGTGGATTTTTATGGTGAGTAATTTTTGATTAATCTTTCCTGTTTCTTTTTTTAATCTGCGCGGTGGCACGTCTATGCCGCATTGATTTTTTTTTAAGTGGCTCATTCAGCAAACCTGTGCGCCCTGAACAAAACGAAAGAGGCAGTCTACGTCTTCAGATCACGAACACAAGTTTCAGCGGATTCAAGCCGTAGATTCGAACAATTGTTGGCCGAAACAAAAACAGCGGCCGAATCCAATTTTTTTTGCCGAAACCGAAGCTTTGGTACAGCACTTATAAGATTCTATATTCGATTAGGTGCCTACATATCGATAGTAAGGTACATGATAATTCAATTAGTCGTATCATACAAAAAATGTTACAAGATACATTCCTAATTCCTATTACCTAATGCTAAAGTATTATAAAGGTAAGTATGTAGTTTTGATGTTCGTTAGTCACTCACACCTTCACAACGAAACGGATTTGAAGGTTTGGCACGCAGGTAAACCAAGACTTTGTTTTGGTAGACCATGATTAGGACTTAGAATTAGTTCCCGTGAGATAGTTTTCGATATTCCCGTGGGTGAAGTCACCGGTAAAAGCTATAAGATAAGCCATTCACGGTGTAACACATAAGGATTCTTATCCTTTAAAATCCTTTTTACTGGTAACCGAAATGCTCAGTCCATTTAGTGTAACTGTTCACTTTTTCTGTAGTTTGATCTGTTGATAACCAAGTGCACCTTCATCAGCCAATAACAGCTCCATTAATGCTCATAGGCCTCTCCAATCGCACGCTAGTTACTCTCATCCAGCCGATATCAGGCAACCTGTGAAGATCGTCGCTCCATCTAGCCCAAGCCGAAGGCGCTAACTCGCGGTCTCCCCACCCAACGGACATTGGTTCTACTGCTGGTTTGGTGGCCGGCCCATTATCACTTCAACTTGAAATAAAACATCGCTGCCTTCATCATTTCGTCTTTATGATCTTCTCGTCTCGCCTTTATGATGATCATTGTCTGGTCTGCTAGAGCATAAGGGCTTAGGAACATCGGAATGGCAGCGGCCGGCAGCGACGCGGCGAGCACTTTCATTCTGAAATAATTTTTGAATTTATCTATATACTTAAAGGACAGTATCGCTTAAGAAGCTTGAAAAAGCTTGAAAGGTTCTGCCCGTGGCTGCCAGTAGCGACGCGAGGCCGCTCGCGGCACCGCGGACGGCCACGTGCCGAATTTTGAAACTAAACTAGTCAAGAAGAGACTAGGCGCGTGGGGTCTGAAGGTCGCGCGAGGCCGCCAGCGGCGACGCCGGGGGCAGCTGCCGGCCGCTGCCATTCTGGTGTGACTCGGCCCTTAAACTGTTATATAACCTAAAGGGTGGAGACCTGAGGGCAAGTGACAAACCTGGATACAAGTGACAATCGCTTCGAAAGCGTTTCGTATTTCTACAACGACTTTCAACAGGATTGATATAATGGCTTTTCGATATCTTATGTCAGTCTTATACTTTTCTACCTTTTCAATCATCGTTGTCGCTGATAGACTGTCACTTTGTCTAGGGCCTCTGGTGTCCTGAAATACACGCCCAAGCCTAGTCCAAGCACCATCAGTCTCCCACAATATACTAACTGTATCCACTTGTTTCCTAGAAACCGGATAGATGTTTTCTAGGGAACAAGTAAATTGTAGCGAAAAAATAATTTTTATTCTTATTCTTTAACATGAATTTAATACTATTCAGTTCAGCACTATTATGAACATGTGAGTTAGAAATTACTTAATCGTACCAACATTGATGTTGATACGATTAAGTAATTTAAATATCGTGTAAGTATCGTGTAAGTAAAATATCGTGTAATACGATATTGTGTGATGACGATGTTGTATGTTACACGATATTTTCATTAGATAAGTACCTAATCATATCAGAAACAAAATCACAACATGCAATCCTACCTAGATTATCAGGTAAGTACTAAGATTATGAAGTAGGAATACTTGATAAACAATACTATACATCATAGTAATGAATGATTCCGACGAACTGATAACCTCCTACTTTTTTTGAAGTCGGTTTAAAACGTTTAGTTATAGCACAGAAATCACAGTTACCATTGCACCCGTATTATAAAGTATGATCTTTGAATAAATCTTTGCAATGTAGGTAACTCATATCTCATTGATAAAAAGTGTAAATTAGAATGATTTCCCTGACTTCTCGGCAATCATTCTAAATTATACCTTACTTTACCGTGATAAGAGTTAAAGTTAAGAAGTTAATTAATATAAGTTAAGTACATTGCAGTAACCTAATAATAATTGATTTACGTCTATCATGAAAATCCTACCTAATGTGAAAGGGTGTATATTTGTCAGTGTGTGAATTTTATATATTACTAGCTTCCACCCGCGGCTCCGCCCGCGTGGTACGTTGATAAAAAGTAGTGGTATAGCCTACGTCCTTCCCCGGGATGCCATCTATCTCCTTGCCAAATTTTATCGAAATCCGTCAAGTGGTTTAGGCGTTTACAGGTAATAGACAGACAGAAAGTAATATAAGTATAGATTTGTATGTCATATAGCGTCGGTGCACTTGCCAAAACCGTATGTGGATTTTATCAACTTTTTAGTAAATTTAGGTACATAGAGCGGCGGACCGATGACCTGGTGAAGGCCGCAGGAATCCGGTGGATGTGAGAAGCACAGAACCGGTCGAAGTGGCGGTGCTTGGAAGAGGCCTATGTCAAGCTGCAACAGTGTACGTCTTGCGGCTGAAATTATGAGCGGGATTAAAATAAAAACCCCAAATTCAATTCGATGTATTTTCTAAAATAGAATGTAAAGAGATTTTAAGTATATTTGACAGAATAGAAACAAACAACAAATTAAGTATAAAAACATATTCTATTTACATGGACTATGTGTTCCACCACCGTACAAAATCTTTATATACACTACTTTTTAAATATTGTTCTTTATTATTAATCAATGCGCACAATTTGCAAAACGGGTCTGTGTCGTTGGACTCTCGTTGGTCGTGGTAAGAATAGTGATTGTGCCACTTGAAGAAATCGTAATACTTTTGCTTATCATTTATTATATTAAACATGTCCTTCGCTAGCTCCCTGATATCGATCCATGACTTTCGTGCAGACAGGTAAATTCCATCCGGCATGAACCTGAAAATTAACGGCGAACAAGTTTTTGTTTCATGTAACTATACTACATTTGAAATAAGATGAAGAAGTCAAAATCGGTTGAACGGACTGTAAAAAAGGCTTATTTAAATTTCTAATCTTATTTCAAATGGAGTATAGTAGGTATCTCTGTAAGTAATGTGTTGAATGTAACCTCTAGGAATTCCTCAACAACCGCCTCGGGTCTCGAGTCTAATTTTTGCCAATGGCAATAGGCCCAATCATACGAATGGCCGAGGTAAGTACTTTAAGTACATACATCTGCTTAACCTTTCGGGAAATATCCATGTTATGTTTTTAAGGTAATATTATTGGGACCCGTACGCACAGTATAACAAAGTAACAGTATTATGTCTCGGTATTGACCTTGAAATAATTACCTATGGCCGCTCCGTACACAAAGGCTCTTAAATACTTTCGCGAATTGTCGCGCGACGCGACGCCACCGCATTGTTAGCCGTGAAGTTTCTCAGATTTTTTTTTGTTAAAAGTCGCGTCGCGTGACCATTCGCGCCAGTATGTTACCTACGGCGACCGTGCGTAACCGACGTGCCGCGCACTGAAGACATAACACTGTTAGGGCTGATTTTATCAAAGCCAGTTAACTTTTATCCTTGGAATAAAATTGCCATCTGACAGTTTTTGTATGGAAAAACTGACAAAAATTCAAAATTTATTCGCAGGATAAGATTTATACTCAGTATAAAAGTTTAGTGAAATTCGCCCTTAGTCTGTTACTTATTTATACTAAGCCGTAGGTAAAGAAACATCCATACAAAATCGTTTAAATAATTATTTTTGACCGTGATTTTGACTTTGCTAATCAATGATGTTAAGTAACAAAAACTGTTTTCTTTTTATTTAGCAGTTTAGAAATATTATAAAAACCAGGGAACCTTGTATAGTTGGCGCCACCATACACCACCGGTACGGTAAAGTGATTGAGAGCATGCAACAACTTCTCTGTCACATAGTCGTCAGCGAACGAGTTCTCAAACGACAAGTAGAAGTAGTAGTCTGTTTCCAATTTCCGCAAACACTCCTCCATACTGTCCCTAGGACACTCCTTCCTCCCACATGTACCATATATGTCAACCTGCATGTCATACTTTGCTAATTCAGCTCGGAGCTGTTTGGCAATTAAACCTCTTCCACTACGCGCCCGACAGTGGGATACGAACCAAGCCGCTGCAATTTTCTTCGTGCTCAATTTTGCCTTCAGAGTGTCATTTATAGGCATCATTGCTCCCACTTTCTCCCAATGCATCACTTCTTTAGGACCTATGACTTTACCATCTTTATCTCTTATACTCATATATCCATAATTTTCGTCAGAATTCAATTTGTAAGTCCAAGTCCAATTAAAATAACTATTATACATTTGGTCAGAGACACTATAGTGTGCTGATGACTCCATACTAACGAAAACATACTTTTGAGAAGGCGATCGATACTGAGGTAACGATGAAGCTTCGTTTGTAAGGTCTGGTCCGTGGAACAATATTACGTCGAAATCCGCTTCACTTTGCAGCAACTGTCTGTTTGATGACACGTAACAGTTAGTGAAGGAACATCTTCGGTCTCTTAACGTATTTGTGCCTTCACCTATACTCTTCATCGGATCACTCTGATTTGACGTCCATACTAATAAGTATTTCAAGTTCGACGATTTATGACGATGTATCAAAATCTTAAAGCTAGTTTTTGAACAATTATTATTCAAAATATAGAAAATCGAGAGCAGAGTGAAGCTAGGAATCACGCAATATATTATTAAATATTTCGTCAAATTACTTATCAGCATCTTCATAGCTGTAGTATGTCTACTTACACAAACAATCACCTCACTCACGCATACCATCGATATTACGGGGTGTCCTGCGTGAGCGACGAATACGACGCGACGCGACGCGACAGGACACGATGCAATGCGACGCGGTGATACACCTGACAAATGGCCTACATGATTTTGGTCATTACTTCTCGAATCATGGAGAAATACAGTACAATTTTGCTTGAAGTTCGTGGTGTCACGTCTGGTCGCCCTCAAAGCCAGTACCTACGCGTTACGTCGCGTCTCGCCACAGATTACCATATAGGCTGCAAGCAGGGTATGCCGTTAATCGCGTTCGTCGCGTTCGCAGTGTCGCGTCGCGTCATATTCGTCGCTCACGCAGGATACCGGTACGTAACTTATAATTTAAAACTACCGCAGTTATACATCGGTACATAGTACTAGGAATTCACATTTTATCATTTTACAACGATATGGTCGTCAACCACTAAAATATTCACAAGAAAAATGCTACTTATTCTAAGAGTAAAAGTTTCAAATAAAATAAAGAAAAACTATCAGCGTATATGAGACCATCGCAAGCTCGCGCACACCTCATATATTTTAATCCCCTAACACAGTTATTGACTTTATAATGAACGTTTACAAAATGGCAAGTCTACCTAATATACACTAACCGCACAACTGCTTATAGGACCATGAAAGGAAGGTGGTATACAAAGTAAGTCTCTATATTTTAGTGTTCCGCACCACCTTTGGAAAACCGAAACACTAAGAAAAGAAATATGTGCCTTTCTGTCCGTCTGTCACAAGTAATTTTCTCCGAAGATAAAAAGTAGTGTATCCATTATAAAAAAGTAGCTTATTTTTTCGGTTGGGTATCGTTTAAAAGGAATATATTATGAAGCCAAACTGAAAGGAGTAAAAAAACCACGATCATCATGTAGGTTAATAAAAGCACGCCCTTAAAAAATATCATTTACTTTGTGTAGTCACACTTTTCGAATGAACGCGCATATCGATGGAACAAAAATGATCAGAATGGCAAAAAATTACCAACATATTATTTTTCTTTGCTTAGTCAGGGAACATTATTGTGCGTAGTACGACTTGCACTTGTCCGTTTTTGGTTGGTAAGTTAATTAGCCGAGAAGCTAATCGATATTCAGTAGAAATTAGCATTTATTCGTTTTGTGTACACAGAAATGCTAATTAGGAGTATTGTGTAACGAAAATTAAGATATTTTTTCTTCGTCATGTCTGGTCTTACCGCTGATAAGCAACAACTAAGGTAAAATAATTATGGTGTTGTTTTTTTTTGGTATGGCACACAGGTAGACCATGACTTGGATTAGGACTTAGAATAGTTCCCGTGGGATAGTTTTCGATATTCACGTGGGTGAAGTCACCGGTACAAGCTATAAGGTAAGCCATTCACAGTGTAACACATATCGTAAGGATTCTAGTCCTTTCAAAATCCTCTTTACTGGTAACCGAAATGCTCTGTCCATTCCGTGTAATTATTAACTTTGTCTGTATTTTGATCCGTTGATAAGCAAGTGCACCTTAATCAGTCAATAACAGCTCCACTACTGCTCATAGGCCTCTCCAATCGCACGCCAGTTACTCTCATCCAGCCGATACCAGCCAACCTGTGAAGATTGTCGCTCCATCTAGCCCAAGCCGAAGTCGCTAACTCGCGTTCTCCCCACCCAACGGACATTTATTCTACTGCTGGTTTGGGGGCTGGCCCACTGGCCAGCCCCCAAACCAGCAGTAGAAAAAATGTCCGTTGTCTGATGAATAAATGTGTCAACTTGAAATAGGACATTGCTGCCTTCATCATCTCTTTATGATGACCACTGCCTGCTAAAGCATTAAAATTTTATGTAGGGTGTTAGGGTAAACACCGTTGTCCTTGAAACCAGTGGTTTGGTGTCATTTATAGAACGTAAAGTCAATGGAAAATTACGACTTTTTATTTTATTTTAAGTATATTTAAATATCTTTGATAGAATAGAAATAAACAACAAATAAAATGTAAAAACATATTCTATTTACATGGACTATGTATTCCACCACCGTACAAAATCTTTATATACACTACTTTTTAAATATTGTTCTTTATTATTAATTAACGCGCACAATTTGCAAAATGGGTCTGTGTCGCTGGACTCTCTCAGGTCGTGGTAAGAATAGTGATTGTGCCACTTGAATAAATCGTAATATCTTTGCTTATCATTTATAATATTAACCATGTCTTTCGCTAGCTCCCTGACATACACCCATGAGTTTCGCGCAGACAGGTACATTCCATCCGGCATGAACCTGAAAATTAACGGCAAACAAGTTTTTGTTTCATGTAACTATACTACATTTGAAATAAGGTGGAGAAGTCCAAATTGGTTGAAAATTAACAGAGAACAAGTTTTTTTTTTTCAAATAACTAGGAGTGTTTACATCCCTGTAAGTAATGTGTTGAATGTAACCTCTAGGAATTCCTCAGCAACAGCCTCGGGTCTCGAGTTTTGCTAATGGCAATAGGCCCAATCATACCAATGATGGTCGGGGTACTTTAAGTACATACATCTGCCTATCCCTTCGGGAAATATCCATGTTATGTTTTTAAGGTAATATTATTGGGACCCGTACGCACAGTATAACAAAGTAACTGTATTATGTCTCGGTTGTGACCTTGAAATAATTACCTACGGCCGCTCGGTAGATAAAACTACGGGCGGCGTCCGTGCATAACCACCGCGCACTGAATATATAACAGTGTTACATAATTATACTGAACCGTAGGTTCCTATCATACAAAGAAACATCGATACAGAATCATTTAAATAATCATATGTGACCGTGATTTTTACTTTGCTTATCAATGATGCTAAGTAACAAAAACTGTATTCTTATTTGGCAGTTTAAAAATATTAAATAATCAGGGAACCTTGTATAGTTGGCGCCACCATACACCACCGGTACGGTAAAGTGATTGAGAGCATGCAACAACTTCTCCGTCACATAGTCGTCAGCGAACGAGTTCTCAAAGGACAAGTAGAAGTAGTAATCTGTTTCCAATTTCCGCAAACACTCCTCCATACTGCTCCTAGGACACTTCTTCGTCCCACATGTACCATATGTGTCAATCTGCATGCCATACATTGCTAGTTCAGCTCGGAGCCGTTTGGCAATTAAATCTCTTCCACTACGCGCCCGACAGTGGGATACGAACCAAGCAGCTGCAATTTTCTTCGTGCTCAATTTTGCCTTCAGAGTATCATTTATAGGCATCATTGCTCCCACTTTTTTCCAATGCATCACTTCTTTAGGACCTATGACTTTACCGTTATTATCTTTTATACTCATATATCCATAATTTTCGTCAGAATTCAATTTGTAAGTCCAAGTCCAATTAAAATAACTATTATACATTTGGTCAGAGACCCTATAGTGTGCTGATGACTCCATACTAACGAAAACATACTTTTGAGAAGGCGATCGATACTGAGGTAACGATGAAGCTTCGTTTGTAAGTTCAGGTCCGTGGAATAATATAACATCGAAATTCGCTACACTTTGAAGCAACTGTCTGTTTGATGAGACGTAACAGTTAGTGAAGGAACATCTTCGGTCTGTTAACATATTTGTGCCTTCACCTATATACTTCATCGGATCACTCTGATTTGACGTCCATACTAATAAGTATTTCAAGTTCGACGATTTATGACGATGTATCAAAATCTTAAAGCTAGTTTTTGAACAATTATTATTCAAATTATAGAAAACCGAGAGCAGAGTGAAGCTAGGAATCAAGCAATATATTATTAAATATTTCGTCAAATTACTTATCAGCATCTTCATAGCTGTAGTATGTCTACTTACACAAACAATCTCACTCACGCATACCATCGATATTACGGGGTGGCCTGCGTGAGCGACGAATACGACGCGACGCGACACGACAGGACACGATGCAATGCGACGCGATGTTACACGTGACAAAAATGGCCTACTTGATTTTGGTCACTTCGTCTCGAATCATGGAGAAATACAGTACAATTTTGCTTGAAGTTCGTGGTGTCGCGTCTGGTCGCCCTCAAAACAAGTACGCGTTCCGTCGCATCTCGCCACAGACTGCCATGTAGGCCGCAAGCAGGGTATGCCGTTAATCGCGTTCGTCGCGTTCGCAGTGTCGGGTCGCGTCATATTCGTCGCTCACGCAGGATACCGGTACCTAACTTATAATTTAAAACTACCGCAGTTATACATCGGTACATAGTACTAGGAATTCACATTTTATCATTTTACAACGATATGGTCGTCAATCACTAAAATATTCACAAGAAAAATGCTACTTATTCTAAGAGTAAATTTTTTGAATAACATAAAGGAAAAATATGAGCGTATATGAGACCATCGCAAGCTCGCGTACACCTCATATATTTTAATCCCCTACTACAGATATTGACTTTATAATGAACGTTTACAAAATGGCAAGTCTACCTAATATACACTAACCGCACTACTGCGTATACAACCATGAAAGGAAGGAGGTATACAAAGTAAGTCTCTATATTTTAGTGTTCCGCACCACCTTTGGAAAAACGAAACACGCAGAATAGAAATATGATTGTGCCTTTCTGTCCGTCTGTTACACGAAATTTTCTCTGAAGATAAAAAGTAGTGTATCAATTATAAATAAAACAAAATTATTTAAAAAACAAAAAACCCGCCTGCAAAAACGGATAATTTAAAAGAGAAAAACAAGCATTATAATCTGTAGAATTTTGGTATTACAAGCGGGGAACAAACAAAAGTTACACCATATTTCAGGTTATTGGTTTGTTCCCCGCCTGTAACACCAAAATATGTCACTCCTACAATTAAGACGAATCTAACGACACCTCAAATGTTAAAATCCATCAAGCCGTTTAGGTTACAGAGCGTGCCAAAGAAATAGACATACATACAAACATACATACATACATACCCTCGAAAAACATTACCCTCCTTCTGGGGCAGTCGGGTAAAAAGTAGCCTATTTTATATAGATATATTTATATAGATAAGTATATGCTTTATGTATGTATGTATTTATTGTATATGTAAATGGTACACCACTGACTACCTGCAGTATGATCTCTCCTTCGCGCTTTAATCCATCCAAAGGTTGTCTGTAAAAGATCGCTCTTAGCGATAAGACCGCCCATTGTGTCACCCTATGTTAAATTTCTACATTTGTATCTGTATTTTTTATGGTGTACATAATAAAGAGTATTCTATCTTCTATCTATTCTATCTATCTATTTTTTCGGTTGGGTATCGTTAAAGAAATATTATGAAGCCAAACTGAAAGGAGTAAAAAAACCAAGATCATCATGTAGGTTATCAAAAGCTCGCCCTTAAAAAATATCATTTACTTTGTGTAATTCACACTTTTCGAATGAACGCGCATATCGATGGAACAAAAATGATCAGAATGGTAAAAAATTACCACCATATTATTTTTCTTTGCCTTGTCAGGGAACATTATTGTGCGTAGTACGACTTGCACTTGTCCGTTTTTTGTAGGAAAGTTAATTAACCGTGAAATAGCCGCGAGGCTAATGGCAATTCAGTAGAAATTAGCATTTATTCGTTTTATGTACACAGAAATTCTAATAAAAGTATTATGTTAGTAAAATTAAGATTTTTTTTTCGTAAGTCATGTCTCGTCTTACAGCTGAGAAGCAACAACCAAAATAAAATGATTAAGGTATTTTTTTGGTGATTAACATCATCGTCATCAGCATCATCATCACTATACTTCGAAAAACTTAACAAATTTTCGTGAGTGTTGATTGCCATCGTGTTATAAAAAAAATGTTTTGATTCATTTATCCTGTTAGGTTTGATTTTAACATGGTTACTGACTTGACAAAGCAGGTAACTAAAGGCGCTTCCTCACTGAGAGCATTTGCCTATAATGTAACAACACAAGAATCGATTTTGTATATTACTATATTACCTACTATTACCTCGGTTCTATTCACACACTATTGTTGTAATACTCGAATATGCACTGTTACGTTGTAGGCGAATGCTCCCGGTGAGACAGGGCCTTAGTTGTGACGAGGTCCTTCCTTCCTTACTCATCCGATCACTTATTGCTGGCCATCTTTACGGCAGGCCACATCATCATTCTATTTTCAATTCAAATTCAGAACGCCACACTCTCATGCACTCTCATATTCCAGTCTTGTCGTCACTACATCTTTGAAGCTTGCTGAGGCTTGTTGTTGTCTGCATATTGACATAGTTTTATAAACTTGTGTTATAATCTTGTTAAGTGCCTGAAATGTAAATGTGAATTATTAAACACTTATCTCCAGTCGATTATCATTGTTCTTACCGTCCTACACTACCCATCGTTGTCCGGTGAGATTCCCTCACTTGAGCTAGCAAGAGGGCACAGAGGGAACTCACAGGAGGACACTGGCGCCCAATATAAAAGAACTAAAAAGAAATAACGAAGAAACATAAATAAAAAACAATAAAAACTAATATAGAAGAAAGAAAAATATATAAATAAATACGGCTACCCATTCACGGTTGATCGTGGATTCACGATCGTCGTTAAACAATTAGTAAGTCATTGCAATGTAATTCTAAACTCATTGTTATAACGTATAAACTAGAATGATTGTCGTAGGTTCGATAAAACTCTCGGCAATCTTTCTAATTTATACCTTACCTTACGCAGAGAAGAGTTACATACATTGCAATGACTTACTAATGGTTTTACGTCGATCGTGAATGTCCTACCTAAGGGTCAGCTCAGACCGCGACGTGAAGCGACGTGGCTGCACGCTCTTTTTAACAATTATCGAACTTATTTTCTGCACGAAAAAGTATAGTTTCAGTGCGAGTGTTGACACGTACGCTGAGATGCGCGGTGCAGCGCAACGCATGTACCTTATTGTGTAGTAAATAAATTCGATATTGTATCGGATCATAAAAAAGTGCGCGTCGCTTTGCGTCTCGGTGTGAACTGACCCTTAGAGTTGAACCACAAGTTATGGACTTGAAACACAAAAGAAAGAAACTGGAAACACAAAACAGTGGGATCATAATGATTCTCTAAAAATCCTAATCCTATTCCTAACTAATATTATAAATGCGAAAGTGAGTTTGTTTATTAATTACGCTTTCACGCTAAAACGGCTGAACGGATTTGGATGAAATTTGGCACAGGTGTAGACCATGACCTGGAACAGGACATAAGATTCTTTGCTATCCCGATATTCCCACGGGACCGAGACTTACGTGGGTGAAACCGCGGGGAGGAGCTAGAATTTGGATACAACGTCAAACGTTAGTAGGGGGTAGTAGCCAACCAGACAATATACCCGTCAGGTTGAAGGATCATCCCTTTTCTATGGAGGATGAAGAACTTTCCACCCTGTTCCATAAACCTCTATAACTATAATATTGATAAAAATGCCGGGTAATTTCAAATTCCTTGGTCCTACTGAAGAGGTTCAGGAAAAAAATATTATGTATTTTCATGTTAGCAAAAAGCTCAAAGCAGTCAAATCCATTTTACGGAGCTATCTATTACCAGGACAAACAAAGAAACCTTTGATGTGTTGCCGGAATATGATTGGCCTTCACATATATATCACTTTCAGATACTTACCAATACACGGATATTATGTTCCAAGACTGTTTTTTTTTTCTTATTATCTTTTGTTAATGCTAAAGGTACCCATTACAATGGTGTTTGATTGGTGGTTGTGTGGTACACTCGTCGTAGGTGAGTATATGCTTGGGTGAGTATTACACTATCACAGCCTACTTTACAATTTGATTATATTTTTTATCATAGATCATCATATAGATTTATGATCAAAGATATAATCAAATTGTAAAAAAAACAAGTAATAAAAACTAAAACCCAACTACGACTTAAAAGGTATAAACAAGATACCAGACAGACAAATTAAAAATCCGGAGTCACACGTGTTAGGGCATAAATCGTACATACATACATACCTACATTATATGATTTTGACCGGTATGTATGTATGTATGTTCATCTGTTCCCTCCTATCTTCCAAACCACTTATCACAATTTTACAAATGAGGTATCGTTAGAAGCATCGTGATTGTCCGCTGGTTATAAGCTATGTGAAGTCACATTAAATTAAAAATGGCGCCCTCTAGAGGACATAAAGTGAGGTACTTAAAAAAAAATGGTTTAATCGTACCATGTTGGGTATCAAATGAAAGGGCTTAATGAGCACATTTCAAAAATATATATATTATAACCCCAAAAGAATTTAAAAAAAAATCAAGTAATAAAAACTAAAACCCAACTACGACTTAAAAGGTATAAACAAGACACCACAGACAGACAAATTAAAAATCCGGAGTCACACGTAATCTGTTCGATTTATGCCCTAACACGTGTGACTCCGGATTTTTAATTTGTCTGTCTGTGGTGTCTTGTTTATACCTTTTAAGTCGTAGTTGGGTTTTAGTTTTTATTACTTGATTTTTTACAATTTAATTTTATCTATGATCATAGATAAATGATAGAATAATAATAATACTGATATTCAGCTGCATCCGGTTAGACTGGAAGCCGACCCCAACATAGTTGGGAAAAGGCTAGGCAGAATGATGATGATCATAGATAAATGATAGTGTGATTTGGTGATACATCTATCATAACCCGGCCAAGGAGAGGGCAGGGTAAAGTGTGTGATACACATAGCACAAAACACAAAACATCTATGGTGACACTGATGGACTTGTACCAGCACTAAATTTTTATTTATTTATTAGATATTCGTTGTTGTATTGTATAAGTATTTTACATGTACATGATGTCAGCATTTTTAATACAAATAATATCCAGGATCAAAACTAGCCTACGTCTTTCTCCAGGTCTCAGGCTACCTGTCTGTGTTTCATAACTATTGGTTAAGTGGTTAGAGCTAGTTTCACCATACTCTGTTAGCTAGTTTTAACATCCAATCGCATAGATAACGGCCCGTTAGGCGTAGTGAGTGTTTCACCACATACTAACGAATGGTTAATTCTCATAACAAGGCGTTAAACTTAATCACTGGTACAAATGTCTGTTAATGTATCTAAAGGTAACGGACAGAAAGACAAAGTTGCTTTTGCATTTATAATATTAGTATAGTTGGTATATAATAAATATAATTGATATAATTTATTTATTGGATGGATATACAAATGAAACTTAATAAAACAAAAGAAATATCTGAGTTATTGTAACTAAAATTCTGAATGATTTCATAAAGATTTGGACCTTTGCTGTAGTTTAACCTTTCAACCTCTAACACCAAAACTTTTGCATAGGGAATATGCATGTATTTTTTTAATATTTTTATTCGATAGTTTACATCATCAAATAATAGTAAAAAAAAATCGATGGCAAAAAAGCAATTTAAAGTACTTAAAAAAATGTTTAAAAATATCCAACCGATCCGGGCTATTTAAACGCCCTCCATTTGGCGCGCTTGGTGTGGTGACGTCACAGTCCTTGAAAACAGACAAGCAACTGTCAAGTCAACGTCAAACACTCCTTTTTCTATGAGCGTTTGACATTGACTTAACACTTGTTGATTGACTTGACATTGACATTTTGATTGTTATCCCGGATTGTTACGTCACATCCGCTATTAGCCTTTTCAAGTATTTGAATTACCCACAGTTTTTTGGGACTTTTTAAAAATTAATTTCTCGCTTAAAAATAAATTTTATTCAAAAATATTGATGGAGGCATAATTCTGAAGTAACATAGTTCATAAAAAAAAATATTTTACACATATTTGAATCACATGCATATTCCCTACTCATTATATTTATAAATACGGTGAAAAAAATCGCTATATAGGAAAACGCACCAACTTACTTTCTCTGTTTCTTTTTTCGGTAATGTATTGAACGAATTGTATGTAAAATATCTTGTGTGTATTCCTAGAGAGCGTTTTTTTACACCATACAGTCAAACTCAGTGCCATAATTTTCATGACGTCACTGCAGCCGATATGTGGCTGTTACAGCTCTTCTAGAAAACCGTAACTTTAGCTTATTTACTTTATTTTTATTAAAGCTTTCTAGTGATGCATCTTGTTTTTTTACCACGTTAAGCAGCAAAAGCAATAAAAAACGAGCATTTCGAAAGCCATCAATTAAATACAAGATGTTACTTCTCATAGTTTTAATTTACTGCAAAAACGTAAAAAGAAGAAAAAATATTGATAAACAGAAACACTTTTTCTACGCATCATAGGAACAGTACGCATCCATATACAATTTTTCTACGCATCATAGGAACAGTATATATCCACAGATTCCTGTATTATGTTTTATTAATTTTCTCATCCCATTTTCATCCTTCTTTCGTATCCGAATATGACATCATGACACAATGTGAGTAGGAGCCGATTATTCATTCTTATACACCTGTGACTCGAGGAGGAAATTACGCTGTCGACCTCATGGAATACTAATAGACTTCCCTTACAAAACAAATCATTATTTGTCTTATTTGAATTTGTTTTATGAATTTGTGGACGTATAAATGTGACGTTGTAGCTGTGATTGTACTGTAGCGTTCAAAAGTCTATAAGCAATCTCACAAAGCAATAGATTGACGCGTCGGCGCACTATGGAAAATATAGGTCGGTATCGGATCAAAAATCTGTAACTTCATGAATTTTTGTCGTATCGTAATGAAATTTGGCACAAATATGCAGTAAGGTTCGGAGATTCGAACGATGTGTAGTTTATAGTGTTTTCTTGTATATCTATGTATGTTTTTTTGCATAGAATGAAAGAAATGGGAAAAAATCACGAAAAAAATAGTTAAAAATTTATTTCAAGTGAAATACAAGTTTATAATGACTAAAAAGATTAAACCATGGTTAAATTCAACAAGCAAAGTAAACAAAATATATATATATGAAAAAAAAATGCTAAATTAAAATCATATTACTAATAGGTACATCCTATACTCTGGCTTCAGGAAATGATGTAGCTAGGTACAAATATAAGTAATAACTAAATATAAATATTATTTTTAACTTATACCACTTCAGGATCAGGGTCAGTAAATGTGGGTTCACTTTCAGGTGCCACGTTTAAAAGACTTAGTGCCTCTTCTTCAAGTTCTTTCACATTTCTTACGTACGGTTTTCTCAAACTTGTTATATATGGATCTGACGTGTATAAAAGCGTTTTAAAGACATCTTCATTTGTAGCAGATCGGGAACATTTTCTGGCATGATGAAGTCGTATGTTTCTGTAGTCTTTGTTGCGAGACTCTTGTGCGTCTTCCGATAGCTGTCCAATAGGAAGCACCGCAAAATGTTTGATAACGTTTTCCCCGTGTATGAGTATTTTATGAACGGAGGATGGCATATAATACCAATCGTAATTACTTACATAGATTCTTGCAGTTTCTATTGCATATTCCCCAAATTTTTCAGGGTCGATCATCATTCCAGAAGAAAGAACTTGCAAGATAATGTATAGGCGTTTAATCAATGCCTCATCTACACCTGTTATTTCCGATGAGCAAGTGCTATTATAGAAGAATCTTCGTGCGGTATTGCCATCGTTCGTATTCCCGCTAACTTGCCGAGGTTTGTCGACGATTAATCCCAACTCCTCCCTGAAACGTTTTTGAACAACTTCTTTCTTTTCTTTTTTTAATCTCTTATTTTCCTCAGTTGAAGCAGACCAAGTCTTAAACGAAAGATTATAGGAAATATGCAATATCATTTCCATGCAGCGAATCCAGGCGTGTAAGGTGGACAATCCGTATTGGTAGGCGTTTTCGTTTTCGGGTCTGGCAGTTACTTTCGATAGGTCATTCATTAGTCGTGGAGTAGCCCCACATATCGTGCATGTGGAACCAGATGGAGTATCTGTAAGGACCTGAGCCACCTTTCCATCGATCATCGTTAGAAATAGTTCATGCTTCACATTTACTACAACACCATCTTTGTTTATAAGTGATGCTTGTGCAGCCCTAATTTGTTTTTTAATATCATCAACAACTGCCTTGGTTTTTTCTGGAGTTTCCTTACAAAACTCAAGAGAAATGGGTCTGCAAAAACGGACAGATGAAGGTACCGGATTTTGCCAAACAACGGATCCCGATTGCACATCAACTAATCTGATGGGAACTAATGAAGTGATGAACAAATTGGCATCTGAAATTGTTTCCGACTCTTCTGCAAGTATTTGCTTGTATTGGCTTTGACCAGATGAACCATCACATCCCCATTTAGAATAAAGGATCAATGTTCTATGTTGTTTTTGGAAAACAGAATCGATTTTTAAAATTCTAGCAGCAGTATGATCCAATAAATCTTGGATATTAATCACTTTAGCATAAGTATTCGTGATTTCGATTGTAGAAGATGGTGGATAACAGGATCTTTTTATTTCTTGTATTTTGTAGTAAGGCGGGAATATACAACACTTTCGTTCGTTGGTTAAGTTTTTCAGGTACATATATTGTGCTTTTGTTAGATCTAAATCTATAAAAGCACTCAATGCTTCCGTATCGGAAGTGTCAGCGGTTCTTAATTCTTCGACAAGATGAGCTTCTGTGTACTCACGTAAAGCCCGTAGTCCCTGCAGAGAGGCGTTTTTTATATGCTCGAAGCCATATTCTTGGAGTAGAAGAGTGTTTTTCCTCTTCTTGGTAGATTCTGAGGAGTCTCCATAAGCCACGCATGCTCGTCCTCGCTGGCCAGATGTTGATGGCGTAGAATATTGTTCAGAATCCGGTAAATTTAACGAATACCTTGAGTCCAACCAAGTAAAATTCTTCTGTAAAAATGTTTCTTTTTTCCGAGATGCCAGGGCCCAGCGCTTGTTGAAAATAGGAAGAATGTGCCTTTGTATGTCACTAATTATAAAACACAAGTTGTTTTCAGAAACATTCAGCTTTTCCACTAAAACTTTGGATAATGATTCCATGGTCTTGCCGCCCTCGATATAGGGGATTATGAAGTCTCGTTTGGTACAGCTGGAGGAAGACATTTTAACACTTCACAATCTGCAGAAATAATAGGCGTAGATGAGATTTGCTTCACTTGAAGTTACACTGATGTAGATGGTTCGAATAGTTTTTGCTTCCCTTTAAATACTCATTTTACAATATCGAATTGGTACCTACATCATTATTATCTTGTAATTTCCCACGCAAACCGAGTGCAAATTTGATAAGGTCCCTTTGTTATCACGAAATAATGAAGAAAATATCCAAAAAGTTCTATATTGTTCATGTGAATGGTGTCAGTGGTAAACCGCAAAAGATACTAATTTTCGGGTTCTGACTTTTATCAGTTTTTTTCTCATATCTTCTAAAACCGCAAATATCCGCAGCTGATTTTTTTGCATTCTATTTATGAATAGTTAGACTACTAGTCGACACAAAAAGTAGCGCTTGGGCAAACGTGGGTAATACTGAAAACCTTCGACGAAAAAAAATACAAGTGAAAAAAAAGGTATGTCACTTTTTAAGTAATTACTGAAATATTTTTCTTTACTTTTAAAATCATTAAGCTGTATCGCAAAAAGCATAAAATAACCTTTCTAAAAATGTATAATACTGCATATCTGTACCAAGTATTTTTTTCACAATATAGTATTGAAACATGTATACGCAAAGACTTGAGTTTGGCACTTCTGTCTTCTATGTATTTCTATCTAAGAAAAAAAAAATAATTTCGCGTATTAAGAAAAAAAATCGTAATGAATATTATAATTTGACTATTAGAGAACCTAAACGAATAGCCATATTAGCCAAATTATGATATTCGTAAAAAGCATTTTTGATATGCGCTTGTTCTACCATTTTCCATAGTGCGGCGTCGCACAGTGTAAAATAACCCGTATCTAGTCGTCACTTTATTCAAAATTTGAACATGCAATATTCAACGATACAATATTACAATATACACGACAGCTAGATAAAATAACTGTATGATTTGATAATAATTTGCGAGTAGCTGTCGATATTTTTCATACTATAACATCGAAAATTGACATTGAGTTTATTCGCCTTTATTTCTTTGATTGATTAGAGGTGTCTCACGGGTGAAATTTTAGATAGACATACAGAAACGCAGTTGTATTAATACCTACAGTGTTTAGTTATCTTAGAAGCTGATTTTGAAAGTTACACATGTATTACTTAAACATGTTTCTTTTTCTGTTGTTTTGAATATTTAATTACGCATTAGTAAGACATTAGAAAATGTATCCGCATGTATCTGGGCTGAAACATTTTTTTTCTTGTTCCCTGACTCGTGCTCTAAAGGAATTAGTTGTATTCCCGTGCACCTATTTGCGCATGTCATACATTTTTTTTTTCTTTAGGTTCACAAAAATGAAGAAACATGCTATTTTCCAATAGTTTCGCAGGACGGAACGATAACAAAGCATCTTAGACTTTATATTGAGGGTAAATAATACGTTAGATAATAGCCAGACTAGAGAATTCGGATGAAGAAGAAGATTTTAGCGAAAATATAAATGACTCGGATTCAAATATTGAGATTGATGATTATGATGATGAAAAACTTTTTCCAACAATTCTATGTATATACAATCCATTAATATATTTTTTATGTTGCTTATTAACGGTAGAAAATAAAACATAAGGAGTTTTGTTTTAATATAAAATAATAAACATTACACATTTTTTTTATAAAGAAGTGCTTACCTGACTCCCTTCTGTATGTTCAAAAAAAGTTTCAGTTTAAAATATTAACTGTGCTACGAGATACAAAAATAAACATGACGGATTGAATAAAGTGACGCTAGATACGACATATTTCACACTGTGCGTCGGTTTGATTTACGACCTTACTTCTATAAGTTGTTTCAATACTATAGAAGTATAGACACTCACTTAGTATGCAGCTGATAGTAGTTTATTATTTCAACCAACATGGCATACTAGCTCAGTGGCAATTAATGTGCTTCGCCTGCGGTTTACTTATACAGGTGTTAGGGTAAACACCGTTATCCTTGCAACCAGTGGTTTGGTTTCATTTATAGAACGCAAAATCAATGGAAAATTACAACTTTTTTTTTAATATTTTTAGATCTAAATTTTACCACAAGGGACGCAAGTTCGTTGCCCTATGCGCTAGGGCAACGAACTTGCGTCTCAACACGGGCGGTGGGTACGGGATGTGACCTGACTGGCAGCGAGCGCGACCCCTCCCTTAGTCAGTCAGCTGTTTCGCTAGCAAGCACGGTGTCAGATAGAAACTTTTTAAAATCTTTTAATGAAAATAACGTTTTTTTTTTGTAGTGTTCGGTCATTTATTTTTATATTTAAGTCAACTACCCATGGTTTGAATGACAAGAGTGTTTACCCTTACATCCTGTATTTTAATTTTTAATAATAAAATTACTATTTATAGTTTTTGCTAGCTTTTTATAGTACCTAGTAGTATTTCGATAATTAAATAGTATTAGACATTTTTTTTATAATCACAAGTAGGTAGTAGATCGATAATAATCATTAGTGTTTTGTCTCGTTCGTCTTATTCACATATTTTTTTTTTTTGTATGTAAATCACAGAAAACGAACTAAATTATTTAGATTTCTGATGTGACGTAGACAGATGCAGTTCGTTTTATAAAAGTATTTACCAAATAGATGGTTTTTGTTTCGTGGTTATTGTTGGTGACGAGTGTTTTAAATCTACTAGCGCGGTTATTATTTTCAAAATGGTCACATTCTTTCTAGTCGTTCTGAGTTGAGCTACACGATGACAGGTCCACTCAAATCTGTATGGTTCTTTCCTCAAAAGTCTATTTCAGACACTAATCTACATGGTCTTCACATAATCTGACCAAGATTTCTCTGGACTTTGAAAGAGACTGTGACCTCTGAGTTTGTTTCGGCCTGTCTTCTCAGAGTAATCAGATAGGAAACGCCGACGTCATCTAGTTTTAAAAATGTGATTGACGTGTAAAAGTGTTTGTACAAACCTACTTACAGAAATAAAAATCGTTTATCATTTATCATTCTAGCCAGGCGGCACGTTTCTAAACCCAACCCGATTGTCCTTATTTTCTTGATCCGTATTCACAGATTTAGAACAAAAAAACCAGTTGGCAAGTAAATGGATCATATTCACAAAACTTATGATACCAATTGATCCTGTTTCTTATAAAGATCCAAAAACTCTATTGGACCATGAAGAGGTTTGAGTACTACTTATGTACTAGAAAAGTCAAAAATCGCAAAAACTTTTTCCATACCTATATTTCGTAGATAATGAGCCCAGTAAAAGTCAGACAACCAGTCTTACAAAGGGGTATCGTATTACCCAATTACTGGGATGTGGAGGTGAGATAGGCAGTCGCTCTAGGTAAAATATACTGGTATTCAGCTGCATCCAGTTAGACTTGAAGCCGACCCCAACATAGTTGGGAAAAGGCTAGGCAGATTGATTGAGTAAATGCCTCCTGTGCGGGAAATCCGTATTGTTTAATGAAATGTCAACTTCCATTTCAATGTATGATCGGAGTTCAGTTAATGAAGAACCCAAAAATTCTTCAAAATCGTGTTTCGCAGCCGTTCTCTTTAAATATTACAAAAACAGAATGAAAATTGAAAGCAATAAGAAATTATTTCAGTACTACACACAAGAACCACTTGAATTGCATAATATGGAGTGTATTAGATACCAATATTATCATTAATTATCATGTGAGTAAAATGAACATAGGCTGTAATTGAGGCCTGAATTCCTCTTACGCCGATTTCACCGCGTACGGTCGGTCGCGTACGCGTAGCAACGTAGTACACGCAGCAACGTAGTTCGCGCCGCGGACTTAGTGCTGTTTACTACGTGAATACTGCGAAGGCCGTAGTGAAGGCTGAATACTGCGTGACGGTATAACGGATAACTAGAATAAGTAGGTATACTACGGGTTTCAGTTATCAACTCTTGATAAATTACATGGAAACAGGGAATAGTAAAATAAAGCAATTACCTTATCTGTTGTGTTATTTCCAGTTTAGCACTTAATACCTTATCAACGTGCTTGATCTTGGTAGGCAAACAAAAGAATGGAATTTTTCCAACTAAACACTGTGTAAACTTTATGTGACACACGTACAAACTAACAGCAGAGATACCTCCTTGTTTTGCAGAGGAGGTATCTACCTATAGCATTGATTAAAGAGCTAACTATACCCCATTTGAAATAAGATTAGACATTGAAACAAACCTTTATACAGTCCGTTCAACAGATTTTGACTTCTATACCGTAGGCATAAGGATGGCATTAAAAGCAAAAAAGGTTACACAATACCAACTGTCTACTGCAGCTGCCATTTGTCATGCGACCAACGCAATAGAAGTCAAAATCGGTTGAACGGACTGTAAAAAAGGTTTATTTAAACGTCTAATCTTATTTCAAATGGAGTATATTGGCTAGCTAAACAGTGGCTCATCAGTGATTAGCGAGATTTATATGAATAAGGCTGTAAAAGTTTGAAATAATATAGATAATCCTAACTATCCTAATCCTAACTAATATTATAAATGCGAAAGTTTGTTTGTTTATTTGTCACGCGTTCACGCTAAATCGGCTGAACGGTGCACATGGTTAGACCTTGACCCGGAGAAGGACATAGACTACTTTTCATCCAGGATCGCAGACAAAGTCACGGGCAATAGCTAGTATCCTATCCTAACAATAATCAGCTGAACTTGAAATTTTGCCATGACCTGGTTTAGGACATAGGATACTTTTTTCCCGATTGAGACTTGTGCGGGTGAAACCGCGGGGCGCAGCTAGTAGTGAATCACAGCGAACGCATCGCATCGATCTATCTCTCGCCCGCTGACGGCGCGACACGTGAAAAATATTGCCGGTTTTATCATGGATTATGGAAAGTGGGCAACAATATGCGGTCAGGCACGTCTGCGGACCATATTGGTGCGTTTTCCGACCATATTGCATTTGATTGCTTAATGTAAATTTGATGAAATTCGCCAAATATAAAACGATCGCGTCTACGAATTTTATAGCAGATTTTTGTATTTAACTATAAGGAAAATTGATGTTGTTTGATACTTCATGTCTAGCCTTTTCCCAACTATGCTGGGATCGGCTTCCATCTAACGGGATGCAGCTGAGTACCAGTATTTTACATAGAGTGACTGTCTATCTGACCTTCTCAACCCAGTTACTTGGTAGCACGATATCCCTTGGTAAGACAACCAAGTCAGACTTCTGACGACCCGTAACGACTAACATAGAACCAGGAATGACAGCCGGGACGTGGTTTCCGAGGCACGGAGTGGTCTCAGTATGTAAAGATCAGTCACCCATCCACGGACGAACCGCGGAAAGCGTAATTTGATCGATCGACCTATGCGGCTGTCATTAACTTAGCCACAAGCCCCTCTATGTAAAGGGATATTATTATTTTTGCTTGCCGATATTTTATGGGCTGGAAAACTCCTTCAATAACGGATAGTCCGTAATACGCTTCAGCATATCTTTAACGACTAAAACCTTGAAAATGTCCCAAAATCTGACCACAAACATATTATTCTGTCATTCAGCAATGTCTTTAATAAAAAAATGTACTCTGTGCTCTTTGGTACAATCATTGACTTAAAAAATCAATGTCAGCTTCCATCACTAAGATGTGTAATTGAATTTTTATTAAAAAAATACAAAAACTAAACATACTATGCGCCCTGTTTTCGTTTACAAAAAATATTCACAATATTTTAAAAATGTGAAGAGGATAGCGTGGTATGTGTGTTAATATTTTACTTAAAATATTTACTAAGTAGTTAAGATAACAAGGCATTTTTAAATATTATGAGGACGTCTCTAATATTGCATTGTTATCAATCTCTGTTTAGTATGTACTAAAGGAATTTGCATAACAAAAATATGTATGTGTAACATACGTGTGTAGGAGAAGGAGTGTTTGCAGTGTCGAATGTTTTTCTTTTAGAATTTACTTTTATCATACTTCTACTGCCTGGTATCTTTACTAATAGTGAAAGTAGAAGTGTAGGTAAAAATAATACAAAACAAAATAACCACGATAACATTCATGACCAAACAGATTTCTAACTTAGAAATAAAAGTAAATGTTTTTCAGGTATATTTATTACACATTTTAACAAAAACCTAAAATTCATACCAAAATACAGTAAAAAAAATACAAATGTGTACACGTGTCGACTGCATAGTCGATCAACTAGAATGTTACATGGATGACATGGTGGACTGTTTCGAGGAGTTTGTCAAGAAGTCTATGCTGGTGATCTCTGTGGCAGTAGGGACTCTAGTTCTGATGGTTATGTACGTCCTCAAACTAATGTCTCAACGAGCTGCCAGCACAGGGATAACTTTAGACACGACAGGTATATAAAATTATCAATTTATTCTAAGCTGTCGCCAAATTCAGCTGCATCAGATGGAAAAGTAATATAAATGCATAGCAGATTCCAACACATCAGCTGGATGAGAGAAGCACAGTCTGTACCGGTGCGAGTGGCAACGCTTGGGGGACGCCTATGTTCAGCTTCACGTCTTTGGTTCGGCTGAAATGATGATGACATTGCAAACTGTATTCAGTGTTTTACTAGCGAACTTCGAATGGGAAATACGTTGGTTCCTAGACACTTCGGTATACTGTGTTTCATGCAGGCTGCATTCGGAGTTACCGAGCCATGATTCGCCTGAAGAACATACTCTTTGTAGGTTTCCCTTGATTTAAGAGACGTAGCCCACAAATGATAACGAAATTATTATTGCTGGCGAAATTATTAGCTATGATTCTCTGTTACAATTTAAAAGAAGAAACTCATTGTTACCATTGTAACTAAGTTTTTCCAATAAGCGGTACGCCTTGGAGGGCGAATCACATTGATAGATTATTTAGGATTTCAGTGAAACCTTTTACACAAGATTAGTGATGATAAACGCATTGGTTCGAGACCCATACATATTGTTCTGAAAACCGATAAATGTGTGTGTAAATGTTTTGAATTTTTAAATATTGAAACGGGTCGTAATTAAAACAACCTAGCATTGTAATGCATTGTGTTTTGTGTTGTTGTGTAGGTAATGGCATTAACTTTTAGTTTGTAACGTCATGTTATGATTTTTCACTCCGACAACTTCTAGCATACTGAGTTCACCTTTGACGACCTTTGTCACCATTTCGTACATCTAAATACGAAACTTTTTTTCCTTTGAACACACAAGCTGTGTAATAATTACATCTTTCATAATAACGTTGGTATTACAAGGTAATCCGCAGTACACATGGACACAAGATAAACAGAAATTCGAGAAACAACTGTTAGAAACTCGAGTTATGTTTGACTTTTTGGAAGTTTTCAGCCGACCCGACATTTCATGTAATACTCGTATATATTTCTGTCTTGTTAGAATCAGCGATTACACAATAAATTAGTTTTGTAGGTGAAGTGAAAGCAAAAAAGACCGAATTGGAATACAAATTCATAGGTACTCTATCTGTAAACGACTTTGTACATACATAAAAATTATAAAATACAATAGAAGATATTTTAGTTAGTAACCTATTCCGCTTAATTATTCCTCAAGAGTTATAAAAAGCCCTGTAAGAAATACGTGTAGCCCTGTAAGATACGTGTTTCACCTCTCAACGAGGCATCCTCAGGGTTGACCAGTCGCGAACCCGAACACGAAGTGTTGCCACGCCGTGTTCGGGTTCATGACTGGCAATCGTCATGAAACACGTGTCGATTTTTTACAGAGTTTTTATGACTCTTTAGGCATAGATAAGCGGAATAGGTTACTAAATATATCTGGATGGATTTCCGCAAAGTCACGCTTGACTCAATTAAGCATAATAATGAAGGAAAAGTCTTCGTTTGATTATGAAATTGACTGTATAATTTCAGTGTAACCACAAATTCTTTAAAAGTTAGGTACCTACCTACTAGATGCAATTGAAAGTCCTTGTGCTGTATCATGTGGAGGAGGAGTTAATTATGTGATTCTTCACTTCTCAGTTGTTTTTTAAAGCCGTATCAAAGATGACTGCATTCATTCCAAGCTTCTTGCATTTAATTTAATAGTTAATAGTTCATGCCCATTGAAGAAATGAAAATGAATCTAGCTTTCTTTACCCTCTGTTTCAGCTGACACTATGTGCAAATACTGCCAAGTCAGTAGACAAAATCTCACGCACTCAGAAAGCACAGCTAATGTCGAAAATCTACGCACAAACACTAAATCTCACATCAACAAGAACTCACCCAGTGCACACGGCAGTAGGACGATTTCTTCACAAATCAAACCTAATTGTGCTGATGACAATATTACAAAGGAAGTTGAAATGTGTATCATTTCAAAGGTAAGTTTGTTGTCATTTATTACTCGTATACAGAGTGAAATTGAATTCACGGGCATCCTCATCAGGGGTCATTCATCAGTGTGAACAACTTTCACTATAGGACCAACCATACGCGAAATTTAACCAAAAATTACGCGAAAAAAAAAACAGCTGTTCCCTACATTTTGACAAGCTATGCGAAGATAGAACATAGTCTGCAGGGTTAGCAAGCTAAAGTAGCAATGCGCTGGCTATGTTTGTCGAAGGACCGATGGCTGGTGGAGCAGACGAGTCCTGGAGTGGAGACCGCGTATCGGCAAACGTAGTGTGGGACGCCCCCAGCTAGATGGACCGACGACCTTAAAAAGTTGGTCGAGACAGACTGGATGCGGAAGGCGGAGGATAGGGTGAAATGAAATGAAATGAAATGAAATGAAATGAAATGAAATGAAATGAAATTGTTTATTCTGTAAATAGGATATCGCAATCACTTTTACACGTCATATTATTAAAAAAAAAAAAATAAGCTAGATGAGGTCGGCGTTTCCTATCTGACTACTCTGAGAAGAAAGGCCGAAACAAACTCAGAGGTCGCAGTCTCTTTTAAGGTCCAGACATAATCTTGGTCAAGCCATATGAGGACCATGTAGATTAATGTCTGAAATGGTCTTTTGAGGAAAGAACCACACAGATTTGAGTGGACCTGTCCAGTCAGTGCAAGCATTTGTCAGTAACCGAGGAGCTCAACTCAGAGCTGAAGGAGCTCAACGACTCGACGAACAATACCAAAAAAAGGAAATTTGAGTAGGCCGCAGAAAGTACTCAAAACTGCCAGACCATCATTAAAACAGGGAAAAAGGAGCAAAAAATAAAAATGATCCACATAGTCCTCACATTCACAATAATCAAAACAAAATAATACTTTACAAAGTAATAATGTCATGTTGTATAAAGAATAATCAACAATGTCAATTTGTAGGTATATAAAACTGGTATAATTTAATGATTTTAGATACTAATTAAAATTAAAATGTCAAGTTCTAGGGTTTTTTCAAGGCTTAGCAGAGCGAGCAGCTCAATCCCATGCATTTCTGTCTTCTAAATAATCCGAAATTTTATAGTACCCTTTTTTACATAGTTTGGTTTTAATCACAGAACAGATAAAAGAGGTTAGAAGGGTCTTGTGGGCGGGGCAAGCGCGCCGCACTTATGAGCAAACGCTCATAAGTCAACCGAAATTTGGTTCACCGGTCAACAGTCGCGCTCATATTGTGACAACGTGTGACGCTCCGCGAAAAAAAAAGAATTATGCCGTCTTGTGCTATTATTACGTGTCGGAAAAGAAGCCAGGTGTGTAGTGTTGCCCGGGAAGGGATTTCTTTTCACCGGTAAGTCCAAAAACCATTAAATACAAGTGATATTTGTAATTATTACAATAATATTATGTAGTTTAAAGACAAAAACGATATAATCGCAAACAGATTCAAAATTATACATTGCTTTCAATGCATGGGTACCATCTTGTACTAGATGAGTGATTGCGCAATGTATTGCGTTCACTGCGAACGTTGCGTGCAACGAGCCAAAGCTGAAATTCGGCGAAATCCATGCTTATCGATAGTGTTGTACCAAGTTGTACACAATGTCGATACTAAGTATATGTGTGTTTGAGGTTAGCCGTGTATAATGAAAACAGCGATATTCGTGTTTTAATACCCCATAATTTAGTTTTAATACCCAACAGTTTTATAAATAAATATTATTGTTCAATATTAAAATATTCTTGTATTTTTTACTTGTGTAATTTTCTTACTTACTAGCTGAAGCCCAAGGCATGAATTATGTAAAACAGAGCTACAATTAGCAAAAAACTAAAGAAAATTTGAATTTCGCGGCTTTATCGAATGTTCCCCCTTAATTGTACATTATTATTTATATATATTTAGTAAGTCCACGCTAATTGTCCCCCTTCCCAAAATTATAGCGAAAAATTTCCAACTTAAAAATTACAGCAATTTTATCGATATAATTAATCGACCTTTTGGTCGCCGTAACATGTATGAGAAATAAATTGCTTTTGAGCGTGTGTGAGTGTACGTCAAACGCAGTGTTTGCGTTAGTGTGACAACCAATAGCAAACTACTGATCTAAGTGTGAGTGGTTTCTTTGTGTGCGTAATGCGCGTACGTATTGGTCTCTTGATTGTAGTGGAATTAAAGAGTGGGAAACAAGCGGCGACACGCGTTCTAATACAAATCAGGGACTATTTCCTTTCTAACCTCTTTTATCTGTTCTGTGGTTTTAATACTGCTTTTAAATCGTTTAATGGGTAAGTTTCTAATATCAATGGGAAGTTTGTTGTAAAAGCGTATACATTGGCCCATGAACGAGTTGCCTACTCTGTGGAGACGACTGCGATGTACAGCAAGATTGTGTTTATTCCTAGTATTTATACTATGAATATCGGTCATTTTCTTAAAATTTGATATATCCTTGTGTACATACAACAGGTTATCAAATATATATTGTGAGGCTACAGTCAGAATATCTATTTCTTTGAATTTTTCTCTAAGGGAATCTCTTGGACCTAGGTTGTAAATGGCTCGAACAGCCCTTTTTTGTAAAACAAAGATATTATTGATGTCCGCACAGGTTCCCCAGAGAAGAATCCCATAGGACATAAGACTATGAAAATAGCTAAAATAAACAATTCTGGCTGTATCTACGTCGGTTATCTGTCTAATTTTTTTAACAGCATAGGCGGCCGAACTAAGCCTTCCTGACAATTTTTCTATGTGTGGGCCCCATTGTAATTTGCCGTCAATAGTTATTCCAAGAAAAACCGTTGACTCAACAGAGTCCAACTCTATTCCATTGACTTGAACATTGGTAGTTAGCTGCCTGACATTTGGCGTTGAAAATTTAATCAGTTTAGTCTTTTTCTCATTCAGGAGTAGATTATTTACATTAAACCAATGCACAACTTTAGAGAGTGCATCGTTGACTTGTTCAAAGTTGACTAACTGACGTTTGATTTTAAAAATGAGCGAAGTGTCATCTGCGAATAATACGATCTTGTTATTATCCCTTATATGATAAGGTAAGTCATTTATATAAATTAGAAATAAGAATGGACCTAGAATTGAACCCTGTGGAACGCCCATAGTGACCGCAGATCCTGCAGATCTCTTGCCATTAACATCGACCCTCTGAATTCTGTTATTCAAATAAGAAGTCAGAAGTTCGAGAGCCTTGCCCTCATACCATAGTGGTACAGTTTCCTGATGAGTGTATCATGATGTACGCAATCGAAGGCCTTGGACAAGTCGCAGAAAATGCCAAGAGCATCTTGCGACTCCTCCCAGGCCTCGAATATGCTCTTTAGTAATTCCACGCCCGCGTCTGTAGTAGAACGACCTTTTGTAAAACCAAACTGTTTCAGATGTAGTAAATTATGTGCATTGAAATGTCCTAACATTTGTTTTAAAATTAATTTTTCAAAGATTTTGCTCAAAGTAGGTAATATCGAAATAGGCCGAAAATTCGTAGGATCAGTTGTGCTGCCAGATTTGAACAATGGAATCACTTTACTAAATTTCATCAGATCAGGAAATACACCAGATGCAATACAAGAGTTAAAAACAATTGCTAAAAAGGGTGAAATAACATCAATTATTGAAGACATGGTATGTACTGACAACCCCCAAAGGTGTTGTGGCGCAGCCTGGGAGAGGCCTATGTCCAGCAGTGGACTGCGATAGGCTGAGTTGAACTAAAATGTATTTCATAGACAATCTAAGTTTATAGACAAACCCAATAACGTGTTTATTTTCTCAAATCACTTAACTAAACCTAGGTTTTACTTGGAAAGTGATGAAATACTTCCATAATTTTAACATGTACCTAGTGTACATACATTGTTCTCACACAATATGCCTATGGAACAATAAATTAGAGACCGATTCAAGTAGAAAAGAGAAATAATGGATTCTTTGTTTTCAGCCTTGTGATACCTGTAAACAGATCCAAGTGAGTGACGATTTGAAAAGTGCGAAGTGAGTTTATGTTTTGGTTTTAAAGTAACATAAATATAGGTATAATAGATACCTAGGAAAAATCGGAGCAGTGGGTTAGTTGGTTACGTATTTCCATCAATGAAGGGACATTGAGGGTTTACTATATTACACATTTGCCTAGTCTTTTCTGGAAAACAGACTTATTCGAATTACTTTACAGATTAGGTACATAACCAATCTCTAAAGCTGCTATCTATTATAGAGATAACGATAGATATTTGTATTTTTAATACTTTAAAATAAAACTAAGTTTATTTCTTTCAGAATCGAATACAAACTCTCGACTACTACTAGGCAGCCGTCCACACCAAAAAGTGAGTTTAATGTAAATAAATATATTAAAAATCCCAAAAACCTAGATACCAAAACGTGTATTGCCGAGATCCAACGATCCGCGATTTTGCGGACGGACACGCGCGGCAGACGACCACAGATCGCCACGCACCGCGCTCCGGGGAACTTCCGATGTCTGCGATACCCCGCACGTACACCTTCCCACGCTGCGTCGTGCGGGCTCGTCTGTGTCCGTCCGCAATATGGCGCACCGTCGGATCACGGTATAAGCAAAACTGCACGGATCTATACAAGAGGTGGCAAGAGGGAATAGAAAAAATCATGTCGAAGTGTTTAGCAAATGATGTAGCGTCTGGATAAATATAAGGTGGGTATAATAGAAAGGCAGAGAAGAAGCCTTTGGCGTACAAATTTTGCAATTTTCTTTTTACATAATAAAAATAATATTTTTTTACATACTAAAAATAAACTATCAATAAAACTACTAATTTGGAGCAAATTTCATAAGTAATAAAAACAAGCGGATGAATATTATCAGAATTAAAAAGTTGCGGAAATAATAAAATTATAATATTGTAACATCGACTACCCATGAACGTATAATTCATACAACCACATCACTAAATCAAATAAAAACAAACAAAATATCGAGCGGCTACTGTTGTTTACATCTTTGATAAATTTTGAAACGGGATTCGCTTATACAACGTGCCGCTACAATGGCGACATTAATTTAACACACGGGTAGGGCTAGTGGCCAGTAAACATAAAAAATATAATAAAATAAAATAATTCGTAAATTGAAAAATTTAAATTTTCACACAAACTAAATAATAAAAACATAACCACAATTGAGATCACTCTGTGTAAAAGATTCATTCATGAAGCTACCTACCAGCTGGCTTACGTTCTATCGGTGAAGATCCTTTGTCGGCATAATTTCTAAGAAATTGCGCGGCTTTCCTTTTATTCGCCTACATATGATCCGTGACCCCGGCAAATGACCTCTTCGCTACAGTTCTTTAAGTACAGGTTGTTCCAGGATGGTAATTTAGAAAATTGTAATTGCAATAAATAATAACGTTTAATGAAATTTAAATATTTTCATAAAACGAATACGCGAAATCGTATACGTGTGTTAAATTAATGTCACCATTGTAGCGGCACGTTGTATAATAATATTTATTATTGTCCTTTGGTTGGGCGTTTCCCCGGAGTCTGTATTCGTACCCGGCTGGTGGAAAAAGAAGCCTATTGGTAACCACCGGGCACAAATACACTCCCTATAGCATGGGACTTAAACATATCTGGAGAAACGTGAGTGTTGCTTTAGACCTCTGCACATTCCCTTCACATAACGCCTGTATTCCCCAAAGGTTTCCCTTCACATCACGCCTGTATTCCCCGAAGAATTCTCTTCACATCACGTGTTATGTTTATATTTTCAGATCAGCAGTCTACTTCTCGACGTAGCTCCAAGGTGAAAATAGCTGAAAATCGAACCTCTTGTTGTTCCATTTGTTGTGGGGATGAAAGGTACAACAAGACATAAACATCGACAAAACAAATTGCTTTGCCCCTAAACACCACACTATTTTCATTTAAATATAAAAAAGACCAGTTCGTTAATTTATAAGTTTCTATATTTTATATTTTCTGTACATTTTAACATTCATTTCATTTTCTCATTTTCTGTTTTTTATTTGAATACTGTATGTAATAAGGTGCAGGGTTTAGACCAAAAAAACATACAACCGGAACAAAACGTAGAGCATTCTATAATTGATATTCTTATCATTTTAGTAGGGAGAGACCAACGAACGACTGTTCTGTCCCTGTTTATACAAAAATAATTTGGTAGAGTGGGGACTCTACCAAATTATTGTTGTATATATTATATAGAACGTGTTGCGTTCACTCGTTTGGTCTAAGGGTCAGTTCACACCAAGCCGTGGCATGACGCGAGGCGGCGCGCACTTTTTAAGATAGTTATACCAAAAATAAACTTTATTTACTACACAAACAGATACACATTTTATTGAGATAATTCGAACTCGCGCGGCGTCGCGCTGGGTCACGCGGCGTCGCGAGGCGCATCCTGAAGCCGTCGTCATGGTGACTTGTCTCTAAGGGTCAGTTTACACCGAGAAGCGACGCGACGCGACAATGCTGGAAGAGACCTGTGGTTTCGTACGCGTCGCTGCGCAACGATAGACACCGCAGAGCGCAGCAGAACGGGTTTACGGTCGCCATGAGCTCTCCCGCGCCGCCGCGTCCACCCGCAGTATACCATTTGCAAGGTCGCCACGACGGCTTTAGGCTGCGCCTCGCGGCGCCACGCGGTTTCGCGAGGCACAGCGCCGCTTCTTCCACACCACGCCTACTGGCAAAGCACCGTTGCGTCTAAAATTATCTATTAATATCTTTAATTATCTCAATAAATACCTAGTAAGTACCTACTAATCTAGAATTATATCAATAAATAAAAAATATGTATCTTTTGTGTAGTAATTAAATTTATATTTTGTATCACTATCTTAAAAAGTGTGCGCCGCGTCACGACTCGGTCTGAACTGATCCTAATATTTTCCGTCCAGATTTCGTGTAGAGTTGATGCAGTGCTGCGCAGCGCTGCGCTGCGTAGCGCGAAACCACTGGCCTCTTCAAGCATCGTCGCTTCGCGTCATGGTGTGAACTGACCCTTAATCGACATCAACGTGCGCATAGAATGTTAGTTATAAGTTTGGTAAACAATAATTATGTAATGTAATTCCTATGTCTTGTTATTAATTTAATTTATACTTTAAATTTAATTTAAACTGTAAATTTAATTTATACTGTAAATGGTCTTTTATAACGTTATTTACTTTAAATATTATTAGGGTTCTAAATTTATTTTCCTTTTCATTGTTAAATGCATTTGTGATTTATAAGCAAATTAACCGACAAGTTCAGCCATTTTTAATAAAAATTAAAGAAGGACGTGACGTATTCATTTATTTATACTATTCCCCCTCTAAATAGCTTATTTTATTCATTGAAAGTAGTAAATAAAATAAGCGTACTCGCTCGTGATTCACCTATGGCCTCGCTTTAAATCCGTCCTTTATTCACTAATTGCATAATATACTATTAATCATCGCAAATACAAATATTTTATTATAAATTATTACTAATTTAGTCAAGAAGCGTAGCGTGTGACGCCCGCGCCCCCCAGCTAGATGGACCGACGACCTTAAGAAAGTGGCTGGGATAGACAGGATGCAAGGTAGAGGACAGGGTGTTGTAGCGCAGCTTGGGAGAGGCCTGTGTCCAGCAGCGGACTGCAATAGGCTGAGTTGATTGATAGTCAAGAAGCCGACAACGATAGGCGGTTGGAGTTGTTAGACAAAACGCGCCTCGCGACGTTGCGATGTCACGAAACGACTTCTCTTCGTTGTGTTGTTTCTACCCGCCAAGTGAGTATCGAGCGAGTCTCTGATAGCTCTTGTCACTGCCATAAACGAGAGCGGTTATCTTACCACCAGGTCACCACTGATCGACCCCAAAACCACCAAAATAATTGAATGTTGTGATGCAAGGATCTGGTCTACATGCCATGACTGCCGAAGGACTGACGACCTTGGAGCAGAACTGTGCTACCCAGACGACCCTGAATGGTTGAAAGCAGAGAACCGGAAGTTGAACCATAAAATCGGACGTCTATAAGGGTGATTCTTATAAAATGTATAACTTTTCTACAGCACTCTCCTGTTATACTGAACCAAAGGATTTACATAACATCACGCCTTGTTTCCCTGAAGGGTGAGGCAGAGTTGTACCAAGATTTCGCCAGTTATGTTGTCTATATAATAGGGGGTGACTCTATTGCCATCAACTGGTCTCAGCACAGATTCAGACTCCGGGCTGCTACTGAGAAATTCCTAATGGAAAAACCCAATATCACTTTGTCCGACCTGGAAATCGATACCGCGACTTGATGCTCAGCAGTAGCGCTTATGACCACGAGACCAACGGGACAGCCAGAGGATTTAAAAAACCAAAAAGCGTCCACTTGACTCAAATGAAGTCTCAAATGATACCTTCATAATAGCAAATCTATGGGTTATTTTAGAACATCTCAAAGAAAATTACAACTCCTAGTTTATGGTTAGGTTTATGGTAGTCTGTGTTTATGGTTCATAAATTATTGTCAAGCACACAACATCATCTAAAAATGTTTTAAAAATAAAAATATTAATATGCGAATATGAGGAAACGTTATTCTTTTCCGGGTAAGTGACAATATTTTTTTTGGTAAACAATGCACTGCATGTGGATTGATATTCAAATAAAGCCAAAGAAATCCAGCTTTGATGATGTCATTCGTAGTAAAGTTTATCTTTAATTTTCGTCCGGCTTTGTGTAAGATTCTTGCACCGCTATCAAATAACCCATGTCGAATAACTATTAAGACAACTCATGAACCAAATAACATGGGAGCAGTGGTAGCCCAGTGGTAACGGCCGTGACTTACGAGTTATAGGTCGTAGGTCGAACCCTGGCAGGCGCTTTACTTTGTGTAAATAATTTCATCACCACTGCTCTCAAAACGGTGAAGGAAAACACCGTGAGGAAACCGTCATGTCCTAGAACCGAAAATCCGAAGACATGTGACATCTACCAACCCGCACTGGGCCCGCGTGGTGGATTACGGCCCACACCCTCTCACAGAGAGGAGGCCTGTGTCCCAGCAGTGGGAACATTATTGGCTGATTATGCTTATGCTATGAACTGAACTGTCTAATAAAACCTAGGTTTCTACCATCGGACACCTACCGGAAGAATGCCTTCCTGCTCCCACCAAACAGTGGTGGCTCCAGCCATGACCGTGTACGGCGAATGGGAGCTGTTCACCAAGACCGCCCTGCACTACGTATGGACGGCGTACTGCGCCATGAGCGGCAACTACATCGCCATAGGTACTGTCGTGGTGGTGCTGATCCTCAGCTTCCTGCTCCCCGACATCACACATAAACTCCACGCAACCCAAGATCTCAAGTCCGTGAAAAAAGTTTTAGATAAGATGTCGGTAAGAGACAAAATAAAATTACCTTTCTCTTACATTACTGTGTTGGATATTCTCGAATTAAAATATAAGGCCCAAAACGTCACATATGTATGTGAAGAACAGTATGCTGAGATTCGTATGCTGAGAATGGTATGCTGAGATTCGTATGCTGAGATTCGTATGCAGAGATTCGTATGCAGAGATTCGTATGCAGAGATTCGTATGCAGAGATTCGCATCCTTGGTAGGGATTGATTAGATTCAATTTCTGACTCCTAAGTCACAGGAACTCACACCTGGTTTATGAGTAAGAGCATTTAAATATTGACCTTTGTATTTGTAGGCATTTTATGTTTTTAGTCCTAAGGATAGGCTTCGGGTAAAATAAATAATTATCATAATATAATAACGACTGTTTCCAGAATGACGTGAAACGTGCTGAAGTGGCATGCCTAACTGTAGCTGATGAAATCTGTTACCTTCAGTGCAACATGCATGATGACACCACGGGAACTGTTAGTATCAGGTCGTTACAAAGGTATTGTATCTAATCAATTAGTTTCATATGGATATGCTTTTTATTCACTGAGTTTATTTCGAATTTTATTTCAGTCAAAACAAAGGCTGCAGGACCTGTCCGCCAGCACCAGCCATTGCATACGAATAACGCAGTCGGAACCAGTTCAAACTGAGAAAAAAGTTGGTTTCTTTCGGCGCCTATTCTTCCCCAATAGAAACCCCGCTAATAAGGTCCGTCGGATAATACTGAACTATCATATTATGGCCTTTTTACCCGACTGCGGCGAAGCCAAAAAAGGAGGGTTATGTGTTTGACCTGTATGTATGTCCGTCCCTATGTTCCCTCGTACTACAAAACGGGTGAACCGATTTTGATGAATGGTAATAAGATTTGTCTTTATTGCGCGAATATCACGTTTATCCGTCGACTTTCAGAGAAGAATCTGCCTCTCAAAATTGTTTAAGCTCTCAGTTTTTCATTCAGTAAAGTCATATGGTGGCGTTTGAGCGTTTTCATGGTTCCTATTTGTTCACTTAGGACTGTAGCTAAGGTGTTGGTACCTATGTGACGTTATTCGATATTCGTAAGAATGTTTCTTGTGTTATATTTCCTCTTTTGTTTCTAATTTGTTTTATTGTATTTTGCTCATGTAATTCTGAAGTCTTCATGTACTAAAGGTGGAATCCGACGGTGCGCCATGTCGCGGACGGACACAGACGAGCCCGGACGGCAGACGACCACAGACCGCCACGTACCGCGCACCGAGGCGCTTCCGACGGTGCGTGATATTGCGGACGCACGCACGCGGACAAGCTTACGCATACCAATGCTCTTCCAACGGTGCGTGTCGGTCTGTGTGGGCTTTGAGATTAGAAGTCTACAAGACATAAATTACATTACCATTAAAGTGAACCAAAGTCACCGACCTAACAGTTTTTTTGGCTCGCTTCGGAATACTTCGGATCACATCGGACGAGCGAATCCAACAATAGGCTCGTCTCCGGCACAATACGTCATTATAAACTTATCATACGACATACGTCACTGTAAAGGCTCTTACATACTGGCACGACTTTTTAACCGACGAAAAAAAAGGAGGTTCTCAAGTCGGCCCGTGTATACATTTTTTTTTTTAATTATGACCACGAATAACTTTTTCTTGAGTAGTTCGACTTGAACGATTCTTTTTTTATTGGGAAGGGTATACCTCAAAGTTATTCCCATTTCAAATAGAAAACAAAAATCCATCCCCTTTTTTATGTTGGGTTATCATCAAATGACTTTTCCCTCTCTGGGTGGAGCGGGAGGGCGTGTCAGACTTTTACTGACTAAAACCCACCCGTGTTTCTACAGTTGCCTATTGCCAAGGTCCCGGTATCCCTTTTGGACTTTTCCGCAACCCTGGCAGGCATCGGTCCTAACGGAACCCGTCAAGTGTGCTGACATCTCTTTGAGGCGCGCCTGGAACACGACGCGCCGTCGACCCCCGCCTGGTCCTTATCGGACGGCGAGCTACCTATTGCTCGCCGTCCGCAAGCCCGCGCCTACGGTGGCCGGGAATCCACCTGGGATTCCCGACGCCCAGGGCGTCTCCTGCGGCAGCGGTTAGCGGCGTGAGGGCGCTTACCTTGCCTGTCCTTCACGCATTCCGCCTCCTCCTCCGCGAGAATTATTGCTTCGCAGAACGAGGTGACGGCTTCCCATGCCCTCTCTCTCCGTACCATGGCCTGGACCAGGGCCGGAAGCGAGAGGTCATTGCCGCCAATCGCCTCCAAGAGCGGTGCTCCGCCCAAGCAGGGCAGACCTCCACCTTATGCTCCAACGTGTTATATGCTCCACCGTGTAAAAAAAATCCACCCCGTAGAAAAAATGGGGTTGATCGATTTTTCACCTACTGAATTTTCAACTGTGAACCGTTTCTGTTGAAATTTCACACACATACATAATCTTGATGGACAACCAATGGATTCTGATGACACAACCAGACCTGGAGTTGATCTGATGATGGAGACGGAAGACAGTCGCGAGAGCTCCTCAGCAGTTTCCAGCAGTTACATCGTGTTTGAGCTTAATTAGGTAGGTAGTAGATTTGAGCCACATTAATAAACGGTAACTCAAAAGCGAAAAATAAAAAATAAACCTCTTAGTAAAAGCTCCTAAACTAATTTAAGTAACAAATTTTGAGGCGGCGCCGAACACAGATTGAACGAAGATTCATCAAGCTATCATTATACTTACCTACGCTGTAATTAATAAGTACCTACCTAATTATTTTTTTTTGTTTGGAATCGAACCCAGGACCTCTGGGTCTGAGATGTCTTACCACTAGAACACAGAGGAGATATTTAACAGTTTGTGTAAAAATCCAAAAATGTCCATGTCAAAAAATTTGCTTACTTACGAATCTATTTATGTGTTGTTCTTTTTTTGGCTTTTTTTCTCTTTTTAGTTGTAGTACCTACCCCACACAAATTCGAATACCTTTACCTGAAAATGTAAATAACAGTGACAGAAACTTTTTATAACATCATGCATCCACATAGGCTAAGTGGCAAAATCCGTATTATTGAAGCTAGCTCAAAAACTAGCCAAGCAAAGTTAATAAAATTTATATTGGACCACCTCTGAAGTACACCTATGACTACTAAACAAAAAAAGAATCATCAAATCAATTCATAATTGGCGGAGTAATGGCGTAAAAAACATACAAAAAAAATACATAATAGTCGAATTGAAATCGGTTTAAAGCTACCATTTACAGGAACCGAGCATACCTCGCGGCTCGCACCGCACGGCGCACCTTTGAAGTTTACCGACTCGCCGCGGATTGGCCGGACCGCGGCGCACGTGTCTGCGCTACCACGCACGATACGATTCCCATGGTGCGTGTTGGTCCGGGCTGATCCGCGTGCGTCCGTGGCCAGTCGATAATTTCAAGGGGAATGTACCCAATCTCGAACGCACGGCGACAGACGTGTCTGCGATACCCCGCACGTACCCCTTCCCACGGTGCGTCGTGCGGGCTCGTCCGTGTCCGTCCGCGATATGGCGCACCGTCGGATTCCACTTTTCATGTACCAAGGAGCATTTTATAATATTTTTAGAGCTTTATTTTGAAATCGCTGTAGAATTTGCATATTTGAGTTCCTCGCAGAGCACTGGGTTGGAATTTATAAAAATCTAAATGGCGGATATTTGGCGCCATTTTTAGGTACGTTTTAAATATTAAAAAAAACCTCCATAACCTATCGAGTTAGGTTAGGGATTTTACACAAAAATATACAAATTATAATATGTGTTATTTGGAATGAGAAATGATAAAAAACTAAAACGCTGAAAAAAAAAAATAAGTAAGTACTTAATAAAAAAAAACCCGACTGCAAAAACACATAACATAAAAGAGAAAAACAAACATAATAATCTATAGAATTTCTAACAGACTGACAAACAAAAATTACAACATATTTAGATTATTGGTTTGTCCGATTGCTGATGATGATAATGATTCTTCGATGCTGTATACGTATTGCGTTTTGGCGACTTATTGCGTTTGAGCATGGTATCAAAACTGCGTGTTTTCTATCGGTTGCTTTTCCGTCAGGCGTTGGATTGAACTTCCGAAAAGCGATGAAATGGCTGATTTTCGATCCTAAAACTAGCACGTATGGTGTACTAAGAAGGCCCTGGCAGATCTAAAAATCGAGTTCCATAAATGGTCATTATTTCCAAATCCAGCGTAAAAAAAATTCATAAAGGGACTCATAGGATTTCTCATATAAAAGGTTTCTTTTGTTGGTTGAAAAATATGTTTCCCGCTTCGGCCTCCACGCTATGGGTTGTAAAATATGTTTTTTTTCCTGCAGGAAGTCACGATCATGTCATATGTCTACACTGATTCGTTCGACGATAAAAACAAAACGGAACTACAACGGCAAGTGATCTAGAACCCGTGTCGATTCAAGAAAATATTACTGCAAATAAATAATGATAAATGAAAATGTTACTCAAAAGATTACTCCTTCGTAAACATACGCTACAATAAAATACAAAAACTTGCACAGTGCAGTTTTTTATTTTAGATCTATCGATCGATACATTCTGTAATGCATTTGAAGAATGTCTTTAATTTAAAGCGCCAACTCCACGGGCGCGAGAATAGCGGCGATAGTCACACCGACCGCCGCGCGCCGCCTTGCCTTCAAATTATCGCGCGAGAATAGCGGCGATAGTCACACCGACCGCCCCGCGCCGCCTTGCCTTCAAATTATCGCCTAGATGTCATCGCGCGTGTGAAGATTGATTCAAGGAGTTTCTATTGAATTTTATCGCCTGTGGAGATGGTGCCTAAGAACACTCAACACACCAAATTATATGTCAACCATTATGAATCAAGATTAAGTGCACCCAACGTTCTTTGGTCACATTATATCAATCTAGTTTTACTTGATTCCAGCACTGGATTTAAATATTCCTTGGTCACATTATATCAATCTAGTTTTACTTGATTCCAGCACTGGATTTAAATAAATAATCTGCGTTTCAGCCTCTATAAGGTGTATATTTTCATACACGAGAAAATAAATCAGCTGTTCCATACATTTATGTTCGCATAGCTCGTCACAATGTAGGGAACAGCTGATTTTTTTTTCGCGATTTCCCTTTTTGTCCCATAGTGAAAGTTGTTCATAATGAAGAGTACAATGACCCCTATAGAGATTTCGTGTATGCAAAGATACACCTTATATGTAAGTAAGTACTTACTAATTCCATGTTCAGCCGTAATTCGCATGTTGACTTGATGTTGACACCACGGCTGCCACTCATTAGACGAGTCAAGTTAAATCTATAAAAATGGTAATGACAAAAAATTGCTAAAAATACATTTTATAAATTCACAAGTAGGTATATAAATGTTTATTTTTGTAGATAAATATATAAGTGCAAAGTAAATATATTCCCAAAATGCCAACGGCATTCCTAAGAAAATCTTTCAAAACTGTTTGTGTTGATACTGTTCTATTCTTTGCAATGTTTGCCTTAGTAGGGCATATAACTATAAACTATTGGGAAAGATACACAATACAAAATGAATTATATTCCATGAAACATAGCTTACACACACTCAAGGTAAATAAAAAATATCATATCCATAATTTGTTTATTATTGTTCAAACAAAACAGCTCTATGTTCAAAAATTCTAAGATTCAATTTTAAGTTACAGGATACTATAGGAAATATAGGAAAAGCTTACGATAATCTTCACACTGAACTAAAAGACTTGCTCTATGCGGTTGATAAAAAACAGATACACAAGGATACACCAGAATGTCGGCACAAGGAAAACTTAGAAGCTAGATGTAAAGCCGAAAACAGAAAGCGCCGTGACTTTGAAGTTCAAACAGTGTTAACAACAAATAAAATGAAAATTGGTGTAGGCGTAGAGACGGATAATAATAAAAATCCACAAGGTCGGGGACATAAGGCAACAGGGCCCTCAGGCATAAGCGCTTCAACGAATACTAAGAACCCTCCTAAATCGACTGGGACTCCATCGGACATATCGAACGAAGAAGACTACGTCCGTTGCCAAAAAGACATAAATCATTGCAGACATGTTTGCCACGGTAGCGGTGAGACAGCTAGAAAGTCATAAATGTCCGATTTCAATGTGTATTTTTTAAACACAACTTACTTTTTTAAGTACCTGTTGCAATAGGTACTTATGTACATAAACACATGTCTTCTTCCCTTGGGATAGGCATGCAGAAACTACACGCCACTTGCTACGATCTTAAGTACTTTTGCCCCCTTGAATTACCTACACCCATTGAAGCCATTTTTAAATATAATAACTCGTCAAAATTTTTAATTCGTATAATATCACATGTTTTTCAGATGTTGTGTGAGGTAAAAGTGAGGATTGGAGAAAATAAAGAAGAAACGTTTACTTTATTTTTAATAAATATTTAAAAAAGCACTGCTGGACGTTTTTCTTTCACCTAGTTTATTCTTATGCTTATGATCTAGTCAGTCTTGATGTCTTGACTATGCAGTACATGTCGGTCAAGGCCTGAATGATTGAAGGTGACATTTTTTCCGGGTTCACAGGGATTGTTTAGAAATGCATCGACATTAGGTAAAGGCAAACTTCTTCTTGGATCCCAGCCTGAGTCTTTTTTCTCGATTGCACAAGTAAGTGCTTCTATAAGTTCAAATTGTCCTTCTAACTTCGGTATTTCTTGAGAAAACCGTGAAATTTTCAATTCTAGTTCTTTGTACCTATGCTTCATGCAAGCTACATTTTTCTGTAATAACATTTATCAGTAAATAAATATGGGAAAAAAACTAAGTTTATAAAGTTAACCTTCTAATAAAAATTGGTAAATAATTAGAAAGTATTACCGCTATATCTGTAATGCTCTTATTAATGTTGCTCAGATCACAACTAGAGTTGCAGGTGCTGCAGTGATATTCCAGCATTAAATAAATGAGTCCTATCAGAGACGACAATATTAAGAAGCTGCTGAAGCTGTCCACAAAGCTCCAAGGTTGGCACGGCGGAGGAGTGAAACTAGGGTAACAAGGTCGTCCTCTGCGACATCTTCTTGCACGGCAATCCATTCTGATCTTAGTCTGCCGTTTTTTACCAAACGTTTTAAGGCCGCGGCGAGCCACGCTTGCTTAATAATATAGTGCTTTTTTTTCTATTTTTAGATCACATTTCTTCAATAATTTTGAATGGTTCCTATAAGTCCATATTTTTGGTGTTACATATTTTAAAACTTTTGTAGATTCTCTGTGGTTTCTATGGTAGAATGTCTATAGCACAAGTCAATGGTCTATGCAGCCAGTGTTTACGATTGTGACACTAACGCCATCTGCTCAAAATGGGCCAGACTACCAAAACAAACGATAACCTTTATGAAGTGAGCAACAAATAGTATCCGTAGCTCTACTGTGGCTTGATACAAAAGGCTTATTTTAGGTTCCAAGAGATGGCACCATAGCAAAACTGAAGCTGCAGCTACATGTCTACAAAACAGAATGAGGTGGATGGGTTAATTCCAGTCATTAACATTATCGTTACAGGTTCATCTATTAGCTAACACTGTCCACATAATATAACTGTTAAATTTTGCTATATATATATTTTTTTATTGTTATCAGGAATCTGGGAATCTAAACACAGGTAAAGCTACATGGACTTGAGTTGCATTGAGTAATTCATGTTGTTGTAATTTTAAGTTTAATTACTGACCGTAACGTAAATTATGCAGTAAGTACTGCAGTAATAATGGATGCTGAAATATGGGATGAAAGAGCTCCGATCTCATTTTAGAGGTTCTGATACGGGTATAAATTTGCCCACAGAATAACTTAAAAAAGCAGAAATATAACATACTTACATAGTTTTGTCTCATGCATGATTAATGAATCTATTAATGTATAATGATGTATAGTAAGTAACACGGAGATGCAAGAAACATACATAATCATGAAATGACGTCAGACTGGAGAATAACGACAAAACCTCGGTACCGTCACCCGTATTATTATCAGACTAGTGTAATATATATACGATTTTAGACCGTATACCTAATTCGATAGCATATAGATTAGCATGTCATCGCCAGGTTAATACCTTCATTATTGCATTGGTTAGAACTTATTTTATAGTCAATATACTTCTACTTGTTATTAGTATTGACCAAGGTATTGACAGTACTCCATACCTTTCTAGATATTCTAGGTAAATTCGGTTACATGACTTTACAGATATAGGAGGAGCTCTTGGCTAAGTAATAACAGCCACACAGGTCGATCCATCAGGTTAAGCTACGCTTGCCGGAGTTGGTCCGTGGATAGGTGACCATCTTTACAATCGAGACTCCTCCGTTCCTCGGAAAGCACGTTTAAGCCGTTGGTCCCGGCTGTCATTTGTGGATCTTTGACAGTCGTTACGGGACGTCAGAAGCCCGAAAGTCTGACAACCAGTCTTGCCAAGGGGTACGTATTACCCAGTTACTGGGTTGTGGAGGTCAGATAGGCAGTCGCTCCATGTAAAATTATGGTATTCAGCTACATCCGGTTAGACTGGAAGCCGTCCCCAACATACATAGTTGGGAAAAGGCTAGGCAGATGATGACTATACAGATATAGACTGATTCAGTTACTGTTGTGAGTTAACCCAACCGGTTATAATGATAACCGAATGAAGTTAGAAGTAATGAATGGGGGCCCTTGATCTTCAACCATAAAGAATGCTTCATTATTACGTCAGGGGCCAGTCGGACGTGCTTAATCGCTTTCACGCCGCATCAAACATTTTTTTTTGCTTTCATTGTTATATGGCTAGTATTGCTGCCTGATTGTCCACCAAAAGTCTAAATACCTCACAGAATTTATGTATTAGGAACATTGAGTTATAGATGTACTACGTAGTACCTCCATTTAACTCAATGATTGGGAACGGTTTCCGGTAAATATTGTCTGCAGCTTATCGCAGTTAAATAGCTAGGCTAGGCTAGGCATTCTACAGGCCTCTCAGAAATACGTATAAGGAAATAAGTGACTGGTTCATTAACTTCTTGGAAATGCATAAGTTAGAGGCTTAGTTGCGTTAGGCTGTTGTGCACATTCAAACCACATCGTACAAAGCCTCCCAGACTCCTTAGCTGAGGTCGGATCACTCGGTAAGTTGCCGCCATTTCGACGAGATGTTAGAGAGAGACGGGTTTATGTTGTTTACCCGTTCGCTCTTATTGTATTCCCTACTTGGTTTTCGTTTTACATTTCGAGCTTTTAGTGTTGGGCTATTATGGTATCGATATGGAAGTTATTCGTTTTATTTTTTTTATTGTAATAAACTGGTTTACTTTACTTGAGTGAGAACATTGTTTATTACGTTTTCCACTTGCATTCTTCACTGTCTTCATCGTCTTTGGTCTCTCTCCCCTTCTATTGATCAACATTTTTACATTATTCATGCTATTAGTCATATATATGCGTTTCATCCCTTCTCATCACATGCCCATGCCAAGACAAACCGGAGTTTTCATTCAACTTTTCTGTCAGTGACGTCTTTTAACTTCGTCTACGATACCTACTCATTACCCGACTACGGCGAAGAAAAAAGGAGGGTTATGATTTTGACCGGTATGTATGTATGTATGTATGTACCGCTGGTTATAGGCTATGTGAAGTAACATTAAATTAAAAATGGCGCCCTCTAGAGGACATAAAGTGAGGAACTTAAAAAAAAAATGGTTTAATCGTACCATGTTGGGTATCAAATGAAAGGGCTTAATGAGCACATTTCAAAAAAAAATATATTATAACCCCAAAAGTATTTAAAAAAAAACAAGTAATAAAAACTAAAACCCAAATAAAAACAGACAGACAAATTAAAAATCCGGAGTCACACGTAATCTGTTCGATTTATGCCCTTACACGTGTGACTCCGGATTTTTAATTTGTCTGTCTGTGGTGTCTTGTTTATACCTTTTAAGTCGTAGTTGGGTTTTAGTTTTTATTACTTGATTTTTTTTCACTACTATGAACGGAATGGATCGTTTATCTGTTGTCTTTTTTCTTATTGGAATTGCCAGTTTTTATCGACACGGTACCGCCAGGCCTAGCAGCTCGCTCGTACCGGCCGGCAACGGCGCGCCGCGTTGCATGATGTCATTGATACACACACTCACACATCGGACTTCGTGTGACTTGGTCGTGTCGTGTTGACCCGCGTGCCTGTTTACATTCTGTACACAGTGACTTCACGGCGTACACCCGTGTCTGTGATTTAATTTATTATTTATATTAGCTAGCTATTAGATAGTTCACTCAACATGGCTAACAACAGGGCTACCAAATCAGGATTTGCTGCCGAAGCACAGAGAAAGGTAAGTTTTGAACTTGTGATTTTCAAGCTATAACCCGACCATGTGCTGTAGTTCATATTTTATTTTATAGTGTGATGTGGGATTGGCTCTTCGTAAATAGGTCGCGTTGCACGGCTAGATTATTGATTGGGGATGCTGTGAGGTCCAGAATTGTGTTACAAGGACTCAGCCGTGACCTACTTTAGGGAACAGATGGTGTGACCTCGTTAGCGGAGATACAAGGGCCAGATGGTCTTGAATATGAAACGTATCCTTAAATATTTAATGTATTACTTGCCCATACGTAACCACCTGCAATTTTGATTCGAAACTTAAAATACCTGCAAATGGTCGTATCACAGCCCACGGCGCCATCTCAAGGCGCCATCACCGTCAACGAGGGTAGGGAAACGTTGCAGGTAGGTACAAGTCAATAATGACTACACGTGTATGCTACCCTAAACAGTCGAGTAAACAGGTTAGGTTAAAAAAGAACTCAATCACACATTCAGAAATACTTATTTGACCGTGCCTTTGGCATTGTTGTAAAAAAGATTTAAATAGCCTAACGGCGCGAGACGGTATGTTCCTAAATGGACTGTTTCGTATTTGGTCATGTTGTAGTAGGTATTTGTAGAAAAACTAATTCTCAATAGGACTTCGTTTCACTGGTGAAATTAATTTTAAAAAGTGGGTACCTACGTGTATATTGTTATTGCCATTATTATGGAATCTACAATACTCGTAGTGTTTAGAATAAAGGTTATGTGATGTAGTTATCTACATTCCAAGGAAATTTAAAGTAGATAGGCAGTATTGTATACAAATGACTCGGTTTAGCATTTAAATACAAGTAATGTATAGTCGCATCACACGTTTACATTGAAGCAAGGTTGCAGATGAATCATTTTATCACCTTTTTTATTAAATAAGAGTTGCACCATATAAAAAGCAGCAACCTTTTTTGTTAGCAACATAATGTCAATGTTTCCAGGCCATAAATAGACTTCGAGGAGACTAGATCGACGCGTTTAATTAATTAAGCAATTTATTTTATTGTCTATTGTGACATCTCATTTATAGAGGACGTAACTATCATCATCATTGTTCTAAAAATAGTTCTCGAATTATGATTTGCAATCTGTTTAGGTATATTACGCGTAAGTACAACGTCATGTAGATGATTGTTTCTAAGTATTTACTTACTAAGCACCTCCACAAAATAGGATCCCACTCTAACTTAACATTCTCAACAATACCTAAACGGTCATTACTCCAGCAACGCTCTGGCAACCAAGCTTACTGTCGTCTTGATAAGTACCTAAATAAATATTAATTATGTCTTCACATAATGTTTAAATTCATGGCACCGAAGGTTTAATTTACATTCCGTTATTTTTAAAAGCGAACCCAAGATCTGTGAAGTTTTATGGTCTTGTAATTATCAGTCAGGACACCTTTCTTCCTGCACTCGTCGCCTGCGCACCGGTTGCATGTGGGTCAAGGAGGATCAGTTAACACAGCTTTTACAACCGGTTTTAGTTCTTTTTTTTGTGGGAGTCCTTAACCGCACTCAAGTGGAAAGAACATGGAAGATTTTCTTTAAAATTATTTATATTTTACTAGCCGCCTTTCCAATGAATACCAAAATAAGTGTGTTTTCCGATTGACAAACAGCAGGTACGTGAGGCTATGCGCCTTATCAGTAAAACGAGTATGCAGGTCAAACGGATGAACGTTTATATGTATTAGTTACTCTCTTCTTCTAATTACGGAGTTACAGTTAGTTTCAATAAGACTAAATACATAAGTACGTATGATAAAGAATGTGACAAAACCTTGCGTTTCGTTGATTACACTCACTACATTGTTAACTGTTCAACTTGGATTAGCCACGACTCAGAAATCGTTTCGTGACCGAATCCTCACAAATAACTTGGACGAAACAGATGTTCAATTAGCTCAAAAGAATTTATTTTATACTAATTCACCGAGACGATGACTCATATAAGGCTTGGTTCAGTTACAACACACTGTACCCCACCATATAAGGTATGGCCTTTACGCAGGATTCATTTATATGGCTTAAATGCAGGCCACTTTCAACCGGCCATATGTTCAAGATTGACACTTGACCAAATTTCTCTTCGATGTTTAATTTAAAAAGGTATTCTATTTTTCTTGCACAAGCAACATGGCTAATATGGCTATGTTGTGCAAGTTAAGATACATTTATTAACAAAAAGGTGAAGATCGTATTACAACTTGTGTGGCCTGACTTGAAATATGATACATATATGTAAATAGTATTGCTTCACTTCGCGCTTCGTTGTCAGTCGTTGTTTTTACTATGAAACTATCACATGCAGCACTTAGGTTTGGTATTACTATGGCGTAAGTTTAATTGAACGAGTGAATTCTCGTTTAAACTTGAAGTTATCCCCATTTTTGCGAATCAATACTGGTTGCATTGCATTGACCGCGTCTGTCAGCCGGCCTCGCGCGGTGACCCCATTCCTGTCCCCTTACTAGTCAGTGTTGGAGCCATTGTTAATGATGGCCTGTGAGACTGGATATTTTTATACGATTTACCTTAAATCAACGTTGAGTGACCTAATATGTATTTACGTCTATCCTTTAACGTTTAATTTGAAATAAGTATGTGATAGTGTAAGCTGTATTGCCTCAAGTTTCTCATTGCCGTAGCTATCATCTATGATCTGACGTAGGTACATAGCTCCGAGGACATGCTACTTCAAAAGACTGAAACCGTTGACATTGAATCATACTTATTTATGGCCACAAACGTTTTTGTTACCGATTCCTTGTATGGCCGTATGGCGATTAGTAGTGAATGAACGCTTTAATAATCATTACATCAGTATTGATATTTGCAATCTTATCCTTGTCGGCCTCCATATTCGCATCTGCTTATGACCGACGTTAGCTTAAAAAGGGAAGGGATCAAATGACATGCCATGAATGTTACCATTCAGTCCAAAACAAGACATATTTGTTCATTTTCATTGCCAGTTGTATTCATATCAGTGAAATTAACTATTTTAGTTTCCAAACTAACGAATTGATAGCTGCCATAGTTATCAAAACTAGCCTAATTCACCCAACGACCTTTTGTTTTAACTTGATAATGACGTTAACTGGCAACGGAGTTAATTAATTGAATATAGTAAATAATGACATTGATATATTGTTTAAACCTAAATGTGGAAACACTAATAAAGGACTAGCAAGCTGATAACTGTTCACTATGGTTGGTTCTGTTATTATAATTATATTCGTACACATAGTACCTTTTACTCATAAGGTGTCCATAGTACCTACCATTTACTTATTAGGTGCAAACGTCAGACCATTTTTTGTTGAGCACAGTGCAACAAAGTTTAAACAGGACGTTGCTTACAAGAAATCACTTCCTCTAACTTCGAACACAAATTAGACAACGCTTCGGAATATTAATGAAAGGGACGAGCCTATCGTTTCTACCCATCTGGGACAAATTAAAATTCAGATACCTTCGATGTTTATCCAAAAGCAGACAAGTCCACTTGCATAGTAACGAATATTTCTTAACTGAAAGTCGGTACATCCTTAAAAGCAGGTTGTGAGAGACCATGCTTTTAATTTTTTAAGGTTACAAACGTCTGACATACCGGTCTCTGAGTCACGTTTGAATCCTTGGCTGGTTACGTCATCGTCATCGTGCGCATGAGTTGTTTTCGGTGGAATACTACGTATTGTTACAGGAAGATTTGATTATTTCATTATAATTCTACCGAAGTTATTGATTCATTAGGGGTCTTTGGTCACCTCTAATGACTAACAAAACAAATATTCATCGACAGAAATAACACATAATTAATAATAAGGGTTTATCAATTTAATGCTAAATAACACTTCTATGTATGTCAATGTCACTGAAGAATTTAGTCATCAACTAAATTAAACCTTCTTAGTGTGCACACACATAATTTCAAAAAAAACATGCGCCCATCCCTCTTGCCCTACCTTCATTTGGGTTGCCTATTTCACTCTATCTATAAACTGAAAACTTGAAGGCTTCATTAGCAGCCAGTATTCTTCCATGCCGTTTAGTAGGTAAACAGAACGGGCACATTTAATTAGTACAGCTGTTAGTGCACGTATCAAATACACGGTTACTTCATTATAGTCACGGAGACTGTCCTATCGCACACTTTCATAACGGAACGTGATGCGTATAAAATTATTTCTATGATAATACGGTCAATAGCAGGTAAAGAATTTGGAATGATATTAATTTTTCAATTCGCGTCTTTACGTACCATTCCACCATTACAGATTTCTCATTCCTCATTCCAGACTTCATATAGGTCCTGTAATCCAGCATAGAGAATTAACCACCGGCATTAAATGTAGACATTTTTAAAGCTTTAATACCTACCTTTTCTTGTCATTCATTACACGGAAATTAAGTATTTGCATTTATTTATTATTATAACTTTTTTGATTATAATTTATTATTTTTGTCCCTAATAAATAAATAACAATTTGTTTGCTGCACTTACACATCAAAACGTGCATCAAGCCAATAACATAACATTTAACTTGAACAGTTAAACATTAGCATCATTTTAAAATCATTTGAATCCGGATACCTACTGAGATCTTTGTTTTTTTCGGAAGTGTAGCAATTAATAAGTGTCGAACTAGGAACACGCCATTTAATTGCCATGCAAAATTAACAAACGATGTGCAAAAAGTGCCCGGAATAGTTTTATAAAAATATAATTACAAAGATAGTTTTTTATGGCTTAAAGAATATTTTTGTTTGAGAATTTTGACCGGAAGAATTAAACATTTAAATATATCGTACAGTCCAGTCGACTATTCTATAAAAATCTCACCGTGAAACTTAGGTGAGTTGAGCTAGAAGTTAGCTGTCCTTCCACCTCATGGAAGAAAGAAAGAAAAGGAAGAAAGAAAAATAGTTTATTCTGCACAAACAAAACGCACACTCAACAAAAAATACATAAAATACACAACAAAAATAGCCAAAATGCCACAATGCTACAAGATACTTGAGATTAACACTATTGACAATCCATGATTGTCAATAGTGTCGATCCTTTACAGTAATAGTACATCTATTACTATAAAGGATTTACACTATTGACATCTCACTTCACCTATACCCTATTTTTCACGTATTCCGTAAAAAATCTCAACGTGTGCAGACTTAGGTGAAGTGAGCTGGAAATGAGCTGTCATTCCAGCTTATTCTAGGGATTGACAACATCTTCTTCTTTTCGTGTGGTTAGTGAATAACCTGTGTCAGAGTTTTCTCGGATTTTACAGAAAGACCGTCAGATCTAACGTTTAATTTAAAAAAATAAGTACATCATTGCTATAAAAAGAGTTCGTATGGATACCTACATAATAATTTTATTCAAACAATAATCAAGCAGAAACTAAGCGGCAGTGGCTATAATAAACTATTCACTCATTTTCTTATCAGCGCGACCTTGGGCTCGCAGTCAGTTGATGTTCACTAACTGCATAACATGGTTATGTGATTTCCCGGCGTTTGTAACATAGGAGAATATTATACAGATCAAAATGTTACAGGAATTAAACTTGGATCAGGATTCAGGTACACGGTATTATTAGCGCATTTAGACGGTTCTTGGCGAACTTTAGTAGTTTTTGGCGCAATAGTGTCGTTTTAAGTGCACAATGACATGTCCGAGTCGGCATGATTCGGCACAATCCGGCAAAATTGAATAACAATACAATATATATGTAGACTATTTTCGAGAAAAGCAGGCCGGATTGGCTCGGATTGTGCCAAACCGACCCCAACATCAGATGCCGAACGAAGTTTGCCGGTGGGCACGAGCTGAATTTCCATGTCTAGGAATTTTTAAAACTTTGGGTCAACTCTGTTATTCAACAAATACTGCCAAATTGAATGTGCCGACCCAAACTCGTGTGTAGCACCCCTTACACGGTTTCGGAAGCTTCTATAGATTCTACCTAAGTAGCTATGTGGTTTTTGGGGAGTTAAGACGACATTCCACGATGCCTTACTTAGTACTTTTAAAAGAACTCAAATGGGAAATGAAATGAAATTGTTTATTCTGTAAATAGGATATTGGAATCACTTTTACACGTCATATTAAAAAGTTGTAAAAATAAGCTAGATGAGGTCGGCGTTTCCTATCTGACTACGCTGAGAAGAAAGGCCGAAACAACTGGGCTTCTCATAATTATATTAAAATAGTCGGTATTTACTGTCTACCTTTATATTCCAAAATAGTTTTACCTTAATAGAATAAACAATGATACTATTGTAATGCCGGATGATATCACAGTAAATGCATAAAAGTGGTGCTATTTTCTGCACCGTCTGCTATTTCATAATACTGTGCATCACAATTTGCATTTTGCTATTGGCGAAATTATTTATTAGCGAAAAATATATGCATCATCCTCTCAAAATGCAAAATTTCGTAAACTGACGTGAAAGGTGTCATTCTACATATTGCTGCATTCATCGCGGGTTAAGCGATGTTCGTGGAAAATAAATTAAGCGATTTCTCTTGGTCTCCAGTAAAATAATTTAGCACATTATATCCTAGTACTTACTTTCTATGTTTAGTTGGACATTACTGACCCTTATTGAGCAAGCATATTGATCAATGTTCGTGCCCTCTGTGTATGAGAAGACGGTAATAATATTAAAGTTATACTACTGTCAAAATAAGTTATTTACATTCAAATACAGATGATTCCAACAATCAGAATAAAAGCACAAACAGACGCGACCGCGACGCGACGTTGCAACGCGACTCTCGTAGAACAATTTCCATGAAGTTTTCATATAAATTGTTCTACTAAGGTCAAGTCGCGGCGGAGCTTTAAAAACAGCTTTTACCGTTAAATTGTTTGCAAACATGTTTATGTGCAATTACTCTATACCTACTTTAAAATATGGTTAAAGTTTTATAACTCTGACGAATTGATTTGCACTTGGATAAGCTGCTGCATTTAGCTCCAGTAGGGTAAACCATACATACGATATTAGGTACTTAGGTTAGGCACCTACTTACCTAACGCAATATAAAAACAGGTGTGAAGACGATGCACCTAGACTACATTAATCGCATATCAATCGTAGGTAAAAATAATTAAAATGAAACAATGACAGATAAATAAAATTTATTATGATCTGATTAAGTAAACGTTTCGCTATTCATATAGGAACTGGACAATGAACAATAAACCGAAGTATCTAGGTACCCTGTTTTCAAACAGCCAGTTTCTTCTAAAATATGTTTTTCTCGTAAACTAATTTGACAGGTGCAAATGTCAAACTCCAAATTGAAAAATCAAACAACAATCACTTGAAATCTTGATTAAAAAACAGACTTTAGACATGTAGATTGAAGAAGTGGGTCGATTTTAATGGATATCGTAAACCTCCTTGCAAACAAACATACATTTGTGTTGCAGATAGACGAAACATTAAATTATATGAAGTTAGAAATGCCTTTAAAACTTAATGTCCCATAATATTCTTTAACGATATTTAAACTGTAGAATCTAGTTGTTATTATCGTATTTATCATTACAAACTTGCCTATACCTACCCGGTTTTATGTTACTTTTTGGCAACTCAACAAAAACCTATGTTTTCCAAAATGCACCATCAATTACCTTCACCAATTTCTGCACTGAACTCTGGAAGTACACCAAATATACCTTCTTAGGACTTATGCCTCTGTGTTCCCAAAAAGGCCAACGAAACACATTTTAAAATTATTTTCTAACGCTATCTTTCGTTTTGTTTGCAGATCAACAGCAAATACAGCGAGGAGCTTGCGCAGGAGTGTCTAGAATGGATCAACGCGATCATTGGCGAGCCTACCAACACCTCCGGGGACATGGACAACTTTTACGAAGTTCTTAAGGACGGTACTATTTTGTGCAAGTGAGTAGCTATGTTAATAGAAAGGAAATAAAGAAAATACATTTGGTTGTACTAAATGTGACGCTTATGTATAAAAAAGCGTACAACCACAATAAGAACAAGTTGGGAGAAAATATGCGTCATATCCACGTAAAGCGGTTATCGCTCAGCATAATCTTATGACACTATGCGAGACAGAGCCACAGCGCTAGTTTTCAGCGACAGCCGTATGCACTTCTAATCCAATAAGAACTTACTTTACGCTAAGTCTGGCCTCCTCCTTTGTGAATAGTCTCAAAAACCCCAAACCCCAATCGCGAAACACATTTTCAATCACTATCTGAAAATTTTTGAAGGAAATTGCTAACTCATTGCTTCATATACCTACTTACCTATTAAAAAAAAAACATCTGCTCGATATCTTAAATGACGCAATGAATGTTGTGGAATTTATTAAAATGCAAGGCATTGCCAATAAGTGTTACGCAATTACCCTGCACTAATCATCCACCATCATCTAAATCCATAATTATCATGTAATTCTTTGGGAGATTATGTAGGTATATCTTTCATAATGTCAAAGTAAATATCTAATCTAATATAACTAATATACCTAGATGTAAGTATCTTAAAGTCAGCGTGCGTCTAGTACCGTTTGTCAGACAGAATCGCTCATTATGACTATTGTATTTGCATGGCAACCGACCGACGACGGCTTTACGTCTCTGAGTAAAGATCGGTCATCCATTTAGCTGTTTACGGTTATTCGAAGTCTTTATTGACTGAAAAACAGCTATATTTTATAGCCAACATTCTCTCACTACACTGCAGCATTACAAACTGAGTTGAAAACGTGTTATTGATAAATAGGATTAAGCGTCGCCTTGGAAGCCTTTTGGCTGAAATTGGCAGTTTATCCCAAGGTCGAATAAAATGTGTAACAACGTCATGCATAATGAAACTGTAGGATATTAATTACTTCAATCATATAAAGTGTCCGAGCTCGGTATTGCCGGGTTCTCCTCAAACTCAGCACATAATGGATCATCCAATACCGTCATCGCTGTATTGTGGGTGTGTGTCACGTGGGGTAACTATTGTTATGTGGTTTATAATATACTTACTAGTTACTTATATCTAATAGGTATAACGTAGCCTTTAGCCGTTCTATACTCTCCTCAGTGGGTCGATATAATAAAACCACAACAAGTTTATCCTCAAAGTGAAGTCACTTGTGCGAGTAGACTGGTTGGTGCTGGACAATCCATGTTGGAATGGTGCACTAGGGTCCTGTACCACAAAAACTGCGACAGTTTACTTTCTTTTTACTATTTGCGATTATAGACGCGATAGTAACATATTGTGCTGAGAATTTTCAATTGGCCACATACATACCTACTTACCTACAATACTACGATTTAAACAGCCCTGAGATGCCTGAGACAGACAGACGGACAGATAGTGTAGGCTTAGTAATAGCGACACGTTTGCACCCTTTGAATAGGAAGCCCTCTAAACTGAAATAATAGTATATCACCACTTACAAATATTTCTCGTATCATTACAGGCTTGTAAACGACATTCAGCCTAACATGGTGAAGAAGGTGAACGTATCCAAAATGGCGTTCAAGTGCATGGAGAACATCAACGCGTTCCTCGAGGCGGCCAAGACCCTGGGCGTGCCCGCACAGGAGACGTTCCAGACCGTCGACTTGTGGGAGAGGCAGAACCTCAATTCTGTTGTTATCTGCCTCCAGTCCCTTGGCAGAAAGGTATTACTTATTATATGTATGAGTTATCATAACAAATTATAATGTCCCTTTAGCTACATTCTCATTTTTGTTATGCTGCCTGTTAACGGCGATTCATAACGCGCCGTCGACGTGTTTATCGCTCTGCAAACACATAATCCACGAGAAATTAACCAACTCATTCCAATTTCTGTTCCAGGCTGGTAACTTCGGCAAGCCTTCAATAGGACCAAAGGAATCTGAGAAGAACGTGCGAAACTTCTCAGAGGAACAGCTGAGAGCCGGCCAGGGTGTCATCTCACTACAGTACGGCTCCAACAAGGGAGCCACCCAGAGCGGTATCAACTTTGGAAACACGAGGCACATGTAAACTCCAGTCTGAACAAAGACAGAACCACACGCTACGCCACTTGTGTGCTTTTAAATCACTTGAATTTCGAATTTTCGAAGCAATTTTTTGGGCGGTATTCTGCAATTCGTACCGTGGGGTTTCGTCAATGTGGTTCTGCCTACAACCTGAATGTACACTCAATATTTGTTGGATAGGGATGATTCGCATCAGTAAAGCAACTTTCGACTAATATTAAAAGTTTATTATATTAAAACTTCTATTTATAAATGTGTATGAATTTGTCGTCTATCTATTTAACTTTTATAAAAAACTGCGATGGGAAAATACGTGCAGTGTGTTGACTCTACAAAGATGATAGAAAAAAATAATGGTGAAAACTTTGACGTTGTATTTTTAAGAATTTGACAAAATTTCTTGATGAAAATCATCCCTGAAAACACACAAAATAATAAATTATGCATAGAGCAGTACTTATTAGATTCAAATGACTTAATGTTAGAATAGAAAAGGACCATTTCCTTGTAAAAAATCTCTTTTCGAATCTCTTTTTGGCTATATGTGCATAAGGTTAAAATTTTCCTAATACTTTCTTCCATTGAGAAGTTTTTGTTAGGCTATACAGTCCCGTAATTGTAACGGTTTCTTCTGCTTGGGGACTGAGCCTTGCCAATGTTGCAGTCATTTAAAATTAAGTTTTTATGTGACAAAATCATTCCGAATCCATTCCAGAATTTTGTGCCGTTTGAAGTTCGTTAATTTATATTTTAATAAGTTTAAGTCAGCTAGCATTTGACATTAACTGGTTGTTCTTTAAGTTTATAAATATTTCGATTTTTCCTTCTCAACATGATAAAACTGTGCCAATGTCGTCACACACAATATTCTTATAATAAATGTTATTAAACAGTACAATTACTAGAATTACAAATTCTTTTATAGTAATACTTGTGCCTTCGAACTCCATAGGGGTTGAGAATCTATATAGGTACCTATATGTTTTAAAGGTGTCTAACAAAATATATATATAATCGCTTTTGACTTACAATCAGGGTTTCCTTCTATTTTTATTATTTATTTAAATATTGAAATTAATCATTCCATATAAAGTTAGAATGTTAGTACACACTGTGATTAATGATTTTATAAACATTCTATACTATATTTTCGTATAGTTACGTATATATTTGACGATGACGTGTAATTCTAGTTGTGTAAGTTTCATAAAGTATTTATTATGCTTTATGGAAGTACGTAGAATAATAAAATTTAAGTAAACTAAATAGTGTTTTATTTTCCTATTTATAATGGTAAAAGTATTTTAAAAATGACTGCCCCGTTTGGTCGCAAGCGCGACTGCTGAGCGAGGGGTCCTGGGTTCGATTCCCGGGTCGGACAAAGTGATATTGGGTTTTTCCATTAGGAATTTCTTAGTAACAGCCCGGAGTTTGGAAGTTGGCGGTGTGATACCCCCGTGCCTCGGAAAGAACGTTAAGCCGTTGGTCCTGCGCCTGATCTCTCTCCGGTATTGTCGTATTGCCGGCCCGTCGGACTATGAGAGTGAGGGAAGAGAGAGTGCACCTGTGTCTGCGCACACATTTGTGCACTATAGGTAATATCTCCCACGCCGAAGGCTAGTCTCCGTTGATGGGCCGCCGCGGCCGAAATACGGCCTGGGGGACTATTACCTCCTTACTATAGTTATAATTGTTCCGTAGGTACCTACACAAAATACGTGCTTTGACATGGGGTTATGGGGGGGGACAACAATATGGTCCAATTCGTTAATAAAATACCTTATCACTAGTATTAGTAGTACACAAAAACATGGACAAGAAAAGCTGGTAACTGCGGCTAGATTTCCAGAGAACTATAAAGCAAGGAATATGCTACCTGACCATTCTCCCCACATAGTGTCTCAGAAAAGGGGAGTAAGGGCTCCCCTACCTAAGGGACTTATTACTTATTACATAATAATTATAATAAAATTCTTATTGCATGAGGTATTAGGTAGGTTAGGTACTTCTTGATCTGTCTTCACTTTTTTATGACAAAAGTGACAATCATTACAGTTATTGAAAACTGCCTATAGCCACAATAGCCCACTATCACAGGTACCTACTATCGATGCAATCACAACATCACCACAAAACTGACACCATAAGCCATCATAATAGTACCTACCGTGGTCGAAATATGTAGGTACTCCTAAAATAGTGATAAATGCAACGAAGTAGTAGTCTATATAACAAGAGGAGCAAATAAAGTAATAAAATATGAAAATAAAGTTATACAATTTTTTAATCAAAAAGTTAAAATAAATTAAAAAGACAAGAAGACCCTATAGAGTTTTATAATTAGTTTAATTAAGATTATTTGAATAGTTTAAAATTAAAATTAAATTAATTAACAAAGGCCATCTGTTTACAGACCGAAACAACGTGTCGTACTTTCGACACTAATAAGCCTACGCGATGACCGACCGCCACATTGACAGTACCTCAGCAAGTGCATTTCATTTATTACTTACCTATATTATTTGTATTATGGATATTTGTGTATTTCTTTTTAGACCTTTTCGACTTAAGTAGGTACCGAAGTCAGAGCTGTTTTGTTTTTAATCATAAAAATATTTTTTTAATTTTACATTATTTTTAGAAGAAATTCCATAGGTACATAATTTCGTGTATTCCTGTAATTGGTTTATACATCAGAACTGATACCCATATCTTGATTGTATATACTGTTGGCATACCTATTATTAATAAATATTTTTTTACGCAGTTTCTACGCGACATCAAAGCCAACGCTAAATACGCTCGAAGATAAATATTTCATATAAGCACTACTACTTGCCATTAATATTCTCACAGGCGCTTAATTTAGCCTTAGCTAGCGCCTGAATTTAAATGACCCAACTGTTCAGACTGTTGAAACGGTTTGAAAATCAAAATTCTGTACGAACCCACTAATAAAAACAATCTTGATTCTGTAGAAAAGTTTAGCTTGACTCTTAAGACGATCTACGTTATCTAACCATTTGTATTTTTTTGGAAAAAATACACGGGTTAGTTGTTAAAATCTGTCTTTTAAAATCATACAACAAGCCAAGACTTATGTATTTTATTTTTCTTGTACTTATAGTCAGCTGTGTCAAGAGCTCATCGTGAAATGCTTCGTGTGTTATAATTATGTCAAGACAAGAAGCACTTCACACTTAGATTATGAGCAAGAAACATTTACCTACCTAACATTTGTGCCTTCCTTTTATAAGTCTGTAGTAGTCGTTGACCATTGCGTTCCCAAAACGAATGCCTTTTGCTAATAATTTAGCCACCTACGTCACTTGATTGATTTACTAATTAATAAACAAAATTAATATCTCTGAGCTACGCCAGAATATGCAACGCCCCCTTCGATAAAAATGTTATTATGCTACCTACGTTATCTACTCTTACAGTATGTTGGTACCTACAACTAATTACTATTTTTAAACTTTTAATAATAGATAAGTAATTAACTTATTTTAATGCTTGCCCTCACAAAGGCACTCAATTTAATTAATTAAAATTATACCTAATGCGACTACTTTATTATAGGGTGATGCTTCGAATTTGGAATTCGTAGCATCGCTCGTATCGTTTAGTTTGCGCCATCTCGCATCTGTCTGTTTATTATCACAGGGCTGTATCCTTCTCCGTTACAATTAAGTGTTATTTTTAATAATAAATAAATAATATAACGACACAATCACCTAAAGAGACGTTAAAATCAAAGACTCATCACGTGATGTTCATGCTCAATGCTCATTATTATAGGTCATACCCCCAACGGCGTGTTATCATCAAGACTTCTCTTTGTAGACAGGGCAGAACGATAACCCCGCGCAAAATATTCCGTAAGTAGGCATGGCGATAATGGCGGCCATTTTTATTAATGTATTATTTTTCCATAAAAGGCAAAAATAACGGTGTGTCATTAATTTTCATAATAGGTAGCCACGAACTGGGGTCGTGAGTAGCGGACGCGCAGGGCCGTCTTTTCAATTGGCCACCCTGGACAAGTGCCCACGGCCACGCGTTCCATGGGGCCCCCTAGTTCCTGCCAGATTCGTAGCTATTAAAGAGGCTGTCAAAATCGCGCATGCTTGAATGAGAAGAAGCAAACAAAAAGTTGTAACGACTCTAATGTAAAGTCTTCGCGCAACAACAATAGCAATTAGGTATCTACAAGCAACGTCACAAAATTAAATAGGTCGGTAATTGTATTCCAATGTAAAATAATATAATCTAATAAAATATCTTTTACGGAAGACATTACATTTTTAGACAAACAACTTAAAGATAAGGGGACATACCTACCTCCTACCTAATATGCGATTCTGATAATACTTCTAAAAGGAATTCTCTGGCATAGAACTACTTAAAATAGCAAAAAAAAAAAAAACCAAATGTTCATGGGTTGGAGAGTAGAATAGTTCCGAATTTACATAATAGAGTTCTAATAAATGGCGTTTCTCTACCTCCGATACCGGATGTAGGTACCTACAATACAGTCAACCACACTTAACAATTTATTTATTTATCCCCCCTATAAAGCCTATGTTATCTACCTAGCATTGATGTGACTATTACCTAGTTTTAGATTTTTCATACACGAGTATGAAAAATCTAAAACACAGCAGCAGAGTGTGTGTGATGCGATACTCCTTCCATCGTTTCTGAGAGTTGAACTCGAACTCCCAATCTCTCAATTTTTTCAAATTTTAATGACCCACACAGACTACTTAGAGATACTACCAATACCCATGAAAAGTTGAATGCCAGAGAGAATCCCTTCCCTCTCTTCGTAGGGTAGTAACACTACTTTGTAAAGCTAGTTTCATATAAAAACACATAATTATTAGACATACTTAATGACGATGATGATAAAAATGTAGGCGCTAAGTAGGTACAAATAAAAATATTTAAATGAGAATAATTTTCCATAATTTTTATTATTTTTGAACGTATTATTCGCAATCACAACACAAATTCACTGCGATGTCAATGTCAGACGTCACGTCAGTGTTTTTCAGTAAGTTTTCTTTGGTATGTCAGGTTAAATGGCAAAATAAACATCGGATCCCAAGTTTCTATTGGTTGAAACTCTCAATAAAACAGCTGATAGTGACGTAGTGTTTTTAAACCAAGTGAGAACAGTCTAGATGTTTTCCGAAATCAGGTTGTAAACATGTTAAACGATTGAATAATCTTGTTTTTTACTGTTATCAGTTGATAATCTCGTCGGTGTGCCTTTAGAAGAATGATTAATCACCGTTAAATCGAAGGCAACCAATTAAAACGTTGCCCAATTCTTATCTAAGCGCCAAAACACGTAAAAATGTTAGCGAGGTTACGGCGTAATATTTTGGTTCTACATTGGTAAATAAGTATGTCGCAATCGGCAGCGGCATTTTCTAATGGATGGGCGATCGACACAACGCCTGACCTGAAGAACTCTACTGATAACGACGTAAGTGGCCCCCTGCAGAGTTGTTTGTTTCACAGATAAAGCGTCCTCTATGACCTTATCAGGACAAAGTCGCGTGTTTTTGCCAATTTTAATTAACCCACAAACGTTCATTCACATTTTTTTATTTTAAAAAGTCCTAATACCTATCTGGATTTGTTATTGGTAAAGGAAATATTCACAATCTTTGTTTACTCATTACTCAACTAATTACTCGCTGGAATGATAACTGTAATTGATTATCTAAATACATGAAGATACTATATTTCCACATCACACTGTAGGTACATTCAGACATGCATGTGCTAGAACAAACTATCTACACAATCATGAGGCTTTCTGCAAACTCAATGAAATAACTTCAAAAAGTTAACAACAGGCGCTTCAAATGAAAAAAATTAAACTAAAACTTTTTGTTAGATAAAAAACGTTTCGAAAAAAGGTTTTAAATGGTATATTATTTGTATATAATTAGTATGATGTATTAATTAAGTATATAATATTATCTGCATTGAATTATGATCAGCTATTTGCAAAAATAACAGTTTTTAATTTTGTGGGGTGGGCTTGATGGATCCCCCTTAAGATGGCTCCGTATGGCATTCACAATGTTGGGTTTTAGTAGGAGTCGAACAATGACATTTTCCACAATTGTTAAGTATCCAATGCGTTACGATATCCTCTTAAAAAAAAGAGTTTTTGAAAGTATTCCAATATTATCTCAAGGAACTTTTATTATAAAACTTTAATAACTTCTTGCTATGAAGGCCTATATTGGCATCCAATTTGATAAGAACAATGAACAGTGTCATTTCACTGACCTTTAGTCACCTCTTTTTATTTGTGTAGACCATTTTGATGATTTCATTATCAGACCATATTTAAACAAGCATTTAATTGTCTTAAGAAATAAGGATGATAGTTTCATAAAAATACCTTTAATAAATTCAATTTGATTTTGAATGTGAATAAGCAACAATGTTTATAAGAATTCTATGTGAGGAGTAAACTGTAGTATCTACTTAATCCCATTAGCAAAAAAATATTTTGTATTGAGGACTAAATAGCAAGTCTCTTGCAGTTTCCATTTCACCAACATCTTTGTTAAGTATATTATTTACATTCATTTTTTTATTTTGCCTCATAATGTAAGTCAAATATAAATCCACATACAATGATGGATTCTGTTTGTTAAACCTAATTCAATATTTTTTTTATGTAGGTTATCTGACATTCATTTCACGATTGAAGCCCATTACATAAATAAATAGCCATAGTCCATTTAAGAATTTTAAATTCTTTACAAAATGATGTTTTAGGTTTTTGCAATGCCACCCTGCCATAAGCATTATATTGTCTTGTAATGATATCAAAATAAATTATAGCATTCATTGTCATTAAGTACCTAGATAAAATCCTTTTTTTAGCTATCACATTATCGAAACATACTTTTGCTAATGGAATGTTAACTTGCAATTTTACCAAGCACTGTATTTGGATCGGTCTTAGTGTCCTTCCTTGTGGAACTCCAGTCACTTACTAGACTGTAATGAGGCTTTCTCCAACTTAATTATTTCTTATTGCACTGCAGGCACTGAATTAAACATTAACCACCTTTGAACTGTTCCCTTATTAGCCTAACCTACATTACATTAATGTAATTTATTAAAATTGAATAATTAACTTTATCAAACGCTTGGTACTGGGTTTAACTATTCTGAAATTAAAACAATACCTATATTGCAACATCTTTTTTTCCATAACATTGGTTATTATTATAAAATGATTTTTTTATAGAAATTTAATGTAATACTGGCTGTTAATTACATGTCTAAATAAGTATAGGGTCTAAGCATAAAATATTTAATTATTTATCAGCTTTTTACTTTGTTATGCAAAGTTGAGCGCTATTTTATTTTTCATGTGAAGCTTGTTCATCACAGCATAAAACAAAATGCTACAGAAATCGCTTTTATTATTAAAACAAGAATAACAAACAATGAAATCATGGGGGTCAAGTTCCACGTATATTCCATGGCCAAACAGTTAGTTCTATACTTTTTGGGTATGATGACCCTACCACAATAGGTCCTCAGTTCGAGCCAATTGATGGTCCTTATTTCTTTACCGAATGGTCTTTAGCCTACAGCTTGCTTACAGATTTAATTCCACGAGAAGTCAAGACCCCACATCGACTTATCAATATCGCATCGCATGTTACGTAGATACTTGTTTTTCTTACTAAGTAATTAATATTATTTGCGTAGGTATATTGATAGTATTCTAACTATCGTTGTAATGTCACTTTGATAATTATTGCACGCCTCTTTTTAATACGATAAGTACAAAATCTATATAAATGGACTCCTACTCGTCTATTCAAGTTATTTGTGTTTGAGTGCGTTGATGATACATTGTTGTGTATTTTGTGATGGTTAACAATTTGAGCGTTGTGTGTGGTGATTTTCTCTCGGTGAGTTGCTTTTTAAATATTTTTATTATTCCAACATTGTCAGTTTTCTTTTTGAATTGCCTTTACTTAATCCTTATATTGAAGGAAATCTCTAACCATAGGCATACTAGTAAAAGCGTCTTAAATCTTTTCATGTGAAGACTTGGAGAGAAGTTAAACGCATTATATTTAGGTACAATAGACGATCTACGTCTATTGTATTTTATAATGGATTTCCGCAAAGTCACACCTGAATCAATTATTTAACGCATTATATTTGTTAATTATGATCATCATGGAGGTGCTATTTATAGGCCAGTGCTTGAAATGTCTGCCACACAAACATTGAAATACTCACATACAAGTGTTTTCTGCTAAGTTAACTGCATTGCGAGTTGCATTACCTTCTTCGGCAGTGGCGACCCTACATTATCTGAGCTACTCGTTACCCCCTAGTCAGTAGGCACGGATACTTATTATCATGTGGGGTGCTGAGCGCGACCTTCCACCTCTACTCACCCGCGATACCCACGTCTCTCGTCTGCCGCTGATAACGACACATATAAATGATCGCTTATAATCGCCCCGCACTATACTCGCTCAGTGTTCGTTCACCAATCTACTAGTGTGCGCGTCCTACGTATCGCTCAACTTCGATTACTTTATTCCGTGCAATACAGTTTTTGTTCAGTTCTCTTCTGTTTAGTCCTCATGGCTAAATTCATCGACCGTGATTTTCTTTCTCCTAATTAAGTTTATCCAGTGTCTTTGAAAGTGGACTCACAAGTGCTACAAACTTTCTGTAAACGCAATCCTAGCGTTATTTTCGTCTCTTTTAAAATTCATACTGGCACCAGCATACATGCATTTTACAAGCGAGGTGTTGCAAAAAATGACCATTGTTCTGATGTACCGTATCAACCCTATCTACTATTCAGACTACTCGGATACGATCTAGATTTATACCTGAAGCTCTTTCGGCTCAAAAGCTCCCTCTGTCATTGGCTATTTAACTTTGAATATTACAAGTTCGGGATATATTCCAAAGATATTACCTGACAAAGGATATTTTCTTGTCAACCAAAAAGGATTTGACTATAACCCAGAATGGATATTGTGGCAAACGTAAGTTTCAACTCTATGATAGTCTCATTTTATCACGAACTTAACTCATTCGAGACTCGTGGGAGGGTCAAAGTGTATCGCAAAGTGTATATATAACTTGTAATGCTAACAGAGATAACGTTTATTTTTACAGTACCACCCGGTGTTCAAGGCATTTCTCGCCGGTTCTTTCTCCGGGACCTTCAGTACTATATTGTTCCAGCCACTTGATTTGGTGAAGACTCGTCTACAGAACCCAACCCAACATGTTGTTGCGGCGACTGTCAAGTAAGTCACATATTATAATCAACTAAGATTAAACTTCATCGTCATTATGATTCAGCCGAAAGACGTCTGCTGGATATAGGCTTCTCCTTAGCATCGCCACAACTAGTCCTGTGCTTCCTAAACATACTTATACTCCATTTGAAATAAGATTAGAAATTTAAATAAACCTTTTTTTACAGTCCGTTCAACCGATTTTGACTTATATTGCGTTGGTCGCATGACAAATGGCAGCTGCAGTAGACAGTTGGTATTGTGTAAGCTTTTTTGCTCTGTCATCCTTATGCCTATGGTATATAAGTCAAAATCGGTTGAACGGACAGTAAAAAGGTTTGTTTAAATGACTACCTAATCTTATTTCGAATGGAGTATATAGTGCAATACAATAAAAAAGGTCTCTTCTCAACATTAAAATAAGCATCGTATAGTAACAAGCATAGTACCTAACCACCAAAAACTCACAGAGAATTAAGTTCACTTGTAGAAGTCGTAGATTACAACAGACGGTATATCTTGTTGCTACGAAAAAAAGTAGGTAGGGAGGCACGAGCAGTGACCAACGACTGATTAGCCGTTTCATTAATTGGTTTATTGGAGGTACCTACATTGTGACTTGAGATAATTATTGTGTAATTATTGTTCATAAAAATATAAATAAACGAAATAAATAATATTTTACTTAACATTGACATTGATAGCGTCTGCACCTTTTCTGAGAATGCTTCGGATACTTCCTTAAACTGCTAATGACCTATTATCAGTTTCCGTGTTCAAGTTTCACGAATATTCACGACATTTCAGTTTATCTGTTGTTATTTAATTTTTCGTAATTATATCGATAATATTTAAAATGATTCAGATTTTAATTAGTTTAGTGTCTCATTCTCATCTTACTTCTGTCATTTGAGATAGCTAAATAGCTATCTCTAAAACCGCGTTGTTGCGACCCAGGCGCGTGCAAAGTTGACACACAACGAACCTTAGTTATTAACGAATTATAAACAAACGATCTTGTTTATTTGATTTCCAATCACCCGGAAAGGCTATCAGTGATTGCAAAAACTGCGCACAAGTCTGAATTTTGTGAACGATGAAGGTCTTTTAAAACCTTAAATTGCCAAGGTGTAGCACAGGACCTAAGATGCGCCTTGAGGCATCCCTGTCGTTTAGTAAATACGTTATTGAAGTTACATTGTGTCATTTGTATCTCTAAATTCTATCAACCACTAACCTTACCTACGTTTACAGCAGCCGAATTCAACCCGGGATGATAACAATCTTCACAAACATCATTCGGCAAGAACAAATAGTTGGACTATGGCGGGGCATGGTGCCTTCCGTTGCTCGCTGCGTTCCCGGAGTGGGAATCTACTTCTCTTCCCTGCACTGGCTCAAAGCCAAGATGGGGAAGACCAATGGCGACCTTGGTGCCTTGGAAGCCATCACGTTAGGAGTCGTCGCAAGAACCATGAGTGGCGTTGCTTTAATACCTATCACTGTGATTAAAACTAGGTGAGTTGACGATTATAATAAAGTATTTCATAGGGTTGATTTAGTTTTGATGGATCTGTTCTTTACTCACTTGGAGGATGGCTTTTACACTCTCCTTTACTTCACTTGGTAGGTTTATTTAATTTTAACGCTATGACAAAGGTTGTACCTTATGGACCTCAATAATTTCTCCAGTTTTGTTTACGGAAAAATACTGTCACTTCATTAAACAAAATCATGTGTTTTTTGTAACAGTTAAGTAATAAGTATCTTAATTGACACAAGTTTTAATCACTGGGCTTATATGTAATTAGACTGGTTAGAAGGCATATTTACTAACTCAATCTTAAATAAGACAATACAAGAAAATTTAAAAAATAATATTTATCTTTTAAGCTGTATTCTAGTAAAGTCATTGTATTTGATAACACCGATTGTGAATTGAAGTACCTATCTACTGAATCATTAATATTATCTAATTTACCTTGCCAAAAATGTCCCAATTACCTTTTAATCATGTATTATTCCATGACGTATAACTAATTACCGATAACTGTCGGTACGTTGGTCTGAGACGTCATATTATCATAATAATATGTGTGAGCCTTTTCGTTATTGAGCACTTTACAATCAATAAATACCATGTTCATAATTATACGTGTGTTGTCCCCGAATGTGTACCTACCTACTCGATTACGTGTTTATTGAAACACGTTGTTTAGACGCTTGTTCAGGTCACCGATCACAATACTTATGTTAATCCGAGGTTACAGCGCAGGCGGGACTTTCTACGTTGTAGATACTGTAATCAACGCACTACGCTTTATATGTTAATTATTTGGAAATTTTATGTCTGGTCACCTGTATTACCTACGACGTAGCTCCTACGTATGCTTATAACGTAACACCTTCCTAGGTTGTATGCTTTCTAAATATTTTACGGAACTGCTCCTTTCTGAGGGTACTAATTGTCAACTCTTGATAACAGTCTCCATAACTTCAAACAACTAACAATCATTATTATATATTATTATAGTCGAAATTTCAAAAAATTATATTCAATTTCATTTCTTCCTCAGATACGAATCTGGAGTGTACAAATACAACAGCTTGGGCGGTGCTCTGAAGGCCATTTACAAAGCAGAGGGCTTCCGTGGCCTTTCCTGTGGCTTGGGCCCAACTCTAGCCAGAGATGCGCCATTCTCTGGCCTGTACCTCATGTTCTACTCGCAAGCCAAGCAAAGAGTACCTAAAGGTAAGATATTTCGTCTGTTGCAGAAAAAAGGACAAGTTTTGCCACTCGTTGCTAATTTACCCAAATTAATTAGAAAAAACAATTATTTTCTTTTACTATTAACGACGAGCGGTGAAACTGGTCCTATATGTAGTTGGTTATAAGTTACAGTTAGCTTTGAATAAATATGTAATTTCAATGCTTCTTTGCTTCTTATCAAAGCGTTAGATACAAAAAATATTACATTAATAGCAACTCCAAATACACTGATAAAATGCGTAGGTACTGATAAAGACAGGTCGCGGGATCTATCTAGAATTTTGGATGCTTAAATAATTTCATGTTTCAATATGATACATAGATATAGCTATTTTATTTTATAATCTTCTTAAACACTGTAAACTTTATACTGCATCATATGAACATTAGATATTCATGAGTAATAAACAATGATTAGTACTTTGTACCTACGCGTGTTTGATTAGGTTGAATAGGAACTTATTCAAATGTTTTATTTATTCTATTGGTTCATTAGGTCCTTATCTTTCGATTAAAGTGTAACAATAATATACCCCTGCTACAAAAAGCCACAATTCTCAACACCTATCGCAACACCCCTTCTTCCACAATATCATATGCGTACGCACTTGGTTTCGAACCGCGTGTTACGGGTTTTGTACTCTCTTTTATGAGAAGAAAATTAAAGATCTCGAAACTGGAACTGGGCCTTTTTGACGCAGTTGTGAGGCACACTTTTCTCCTACTTTCTTACATCGCACTTACTTTTTTTTCTACTTTTTGTTACTTTGTGTGCCTTTTAGTCTGTACTAAATAAATGTAGGTATTTTCTTTCTAAATAATAATAATACTGTATGACTATGTGACATCTACCAACCCGCACTGGGCCCGCGTGGTGGATTACGGCCCACTCCCTCTTTTAGACAGGAGGCCTGTTTCCCAGCAGTGGGAACATTATAGGCTGATTATGTATGTATGTTATTTACTGTATGACTAGTCTATAAAAATAAAACACATGGCATTTTCATAAACTGTTAAATGTCAATAATCATATGATAGCAAAATAATCGTAGATTATAGTACTTAATAATTATCATATTTACCTATGGTTAAAATGCGTCATCAAATGTATTTTTTGTTTGTCAAGCCGGACAATGATGGCAATCTAATCGTTTTGATAGGTAGATAGTACAGGATCCGTTTTTGTTCATAATTATGTGATTAGTTGGTTCATCATTCTCCTGCCCATATCCCAATTTATTTGGAGTCGGCGTAGCATGTATTTTTTTTCTTCCATACTTCTCTAGGTATTAGTCGTCATCTCAGTAGTCACCCCCCTTTCTCAATACTCAATACTTTATTGCAATCCATAATGTGTACATAATAAGTTGGTATGTTAAGACATCGAATCAATTATGGATTACCCCCCCCCCCCCCCCCCTGGGACCCTGTCGGGCACAGCAAAAGTTAAGAGCAGCAGGAGAGAGGATGAAGGCGCTTTTTTTATTATATTCATAGTGATATGTAGGTATTAGGTAACAATGATTTTTATTGTTTTTGAAATTTATCGCAATTTCTAGCCATATCACACAGTCCATGCATCATTTCTCTGGTCTTCCCCTGAATGGTTTCCTGATTATTTTATTTAAAATAAATATTTCATGCTAATAAAGTTAATTTTCAGTTTTGAAATTATATTATTTTCATTTGTACATCAATATTAAAAAATATAACATCACGCTATATGACGTAGGCGCAATGTTTTATAAACATTTAAATGACGTGTAGAAAACTAGTAACGCGTCAATCATTTACTTAGTTACTGAGTTATTACTAAAAGATAACATATACATAAACATTTGGAACACACTTATTGAAAGAAAAACGTGATAACATCACGCTTGTAGGCACTTTAACGGGATAGGCAGAAGTCGACTTTAATAAAACTATAATTAGAAACAATTTTTTTTTATGTGCCTGTGTGTATATAAATGCCTTTTTATAGGACCAAGATGGGGCCTATTTTTTACAAGCGTTCTTCGGTGTACCTTTTATAAAATTATAGTAGTATGTTCTATATTCAAATTCCGTACTATTAAAGTACTAGTTGATACCAATTCCACCTCGTCCTGAACAAATTATCTCCTTTTTTCAGAATGGCTGCAGTCGCCCGGAGCAGCCAGTGCCGTCCATTTTAGTTGCGGTATAGTTGCCGGGATAGCCGCGTCGCTGGCCACCAACCCTGCTGACGTACTTAAGACCAATATGCAGTTATACCCCGACAAGTTTCCTAATGCGTTTAGTGCCGCCGTATATGTACAACAGGTAAGAATTCCTTTTTTTTTAACAATGTAAGTAAATTGATAACTTGAAATATTAATAATATAAAATTGAATAAGTATTTAAACACGAAAAATCCTTACTAATATTATAAATGCGAATGTAACTCTGTCTGTCTGTCGCGCTTTCACGCCAAAACTACTGAACCGATTTAAATGAAATTTGGTACACAGATAGTCTAGAGCCTGAGAAAGGACATAGGTTACTTTTTATCGACATACCAAGCGAAGCCGCGGGCGGAAGCTAGTATTTTATATAAATTAATTAGTATACTCAAACGCCACTTAACTTTAATAGTGTTGTCGCCATGACTACACTTTAAAGTAGCAGAAACTGCATGAGGCTGGGAGACAAGAAATTTAGAGTAGAATATCTTTATTTTCCATAGAATATGGTACATAAGCTTTATTTTGCCTTAATACCTTAAAATAAAATTATACCTAAGTAACAACATTACAAACAAAGATTTAAATTGAGTAGGTAGGTATTGGACTTAAGTTTGAGTATTGGACTTAAGTCTCTTGAACTATACCATCTAGTATTCTGTCTTACTATCAATTATATTGCTAACTTTTTGTTGCCACCTATTTAAATGTTGAACTCAAATGAACACACAGTTCATTATGAATAACAAAATGGGTCTGCAGGTACCTATTAGATAGATAAATATCAAATATATCTGTCAATGTATTAACTTAACGAGAAGCAAATGTCAAAGGTCTCAAACACGATAACTAAAATCAGGAAGATTATTAACATGAGTAAATACCTACAGCTAAGTTTGTTAAGATGCTCTTTTGTTTCTGAGTCACTATTAAAATAAGTAAGTACTTACGTACTTAATTATTTATTTATTAGATAAGCAACATCCGTGGGGGTCGTTTATTTATTTTTTAATTAGTTCTATCAGTCATTCTAAGTTTGTATGTACTTGTTTCGTCATCTCAAGTTTACAAAGAATATTTTACAAATTACTTGAAATTATACTTAAGGCCACAAACAAGATCATCATTGTTTAATTTTTGAACTGTTGTGACACAAAGGTGCCTATAGGTTATCATTATTATTTTTGCGCAGAAAGATGTCTTCTGTCAATATAGTCCAGCCAAACTGTATGTGACATTGATGTAAACAATTCATCCCATACAGTTTCATATTGACTTCATGTAATATTTTCCAACTGTAGTTGCAATTTGGTATTCAATTATAGCCATTTTTTAAATGTAATAACCATAAAATTATTTATAGACAACGCATACTAGTTTGTTTACTCAAATGGAATGTTGAGTTTGACTACAGTATAGTACTTGCAATAGCATAATTTAATTGCAATAATGAGAGTGTTTATCACCGTCTTTACTCATTGAAGGGCAAATAATGCCCCCTGTCGACTAGCTCGATTACTGTTGGTTGATTCATGAGTATAATATTGTAATTAGATTAGCGATTAAAGTCAATCAAAACTCAATTGTAATTCCTACTAGACCAGATTTCAGATGCATAAGAAACGATCATACTACATATTTCCAACCCACGTCAACTTTATTCTCCTGTAAACTAATTCGAGTTTAGAATAACAAACAGGTAAAAAAGATTTAGCTGCAATAGAAACTGAACCATAATATCATTGAATTATGGTATCTAATCCTATGGGATTAGATAAATTTGCTCCCTAAATTGTTACCTAGTGTAAATCTATCTATATTAATCTATTTTCTCCTTTGTTACAGACATACGGTGTAAGAGGGTACTTCAAGGGTGCAGTACCAAGAATGTTGCGTCGCACTTTAATGGCCGCGATGGCGTGGACCGTCTTCGAAGAAATCACCAGAACTATTGGCTTGAAATGAGAATGAGATTCTATACTTTATGTTTGTATAAAACTTTTTTGTGATTCCGTTTAAAGGAGATCTTATTGGTATGATGTTCCTAGTTTTCGCATCTGCTTAGTTGTATCCGAATATTATCTATGCTTTAACTTACTTTAGTAATATCTGTTTTTAGGCTTGTGATATGTACCCGATATTCGGTTTTATTGTTACCTAATTTACCTTTTGTAGGTATTTTTTATTATTGTTTGTTATTTAATATAATTATATATAGCCCTAGCCGATAGGCCAATTGTATTGTAAAGATTATTCAAAATATTTTTGATATTGCAGCTGATTCTGTTGTGCACAAACTAAAAATATTGCTATCCTTGTTTAACAGACGGAGCGAGAAAGAGACGGTGACATTTTAAGAGCTGTCAAATTTGTTTTATACATGGCAGCTCGATCTGAAGTTTTCTCCTTGCATGAAACCTTTTTTGATAGCTTGTATCGACTTCTGCCTCGTTCTTGTTTTATTTGCGAGGGAGATTGCAATAATAATGTCATTGCGTCAGGGTTTAAAAACCCCTTTTTTAATATACAATTAAGTAGAACTTTTAAACAAGGAAGCAATAGTCTGTGTTACTGCACTTACGCACGGACCAGTGCCAATATATTAAGATACAGTTGTAAGTTTACAATGTACCTATATTTGTTTCATAGAAGAAAATAAATTTTATTTAAATATTATTCCCGTCTTCTCATTGCTTATAATTTGATACAAGATCATGCTCAATTATCTATAAAAAAACGACTCGATTCGATCACGAGAATTTAAAAAGAATGATTTAAATTACCTACCAACCACATTATTATAAGTCTACGTTATTGTAACATTTCGCGCCCTTTCTTGGGCCCAAAATGTATGACAGTGAGATTCAAGAACACGGTACACTGCGATAATCACAAGAAATAAAGGCCAACGCAGACCGGGACGGGATGGCAATGGATTTGCCGTCAGTCAGCGCACACTAGTCACTTAGATACCGTGGCATTCCAGCACCTTCCCACGGCGTGTGCGCACCGCGGTATGTCACAACCAGCGCCGGCGTCTTCGGCATGCCGTTGCCTACCGCAGTACGCCACGGTATCCCGCCGCTGGGAGCCCGTGGCGCGTCTTTCAATGCCGTGCAATGAAACCCCTTTCGATGCCATGACATCATTTTAAAGCATAGCAATTTATGTCGTATTTCTATATCGATACGTTTGAATGTTCATTGGTAAAAAATTAAATCCCTTGCCATGCCGTCCTGGTAGGTGCGTAGGCCTTTAGGCGCTACCTCGTCAGTGACTGTCATCAGGACGCATCTTTTAAATAGGACGCCAGGTCATGCTCATACTCGCGCCATCAATCAAGTCGCGTTTGTACACCAAAATTTATACAAATATCGCGTACTCGAACTCAAATTATACTTAAAATTACTGGAGTTACCATAGCTTGCAGGGTAAGTAAACTGAAGTGGCAGAGTGCTGGCCATGTCTGTCGAAAGACCGATGGCTGGTGAAGCAGACAACTCCTGGAGTGAAGACCGCATATCGGCAAGCGTAGCGTGTGACACCTCTCATCTAGATGTGCCGACGACCTGCAGAAAGTGCGAAAGCCTGAACACGGAAGGCAGGAAGACAGGTTGCTGTGGCGCAGCTTGGCGCAGAGTGGCCTATGTCCAGCGGTGGACCGTGATAGGCCGAGTTGATGAATACCATTGCGAATAAAAATAAAACACAAAATAACGAAACTATATTATATTTTACATATTTACAGTTACGATTTTTATGTATAATTTTCTAATTAGTAGATACACTATCATATAAACTCCAGGCCCTCATATTTGAGGTTTTCGACCAGCGTGTCGTGTAGCAACACCGTGCCATCTGTCATAAATGCAGTTATGTATGTGGCCGTCTTGCCCTCAAACTCTGTGGTCTTCAAAGCCACTATGGCTTCGTCATTCGTTCCCGGTATGAATTTGAACGATGAGAAACCATGCTTCGGTTGGTGCTTTGTTATCTGAAAAGGGATAAAGTTTCATAATCAATAAATTGCTTAGAGTGAAAAAGTACTGTGTATACGTCTGTTTATGTAACGTGTTATAACGAAGCATACAAACATAATAAAATATGTATTTATGGTGGTTTATTTACACAACTGAGTAAACATTGATTCAATCCACAGTACTGATAATGTTATAACGACGTACCTACTACAGTCAATTGCACGGCGAAGGTAACAATATGACATTGACTTTGATTTGTTCCGTAGCAGTAATGCGCCACCTACACGACCGAAAGTATCGCGAAGATTAGTCACGCCATAAAATTAAATAGAAACCGTATGAAGCAATCTCCACATGGTGATATCGCCGTGAGAATTTGATGGCACGGCGACAATATCGCCTGCGATTCTCTCGCCCGTGGAGATAGCGCCTAAGAGAAGTTTTCGTAGTTCACTTTCGTGTGTTACACGAAAAAAGAACTGAATTGTCAAGTCAAGGGTATGACTTTTTGTCATTATCATCTCTACTTTGATAGTTCTTTTCTGAATTGCGCTCCAAGGCTGAGATCTATAGAGCGTACTTAGATTTTACTCAAGTACAGTAAGCGTGCTATATGAATATGAACCTTATTTGAACGAAGTTAATTTTCATATTCGTATGAAACGCTTGTTCACATTCACTTATAACATACAAACAAGGTTCATATTTGAATGAAACTCTTACTGTACTTACCTTGAGTAAAGTCTAAGTTCCTTTATTAGATCTCAGCCTTAGGTCCGAGATGGGTGATCCGGTCACAGTAGCAATTTATACTTTAAAAACAGTTACCTCAAGAGCATGAATATGTTTAAAATTGGCATCAGCAGTGATCAAGTAGTTGCACCCCATGACTTCATCTTTTGTCTCATTGTATGGTTCATGACTGCACCTTCTTGGCAGGAAGTGCCATAATTGCTTGGCAGGTGACCATACTCCAGATTCATGGATCATGTAGCCCGGCCATTGGATGCCGATGGAACTACGGACGGCTTTGTACTGATCCACCCAGCTTAAATGCTGCACCTGCAAAAAGAATAATGGTACTGGCTCTTCATTCCATCCATACTGATATTATAAATTCGAAAGTAACTCTGTCTGTCTGTATGCTACCTTTTATAAAATTTGGCAAGGAGATAGATTGCAGCTCGGGGAAGGACATAGGCTACTTTTTACCGACATACCACGCGGGCGAAGCCGCGGGCGGAAGCTAGTATTAAATAAAAGAGATCATTCATTTTAATCATTGAGGTAAATAATATTAAGATACCAAAAATTAAGGCTGAGATCAGTTCAAAGAAAAAACTTTGATTTTATTCAAGTTAAGTAGTATCTTTTCTTACGACAATAAACCTTATTCCTATAAAGTTAATGTTCATTCTCGTGTAAAAACGCTTAATCAAAGTCCCATAGAGGAATATGCACATTTACTTCATAAGTATGAACTTATGACACAACTTATGATACACTTCCTCTATGTTCACACAAGTGACCCATATTCGTATGAACGAATAAGGGTCACTTGTGTCTGAAACACTACTGAAGTTGTGTTTCGACTTTCTGCTAAGTTTTTGTCCCACGACATAACCTAACATGACAAAATGTTATAAATTATAAGGATAACCTCTGCGAATCGACAGAGTAAACCTTGCTGATAAGATAGTACAAATACATGTCTGTTTTGCTACGTATTCTGCAAGTACCTATACAGTTGCTGCAGTATTTTAAACAAATATGATTACTTTTCCTATTCACCTATTTTATTTATTTATTTCTGTTGCTTACAAGAATACATAAAATGAAATGTCGAAAGGATTTGTGGTAATTTCCTCCCTTTTTTATGAAAATGTACCTAATTAGAAATAAGTTATTTCACAAAAACTTACATAATGTGAATTGTGTCTTCTTTAATATTATCTAGAAACAGACAATTTAAATTCATTGTATATGAATATGACACATTTGTTTTAACAATTAATTTTGTAATTAGTTTTAATAATCTTACTTCTCCGTGTATGTTGATCGCTTTCACCCACATAGGGTCATAGGTTTGGAACTCCCCGCTGGTTGTGGTCCATTCTTTGCCCATTGAGCCAACATACAAAATTTCATCCTTGATGGTGGCCCATTCGGACTTAAATCCTTTTTCGACCTGGCCATTACCATCTGGTAAAATCACCCATGGTACCATTTTATTGTTAACTATTTCAAACACCTGGAAACAAGAAAAACCAGTTTATTATGTGTCATAAAACTCTAACCCTCTTATTCATAAACGTTTCTTAAAGTTAAAGAGTCATATAAACGTCGAAAATGTATGGTTAAACACTTGCTACTTCATAATTAACTTTAATCAGCATTTATGAATAAGGTGGTAAGAAACAATGTTTTCCTGTTTGTACTGTGTAATGTACTAAATAACACGAATTTAATACAATTCTGTGTTGTTCCACATTGAAAAATTTGAGGTTTTTAATAACCAAATACCTGAATTTTTAACTCTTGTAGGTACTTGATTGAATGATTGATTGAATTTTATCAATATGTAACAAAATTTGTGGATAACAATGTGCTTACCATTCCGGATCGGTCATCAAAAGTGAGCAGTCTTCCATCATACACTATTAACTCAGACAGCTCCATGCCTCTTCCCTTGTGCGAGTATGTTGAAGACAAGAATGTGGGTTCGCGTATGTCCCATGACACTTGCACAGACTTCTTGGCATGGTGGTAATTGAGTTGCCCTTTCTTAAAATAACTTATGTATGTGTGTTTATTACTACTGCTTTTAGAATTGGTGTCTAAGTCCGTCACTATTCCAATCCTGAATGTGACTAAATCTCCAGCAACCAACGGTTTCGTCAGCGGGTAAGTCGTGTTGTATGGCCGCACTGAACTAGCCCACCTCTGGACATTGACTGACTGGCTGCTTGTCCACCAATTATAATAACACAATACCAGAAGGAATGTTCCTATTAACACAATTAATAACACGAATTGTGGCTGAACCCTCACAGCGTTGCCGACCCTGTACGTGGCTGGAGTGCGCAGCGCTTTGCGCCAGTCACGAAGGGTACCTTTCATTTTACGATCTTCAAACTCGTAATACCCGTTCATAATAAATATAATTATAACATGTTAAATTCATTTAATTAAATTGACTTTCGATATCATATGACTAGTGGAAACGAATCATTTAAGTATTAGTAACACCCATAGTTAGTACTAAATAATATCACTGGTTGACTTCACTAACTGTTGCATAGAAACCCTTGGTAAATGTAGAAGCTTAACACTTTTAGCTAGACTTAATGATATCCCCAACGTGTTTTTACGGTTCATTTTAGAGATAAAACAAATTTTACATATTTTTATTGCTGATTAAAATTTGATAGGATTATGAATAGCACACATTGACAATTTGACAGTAGTGTGACACTGCATGGGTAATGACGTTTGTTACTTGACATTTATTTGACACATTGACAGACAACATAGCATTTCGACCTTGAATGAAAGTCATGTCCAACAATAAAAAAAGTAAATTCACGAAAAATAGTAGATAAGTATTATTATGGAGCCCTGTCTTTTGAGGTAATCTTTACCGGAATAATTCATCTTATTGGATAGTGCTAATGGTTCAGAAATCTTGACACAATGGCTACTTTCACGCGGGTTGATTCTGATAAAGAATGATTGAAATTTACTGAACAGTAAATATAAATAACAAACTTACTTATTGTATGGATAAGGATTTTCATCATCACAATATCAGTCCAGCTAGTTATTGAACTAAAATCAGAATCAACTATTACAAACTAAAATCAAGTTCAACAAATGGCAATTTTAAACTTTATCAAGCAAGTAATCAATTTTTATTACTACCTATGTCATAAATTCATAATGCAGGGATCACCAATTATTTTTATTGGGGGTCCGTTTTTATAATTATTATGACTGTCATGGTCAGTTTGGCAGACAATAAGTTATTATAAATTGAAAAACTATCTGATTGGAGTAAAGTTGGTGCAAGCTAAAACTCAACACTTTTAAATAAAAAATCTGTTTACACTTATAAATAGGTCGGCGGTCCGGAGCCGGACCGCGGTCCGCCATTTGGTGCCTCCTGTCCATGTCATAATGTTACCAATCTGAAATGAAATTTTCATGAGTTCAAGTCCATTTTTGCGGAAATTTTGAAACGATTTTTCTTTTCACTCTAAGTCTCTCTAACGATTAGCATTAACAAAAGTTCATAATAATGAAATCGTGCGGCTAACTTCACGGAGGTCGAAAGAAGGCTGGCGGAAAATATGCGAAACTATTTTTTTTTGAATGCAATGTGATGCAATGACCAGCAGGGCTAACACGACAAGCGCGAGAACGCACTTTTTCTCGTTTTGACGAAATTTGTCGTCATTCTAATCCCTAACCGGCTGACCGTTACGCACGACTATAATCGAAAAAGGCACTTCGACACTTCTCTATCTCGTGACGAGATACCGATCATTACCGATGTAGCAAATTATTAAAAACAAATCATTTTTATGATAGCAACATCAGCTTAAGGTTCGGTTTCATTCATCGATTTTACGCATGGAATTAGTAAGTGTGTACTTTATTAATTTTACGTCCACCTCTTTTGTAACCAACTTTTTTTAATTAAAATTAAATATTTTTCTTTGGTATGCCGAAATTAAAATAAAAAATGACGGAAATGAAAATTAGTGGCACAATATCATTTCTTTTTCGTTAAGTATTGTTGTACTAAATGAAAAAGTATAGAATACGTGGATAATAATGCCAATGAATTAAATTTCAGCCTGTATACTTACTAAATAATCACCACAAATGACGAAGGGGCCGATGATCGCAATTTGATAAAGCGAAGGTTGATATTGTAACAATCACCATAAAACCTGTGTTATTGCAAATTTTGTTAATCACCATCTTCGTGTTTAAAATTAATTGTAGACTTTGATACTTAACAGCATCCATAAAAAATCTCCGTTTGTTACATAACATAAATATCACGCCTGTAATTCCCGAAGGGTTAGGTAGAATTCTACCTAATTATTAGTCCCACATTTCTCCAAATAAGTTTAGGTACATCCCATGTAATAAGGGGAGAGCCATCAACCGGGCGCAAATGCAGACTCCGGGCTGCTACTGTCGCTTGTTGTTAGCTGGAATTCGGAAAAAAAAAATCAAATCTTAGCCAAGTCTAGCAACCTTAGAATAATAACGCTAGCAACATTGAAATCACTACCACTTATTTTTCAAACAGTAGCTATATTTATTGCATTTTACGCATTGTAAGGAAATCCTCTACAATGCGAGATCAGCTTAAACTGGAAATGTATAGCTTGCTATGTAGCCGTGCGTATTTTATGTAGGTACTCTAATAATTAGGTATAATTTAGGAATTCACTATTCAACACTCTTTGCAATTCCTAATCACCATCGAAACAACGGACCACACACTACACGATAAAAAAATATTTTAGCTTTCACTGACTGTGATTACTTTCTCGGGCGGGCCGTACGGACATCCTGCACAAAAAATGTAATTGAAATAAATTAAACTAAACTATTTGGGAGACTACCAGTTTATATTGTTGACTTCTTTTGCGTTGAGGCGTTGAGCTAAACATCAGTCCGGAGTCCGCAGTGCGATTCCGGAGGCTTCAATGACGCACAGCCCAAAAGTAGGTAGGTACCTACCTACCTACTTAATTACCTCATTTAGCATTCCCACCGACTTTAGAATTTAAAAAAGATTACATAAAATTAATATACCCACCCCTAAAATGTCCACTGTCTCCTATTTAAAACTCAAACTCAAAGCATTGTTACCGGTCGGTCAGATAGACAGAAAGTTGAAGCTAATTACGCATTCCAAAACGTAGATCTCTATGGAGAAGAACTGGCAAGAAACCCCATGGACGCTCTTTTACATCAAGATTACAAAATTCTGGGTATCTCACTACTCTTCTTGCTTCAAGTGAGCTTCAAAGAATGAGAGAACAACGTAAAAAAAAAAATTTAACATTTCAAAATATAAGATTAAAAATAAGCTATGGCAGATAAGAGATCACCAGTCTCAACTGACCGCGCCCGTTTACGAACATGACGCGTGGATCAGCACCATCCAGCTCAAACATTTTGGGGAACCGAACGATCCAAAACACGCGCCACCATCAGAGTATAACATAAACACTCATTTTCCAGTTGTGAGCAGTTTTCTTTTTATAAGAAATAGGTAGGTACGGGACCCAACTACAGTTCGATTCAAACTTAATGGCGGCTTGGAAGTTAGCTTTTCGCTGCGCAGTACCCCACCCCTCCACCCGCTGACTCACGAAATTGTTACCGCGCAGCGACTCGCCTCATGTTCGGAGCCGCCATTAAAGTTTGAATCGATACTACTTCACTGTGGTACGTACCTACCTACTGCACGTGAACCTCCGACATTGCTCGGTTTCTTATCTGCATCCAAATAATCTCTTAAAATCTTGACAGGAAAATGTCATTTTAGGTGTATTTGACATTTCGGCAGAAGATCAAAATGATTGTGAAATAAACAATCAAAGTTAGTGAATAATAGAAAAGTTAGCTAAGTATTTTATGATAACTTAAAAATGCATGACAGTTCGTAAACTCCGTGAATTACAGTCCTAAAAACGACCTATAGGAAAAAGTAAGTAGGTACGTAAGTACCTAGAGTTCGTCTAAAATTAAATTGCGCGACCCTCAACAAAAAACATTGCTGTAGTAAATCATTCGTTTTACATTCGTTTCATTCCTATTACTAACATAAAGGGATCTTTTGTTGTCCGAATAAATAAATTTTGATTTTATTAAAGCAAATCCTGTATCCACAAGTGAGATGGCACCTGGGTACTATTACAAGCCGGATTATGATGGAAATTATAGAACCCCAACCTGCGTAAGTATCTGCCTAGTCTACTTGTAGTTTTCTACCTTTTGTTTTGTCCCACTGCTGGGCAAAGGCCTCCCCACTCGTCATCCAAACGACGTTCGTCTTTCACACAAGGTCCAGAGGCCTTAGTGCGAGTTCCTTTTAACTATCTTCACTTTACGCTTTGACCGCGTTCGGCGCTCCGATTGGCCCTCCACTGGCCTTCACTGGTGAAGGGCCAATTGGAGCGACGAACGCGGTCGATGCGTAAAGTGAAGATAGTTAAAAGAAACTCGCACTAAGGCCTCTGGTTGTCTCTCCACCTTGCAATGCCGGATTAAGCCAGCGCGCCGCCAGTAGCAAAATTATACTAAGGGGCCCTTGCTAGAACTTGGTTGTTTTGAGGTTCTTAAGTTTAAGAGATCTTATAAAACAGTACCTTTTTATTCGACAGAAGACCAGCGAGAACCCGGGGCAAGCGTATTCTTGTGTCCATGAATCACCCCATTGACAACAAGCCCGTATGCTACGACGCAGGATGCATATGGTTTTGCAGTCTCATATTCAGCATAGTCACCTTAGTAGTAGTACTATTTGGTTGGTTTAATAAATCCAAACCGAAATAACCTAACCTAAATTTTTATCATAATTTATATTATACAACATTACAATTTATATTATACAAACCAGAAAAGGGGTAATTGTAAAAAAAAATCAGCTGTTCCATACATTTGTGTTCATTTAAATCGACAAAATGTATGGAACAGCTGTTTTTTTTTTCGCGATTTCAAGATTGGTCCCGTAGAAAAAGTTGTTCAAAATGATGAGTTCAATGACCCCTTTTCGGGTTTAGCTTAAACAAAAAATAATGTTGTTTATATGTAATATCGTGGATGATAGGTGTGATTTAGTAACATCGTCGTTTTTTTTTTATATTATGATGTATCCTTTTTGATACTTACAACCCAATTGCGACCCGATCAATCACAATCTGAATCGTTTTGAAACAGATTTCTAATCCATTGCTTTATAAGTTCGAAACAAAACGCCTACTCAATGACGTAAATAACGCAATGAATGAGTTGTTGAACTGTCAAAATGAAATAGATTCTCTTTTTCTGTTTTTTAACCGACTTCTTCAATAAGGAGGAGGTTGTCAATTCGTCTGTATATACCTACCTACCTAGTTTGGTACCTAGGTCATGCTTCAGAGGTGGACCCATATACATTTTATTAAATTTGGTTGCGTAGTTTTTGAGTTAGCTTAAATAGTACGTATTTTTCCCCAGACCAATAAAAAAGTATTTTATTGGTCTGAGCTTAGTGTAGAGTAGACGATGTTTTAAGTGACTCCGTCACTGTTATTTACATAGCAGGTAGTGGTAATCGAATTTGTGTGGGGTAGGTACCACAACTAAAAAGTGAAAAACAAATACTTACTTTTTACAAAAAAAAAGACCGACTTCTAAAAAGTGAAAAATAACTTTAATTTCGGAAATCGGTGGCAAAAAACGAAAATAAAAAAGCAACGACACCGAATTTCGAAATTAAAGTTATATTTCACTTTTTAGTGTTTTTTTAATGTTTTTAGTGTTTTTTATCGAAGCGGAGATGTGAGCTGTGCCTCGCCGAGATTGAGCTGGGCGGCGGCGGCGCAGCGGTACAAAGCGGAGATGTGCGTCGCTTTTCATCCCTCCTGTGGAATAGCTTTCATTTGGCCATTTCTACCGACTCGTACAGCAGTGAAGTACTGCGATTCTCCTCTTCTTTGAAGTTGGATGTGCACGTGCAGAACTGGATCAAACTAACCTCGTCTATGACATCCAGCTGGTACTGCAGGAATTGCCAGCATCTCGTTCGCCACAAGTTCTTACGAACGCATGGTGGCAGCGGTATTTACGCTTACAGTGTAAGCGCGTCCGATTACAACGGCGGATCGCACATAATGAAATAATGAACGCAAATATGATCAACCTACGCCCAAATATTTAATGGTCTTAATGCTTAAGGATTGTTTTTTGTACCTATAGTTTTAAATTCTAATTACCACATTGGCTCATCACTTCCGCCCATTTTTACTTAGTAACCCTTGTCGAGTAAACAAATGCATGGCAAACAAATTCTCAAGACAAGGGAGATATTTAAACAAACAGTCAGTCCGTCTACATTTTTTACATATATTTATTTTAAATCTCTCTTTGCTGTAATAGTCGCAAGCGCAGCCACCGAGGGAGGTCATAGATTTTAATGCCAGATTATTCGGGTACCTATTACTCCTATTACATTATTATTATGATTTTTTTTATGGGTGCTAATTAACGCAGCTTCTTTAAAATGCCATTCTCGTCTTCTAATATATTTAGGTGCCTAATGAATTAATAGGTCGCCGACAAAAAAATTGCGTATAATAAGTGCTTTTCAAGCGACCATTTATTATAAAACAAGCTACTGGAAATATGACTCAGCATGGTAATAATTCTTAAGCAAATGCGATATATCTACGCACGCCAGCTTCTAATAAGTGTATCAACTGCATCTATAAAATAATATCAACGTACCCTAATTTCATAAAGTCACCTTTATTTTTATATGTTAGCATATGTAACTGATGAGTGAATCTACTATTAATGAACATAAAATTACCTTAATAGTGTCATCAAATAATGTTAAATGAAAGCTCTAATTTCATGTAATCACCCATCTAATGTTATATATGTTACCTAAGTAATGGATGACTTGACTATTATACCTACCCCTAATTGGGTTCCCTATCCATTTGCATAAAATTTTAAGACGTAATGTATCATGACATAGTTTTGTTTACTTATCCGAACTATATTTACGTATAAAAGGATTTACGCATAACAGCTTACGCAAAATTATTTTAAGGATAATTATTTCTCTAATCATAATAATGTATAAGCAACAGCATAAATATATTTACGCATAATGACATTAATATCCAGTATTCAGAACCCCAACAATCTGTCGGTTAGGGCACAGATTTACTTACTACTTACTTTACAGATTTGAGGCTAGAGCTTGATTTATTTACTACTTACTTTACAGATTTGAGGCTGGAGCTTGATTTATTTACTACTTACTTTACAGATTTGAGGCTGGAGCTTGATTTACTTACTACTTACTTTACAGATTTGAGGCTGGAGCTTGATTTACTTACTATTTACTTTACAGATTTGAGGCTGGAGCTTGATTTACTTACTACTTACTTTACAGATTTGAGGCTGGAGCTTGATTTACTTACTACTTACTTTACAGATTTGAGGCTGGAGCTTGATTTACTTACTACTTACTTTACAGATTTGAGGCTGGAGCTTGATTTACTTACTACTTACTTTACAGATTTGAAGCTGGAGCTTGATTTACTTACTACTTACTTTACAGATTTGAGGCTGGAGCTTGATTTACTTACTACTTACTTTACAGATTTGAGGCTGGAGCTTGATTTTTCAAGTATGAGCTGACGGATGTTGAATCTCTAAAATATATAAAGTAGCCCACTTACAACGTTAGTCGCTGAGTTATCAATTCAGAAGTAAATATATATATCGGGAGCTCTGAGTTATATTAATTTACGTTCGTAAATTGACGCTGGTTTTTTTAAATATTCTATTGGAATAGTAAAGATGATGAATTAATATAATAGAAGCTGTTCTATTAGCTCGTTGCTTTCATAAAAATAAAGAGGTTAGATTGCAGGTGCTAAAGAAAACTTTTGATGTTGCACTCATTATTTCCCTTTTTTTATTAGGTACCTGCCTTGACCAGAAATAGTCATTACCATTGGTGATGTTTTTCATAGGTATCTTTACGGACATCATAAAACTAAGAAAGTATTTTCACTCATTACCTTTGATATCACTCGATTGATTTTATCTCAATGTTATCACTTGGAACTCGCTCGGTCACCAACGCCTTCGCACTGATACTACTTCGATATGATAAGGGTAAAGTTTCTAAGCTTCTTTGGACCTAACCATCCGGAAGATGGCGAGATAACCTTCCACTAACCACAAAAAAATTAACGTCCAGTATCTTCATCAAAAGTAACAGCCAAAGTAACAATCACTTTATGCGCTGTTTATTTGATTTACAACCCTCGCCTCAGTGCAGAGGATTGAAAATACAACAGTGCTAAAAAACAGGGGGCCAAGTCTACTAATTTACAAACGTGTCAGTTGGTCTCACAATGATCAGTTTTTGACAGATTTTGTATGGCATAGCTGTCAAAAACTGATCATTATGAGACCACTGACACGTTTGTAAATTAGTAGACTTAGCCCCCAGTTGACTTTTATTTTGGCTGTTACTTTTGATGAAGAAACTGGCCGTTTAATATTAATTATTTGGGACCGACAATTTGCTATTACAAGAACGGAAGAACAATTAACTAATGTAAGTCATACACGTGAATTAATCGAAGCAGTTTTTTTGCTTCTCAACTCTTTACTTAGTTAGTGTTAAATACTGACAAAAAGTACTCGATGATTCTATTTATGTCCCGCGTATGAATAATTGTTGAATCGTGTGCGAATTATAATTTGATAGTAACACGATAGCAATATTGCGCTGCTAAAACGGTTTCGGGGAAAAGGTGAAATGTATGGAAGGAAATGACAGGTACCGAGTGGTACTGAACGATGAATAAATGCAATTAAGATATAACTAGCTACGCCCCGCGTTTTCACCCGCATAAGTATCGATCCCGTGGGAATATCGGGATAAAACGTAGGTATGCTATTTCCTATTACAGGTCATGGTCTACCCATGTGCCAAATTTCATCTAAATCTGTTCAGCCGTTTTAGCGTGAAAGCGTAGCAAACAAACTAACTTTCGCAATAATATTATAGTTGGAGAATTTTCAGGAAATATTAATTTGTCCGATTTTCTTTCGGAGAGATATTCTTACTCGTATGTGCGACCTAACAGGTTTTCATTTTATAAAAAAAATCAAGTAATAAAAACTAAAACCCAACAACGACTTAAAAGGTATAAACAAGACACCACAGACAGACAAATTAAAAATCCAGAGTCACACGTGTTAGGGCATAAATCGAACAGATTACCTACGTGTGACTCCGGATTTTTAATTTGTCTGTCTGTGGTGTCTTGTTTATACCTTTTAAGTCGTAGTTGGGTTTTAGTTTTTATTAAGTGTTTTTTTTTTTTAATTCTTTTGGGGTTATAGTATATATGTTTTTGAAATGTGCTCATTAAGCCCTTTCATTTGATACGATTTCCAACATGGTACGATTAAACCATTTTTTTTTAAGTTCCTCATTTTATGTCCTCTAGAGGGCGCCATATTTAATTTAGTGTGAATTCACAGCCTATAACCAGCGGACAATCACGACGCTTCTAACGATACCTCATTTGTCAAATTGTGATAAGTGGTTTGGAAGATAAGAGGGAACAGATGAACATACATACATACCGGTCAAAATCATAACCCTCCTTTTTTCTTCGCCGTAGTCGGGTAAAAAGACTAAATTCTAATTACGCGATGACCAGAATAAAGCCATTGGCAGAATGCACATAAATTGCCCATGAAAACTTTACATAATAGCGTCAATACCAGGGAATACCAGCGTTTATTTTCCCATGGAAAACAAATTAAGTCATCCCCTTGATAAAAAAAGACTTCCTGCGAATAAATTTTGAATTTTCACAGTTTTTCCATACAAAAACTGTCAGACGACAATTTTATTCCACGGATAAAAGATATCTGACTTTGATGAAATCAGCCGTTAGAGATCTACTTATCTAAGCACATATTATAGAAGATACAGTAAATAAAGTACTTAGCGTACTTCATAGCAGTAAAAAATATTACACACTTGGTGACTGTGAGATCCAAACCGAGTCCAAAGTAGGTGCACTATTGCAAATCAAGTCCATATAACACTAATGTTAATGAATTTCATTTTGACTCGTCCCCAAAACTTTCTTAGCTAACATGTATTTAGCAGCGATCACAATGTACGCAAATTACTCTCACTGAATAAGTATGGACAGAAGGTAAATATCGTCCAGTTCCCAATCCCAGTGGTGGGGGTGGGCAACCATTTATGCACACATAAACTAACTAGTGCTGTGTGCATCAATGGTGGGAGGCTTGCATCCGTGTACATCATTTTGTAATGACGGTAACTTTCACACATCAGACGGACTGCATTCTTGCAGTTTGAATGCAGTTTAGTACGACTGCAATACTCGTAATGTACTAGTAACTGCATTCAAACTGCAAATTTGCAGTTGAAACAGGTGAAATGCAGTCCGTCTGATGGCAGCCTAAATTCTTTACAAACATTCCTTTTACAATCATCATCATCATTTCAGCCCGGAATCGGCCACTGGTGGGTGTAAGCCTCCCCTTTCTTCTGCCATACTTCCCGGTTCCGTGTGTCCCTCATCAATTGTTTTCAACGACTTTCATGATAACGTCAACACAAAGCACTTTAATGCCGAGATCCGACGATCCGCGATTTTGCGTACGGATACGCACGGCATACGACCACAGCCCGCCACGCACCGCGCACCGAGGAACTTCCGATGTCTGCGATACACCCGCACGTACACCTTCCCACGGTGCGTCGTGCGGGCTCGTCTGTGTCCGTCTGCAATATGGCGCACCGTCGAATCACGGCATCGGCCATGGTTTCTTTCCTCCTACAATATTAAATTCAAAGCATATTTTCATGGTGTAGCTACAAGATGTCTAATGCATGCAAGTGTTTTACCGCGGAGTGGACCTTCTACATCTACCTACCATGCGTCAACCTTCGACACATCTCATCACGATCTAAAAGATAACGTCTTTCAAACCATTTGATATTATCTGCATTGAGCTGGGCCAGTCTTTGATGGGTTTACTTTCATTCCGACTTAATTAAATTTAATTACAGTCATATTAGCTTAATTCTTTTATTCGAATAGGTAACTATTTACTCTTTTCTTTTGCACGCAAATGTATAGTCAGTAAGAACATAAAATCACTGAAAATATTATTTACGATTTTTATTCGTAATTTTCACAAATTGTCGACACTTACGAGTAACTTGATTAGAAAATAAATAAAAATCAATAGTTCTTAACTTTAACAAATTAAGGTAATTTTCATAATTATGAAGTAGGTATTTTTTAAATTTCGTTTTTATATTAGCAAAATCTTAACTTTATCTTGCCAGATCATTTACCCGATGTAAAACACACACAAAACTGTACATTACACATTTTCAAATCAAATCAAATGAGCTGACCAAACTGATTCAGACACCAAAATAGTTTATTAAGGCATAAACAGTCCAAACCTGAGTTTGGTGTCTGATAAGAGTGCGTAAGCCAGGTAGTAACACATTCCTATGGTGACGATGCTGAATATGAGGCTGCAGAACCATATGCATCCTGCGTCGCAGCATATCGGCTTGTTGTCAATGGGGCGGACGGGGGGCGCGGTCGCAGGAGGACGCTTCACCCGGGGCCGCGCTGGCGTTCGCGTTCTGTTGAATAAGAAAGGTTACAAAACTTAAAACATAATCTATCTATTGTGCCTAAGTAATAATAATAACACACACATACAGTTTTACTCGATCGAGCAAGTATTTCGAGTAAAAACCACGGCATGGGCTTTCGTCCACACATTAATCTATCGAGTGGCGCGCGGCGTTCAGTATTCACCGAACTGTTCGAGCCAAAATATGGTGTTAAACTACGATCAACAATGGCGGACAGAGGGCCGACTCGCAGACCAGTACAGACGCTCGAGTCAAGCTCGACGGCTCGCTTCGAGTAGGTGCGAAGGAAATTACTTTTATTTAATTTCATCAAGCCGGCTCGATGCGAGCCTTCGAGTTGTGAGTTTTGCGGTCCACACGTTGTTTTTTACTCGTTTTGGAGTAAAACTATCGAGTAAAACCGAGTACGGACCATAATGAGAAAGGGGTAGTACGAGATGCCTAAACTTGCGAAGGGGGTAGTACGAGATGTATACTCATTGTTCTCATGCCCTCCGTAATAATATCCTTCGTAGGTACTATCAATATAAAACATTATGTGCAGCTCATTTCACGATTCACGAATTGTCTAAACAGGATCGGTAAATAATAGCTGCATTAATTACCTTACTTGGCATGTACTAACGCAGGTTTGGGTTCTTTATCTTCCATCACACTTAGGCTTGTAGTAGCCAGGTGCCATCTGCCATGTATCTGAAAATTCAGATTCAAAATCAAAATCAAAAGTCATTTATTCAAACTAGGCTGAGAATCAGCACTTTTCCAACGTCAAAATTACATAAGACAGTCCCCCAAAAACGCCCACCCTTCACCACTTCCTAGTGCTTTAGCTGGGAAGAAGAAGTGGCGCAACAAACTCCCCAGCAGCACAGCTGTCTGTTCAGTTAGAAAAAAAATGATTCTATACAAAAGTATGCAAAATCATTTACATTATGCAACACAAAACATAAATCTTATTATTAGCCATATGTCAGCTAGCACACGCTAATATACCAATAAAAAAAAACGAGAACTATATGTACTCAAGCAGAAATAAAAGTAAATGTAAACATAAATTAACTAAATAAAAGCCTCCAGGCACAAAGGGCGTGCCCGCCTACATATAGCTATTTTTAGATGTAACTGAAGTTATAAATGATAAACTAGGACCATTGAAGTAAAATAAATAATATGTATCAATTTTCGAGTTCGCTAGCTAACCACATATTGCAATACAACTCATATAGTAAACATTGTAATGAGTAGATTATGTCAATAATAAATTAAATTAGAAAAACTTGATTGATGTAAGTACCTACAGCATTTTGCTTTTTAAAGTCAAATAATTTGTTATTTTATGTATGAAACGAATGTGAAAAAATCGTCAATTTATATCGAATCCTACTTTGATCTAATTTTTAACCGACTTCTTCAAAAAGGAGGAAGTTCTCATTAAAAATCAAATTGTGAAAAAAATGTTTTTTGTTGAGGGCAATTTTATTTTAGAAGAACTCTACTTACTTTTTCTTAAAGTCGTATTTAGGACTGTAATTCACGTAGTTTAGGCTGGCTAAATATAAAACGAAGAAGAAGAACGCTATCAATGTAAAAGCAAACGCGAAGAACTCCAAATACCAGAGCGTATTGGCGAATAACGAATTATGCATTTTGAATCATAGATAAATAAGTAATCGATGTTTTTAATTTATCATAAAATACTGCTTATTTTTCTTCTAAATATATAGGTATATAACAATAATTTTGATGGTTTATTTTACAATAATTTGAATTTTCTGCCGAAATGAATCAAAGTAAAAATCACTGTGAAAAATCAGTCAAAATGCCAAATATGACATATTCTTGACAAGGCGTAGTCACAAAGATTATTTGGATGCAGATAAAAAACTGAATGATCTCGGAGGTTCACGTGCAGTAGACACGGGACATCACAATCACAAGCCTGAAGATGCAGTTGAAGTTGGAAGCATCGCAATCCACCATCAGTGACCTATGTACTGAGGTAGGTAGTAGATTTACGCAACGGAGTATGTATGTCACACGAGCCACCCAACGGCGTCAACCCACGTCACGGCATACTCAAGCGTCGCAGCTGAGTTTCAAGTCAGCAAAATTTGACTCGTCGCCAGCCGCTGTCACTGCGAGGGATGCACAACCACGTCCGCCTTCTACGCGTCCGTCATCGTTGGCATGCCGACAAATTAGCACGTTCACACCAAGATGAGCTTACTCGACTGCCGTTATTGCAGTTCCAGCAAAATTTAATATTAACGGCAACCTAAGCATACAAGGGCCCAACATAATAAGCCCACTGCTGGGACACAGGCCTCCTCTCGGTGATAGGGAGTGGGACGTAAACCACCACGCTGACCCAGTGCGGGTTGGTAGATGTCACATATCTTCGAGTTTTTGGTTCTAGGACATGGCGGTTTCCTCACGATGTTTTCCGTCACCGTTTTGAGAGCAGTGGTGATGAAATAATTTACACAAAGTAAAGCGCCTGTCTGGGTTCGAACCTACCTACCTATAACTCGTAAGTCACGGCCGCTAACACTGGGCCACCACTGCTCTCGTGCCCAGCCGCCCTCCGAACTAGTTCGCCGGTAACAAGCTAAGGAAGAAGAAAAAGCCAGCTTGTTACAATCAGTACGTTGCCGCATTGACTTGTCCGAAAATTTTGCTGCGTCCAGCTATTCCATCGACGGAGCTGAACGTGTTGCGTTTACATCACTCCACGAAGGCAGAGGATATCCTGCCTGTGATGGAGTGCCTATAATGATAAAGACCAAGAGTGGAGAAGTTGGAGTCGGGCAACAAAATTAATTTTAATAGTTTTGTGGTGCGCGTTCCGACTCATCACCTTCATGAAGGAAAAATGTTGGCGGAAAGGTGTCGTCCTATCGGCGTTTTTTCGCGGAAGGCTACATGACACCTCGACTCAACGCAATACGTCGCCGAACCAACGTACTACTTATTTATCAATAGATTACTAGTGCCTAATGTTTTTAAAATGTATTAGTTTATTATTTTGTAAGAATTTATCTACCGGCCTTACTTGCCTGACAATAAAGGAATTATGATTATTTACCAGTTTTAGTCAAAATTTAAGTCTTCATTGTGTTGCAGAAAAGCTAATTTCATTCTTTCGAAGCATTTAGAAAACATGACTGGTTGTTCATGTATTTAAGGTTAAGGCATTTATAGTTTCCCAAATAGTATTTATTTTTTCCGTGAAAGAATCAAATCGATGTATATACATAAGAAGCAGTTAGCAATTACATGTCTCTTCAACAACAGGTCCACTCCGTTTTATTAGAAGCTTTATTTTTCATTCCATTTCCTTCAATTCCTTTAACCGTGAAACATTTATCTCTTTGTAAAAATCATTTTGTCTTAGAGAAATGGAAAAAAGGCGAGGATTTCGATTGTAGTCTTTAAGGGACAAAGGACCACCAATGGTTGGCTTCTCTGCATACCAGCGGAAAATATGTGAGTAGGTACATCAAGGGCATTCCTTTCGAACTATTCTGCTTACAACCATTTATGTCTTGATATATTATCGTCTTTGCACTTTGTTTTGGCGTCAAATCTAGCTCCTTACACGAAGCTGCAAGATATGTAATCTACCATTCTCAATATCCGTTGGTCTTCAAGATCTAAGGGCAGGAATTTCTACAATTTATGAGCATAGATTTTATGGAGTTGTGGCTCGTTCACGCTTCTCCACGAGCTTGCGAGTTTGTAGCCTTGTAAGTTCCAATGTGACTTCTTTTATTATTGTAATAGGCGTTTGTCTATGTTGCAGAAACAATCGCCAGAAGACTTGGACTTAATGGGTGGAAATCAATACATACTTGACTAAGGGAAGTACCTAATCAATGCTCGTTCGTACTCTGTGTGAGATAAGGCTTTTGCTCCGCAATGTCCCAATGGGTTGTTAGTATCGGTGGAATAACAGCTCACTTCACCTAAGTTTTCACGGTGGGTTTTTAGAGAGCAATACTGATAATATTAGGTATTATTTGCATAAAGTGATCTTATTTTCTCTAACCAGCTTTCTAACTAAATCTTTTTATTTATTTCGTAATAGTAAACTCTCTAAAGTAAAATGGTTTCTGGCAAAAATTATTCTTGGTATTTGAATAATATTAAAATGTTGAAAATGCTCGAGACTGCTAATTCAGGTGGCCGTCATGGCCAGTGGTCCAATAAACTGTTTTATGCTACATGAATGTCCATTTTGTTCTAATTTATTTTACTTGTTTGTTATTTTAAGCTTCGCAAAAAAAATAGGCATTTATAATAATTATAGTAATTAGAAGACGATTAGTAACAATCTGAGCTCTTTGAACTAAAGTTAAGTCGGGAAAAGAATTTGTTAATCAAATTGGCTCTCTTTCTTTGCCTAGCCTTATCCCATTTCATTTGGGGTCGGCTCTCCTCGTCATTATTCGCCAGATTTTTCGGTTCTGAGTCGAGTCATTCACTTGGGCTTGCCTCAGGTCGTTGTTGACTACAGACATCCAAGTGAGAAGTAAACCAAATTACTGGTTGCCAACTTAAATTATCCGTATAATTATCACAACTGTCACAGTTGTATGAAATAACTCCGTGGCGTAGCGTGTCAATTTGACAGATAATTAATTTCCCTGAGTTTACAACAACGGTTACTGGCGGTTGGTCACTTTTCAACCTTTCATTACTAAGGATGTATGAGGTACGGTTCATCATCATCAACACCTTACAGCACTCCACTGCTGGACACAAGCCTCTCCAATTGCACGCCATTCAGCTCGATTCTCGGTAACCCTCATCCAGTCACCCAGCGAAGATCGTCGCTCCACCTAGCCTGAGGGCGCGGCGTTCTACTTTATATTTGCCGATTCACGGTCTCCACTCAAGAACGTTCATCGGTTCTTCCGCTAATATGGCCGCTCCATTGCCACTAACAACTGAAATATTGCTAAGATCCAGTCAAAATGTCTCATCCAAAAATCCAGTCTCTGGCGTCATATGAAACAATTTGTTGATTTTTTTTCTTCGTAAGACCATGATCAAAAAAAGACCTGGCTGGTCTGCTCACATGAATCATTATTGAATAAAATGGATCTATACTAACATCGGTAAACAGTCCACTAATTAGGACAACCAAGGGTTTAAGCACTGCCATCCACATATCAGTGGTAACACTTGAACTTCGAAAAAGACCCTTATTCCTACAGCATTAAGCTGCTACCAATCCCAAAATGTAACCATGGACGTAAACTTGTATCTACTACGATCGTCTCTTGATGAGCTGACGGATAGTTACATTAGATCTAAAACCATTTAAAGTAACTTCTTCCTTACACGGTCCCTTTAATATTTCATTAAAGGGACCGTGTAAGGAAGAAGTTACTCATTTAAGAAGTGTATAGTCAGTTTTAAAAACCGGTTTTTAACTCTACGGGGCTTATAGTACTAAATCTATAATTAACCGTTTATAGACTTAATTGGAGATTTGATTTTACCTACTAAGTTTTAAGTATTATTGAACAACTGTTTTCTGAGCCTGCGTTACTCGTCTATGCGTTCTTTTAGATAGATTTGTGATTAGAACCATTACTGCCTTTAGGTACTAATTAGGCAGATAATAATAATATTAATTCAGTATCTTGACTTAGCACACGAGGTTGTCGACACGTTGGACGTGGACTCTGCAATCATTGTACCGATAATCGTTATGATCAATAGCGGAGATCCTCGACCAATAACTCAGGAGGCTCTCGTTGCGCGACTGGGTCGAGGGCTTGATTCAGAAAGCAGTACTCCTAGACACGGCACGCATAGTGAGGAGGTTCGTCTCTCTAGAGCCCTGACCCAGCTTGGACCCTGATCCTGATGCCCATCGGCATCAGGATCAGGGTCCAAGCTGGGTACTATTCTTTTAATTACCCGACTGCCCCAGATGGAGGGTAATGTTTTTCGAGAGTATGTATATATGTATGTATGTTTGTATGTATGTATGTCTATTTCTTTGGCTCTGTAGCCTAAACGGCTTGATGGATTTTAACATTTGAGGTGTCGTTAGATTTGTCTTAATTGTGGGAGTGACATAGGCTATAATTTTTTAATATATTTCATCTTTGGTTTGTTCCCCGCCTGTAATACCGAAGTTCTACAGATTATAATGCTTGTTTTTCTCTTTTAAGTTATGCATTTTTGCAGGCGGGTTTTTTGTTTTTTTAATGATTTTTTTTTAATGTTTAAAAATGTAAATAATATGTAGGTATTGAAAATGTAATAAACGAAAATAATATTCATTCGAGTACATAATGTGTATATTTGTCCAGTGGTATTCAGGTTCATAACAGTAAAAATGTACGCAATAGGTACTCAAGTCCACACAGGCCCAGGAAAACTAATTGTTATGCAAATTAGCTACCAACTTCAACTGTCCATAGGTATATTAAAATCAATGGTTTAAAGGTTAACAATTAATTTTCCTGACAGTACTAAGGCCGAAGATACACAGCTAGGAGCTTCACTTGGTGCAACGCTAGTGAGTAGCCTAGCCACCATGCGTTAGAGTAGCCATTGCAATAGTAATACCTTGCGTGGATTCGCAAGGAGAATATCATCGAGCAATACGCAGCGAAGCAATAAACGAAGCCGCTAGCATTCGACGTAAACTTTAAGACGTGTGAACCAGGCTTTATTCTACAAGATCACAAAATAAAAATAGTTTTACAAAGTTTTTAACACGTCTTTCCCGTTATTTCCTTTTAACTTATATAGGAACCGTGTAATTAAATAAACAAGGATGTTTATCAAATCCTCAAGGAGTTGTAAATGGTAATGTCCTTCCACCATTCCTCTGCCGCATGCCATGTTGCATTGCAGTAGATTTGTCAGATACGCGTTACGTACCGGTTTCTGGGTTACGAGTTGTTAGTTGTTACCCTAGTGTAAAACACTCCGTTAGATAATATTAATTATAATACACGCATAGTCACTATTTAGAGCTTTGAGTATGAATGGTGGCACGTGTTACTTTTTGCTCATCAACCAACAATCAACTCAGCCTATCCACTAGTCCACTACTGGGGAAAGGTCTCTCCCAGCAGGCCGGACCACAACACTCTGTCTTCTGCCTTCTACATCCAGTCGGTCCCAGCCACCTTTTTGAAGGTCGTCGGTCTATCTAGCTGGGGGGCGTCCCGGACTACGCTTGCTGATACGCGGTCTCCACTCCTGGACCCATTTGCTCCACCGGCCATCGGTCCTTCGACAAATATGGCCAGCCCACTGCAACTCTAGCTTACTCTGCACGCTATGTCGGTAACTCCGGTTATTTTTCAGGTATTTGCTTAATAGCATAGGTAATTTATGATTCAAGGGCGTAGCTACCGTCTTATCTACTACAAATAACCGTCTTATCTACTATGTTTCTGAGATACTATACTTTTTGCCATTTTTGCCAACACCGCCCCCCAAATTCTTCCAAGCATCTTTTTCCAGGGCCACCTCGATCCAACCCTTGCAGTCCGCGTCTACGCCCGCGCCGTCTCTTTACCTTTTCCTGGGCCTATCTGAGACTATAACTTAACTAACTATAATAACTCTTATAAAAACTGGGTGCTTACGTTGATACAGTTTTTTTTTTCTAAATCACTCTGTATCTTCAATAGCTGCACTTATTCATACTCTTGGGTTTAGAAAGGTGATTTAAGACAAATCTGGTGTGTTTTATTATTCATATCTAATCGCATAATTATGTTCTTAATAGGTAACACAAACTCAGCGAATCAAAAATACTTTTTATTTATTTTTCTGTTTGTTCCTAAATTACATCTTACAACAAATGCAATTATTTAAACATTCAAACCGAGATATCATCTGTAATTAGCGAGATGTAAGTTTTCCATTTGTTACTTTTCCATTCTCTCTTTTTGTTACCGTGTAATTCTGGTAGGAAATGTTTGTATTTTTCTTGCGTCTGCGCAACTGCGCAAGTCTAGATCAGATCGATTAGATCGTCTGACAACTAGACTGTGTCAGTCAGCAGCCAGGCGCGGTTACTTTCCAGACTTCTGAATTCGTTAATTGATCTATTGATTTACTCAAATAAGTAATAGTACTGTGTAGTGTGCAAGCAATAGTGTTAAACAGAGGTGTACATATAGTACCTACACCAGGGCACAGGGCACACAGTCACTTTGGCAGAATCATAATAGTAAAATATTATGAATCAGCGTAAAATGTCACAAACTGACAATTCATCGTTATGCGTGCGATTCATATTACGAAATAATTCAGCTGTTTGACAGTTTTTTATGGAGATTCGTAAAACGGTCCACATATTATTATGAATTGCTTTTGTGTCAAATTAGAGAAATTGCTAATGACAGCTGGAAATTCAGGAAATGAAATGCTTTTAGAGGAATTGCTAATGTGGCCGTTTTATGCCCACAGTTGTGTTTAAAAGTCATAAATGTAATGGGGAGCGAGCCTTTGCCTTAACCGGGCACAAAGTCTGCCCATTCTCTTTCAATTGCATCTATACATATTATTAGGTCTTTACCTATGAAATTGCCGTTTTGTATGAAAAAATTTAAACGATTTTTTTTCATGTATTTTTTATTTGTATTAATCGAAGTAATCACCCATGCAATCAATGCATCTTTGCCAACGCAGTGGCAGTTTATTGATGCCCTTCTGAAAGAAATCAGCTGGACGGGAGGCAACAAATTCTTCAAAGGCATTTTGTACTGCCTCTCGGGTATTGATTTTTTTTCCCGCCAAGAAGTTATCCAAATTCTGGAAAAAGAAGTAGTCTGTAGGCGCAAGGTCTGGTGAGTAGGACGGATGACGGAGAGCTTCCAACCCCAGTTCTTGCAACTTGGAGACCGTCTGCTGTGCAGTATGAGGTCGCGCGTTGTCGTGCAGGAGCAGCGGAGACGAGCGATTGACCAATGCTGGTTGGAGATGTGCCAGCTTCTCCATCATTGTGTTCAGTTCTTCACAGTACACATCTGCAGTAATGCTCACCCCGTTTGGTAAGAAGCTGTGATGAATCACACCGGCGCTAGACCACCAAACAGTGAACATCACTTTTCTAGGGGTAAGTTTTCGTTTAGAGCATTGTTTAGGTACTGAACCAGGATCCAACCAACTTGCTGAGCGCTTGCGGTTATCAAACAGAATCCATTTTTCATCGCAGGTAACAATGCGGTTCAAAATTCCTTCATTTGTGTGTCTGTTGAGCAGTGCAAGGCACGCCTCGACGCGTACTTCGCGCTGGCGATCATTGAGTTCGTGGGGCACCCATTTGTCAAGTTTTATTACCTTGCCAATTTGACGCAAATGGACCAATATTGTTTTGACGCTAACGTCGAAAGCTGCTGCTAATTCAGCCGTAGATTGTGTATCATCAGCTTCCACAATCGCCTTTAATTCGTCATTGTCGACCAAAGTCTTCGGACGACCGCGAGGTTCATTTTTCAGGTCGAAATTTCCAGAACGGAAGCGAGCAAACCAATAACAGGTGGTGCGTTGGTTTGTAGTGTTAGCTCCGTAAACGTCGTTGATGTTACGTGCCGCTTGTGCCGCGTTGCTGCCACGACGGTACTCATATTCCATAATTACTCGAATTTTTAACGTATCCATGATGACGAAAAAGATTGAAATGCGATGAAAATGTAACACTAATCATTAAACAAATGACTTCTTTTAAAAAAAGAATTCCATGTTTTTTAAATAAAATTAATTTGAAATTAGAATTCTTAGCCAAACAAAAATTATTTTGATTTGAAATGGCCAGTACTGCAGAACGGCAATTTCATAGGTAAAGACCTATTATTATAAATCAATGAGCTAGTGCAACATTTTCAATCAACAATATTTGGCACACATTAATGGAAACTGCATTACGCTAATTTGATGTCTGCAAAAATCTTTGTTTTTTACACTTCCTTCTTTTAACAAAAGAGGCTTTTTCTAGGTCACCTGAGTTTTTTTTATCGAACTTTGAAATCCAAGGCCTTTCCCTATGTTAAACAAAAGATATAGAGATATAGAGATTTTAGAGTTACATAACTTTTTTTGTTTGCCTGAATATTTGATCGATATTCAATTACGTTGTAATCGAGTCATGACGTTGCGCCCGCGCCGATATATAGAAATTAATCGTTCTAATAGAAAGGTGCTAATTTATATTATTGTTCTTACCTATGGAATATTTTCTGTTTTGTAATTGATTAGACTGTCTTTGTTGGGACCAATTTGATAAATTGCTTTGTGTTTTATTGCATTAACGTTTTTTATTTGTGACGTAACTTTTCAATCAATCAAAGTCAATTTCTATCTTGCCATAAACATTTCGCCAGTGGTCTAAGGTCCATGTAATAGAGGGCTACTTTAGGGTATAAATCCTGACTTATTTCTGATTAGGGGATCGAACACATGTTCAGCGCACACCGAACATCGCGATAAATATCAACAGCATTAATAACATTAATTAACCGTTGTATTAGCGTTTCGTTTGTAACCTGTCACTTTGCTACTCGCTACTGATACATGGCCCCAATGATTTATATAGCAGAAAATGTTGAGCTACCTCTAACAACATTATACTATCAATCATTCTTAGCTTGCTAATATTTTAATTTATGTGTAAATACGCCCACTGCATAGAAACAACGAATATCTTAATTAATTAATCACGAATATGACTTGATGATGTCAGTGTTACGGGTTTATTAAAAGTAGAAAAAGAATGGGCATTGATTAAAGTTAAAATGTCCCGTAACAAAGTAAATGGTGCCGATTCTGTTGTTCACAAACTAAACTAAATTTAAGTTCAGTGCATCTTTTTCTTTCTATTTCATTATGGAAAGGACAGAAGATAAATTTTAGTTTAGTCCTGTCAAATTAATCAGCGCCCATACAAGTTCAGACGTGATTTAAAAACTTGCCTATTAAAATTACGTTAATTTAAGCCAGGCGCTGATTAATTTGACAGGAGTAAACTAAAATATAACCTCTTGTCTGTCTACTGTCCTTTTCTTAATGAAATAGAAGAAAAAGATGCACTGAACTTAAATTTAGTTTAGTTTGTGAACAACAGAATCGGCACCAATATCTGTGATTGGTAAAAGTAGGAGTCGGTTTTTCCTTATTTTCGTATTTTCCATTTCCCAACGGCTATCATACCCGCACAAGACCCTCCCTGGTCAGAGGGTATTATAATATCTGTGTCAGAGGCATTCTTTGTTTTGCATGCAGCCTTTTTGTGAGCGAAGCAGTGTTTCTGGTTTGAAGGCTACGGGCGGAAGGATCGCAACATACCTGCGATGCCTTTGGTGTTGCAGGTGATCACTAACCATCAGTTGGACCGTCTAAGTACCTACTTGTTTACCACCTAATAACATGAGAAAACATCCACAGATATCAAGTTGTCATTTGTTAGACGTATCGCCTGTTATAAAATGTATGGGAAGAGATGTAATGGCTTATCCGAGGACCTCCAGCATTCACATAGTAAAAACTACATTAAGCACCTATTTTCGCATGACGAAGGAGCGTGTCAGCTATACGGAAACCTATTCAAAGGTATAGATTCCCATGGCAAGGGATTCTCGAAATACATGGTGGTTATGTTGTTTTTATCCTAACAAACGGTACTCGTCCACTTAATACTCATCAGAAATACATGCCATGGTTAAGAATGGTGAATTTATAGCCTGCATTGTTACGCTCACATTATTTTATGGTTTTACGTTATTCTGATTTCAATAATAGTCCCATTATACTACATTTCGTTCTGTAGATACATAATTACATAGCAATAATTCATTGAATAATGAGTTGAGATTTACTGATGTGATTAGCGAAGCGGAGGCCGACTTCCCTGTGCAGAATTCACACGTACCTACTTACGTTTTTATGGGCGGTTATTCGCGGCTATGCTGTTGGTGAATTTAGCTTTGTTTACATCCTAGTTCTGAAGGAGATTTCTTGATGTTTATTTTGCACCTGGTTTTTTGCAATTCAGTGGCAGAAATAGGTTCTTCCTTGTATCATAGGACAATCTAGATAAAATCAAACTGGTTGCTAATTTAAATAATTGATTATTTTTATGTCATTAATTTTACATTACTACTCGACTCGACCACCATAGAGCTTCACCACTGACGTGCAGCTCAGTGAACCGCCCGAAAATCAAGCTTTTAAAAACACCAACATTAAGCTGTTAGAGCTTCTCCATAGCCTGTGTACGACAGAGGCTTTCTTTCGTAAATCATCTGTTTTAGCCTGAAAAACATATCAGAATCAGGGATGCCTCAGCAATGCTCTAAACACCGTGAAAACTTAGGTGAAGTGAGCTCAAAGTAAGCTGTCACGCTAGGGATTGACAGCTCACTTCACCTAAGTTTTTACGGTGAGGTTTTTACAGAATAGACCAGCTGGATACCCCACAAGCTACTGTTGAAAAAAAGGTTTAACAGAAGGCCTTGAAAAGTGACTTTTTAACATCCACTGAGCACTTAGCAAACTTGCGAGCCAACATGTTAACCCTCACAGCTAACGCCCTTTTTTTTGAGGGTGGGTTATCATCCAATGACTTTTCCCACTCTGGGCGGAGCAGAAGAGCGTGTCAGACTTTTACTGACTAAAACCCACCCGTGTTCCTTCAGTTGCCTGTTGCCAAGGTCCCGGTTTCCCTTTCAGACTAACCCGCAAACAGCTAACGCCTTACAATCTCTTTCAATATCCATATCCATCTTTCAAATCACCTGTTACTATAATGATCTAAGTACCTATTTAAAATGAATGTATCGTGTGCGAGTTCGACTCGCACTTGGCCACTGTTTATGCTCCAATGTATTTATAATATACTTGTCAAATCATGAAATAACACTTCTAAGGGTGGTACGTAATATTAAGCAAAGGCTAATCTGGTGAGGTCCCTACCGGTGAATACATAATTATTATGAAGATACCTAAGTAACGTTTTCCGCATAGCATGGTTTCAGCTCAATAAATATTGGATAAAGGCAACCATAAAACGCTTAACTCATTAAACAACTTATTTATTGTGTGCTTTCGTGATTAAGTCATAATTTACAAGATCATTAACCTATTAGAACAACTAAGTAAAACTTAGCACATTATTGTGTTGGTGCAAATTCTTCCCAGCTTAAGTACTAGGAAGCGGTCTAGGGAAGACATTACTTAGTCTTTACTTATATGCTTTGTGGAGATAGTGAAATATTGTTTGCCGTGGAACGAGGAGGCTGTCGTAATAATCCAAGAAAGCCGTGACTCAGTCATAAAAACATAATTAAAAACTTTCAGTCTCTCTCTTTGCTACAGCGTTGAAAAACTAAACCATAAGGCCTATAGGTACCTGAGGCACCTGTCCCACCGCCAGCGAGCTATCAATGATTTTCTCGCTCAAGAAACGTACAAAAGATTGTAGATCCCGTGTAAGTAAAAGAGATACGTTTATTAATAGTTGATCGCTGAATATCAACCTGCCGGTGAGTGCTCGTTTGTCGAAGTGACAAGAGCTATCAAAGAGATTACTCGCTCAGTGGAGATCGCATGGCGTGCATAATACTCGCTGAGAGACTTACGCTTTGTACATACGGATACCAGCGAGTAATTGGTCGTCGCCGTCGCGCACTCTCTGCTCGGTGCCAACTCGTTTTAGTAGCTCTTTACTCGCTTTTAATCGCAGGCGATGAAACAGATGCCTTATGGTTAACGTCTCAGTCTCTATCCACCTAAAAAATATGAGGATGGAATTTACCCCGAAATCGTTCAATTGTAGCGTAGGTAGGTACTTTCAGCATTTTTAGCAGTTACGGAATATGATAATACCGTTAGTATTCTAAAACATTCGCTTAGTATAACGTTTACATACAGGAAATTAAATGATTCGCCTTATTTGATGTTATACAATGTTATATCGCCCATAAACATAAGAGGGTAACAACATAATGGAAAAATATAATCATTATACTGCTAGAGCAGAAGTAAATAGATTGGCTAGGTACTGGTACTACGTAATACCTACCTAAATAATCAGGAAGTTAGAAGTTTCGCAAAACCTTATGCTTTTTTGTAAAAAAGGCAAAACACCGGGATTTTCTGATATCAGACGTTGAAAAACTTGTCACAATGGACGACTAAAGGAGGACGTCGATGTTGAGGTAGACCGCGAAAGTGGTGTGACGATCTAATCATGTCAGCGGCGCTAATATGGCCAAAAATCGCACAAAATAGAGAGTTATGGAAGCAAAAAGGAGAGGCTTTTGCCCAGCATTGGGACACAATACAGATTAACAAAAAAAAAACAATTCAGTGCCCTTATCGTAATGTGTTTGCGCTCAGCGCTGCACGAACGTTCCATTTTCTTCTAATGCATCTCTAACAGTCGTCATCTCAAAGGTCGCTTCCTTCCTAGCCATTTCGTCTTTCACTATTGTATTAGTATAAGACTATGTCAGTTAGTGAAAATATGGTATTTAAGAACTCCATCAAACACACAGCACTTTTTCATAAAAATAATCTTTAAAAAGTTAATAAATTAATGAAGTAACAATAATCAAAAATGATTCACAAGTTTACAGTTTATCTATAGTACTCAGACATAGGTCCTACAAAATCACAAAATAACAGCGGCACAACTATAAAATTATTAACTTGATAGCTTTGTTGATAACTATTCTACGTCCGGCTTTATTAACGTAACTATACAGTTAATATAGAAAACGGTATTGATGGAAACTGATATTTTATTTGCTTGTAATTTGCCAATGCTATGGGCAAAATGGTGGCGGCGCTAGGTGATAAAGCCACCTTTTATGTTCTGTGAACGCATCTTTAAGGGTTTCTACGGTCAAGATGTATTATTAGTCGTTCCTTATACCAAGGAAATGTTACAGAAAAAACGTCAAAGTAGTTCTGTGTATTCATCTTTAGCTGAAATACGCACCCAGTCGGTTACCTAAACACTGAGACCAACCTACAAAATAGTGAAAACAAAAAGATATATGCCACTTTTTGCACTAGATTCGGTATGAGAGATTGGACGTGTATACAATGATATTACACAACGTTAATGGGAGGCCCATGCGTCATTAGAGACGCACATTCTCTCAAGTTTTCTTTCGGTAACTTGACTATGATCGTTTTATAGCCTTCACAATATACCATTACATCCCCATGTGAAAGCTACCATATCTTTCTCGTGCCTGCAATCGACACGTACTTCCAAATACGTACTCGCACGAAGCTACTCTTTGACACCATCAGTCAATTCTATGCATACAGTTACAGGCTCTATATAGACGAGATAATGACTAGAATAGCGTGTAATTCTACGGTAAGCTATTATTTATTGCACTGCTCAATCATTCTGTTAAGTACGTATTCACTTTTAAAGTTCAGCGATAACTAGGGTATCTAGGTAATTCTGCAGTTTTTTAATATAGACATTATCATGGCGTTGTTCCACGGCCATCTTTTATAATAATTATTATTGCTTATTTCTTGTAGGGTTTAGTATTAAAGTTATTAAACGTAAAAAAGTGCTTAAGGTTTTTATTGTAGGCAGGTGCGATTCACTAGATAACATCTAAATCTAAAAACGATTTATATTTAAAGTGCTGTAAGCGGCCGGCTTGATGCATTGAGAGTTTTATGTGAATTTATGCAATCAAGCAATGATTGGTTCAACTTGCAAATGTATATTTTCGTATGATTTGGAAAAACATTCTTAAGGACTTTATGCATCAAGTTTGAGCGTTGAACGTTTACACAACGGGTTTTTCCATAGGGGTTGAAAGTTTTTATGGAAACACGTTATTTTTAAGTAAAATTCATGAGAATTGGTATTTGGGCTTTTGCTTAAAAATTAAGAAACTTGTATTTCAGGTTTTTGGACCCCTAAGATATGGGATAAATTAGGGGATGATTTGCAGTATGAAAATCCGACATTTTTAAAGTAGAATAAATGAAAAGTACGCGAAACACGTGTTTTCGAAAATTCCTACCCTAATGGGGTAAAAGTAAGGGATGAAAATTTGTATGGAAAAGTTTAAAATCTACACGGATGCCGCTGGTTCTTGAAATCGAATAGTATAATCGTGGTGCTATCAAAAAATATGCTAGGCTAAATACCACCTGGTCTTTTTTAGCCAGATATTTTAACAAGACATTATTATTATGCAAGACTTCTAACATTAAAGAGAGAGTTGAATCCGCGACCCTTACTTATCTCAATTAAAGCGCTGCTGTTCAAATTGCTTCTTTAATCCTTTTATTATGTCTCAACACCACCTAATATTAAACAGACAGTGATTATGAATCGGCATCTCGTTTCTAAGCATTAAATACCAATTATATATCGAGAGTATAATGAACACATTGATGAATCGTCTGCAATAGAAAGATATAGAGAATAGGTACGTTTTATTACAATGGTTAGAAAAGGAAGCAATAAAGTCTACATGTCTTATTAAATTTTAAAATTTCTCCCTTTGTTGAATAATGTAAAGCATATGTCGTGCTTTATTCAACATTGAAGGTTCATCCCATAGGAAGTAGTGGTCTTACTTAACTATTCATAAGTTCTTGTTACTTGTGATCGTGTTTTGTTTCTAATATTCTGAAGGAAAACATTGTTTATACAGGGTCACATTAATTTAGTGAGCGTAACTCCACAGACGTGATGAGTAGTTATTTGGAAAGGCACCAAACTATCCTTTGGTGCCTCTCGACTGAAGGTTGGCCTTTTACTCCACAGCACAGCAGCACTTGTGACTCTGGTCCATTCGCGATTTTTTCTCAACTAAAAATTATTTCTTCGGTCAGCACCGCGTTTTCCCGCCACTTTGCCAATCATAACTTACTTTGAGTAAGTTTGGGGATGCACGTATGCACATCTCTAAACTAACTCAAAACACTCGAATCCAATCCTTACTCCAATCTTTCAGGCTTAACTCAATGACTCGTAAGTCATTAAGTTAAGCCTGAGACATAGGAGGCTTTTAAAGACGTTACGTGGACTATGTGGGCTCATTGAAAAAGATCTGGGGGCCTACCACCACCGCGTACAGCAGTATTATTTTAATCTTACTTCGTGGGGAAAGAGATGGAGCTATACGTCCTGTAGAGCTTCATCTAGAGATGAAGCTCTACAGGACGTATAGCTCCTATCAGGATAGATCCTACACTGAAGTAGTATTAAAATAATACTGCTGCTGGTGGTGAACCTCCATACCGTCCAGCAAGCAAGCCGCTGCCTGTGCAGCGTAACGTTGCTGTATTCCATTTTTAAGGTTATGCTGATGTAGGTAATTACAAGCACATGATACCTACCTACATACCTACCTGCTTTGTCTCTGGGATGGCAACTGGGAACGCATCTGCTTTACGTACGCCTGAAGATCAGGTACACGCCGACGGTGCAGTTGCTGGAATCGCACCGGAACATCAACTTCAAGGCATTCGTGGTGCGTGTACCGAACTGTTATCTACCCCTCGTCGTAGTATTATAATATCTGTGCCACTTCCGCGGACGAGTACCACAGGACAGCACAAAGTCTATGACAAAGTCAAGCTAGTGAAGTCAAGCAAAGTGAAGTACTACTAACATAGTCTTAAGCCTTATTTATTAACACAAGTTTTTGATCATAAAAGTATGTATGTCTAGGTTAAGGTATTTTTCTATGGGCCTGTGTCGCCTGAAATAAGTGGTATTATTATTATTTCCGATTGTGAAAACTGACGAAACTGAATTACAAACATTTTGTGCTGCAATTTTTCAGAAGATCTGCAGCAGTACTGTAATTGGCTTATTTAATTAATATACTTCCTAAAAAACATCTGTACCTACAATCAATTAAAGTCGCTTTTCGTATCTTTCTGTGTGACCGCGTTGTTCTTCTAAACTACGCAATAGATTTTGATGCGGTTTTTACCATCATCTAGAGCGTTTATTCCGGAAGGTGTTAAACATTAATATTAAACTTACATGTACAAAATAAATATTCATACAGGGGCGGATCGCTAGTACCGTAATAAAATATACCTACCTACATACCAATTAATACTCGTCGTTTAGACACCAAACAAAATCAATTACGATATGTAGGCGAACTTTTTTCGCCTATTGTTTTCCTTAATCGTGTCGAAAGTAAATCGTACGAGAAGGCTGAATCAGCGGCACACACGACGACTTATCAAGCTATACGTTTCCAGTATAAGCTGACCTCGCTTTATACAGGATATTAAAAGACCCATCATATAGCCGTTATGTACATTCTGTACATCAAACTAAGGAAAATTGAGCAACAATGATTGCTAAGAAACGACTTTTTGTGTGTAAAGTTGCTGTTTAACATTGTGCTTATGGGCATGCAACGGAACAAGAGTTGTGGATTGTGTTCACAAAAAGTTGGAACTTTGACCGTCAATATCTCCGTAGCCAGAAGGTTCCCAGGTAAAGGTATGGTCCAGTACAAACAAAATATCACGATGAGGCGACGAACAAGTGCACCCTTTATATAGGCTTTCCGTTCGATGAGAGGTCAGCTTCTACTGGAAATGTGTAGCTTGATCCGTCGTTGCTGTGCGTACGCAGGTAAGTGGTTTATTTTTTTGTAACATTACTTCAATTACGACGGCTTAGATTATTACTAAAGGTCATTAGGGTTGGTTTCATGCGACCTTAATAGCTAGTGTAGAGCTTCACACTTTCTATGAATATTTTTTGTTTTGTTTAAATTGAATTAAATGTGGCTGACGGAGAGCGAGTTGCAAATTTTTACTACAGAGCATTACTCTCACTTCTTTTCGGTTTAACTTATATTTTTTAAATTTACCACCAACATTCCAGTGGGTTCTGATTTCTGAATGGTCGTATACTAAGCAGTAATTTAGTATACCTAGATGGGGGATTATAGATCCCACCGAATGCAGTGCTCATGTCCAAACCATATCCCATATATTGGAGTGCCACTAATCGCACGATCGGGTGTGGTTACTTATTAGACCCAACTCATCTAACTTATTAATTAATGTAAATGTGTATGTCTGTGTTTGCATGTGTGTTATGTGTTGTATTCGTTGTTTTGTTGTTATGTGTGTATTTGTGTGTGATATGTGTTATTTACCATCGCTGCATCGACTCGAAAGGAAAGAAGTATCGATCTGTAGTGTAAAAAAAGCTTTGAAAACATTTGACACTCATCGTTTGTTTACGTTCGTAAGTAAACGTCCAAGAAACAAAGAAAGAAAGGAAGAAATTTTATTTGCTCGGACATGTGTATACATACATAATTAAAATAACACATATATGCAAGGTGGCTCACGACATGTCTGCCATTTCTCATGGCGTGCAAATATCTTAGGTAGATACAATTATTAATAGCGAACTTTGTAACTTTTATACACAGTATGTCAAACTTATATTCAATCATTTCCAATATCCAATTATTTATTATTTATTTACTTTGAAATCCAATATTACAAATTACATTATTATCAATAACGATTTACACCACTTATAATATGCATTAAAATACTTATAATATAGGCATATTTAAGTTCTCCACTACTACATGACCTTAATTACTGCAATGTTAGTTATATGTATTTAATAGTCACCATGAGTCGTTTAATTCTGTAATACTATAATGTGCTTTTTGTGCCAAAAACAATTTAATTGTTTGTTTAAACTTAGGTATAGTTTCCAACATATTATTACTACGCGATATTTCATTGAGTCTCACCGGCTCATTGCTAATTGGCTGGCGCAGATATCAATCAATCTGCGGAATTATATGCAATGTTTCCTCAATCAATTATGGAGTGAGTGACACTTTGATATCATTATTGAGACCTCTGTGCCTCCGGGAGGACGTAAGTATCACTGTCGCGGCGTTGAGCACAGCTTTAACGCGAATATTTATGACAATCGTCATGTGAAGCTTGACAGTTTGACATCTTTTCCTGTAGGGCCAGTGACCCTGAATTTATCTTGTCAAGTTTTAGCGGTCACATCACTAGTTAGACTGGGAAGGTGAGAAGACAGTAAGTATTAGTGTTTTATTTAAGGATTAATTGTCCATTAAATTGTCAATTAAGACTAAGAAGCTTTTACCTGAATATGGTTGATGAACAGCTGCTCAAATTGCCTAACTCGCTCATAATCACATTCCTCTTAATTTTGAAAGGATTGCGATTGTAACCTACATATTATATAGTCAATTACTTCACACATGTTTGATAATTCGTCCGTTAGACCACGTATCTAAATGACGCAATGAATATTGTTAAGTAGATGCGAAAATGAGCTTGTTTGTTTTTTACGCTTTCACGCTAAAACGGCTGAACGGATTTGGATGAAATTTGGCACAGGGGTAGACCTTGACCTGGAGAAGGACATAAGCTAATTTTTATCCTGGATTTCAGACGAAGTCGTGGGCAACAGCTAGTTTTAAATAAAAGGTAAATATTGTGATTGTGAGAGTTTTACGTTATTAGGCTGCAGGCCGGCCGTCCTCGGATCTGACACCCTGATTCTATTCTAAGTGACCTTTGCAAAGTAAGAAAAATCCAATCAACAACATATGACTAATATACTTTTAATTTTCCATCCGGTTAGACTGGAAGCCGACGCCAACATAGTTGGGAAAAGGCTAGGCAGATGATGATGATGATGACTTTTAATTTTCCATCCATAAGGTCGTATAACAAGGGTCGTTATACCGGCCGGTGAATGCGCTTGCACATGCAAAACGAACGAGTTATGGCACGACTTGCGAGCAATCACTTTTATTATATATGTATATATTTATAGACGCGTAATTGAGTATTTAGAAGCAGTCGTATATAATATACTTGCGTAGCTACGTATGTGTTTAATTTACCTCGGAATATTTATTTTGAATGGCTTTTCCACAGATCAATATTGGGCATACTATTCACCTTCAAATCTGTAATGAATCTTTTAAAACAGGTCGTTTTCACGTGAAGTGTAGTAGTCAATTAGTAATACTCATCGTTCTATTGGACGATACACCCAGCACACTTGGATCATTATTATAATATTATCAATATTTTGTCTTTTGTTAGAGTCAAATCCAATTCGAGTTTTACCGATCCCAACACACCATTATTTCAGCTGTTTTAAAAGTCATGCAATAGCAGTTGTGTTTATATAAGTTTTTATTTCCAAGGGACAGACAACAATGGATTGTGTTTTTTTCTGGAATGGAAAATTGCCTAATGTCATTCCTCACTAAAAACATAATTTGATTGTTTTAGTTCCAGCCTCGAAAACATACAGACATGGTCACTTATGCTATAGTAAAATAACAGGGGTTAAGATTTCTACGATAAGATTTCTTCATCCTAATGTAATAAGTAATTATAATATTTTAATAATATTTTAATATTTAATATCAATATTACATTTAATATTTAATATGAATACCTATTATATTTTAATAATATTATAAATATTTTATATGTATATTATAAATGCTAAAGTGAGTTCGTTTATTTGTTTGTTACGCTTTGAAACGGCTAAACAGATTTGGATGAAATTTGGCATATGGAGAGACCATGACCTGGATTAGGATATAAGATACTTTTGTCCCGATATTCCCATGGGATCGAGACTTATACGGGTGGAACCGCAGGGCGCAGCTAGTAATAAATAAACAGTAGAGCTATTCTACCGTCAATTAGTACATTCTTATTATGCTAAATAACGCAAGCCGCGTGTCTTCATGGGAAAATGATTAAAAACTGGTATATATGCGAAGATAAAAGGAAGTCCCACAGGACTGGCTGCGTCATATAACGATTAGACGAAGATCTAGACGCTCATAAAATTAATACCCAGCTTCCTTGGGAAACGAGATACATTCAGTTTCAAAGCCTTATAAATAACCGACCATTTTCAGCTAAATATTATGTTTAAAAACTTGTTTGTGCGTACATTATGTTTGAATTAAACTGTCTTTTCAGAGATTATTAAGTATTATTGGATAATTTATTTTTGTATGCGTATTGATGTTTCTTTAATAGTACCCTTTTCAGTATATTGATCTCCGGAGCACAATAAAACTATCAGCTACTTATATTGAACTGTCAGCAAGCTAAGTATGAGGATTACCTACCAATCGAAATACGACTGTGAATAGTAGAATCTAATACCCGTTCAACGTAACAGCCTATATAGGCTGTTAATATAATAGGTTCCCACTGCTGGGACACAAGCCTCCTCTCGGTGAGGGGAGTGGGCCTTATCCACCACGCGGGCCAAATGCGGGTTGCTAGATGTCACATGTCTTCGAACTTTTGGCTCTAGGACATGCCGGTTTCCTCACGATGTTTTCCTTCACAGTTTTGAGAGCAGTGGTGATGAAATAATTTACACAAAGTAAAGCGCCCGTCTGGGTTCGAACCTACGACCTACAATACCGTCCGGCCGTTACCACTAGGCCACCACGGCTCTCCACACCACCTAAATGAATGCCTGTATATATTTTCGACGCTCAGCTCAGCGCCGAGAGTTAGAATCCCAGTGTAATAATATGTATTTCGGCGTTCGTTTTTTAGGTGTATTGTTTGTGAAAACGGGCATTTGAAGTATAAAAATGTTGATTGACGTAGTGTTTGCTGCCCTTCGGTAGTTCGGTTTTAGACTGCAATGCTCGATGGGGGATACAGTTAACACACACGTCCGCACACGTCTGTAGAACGTGTTCGTAGCGATTTTTGTAGTTTTGTAGTAAAATCTTCATTAAGCGCTAGAGCATGAGGACTTTCTTTGTGGAACTTTTACCTGTCTGAATTTGTGCCCTGTTGATGGCAACAGGCTCGGCACCTATTACATGGGATTTAAAGATAACTGAAGATATGTGGGTGTAGATACTATAGGTGCACCTCTACCCTATTCTTCGGAGAATAAAGATGTTATGTTATCTTCTATTACGTTTTTTTTTTATCTGGCATACTTTCGTGCTTTATGAAGTTTTCATTTTTATTTGCAAAATGAAATCTGGTTGGTGACTAACCTTTAATATAACGATAGTACATAAAAGTAGGTTGTAGATACAGTGGAAAATATGTCGTAAACTTCGGGATGTTTACAACACTTAATATTTTTTTAACACCCCGCGAAAAAAAGAGAGCTACTTATATTTTTAGTTGGGAATTTATGGATCCATGTAAAATCATAAAAGTGTAGGTAAGTACAGAAAACAATGTTTTACACCGATCGTAAATTAAACAAATTATAGGATGCGCATAGGCAACGACGCATCGCAAAATACCTAGATCTCAAATGTTCATAAATTATTTCACGCTGTTTAAAAGCAATATGCGGCCATATTTACTTTTGTTTGTATAAGCTATTCCAATAAAATGTAAACTCTGTCGTCCAATCACACATGTTTTCCCTTTTTTTATTTTCTTCGCACATTCTTATTCACAGTGCGATTTTTATCGACCAATCGTTTAGTCGTAATGTGGCTTAGAGCCTGTTAACTATTTCTTAAGGTAACTTTAAATCGTACGACGTGTGCGATTTCCATTTAGTTTAATGTCATGGTAACTAACTGAACTATTGGACGATTGAAATTCTAAATTGTTGGGCAGTTGGACGACTTTAAATGGTTTAGTGATGAAGTTTGAAATGATGGCGGAAATATGTTCTTCGTAATTTAGAACAGCAATTATTGAAGATTAACAAGAGAGAAAGTCAAAGTCAAAGTCAAAGTCAAATAATTTATTTCAACTAGGCACATTAAAGGCACTTTTGAACGTCAAATACATAGAAATAGAACTGATTCTAGTTGCCCCTTCCAAAAGGTAGTTTTCGTATGGAGAAGAATGGGCAAGAAACTCCACCGTTACTCTTTTAAAAAAAAATGTTTTACAATATTTGGTATAGGTACATCAATTATATAATTACATGTGAAGACGATGCACCGAGAATACAATTACAATAGGTAAAAAGAATTAAAAATTAAAAATGGAGCAATGAAAATTAATAAATTAAGTATGTGATAGGTACATGGTGCTCACATATTTACAAACATTAAAGTATACGTACGATAACACAATATTTCTACAAACTTGCAAGTAATACTAATAGGACAGTGTGTGAGATTAATTATCATAAAATGTAAAAAAATCGATGATATAAACGTAATAAATTTTACAACTAGATTAGCAACCAGTTTGATTTTGTCCAGCCTCGAATTTGTCCTATGGAGCAAGACCAGCATGTTTCCAAGCATTCTTATCTTGGATATAATCCTCTAATTTGTAATATGCTTGTTTACAAAGTGTACTTTTAATATGAGTTTTAAATTTTCTTTCATTTAATTGCAATATATCACTAGGTATTTTATTATAGCATTTAACGCAGTACCCCATAAAAGATGTTTGTACTTTAGCTAGTCTGAAAAATGGTTGATCTATTTTATCTTTATTTCTAGTGTTAAAATTATGTCTATCACTTATTTTATTAAAAAGATTTAGATTTTTTCTTACATACATAATATTCTCATAAATGAATTGGCAAGGTACCGTCATAATATTAATCCTTTTAAATAGTTCCCTGAGAGATTCGCGGCGACATAGATTATAAATGGCTCTGACAGCTCTCTTTTGCAAAACAAAGATGGATTCAATGTCAGCCGCTCGACCCCACAGTAAAATGCCATATGACATAATGCTGTGGAAGTAACTGAAATAGACCAAACGAGCGGTTTCTACATCTGTTAACTGTCTTATCTTTCTAACAGCATAAGCGGCCGAGCTTAGCCGCCCCGCAAGAGATGTTATATGGGGTCCCCATTGTAATTTCTCGTCTAGCGTGATTCCCAGGAATAAATACAAGACATCTCAATTGACGGGATCTGCCAATCAACAGCTCAAGGGGCGCAAAACGGCTAAATTAGCAATTCTTCTAAAAGCAGTTCATGTCCTGAATCCCAGCTGGCATTAGCAGTTCCTCTAATTTGACATAAAAGCAATTCATAATTTGTGGACTATTTTACGAATCTCCATAGAAAACTGACAAACAGATGAATTATTTCGTAATATGAATCGCACGCAGATCATATTATGAATTGTCAGTTTGGGACATTTTACGATGATTCATAATATTTTCCTATTATGATTCTGACAAAGTGGCTGTTTTAAGCACCCTTTTTTTTTTTTTTTTTTGGGGTTGGGAAATCCTCCAATGACTTCTCCCGCTCTGGGTGGAGCGGAAGGGCGTGTCAGACTTTTACTGACTAAAACCCACCCGTGTTCCTTCAGTTGCCTGTTGCCAAGGTCCCGGTATCCCTTTCGGACTAACCCGCAACCCTTGCAGGCATCGGTCCTAGCGGACCCCGCCAATTGTGCTGACATCTCTTTGAGGCGCGCGTGGAACACGACGCGCCATCGACCCGGGCCTGGTCCTTATCGGACGGCGAGCTGTTTTAAGCACCCTGACGAGACGAAAGGTTAGACCTACACATACAAATTTTTAAATCCACTTGCTGTTGCCCGCGACTTCATCTGCGATCTAGGATGAAAAGCAGCCTTATGTCCTTCTCCTAGTCATGGTCTACCTATTTGCTAAATTTCGTCAAATTCGGTTCAGCCGTTTTAAGGTGAAAGCATAACAAACTAACAAACAAAATCACTTACGAATTTATAATATTAAGTTAGGATTAATCAGCGTTAAACCAATAAATGCATAAACTAAACCTTAGCTCTATCGGACGCACCCTTACAGCCTCTGGGATGTCTTCTAGACGTCGGGCGGCGAAAGTGCAACAGCCGGGCGTCGAGCGGGGCGTATAAACGCGCGCATTGCACGCCGCGCGCCACTCGAGTACCGAGCCCGTAGCTGCGCGCGCCGCACGCACACGCCCGCACACGACCGCACGCGCACGCATGCACGCACGCACGCGACTATAGTGTGATGCAGTGATTCTTTACGTTTGTGATAGATTCTATTGCTCTCTACGGGTGATAACGCTGAGAAAATATATTTGGTGAGTTTTTCAGACATTGTTCCCAATTATGTTATTAAAGAAAAAAATCAACTGATGTAAAAAATATGATGCAAAAATTTATTTATTTTATTTATTTTTATATAATCACTTACAACTATTAATAAAAAGAAAATAATTAGTAAAACAAGTTGGAAATAATTAAGGCAAATGTTTATATTTTACATTAAAAAAAACACAGGAAATCAAATTTTTCATCTACCTAAATAAATGAAGGTACAAAATATAAATATTGCAATGTTTTAAAATTAGTCAGATAAAATTGAAATTGAAAAATACAAATTAAATAGGTGTTTGATACCTACACTCTTGGAAAAATAAAATTTTCTTGTGCCTAGTGGTCTATTCAAAATATCTGGGGACAAAAATTCCCTTACCCATAATAATCTACTATCAGTATAGTATACCCACACATCTTATCAAGCCACATCATTCAATAATAAATGTTCAATATTGTTCCTCATGAAAAGAACATCTATGTTTTCCACCCACAGCAGGCTGCTGGCATAAAATAAATATCTCAATTATGCTAAACGCTCGCTTCGGCTACTTAACGTAACTTTATTAGATAAATCTTAATAACGACCTGTGCTATTTATTTGGCATAAGTTTTACATGCGGACATTATACTTACTTAAATACGCATATTATGTCATTTTTCTTGTTTCAGCTCTGCACAAATATAAATACAGAATGAAAAAAATCTGGTTTCGTTTTTATGACTGAGGAATTGACAATAGTGTGATTTAAAGAACAGTGCGTTTACGGACTTTATACCTATACGGTTCTGTTTAAAATATTTTTAATTTTTATTTCTTTATTTGCTGTTCATTGATTTTATTTTTTAATTTTTATTTATTTAATAAGTACCTAGTTGAAAATCCACATTCGCATGTATCGCGAAAAACGTCGCGTGGAAATGGCACCAATTATTGCTGCTTTTGCTTAGTTACAAATAATAAAATCGAATCAATTATTCTACATTCGTAGACGTTACCGTTTTGACGATAATCGATTAAGAAATCGCTTTACGCGCGTTTCCGTGAAAGTGTCCGCCGTTTGTGGGTGCGAACTGCGAACGTAGAAAGTGATGATTTGGTGAACTATATTGTAATGATTATTTGCCATACCACGCGAGCGTATTCAATTTGGTCAAATGTATCGTAAACTGAATGAGTGCTTCACACGATGACGTTAATCGAGTTGAATAGACTGATATGCAAATGTGAGTAGTGACGAGATAAATTGGTTCGTGGTTGTGAACGAGCGGCCGGCGCCGATAATGCTGTACAATTAATCAATAAGACGTTTATATTTAACTCATGCGTTACAACCATGTAATGAATTGATCGGTGTGGATATTGAAACTTCATAGTGTAATTACCTTACACTCGACGTCCTTGCAACTTGTTTGGCGAGAATACGAGAGTAGAGGAATCTTGGGGAGCTTTTTACGGTGTACTTAGCGCCACGGCCGCGGCGTAGCGAGTAAAATATCATAAAAATAGACAATCAATAGTTGGAAAACCGATACTTGCGTCAGTCCAGAATTAGCCTCAGAACGATGCAGAGTCCACGGAACTGCGGATATATGGAATAGATGGTAATCTAATCAGACAGCGTTATTGCAATCCAACACGCTTCTGTTGTTTTTATTGCGATACTAATACAATTATTGCTTTAGCATCCACTGTTTTTGCACTTTAGTATTTGCCAACTTAATGTTAACATGTTACTTGGAAGCATCGAAAAAGTGGCTTAAAACTATGAATCAATATGAAACAGTATTATACTGTTTCAAATTAATTCAAAAGATTAAAAAAAAATGTTCCGTCTCCTGACAGGATAGTCCATCACTAATTTAATGCAATGTTGCCCTCTTTTTCTCTGCCGATATACTTAGTTACGGCTCGTTCGAGATGAAACACCAGCCCACAAACAAGTACATGTTCACACGACAGCAAGTATTTAGCTAGAAACTCGAGATGACACAATTACTCAGCAAATTATGCTACTTAGAAAAAATATTGGCAACATATTTTTATCAGCTAACACATTTCCTTCGCGGTCTTTAATTATCTTCAGCTGCGATGTTTCGTTCTATTCTGGATCATTTCGACACGCAACGGTACTAATATCGGGCTGGTACAAATAAGGCTTGAGACATCGGGACACCGGCGTCACGAGCCCGCCTAATGGATGCTGAGTGGCCTTAAACAGCTGCTATTAAATTTAGTCCCACTCGCATACCTCGGGAATTTAAACGCGCAAATTATTCTGAACATGTATGAATGCTGGATAGCAAATTGTTACTTTACGATTATTCTTTGGGTGTTCAAGTTTTTTCTAGGAACGGACAGGATAGCGCCACTGTGCTGTCTGAACTATTACAATTCAAAAGTCTTATAAGTCGGCGTACGCGCCGTTTTGATAGCCGTAAAATCAGCGACCGTAGAGATTGCACGCACGTTATTGTTTTATTTGCACATTTCATATCTAATAGGCATATTTTAAATCAATATGTTTCGCATTTTCTCGGTTGAGGCTAACTCTAATATTCTCGAGAGCATATCGAATAATTCGCGTACCTAACGTCGTATGTTTTTTGTTCTGCCTTTATGTACAATTATTACCAATATTAGACATACTGTAGGACGTTGTGGTCTGAAAATATAATCTAATCATCTTATTACATATAAGAATACAATCACAACGTAGTTTATGGTTGTGTCTGAACAGATATAGAGCGGCGCGGACTGTGGAAATCCGTCATTTCTAAAAAACTATTTTTACTATTGTCTGTATGCAAGCGTGTAGCCTAAATTATATCCAGAGGTTTCTCCTACGATAAGTAGTGAAACCGAATTCTATCAATCAAATTATTAGACGTTGAACTTTACTGTAAATTACAGTACCGGAACGAAAATGCAGCTGAACTAACAAATGATTTTCTTTTCTTTTTATCTGCACTATTATAGTCGAAGCGAAACTGCAAGTAGCGATCACAAAAAAGTGGTCGCTATGACTCGGACAATTTTGTACGAAATTCGGATCCGCTGTAATAAAATTTGTCTTTATCTCCTAGACGTGATGAAATTACTTAGGGAGTTCTGTAAAAATAAAACAAGGTGTGAAAGTTTTTCGACTGAAGACGTGACTTCCGCTTTGTCGGCATCGACAGAATTTGCACCAGAAAGCGTGAACATACATGTGCAGCAATAAAAAATGCATGACTGATGCAATTTGACAGGACAATCATCGATCTTCCGAAAATGGTTTCGATGAAAAAATCAAGACACGTTTTTCGTTGCGTAACCATAACAGACATAATGAATATTTTGTTAGTGAGAGTTGTTAATTAATAAGCGTAATTTGATGAGACGTGGGAAAAAATCCGTAAACGTTTTGATCGATTCGTTCGACTGTAAAATCGATGTATCCGTTGAATTGGATTTAATTTTTGTTTCCGCTTACATTAAAATGAAAAGTTATGGAAAGTAAATTGATAATAATTTATGTCGGAAATAGCCTTGGCTTATGTCACTTGCTAAGAATGACATTCGTCACGATACAGTTCACACGCGTTCGTACGAAAGTGGGTGCGTAGTTATCTAAAAAGTGCTCGTCTGTATTCAGTCTGCGTTGTTCGTAATCATGATTTGCCGAAATTGGGTTACGAGTCCATTCGATCACGCGAACCGTACTGTGCTCAATTCTAATTTGTTCACCTCTATTGTGACGAACAAGAGTCGAGTTTCTTTAACTTGTTATATGTTTGTTGCTACTTTAGGGCTGAACACTTTCGCTGGGTCCGTCATGATCATGATTTTATAATGATAGACAAATTGTCGTGTAACTTCTGACCGTTGACCTCTGAATGGAATTAAGTCATTATGTGTGCATAACTTACGAACTGAGATGTCTAAAATTGATCATTGAATTCTTTTTCTTTGACTTTCCTTTCTCATAAACATTTCGGTACTTTTTAGTTAAGTACCAGTATTTGCATACTAAAATTATTCTTTTGTAAAACTTGGATATTTAGATTTTACTAAAACGTTTTTTATGCTTATTTTGCCTCGCGCAGCTTCAAATGGAATTCAAAGTTGTTTCAAGCCTACTTTGTGACGCATAGATGGACAAAGATTTGTGATATTTAGACGCACAGACACGATAATAAAATCTATTCTGTATTTTAATAATACAAGCACGGTACGAAAGATTTTATCTATTACTTTATCATCATTTATGGTTATATAGTTCATGACTGGTACATAACTGTACATAAGCCATAAGTACCTAAATATGTTAAATTGATTTGTCCCATGTCATTAACCGTGATATTCATAGTAAGTAATTACGATAAAAGTCGTTTAATTTGGTTCAAGAGACAGTTTTTGAAAGAACAACTTTTTATACGTACTTTGATAGGATACCGCATGGCTATGTATCAACAATTCAATTCGTTTTTCTATTTTTGATAACTGAGGTTTATACCCATGCATCTAGATTCTAATCGCGAACTCGTTTGTGTTTACCGATGGTTGATTTTAAGATACATACTTGAAATATCATTACAATTTTCTAATTAGTCATCAATGACTTCATTCGGTATAGATTCTCGTCTCATTAACAAATGTACATAAAAGGCTGTGTCGGTGAAAGGAGTACACAGTATCATTAGCATTGCGACCTGACACTTTGTTTAATTATCTCGTTAGAGTACGTTTTCATTACACGATTTCAATACGTGTTGGGAGTCATCTTCTTAGCTTACATGATCGTACATCCCTCCTTTGTATCGCGCACTAGCTTCTGTTTTTGTTTTCCGTTTTAAATATATTCTATGACACTCCGCAATACTGTAGTTGCCCATTCCAAATCGTAGATCTCTATGGAGAAGAACGGGCAAGAAACTCCAAGGACACTCTTTTAAAAATGGATATAGATATTACAAAATCCTGGGTACAGTATTCTTGGTGCTTCTATATGTGAGAACAATGTCAAATGAAAAATAATCAAAAACAATTCAAAATATAAGATTAAAAATAAGCCCTGGCAGATGAGAGATGACCAGTCTCAACTGACAGCGCCCGTTCACGTACATGACACGTGGATCAGCACCATCCAGCTCAACCATTTTGTAGGGAACCGAATGATCCAACACACGCGCCACCATCAGCGTGACATTTAAGTGAGTATGAAATACTATACAAGTAAACAAATTTGTGTATACAGGTATACACAAATTTTACTATACAGGTAAACAAATTTGTGTATACAGGTATACACAAATTTTACCTCTTTTTAATATTATAGTACAGATTAGTACCTATATTTTGGGTTATGTTACCTATACCTTTGTAAAAGTCACAATGTTAATGGACTTTCATTGCTTCGACGTTCAAAAAGACCCGACAAAAAGCTAGAATTTTAGTTTTGCTCACTTTTATTTATCAGAAAACTTCCTCTTATGTTGATAAGTCACATAACCTTAAAAGATATTACTTACTTTAGGATGATGAGCAAAAATTTTCCAAGTGCTTAAAATATCAAATAAAAAATATCAGAAAGTTATATCAATAATTTACGAGGTTTTTAAACATATTATATACCTAGTGAAATCGCTCCTCAACATCTACAATGTACATAAGTCAGCTGTTACCTGAATAAATTCGCGAAAAAATCAACACTATATCGTCTACTCTCTCCTTGGCTCAATGTTTGTTCACACTACGCACCTGTGATCTTCTATACAATTATGAGCCAGTTGTGTTTGTACAGTAGACGTTAGTGGGCCGCACTTTAATTGATTTATTTTGTGTTCAGAGGCTCTTTGTGTGATATTGATTCTGTTTTTAATTTGTATAGACTTTGTTTAAAATGTTTTGTGATTAATAATTGTGCCACTAGGGATGAGCATAATGGTGAGCTAATTTAAGTACTAAGTTTCTCTTTTGTTTTGGTTAAAAGGATCATTTGAACATCATTCAAGGAAATACATTATGTACTTACATAGTTTGACCCTGTAGGGCTATTTGGATCAACGCGACAAGTATTCAATTAAGGCGCGCCACTTGTGAAACCAAAAATCCTGAATCGTGAATAACCCCAAGATGATGTGAAACGATGACTACACCTAACACTCATCTATACATATTGTAAATTAAAGTCGCTTTTCGCGTTTGTCTGTATGTCCGCGTTGTTCTTGTAAACCACGCAACAGATTTTGATGAGGTTTTCACCATCGTTTAGAGAATTTATTCCGGAAGTTTTGTGTGTATAACACGTTAATATTAAAGTTACATATTATAACTAAGAAATCTAGATGTTTTATCAAGTCGCTAAAACCGTGCGAAGCGGGAGCGGGTCGCTAGTTAATCGTATATACCACGATACATCCACATCTGTGAGGAACAAACCAGATTCCACTATTATCGATTTTATGCCGTGTAAATGTCTAACGATTAACCTACAATCGAACATGTCCAACCTAACTATTACTTACACCGACGATAGAATGAATTAGAATAATTAATACACGCTTAGAGCCACAGCTTTTTTTACATCCAACAGACGTATAATTGTGAACGGATAATTTAAATAGATTAACAAAACGTAGCACATAATTGTTTTAAAAATGCTGTAAATAATTACATGTTTAAGACCTGTCTATTTTAATAGTCTTTAATTACATTTGTGGGTGTAAGGTCTGTCGGTCAGTGAATGCAATAATGTGAGGTTCTGTTGCAGAAAATGGCTTTATGGCAACGTGAAAATGTATATTGAGTTTTATTGTTCAATAGCTAGTTATATTTGTTGATAGTGGTGGCAGTTTAATAATATAATATCAAACTGTTATTGTCCCAGACTGTCTGTATCTACATGGCAAAGGCCTCTTCTCAAACAGAGAAGGTATTGTTAACCACCCTGGGTCAAGACGGGTTGACGCTGTAAATTATAAAAAAAACGTTGTTTATGCGTTGCTTGAGTGTTAGAGTTCTTTTACTATTTTTTGTGTTTTAAAATTAAAGTAGAATATAGCGATGTTTCTGTTTAAAATAAAGTGGAGTCTACAACTCTTCCTTATTAACTGTAAGCAGTAAGCTTAAAGTTAATAAGCAATGTATTTCTTAAGACAGCAGTCGACGCAATCATTTGCTTTGAAACCTAATGAACGGGTTTTTTCATTCAAGCCAATAAATTTTATTACGCGATACATTACCGATCGCTTAGCTTGCAGTAGTGCACAAACCTAACATTCACTGCCGTGGCGCCATTAGTCGACAGTAGCGCCAAGAAAAACTGATATTAGCCTTTAATATGCCTCTAATGAACATAATTGAATAGTTTATGCATACATTCATGGTTCTATAGAAAGTACAATTATTACGTTATGTATGCTTTTTTCATAGAAAATTACACGAATGGTGTTTGCTTCCGAGAGATTAAAATTAATTATGCGATCAACAATCCGATAATTTTTATGTAGGTGACTGCGCCGTGTGTAATTATGTATCAGCTAACACTATGTTACACTAGTTATTATTTAGTTTACTGTCGTGACACGTCTCGCTACCATGGGTGGGATATCCCACCATAATTAAGCCAGTGAACGTTAAATCACAACTGAAATGAATTAAGATTTGAGATTGTCATAATCGGGTGACTTCGCTGCGCCCCTTCTATCTTACGAGCGGCGAAAACTGGGCTTTTTGCGGGATGCATGATATGGTAATTGCAATAATTGTTGGCCTCATTTAACACCCCTATCACATGAGACTTAATCATAGCAAGCGAAATGTGGGCGGTACCCTACTATAGGTACACATCTGCCTAACCCTTCGGGGATTACAGGCTTTATGTCATTATATGTCATTTAACGCAATATTCCCCATTTGTCTCAATACGAGATCCATTGATAGAAATGAGTGTATTATCCAGTATTCAAACTGAATGAGTAGTCCAGTGATCATCAACAATCCTTACAACCTGATCGTTAACTGACACTATAAATCACAAAGCTGCTTGCTGATTCAACTTGAAGATCAAAGCAGACGTTGAAATGTATGTATCGAGATTATCTTGCTACTTCCGTGGCTTATCAAGTCTTATTGCGTAGCTGTACGTACCTACTTGAAATTCATACCCGCCATCTCGTTATGGGTGCATGCAACAATGACGTTGTAGCAACCATGGCGTTACTGTTACGCGAATATGGGCAATATACACAACTCCACGTTATTAATATTAATGCGGCCTCCGTCTGAAAGAAGACCATGGCTGGCGTGTGAACTGAAAATTAAAATACCCGTAAAGCACACGTGAGCTGACTGTTCAACTTAAGTAACTGTCCACGAAATAGGCAGGCACCGAAGTGAGCGGAACAGTCATGCAGATCAGTGCATAGCAATGAGATCTGGGACACTGTCTGGGTCGTAAAAAAACTAAGTGCACGATGAATACTGCACGACTGAATTTAATGAATATTTTTATGTTCTCCTGTACTTTACAAATCATCTTATGCATAGGTAGGAGAACTACCTGAATTACATTTATTTACATAATGGTGATGGAATTGCGGCAGACTCAATATTGCTTCCGTTATCTAGTTGAAAAGGTGCGGTAGAGGTGTGAAAAGTCTAGTTAAATATGCATAATTGCATATAAGTAAGTGATAATAATGTTGGCCCATATCCACGGACCCAGTGTCGTCGGCTGTCGTGGCCCGACATTCTTTTCAAGGTTTTTCTCTGGGCTCAACTTGTGTCATTTGGGACGCCTCTTAACCGATATTTTTATTCGATTCAGTACGTGTATCGGTTTCACTCGGAGTTCCCATGATTGTTTTACATATGTAAGATAAGACTCAGGTAAATAAAATAAGCAACTGTGTTGTTTTGAACTTGTTTTCTTTTTTATTCTGATTCGTATCTTAGTTCAAGTTATTCTGTACAAACACGTTATGTATGTACAATATAACAAAATTAAAAAGAAAAAATAAAGGGGAGGGGCTCATTGTGCATCAAAGAATTCGTCCGCATCGCTGTCAATGGGAAAGGTGCCCAAAAGGCTGGCAGCATTGCCACGTTGAATGGCAATGCTGCCTTCTTTGGGCTAAAAATAGGCCAGCCCTCTGTTCACGTGAAGAGTCGACCAATCGTTTTTCCGATGTCCCGAAATACTCGATGAGCACTCGGACCCCACGGCCCAAGTGTTTGTATAGTAAATTTTATCTAGGATTTATTTTTATTATAAGTTGGGATTAATGTAGTTATTCTGTATAATAATATGATAACACGACTTGTGATCTTTAAAACGTGTATACCATTACGATAAATAATGTTTATTCTCCAAAGTAAAAATGTTTCACCTTTCGTAAGGACAGACAATTATTTTTTACAATTTAAACGAATTGGTCCACGTTAAATGTCAGCTGGGTATTCTACCAGTTCAGCTACATAAGTTTTTAAAAAGCAATCTTGATAGCTATTTTATAATTGACACGAAATAAATGTTTTTGCGCATCCAGCTCCCCTTATAAGGTACCGATAAGAGTTGGTCATAGTTTATTCGAGGGATTCGAGGGATAAGAGGGCCTAGACCAGCGACAATCGCTTCCAAAGCGTTTCGTATTTTTCTACAACGACTTTCAACAGGATTGACATAAACTTTTCGATAGCTTATGTCAGTCCAATACATTTTTGCCTTTTCCATCATCATTATTGCTGATAGAATGTCACTTTGTCTAGGGCCTAAGATTCCCTATGATTCCCAAGTTTTTTTATGATGACATTTGATTAACAAAATGGGGCCCCGAGTGGCCATCTTATCGACTCTTTACGTAACCAGAGGGCTGGCTCGTTCTTTTGCCAAATAATTTGCTACCAGTCTTCTGGGCACTTTTCCGGATGACAGCGTTGCGGACGAGTAGGTAAATCGACGCCTAAGGCCCTTGGTACGCGTTATTTTTGCCGTGAAAAACTACGGTTTATTCACTGACTGTGATGTAGGCACAGTCGTCAGTGTTATATGGATCACTGTGGAAGCTAGTTGACAGACACGTGTTTTCTACGGCGCGGTTTATAAGCCGTACCGTAAAGAAACCGTGCCGTGTACAAAGGGTAAAGAAGTAATGTTCAAAGTTGATTTGGCTTCTATATTTAGCATCGATTCATCTTAAACTGTTGAATGTTCTGTGTTCTCTTTTTGGTATTTGATGTAATTAGCCAGCTTATTTGGAATCATAAAACCTATAAGAAAAACCCATTTTATTTTATTGATTGTCGTTAATTATGAGCAATCAATGATCAAAGTGATCATGGACTTTTTTCCTTTATTGTTATATGTATAATATTAATGATTTAGGTTTCGCAAATGATTATTATACCTAACTTCAAACTAAGGTACCTACAGGCATCTTAGGAGCAGTTATAACTAATTCAAAACCAATATTGTTATAATAACAAATTATTATAGAAAATAGAAAAAAAGAAGAGGAATACGTTTATTTGCGGTTAACAATGACGCAAAGAAATAACACAAACAAAAAAAAGAACAAGTTGAAGGAAAATATGCGTCACATCACGCTCAGCATAATGCTGCGACCCTAATGCGAGAGAGAGCCCCAGCGCTGGTTTTCAGCGACATTAGCTTATTGATCTTTCTCAGTTTACCGTAGCATAATCAGCCTATGATGTTCCCACTGCTGGGATACAGGCCTCATCTCGGTGATAGGGACCAATACCTGCTGAATTAATAAAATACCTATAATATTATAATCACAATTCTTTTATTATTTTGATTTAACAAATCACCTGTAAACGAAGTGTACCTATTGTAAAAGATAAAAATAATTCCGAACAATGTATGAACAATTTTAATTCTTTAAGTGCAAATAATTTGCCATACTTTATTGGAGTACCATAAACCTGTTCTATAAACAACATTCGACTTAAAATATTAACATAACGTCGTTAAAGTTAACGAGTCTATTGGAATAAAATTAAAATACGCGATTTATTTTCTGGAATTAAAACAAAAAAAGTAAAAAAGCGGTCAAGTGCAAGTCGGATTCAAACACGAAAGGGTTCCGTAGCGGTACAATATTTTAACACGAAATATTTCTTTTTTTAAATGTTTCTTGTATATGGGGACCCCCTTTAACGTTTAACTTTATTTTATTTTTATTATTTGTTATTAAAGCTACCATAGTACCTAGTAGTAACTTCAATTGTTAGAACGATACAGCCCTGTGAGTCTGTGACAGACAGACGGACGGACAGCGGAGCCTTAGTAATAGGGTCTCGATGGCAAATGACCCTTTGGCAACGGAACCCTAAAAATACCATAATTGGCTGCTGACCAGTGTAAACAAACGTGGTCTAAGTTATAATTGCAATTAGTTTTAATATTTTGAGAGAATGCAGTTTTTATTTAAACTAGAATGCTTTGTCTTTAGTCATTGTTTTTCCAAACGTTGCAGGCATACCACAGACTAGACTGTATTTTAGAAACCGTACAACTATACTTAAAATAATTATTAAGTATATAGAGGTTAATGAGGTTGAATGTAGGGCTATAACTTCGAAACTACTGATTCAATTCAGAAAATTCTGTCACTAATGGGAAGCTACAAATGCCGAGTATCCAAAGGATATAATTATGTTAAAAGTGGTGTTAAATGTGAACAGAAGCTCAGGGCCGGATTTAAAGGTGTGGAGGTCCTGGGGCAACCAAGAAGTGGAGGCCCCTAAACTTTTATGGAAAAGACGAAAAAAAAAGGTTTAATTCGGCTATCGGTATCACAGTAATTCAACGTATCATATTTAAGACCCCGGACATGAAAGAACATTAAAAATACACATATTGAAAGAACATTAAAAATATACATATTGTGGAGGCCCGTATTTTTTGGGGGCCGGGCGGCCATGGCCGCTGTTACCCCGCCTTAAATCCGGCCCTGCAGAAGCTAGTACTTAATATAATGGTTTAACTTATATTTAGATTGATTTCGATTCTACTCACTGAACAACATAATATTTATAACACCAGCAATGAAATAGCATTTCCAATACCGTGAAAGGAAAGTTATGCTTACAATTCTAAGGCTTGTCTGCAATTTAAATGACAGTACCTATTGAGACTAGCCTTTGAGTATATAACCTATCATAACAAGGGTATAAATTAGGCTAATATTCTCTCCAATATTTATAGAAAGCTAAAGAGTTTCAATAACCGAACCATTAACGTCAATCTGCAATATTATTTTATGCATTTAGCCCTTAAATCATTGACTATATTGAAGGCGATAATCACTAACACTGATAAAGGTAACTTTGTAATATTTAATATCCCCAGAGGTGTCTTTATCGACAATAATTTAGCATACTTACTAAATAATGGCGAATTTTCAATTATCATTATCAATTTAACGAACTAAGGAGACAGCTATTGGTAGGAAATTATCTGATAAACCCTTTCAACTGACAGTCTATTGGCAGGACTATCATGAGAGTCGTGGTTGAGTTTTACTATCTACTGTGGAATTGAAGGTCACAGAACAGATAGTAAAATTCAACTAGTAGTCTACGACTTACTATATATTATGTGACCTTTTCAGGGTTGGATCTTTATCTTTATTAAGGTTAATTCACACAGAAAGCGAACCTCAAGTAAAATCTTGCAATGTGATAAGTGTACGTTACTAAATGCGAAATTGAGTTTGTTTGTTACTCTTTCACGCTAAAACGGCTGAAAGAATTTAGATGAAATTTGGCACATGGATAGACCATGACCTGGAATAGGATACTTTTTATTCCGATATTCTCACGGGATCGAGACACGCGGGTGAAACCGCGGGGCGCAGCTAGTAAGGTATATAACTCTTGTTTACACGATTAGTAATACAAGATCTTTCAGTTAGAATAATGTCATCTCTTGTGACGAAAGCCATGTTGAGATTTGGAAGTTATTAAATTAAATATCGCCCTAGGTAGTACCATAATATTTTAGCCTATGTAAATAAATATTAGTAAGCATTGCAATCGTTACCCTATGGCTGTTCTGTAGTGTCTAAACAACAGTGTTGTCATTCAAGGAAATTAATAACGATATTAACAAAACGTAGGTATTTATTTAAAGCTTAGGTTGACCTTGAACGTACAAAAGTATCGGAAAAACAAAAGATAATTTATATCGAAAATAAGCCTTTGTAGAGCGCAGCACTCAACGCACACAAAACCACATAATATCACATGATATATATCTAATCTAAATATTCTGCAGAACTGAGAAAATCTACAGTGGCAAGTAAAATTCTAAGCCTCGCGCTACACATGCATAAATCCAATTCATAGTACCAACTAATTACTAGTTATTACGCCGACGACTTCGTCCCAGACTGTTCTACTTGAAGTTATATCAGATCATATCCTCAATATGTTTCGAGTTCACCCCTATAAGGAACTTCCACCATTCATATAAATCAGATACCTCCAACATTTATGACTATAATATATTTGCTCGCGCCGCCTTCAGTGTGTTGAGAGCTTCGAGAACCAGCAAGAGTAACCAAAGAGTTCTCGATAAGGAAACAGAATCCAATAACAATTAAACGGTGCTCATTGCGCCTGCGCAGCCTCAAGTGTCATTTATCTCAGTATACGTCGGAGATCACTTGCTGCACTAGTTAAGAAATATTGTTATTAAATAAATATTGCTTTATGTAGCGCATGCTTTCTTAGGGGATGCCTTAGGCGCTGAGATATCTCTTGAGCCGTATGGTCGTTACAATCAGTTAACAGTACTTAGATCTATAGTCATTTAAATTATAACGGTTGTATAATAAAATTTAAAAGCTCGCGGTGGGCTCTGCTAGTGAGATAATAACTATATCCTAACTGATATTATAAATGCGAAAGTGAGTTTGTTTGTTCGTTACGCTTTCACGCTATAACGGCTGAACGGATTTAGATAAAATTTGGCACATGGGTAGACCGTTACCTGGAATAGGACATAGGATACTTTTTATCTCGATATTCACACAGGATCGAGACTTAGGCGCAGCGTAACAAACAAAATCACTTTCGCATTTATAATATTAGTTAGGATAAGTATGGATTGGTAATTTATCCCGTGGAATTGTGGAGAAAAGTTAAGAGTAATAAAAACACAAAGGTAAGGGCAGTTCAAATCGTAAAGCTATACGGAAGACAGCCTTCACCGGACCGTTACGTACTGAGCTCAGTAGTCATCTCATTCATCACTATAATCATAAACCATTGACACGTCTAGAGATATGACGTAGTGTTTACACAGCGAGCGAATCCGCGAATAAAGCATAATGCTACAACAGATGATAGGGGCCGTATATAATCAGTGCAAAGCAACACGGAAGCCATTGCAGCCTCCGGGCTTGTCATTAACACGCAGTAGGCTCTACATGGTAGTAATTTTGAAGATCACCGTAATCATAAATCTTTTGACACTTTTAATGTGTGTAGTAACTAGTATTTTGTTGGTAAAGACATGTTAATACGAATGCAGTATACCTACAACTATTCACAAGTACTTGCAAAGGTTTTATGAATGAATTTATCACTGACTGGCAAGTCGCCAGCGGCATAGCATTTTGTGTAAACGAGAGATAACTCATTCAGTGATCCTCCAATGAAAAGGCATATGGTGAGGTCATACATAGATGATTTAATTTTAATATTTGAATTCTAGCTAGGAATTTCGTTATGTTTCAGTTTTCAACATACACCGAATAAAAAGAGTTAAAGAAAGATTTTTAATCACCAAATTACCATCTTCCTGCCCTTGTCCCATGTTACTTGGGGTCGGTGCAACACGTTTTCTTCTTCCATTCTCCCCTGTCAACAGTCACGCTATCATTCACTCCCTTCTCTTTCTTACCCTCACACAATCCATCCATCTTTTCTTTGGCCTACCTCTCCCCCTCAATCCATCAACATTTTAAATCACCAAATCTCCCTCAAAATAAAACTGCATATTATGTTCCGGTAACATTTTCCTATTCGATTTTCGCTACCTCTCAAGTCCGTTCAGAGTTCGTGATCGCGAGTAGAATAAGATCTCCGGTAAAACTAAGATGTTAGACGTCTATTAACGTCAATTTAAGGTTTGGTATACAGTCTACCTTCACTTGTTACCTTAATCGTTCCCGTTTCTAGCCTCAAAGGCGCTTAGCTCTGAAATGATTTTGAATTCAATAGCCTCAATGCGTCCTGGTTAGGAACGGTACTCTTAAGTATAATACCGTTCCGTAATGAATTATTTGAACATACCTCAGTTTATACATTCTAGGTTTTCGTGTCTCATTGTGATACGGCAATTCATTATGTTTAATTCGTATATTCGGATACGTTATTGTTTAATGGAATACATTGGTACCTACATTGTTAAGATGACGGCTATTATATTATTATTATATAAAACTGTGTAAAGTATACATAAACAAATATATGTTCATTCATATAATTCCAGGGAATTTTCATGCTAACGGTATGTAAAGAAATCTATCATTACCTGACTTGCTTTTTACCTGCTCATGCTTCAGGTAGCAAAAATACAGGAACACAAACAATTCGTGCCTTTAATTCAGCATACAACAGCACAGTTTTTTATTCTTTAATTATATTCCATCAATACATAAACAAAGCGGTAATCTATCGTGCAAACGAGGCGCCTTATTTACATATAAGGCAGTAAAAAGTCAAGTTGATCGCATTAAAGAGTTCATCAGAATTTCTAATACTCTGGTTTAATGCAAATTTTTTCATTGTCAAGATTTGCACGTAAAGACTGAAAGCAGGACTGGAGAATCTATGATCTGGATGCATATAATTATGGGTGCTTAGTCGAGTTTTACTGCTAATATTATTCTGTGAGATCTGGCAACATTGTCGGTTCACGTGTCTTCGGGAACTTGTCTTACTTAATTGATTATGAAATATTTGGTGGTGGATGATTCGATTTGAATTCTTTGTTATTGCATTTTTATTATAGAGGCTATATAAATAGTTAACTACATATATTGGGGTTTATTTAGTAGTTCAGTTAAGAGACTTCTAACGTCAGAAATGTATCGCTAATCACTAATTCACTTTCACGGCAATCGCTTTTAAAATAATAAGACATGGGTGTCTTATTATTTTAAAAGTGATCACCGCGCGGACACATTGCATATTATTATGTCACATTTTCGGAAAACGCCCTCAGTAGGCGCGACCCCGCGTCTGAACGGGTGGTCGCGAGCTGAATTGAACAAGAAGTGACATATGAGCGCGATGATCACGAATTCGCGCGACGATCGCTTTTAAATAGAACACGGTCAAAGGGGCTTGTGTTTTAAAACGTTTCAGGATTCGGGTTCCAGCAAGATCAGTTACTTTTAAAATTAATTTTGTGTGCGAGAAAACCCCCATTTCCTAGTCGTGAATCATACAGGTACTTAGTAGTAGGTAATTTGATCTTCAGCTATTAAAGTAAAACGACTTATCCACCACGAGCTCCAAGTGATAGTTATCGTTATCTCGTCATTAAAATCATGTTTAAGTCACGATTATCATAAAATGAAATAGCTAATTGCTGTGATGTTGCTATTTTCATATTTTCCAGTTTTCTGAACAAATTGCAAGAAGTAGTGATAATGAACCTGTGAGACAAGACTCGCAGGGGAGTGCAGGAAGTGTTTGGAAATATTCGCGATTTCTTTTCATAAATAATGATGTAGATAGAAACGAGATAAGATAAACAATCTAGCTGATAAATTATCTTAATTAACCAATATATTTATTTAATTAAGAACCAATAATCCGATCTCTCGGATAGTGAACAATGAATTTATATTTTTTTAACTCGAATATATTCACTTAACATTTTAATATTCTATTTTTTTTTTTTTGCAAATGGCTACATTAACGGTATCAGCTCATTTGAGTTGTCACGAGTCACTTCAAAAACAATTTGAGGTTCAAGTGGTCCTCCATGTATTATTTCGTACTTGTAATTGTTTGTACACACGCAAACAAAGTGGGAAGTATTTGCTTTACACTTCATTCCATGTCGGCTTTTGTACTACTTTACAACTAATGTTTTTGTCCGAGTACCGTAATGTGCGATGTTAAACAGTTTATTGCTGTAGTTGTTTCTTTAAACAGATGTATTTCGGTATTAGAGCTGACGGTGGCTGTTAAGTAGGGATGCAAGAAGTGTCAAAAAGTATCGATATATATCGTATCGATATTTCCAAAAAAAATTGATACTTTATTCGTTTTTTATTTATTTTAACACCAAACTAGGAAAAAAAAGTATGCTTTTTACGGCTCTGAATTCCAGCGGTTTTAGTCAGTGGCGACAGCGGTATTGCTATTGCAAATATAATTATAGATTTTGATACATTTTCGATACTTGATATTTTATATCGATACATCGATATATCCAAATAATAAATATCGCCTAAAAATATCGATATATCGAACAAAAAATATCGATATTTTGATATATCGATATTTTTCTGCAAGCCTACTGTTAAGTGGCTATGTTAAGAACACGGTGACCGATGAATTCTCCATACAAACGTAATACCAAAATCATTTGCAATTTGAGAATATTTCCACCATATTGTGTTGTTATTCGGATTGAGACAGTATTTATATAGGCTTCTAAATCCTTTTTTTTTTCAAAAACCTACCTAAAGTAAAGTTATAGCGAATTGAATTTCGAACATTTTTACAGCGTAAATGACATGTTTTCATACTGTTTTTTCTGTATTATAAACAACAATATTTGTAATATTGTTTCAGCAGAAGCACAGCCTATATTATCAAGTTACAAATTATCGATAAAGAATTGGAAAAAAATTAGGTTTTCATTAATCATTTTTGGTATTACGGAACACATCCAAATTTCTCATAAAAATTCAATAGAATTCTATTCGCTTCACGCGTGTCAATGTGTGCGTGGTCGTGGTAGCTGTCTGTATCGCTCCGACAGGCACATTAGCGTAACGTGCCTCTACTACACGCGGGGTTTGTGTGGGATTCTTTCGGGGTGTTTCTTATCTTATCAGTGAAGTTTTGTTTTATTTACGGACTTGGAATATTTCTTACGATTTTGATTTGGTTGAAGACATGAACTCTGGACGTTGGGATTTGGGATGTACTTACTTATCTCACAGTAAGTATTACCCAATGATATAGGTACCTATTATAACGTTATAGGTACCTCTTTAGCTACTAATTGTTTACTTATAAACTCAGCCTAAGAAAATAAAGACATTTTTGAAGTGAAAACTTCTTTAGGCGCGTTGAGCACTTTTTGGGTGAACAAAAATCATGGAACTCGCGTCATCGTCACCGCCAGTGCCCGTCCACACGACGCCACGACAGCGCCGCCGCCGCGCCTCTAAACTGTTGACACGGCACCACAGCCACGCCGCGACCGCGCCGCACCATTCCACTTGATCGCCGGCTGCTTGCAAAAGTGCAAGCTACCGGCAGCGGCGCGGCGACAGTGCGGCGGGCGGCAGTGCGCCACCGCCGCACGGCATAATTATATCAAGAACTCAATACTTGACAGTGATGTTTGTCCAGCGTACCCGGGGAAGGGTGATTTGTTTGGACAAGTGCGGCTTTATGGCCTCGGCCTCGGTACGGTTTTTGATCGAACTTTTTTGTGAAATTCCTATTACATAGTATACATACATTACATTGATAAAACTAAAACGAAAAGTTCAAAGTCGTTGAAGTTTATATACACTTTTAGTGCCAAGCACCCGGCTCGCAGGTAGAACATAAGGTAACAAGCCAAATCCTATAAATCTGCGTGTTTTGTGTGGATCTTTGAGACTACATTATGTATTCTGATAATTGTATTTTTTGTAAATAATTCGTTCAGTCGATAATTAACCCTACACGACTTCATCACGATTCGACTTATATTGTTTAAATTATGGATTATCATTATCTCTGAAGTAAGAACCTAAACAAAAGTTTTGTCTTTTACTAATAGGTACTTTGCTAATGTACACTTTTATTATTTGACTTGTATTCAGTTTTTCCTAATCACAATATTTAAAGTTTAGTAGGTAAAAGAAATAAGTAAGTACCTACTTACTGAAATAACAAAGAAAAGCCTTAGTTTTTTAAAGTTGAGGCCACCCACCCTAAAGAAAATAAATAAACTTGTACAGGCTTTAAATAAAGACAATAATAATAAGTATAAACATTTATAATATTAGTAGGATTAGTGATATGTATATATATACATAATATCACTAATCCTACTAATATTATAAGTATGAAAAATGAAATAAAGAAAATAATAATAAATATATCCTAATCCTAATAATTTATAATTACGCGCCGTGGGTGGTCAACTTTAGCGCCGCCCGTTCGTCTGTCGATTTCCAAGGCCACTCTCGATAACGATGCATAGGTACACACGGCTACACATCAAGCTATACATTTCCAGTATAAGCTGACCTCGCATTGTACGGAAATCCTATACAATGCGAGATCAGCATAAACTGGAAATGTATAGCTTGCTGTGTAGCCGAGTGTACTAGGTAGGTACCTTATTTGAATGAAGTACCTATCTACTTACTAGATTTTCTCTACGAGGCGTAGATCTTATATCCATACTATAATATTATAAACTCGAAAGTAACTCTGTCTGTCTGTCTGTCTGTATGTTACCTTTTCGCGCCCAAACCACTGAACGGATTACGATAAAATTTGGCAAGGACATAGATGGCCGCCCGGGGAAGGACATAGGTTACTTTTTATCACGCGGTTGACGCCGCGGGCGGATGCTAGTATAAACATTTATAATATTAGTAGGATTAGTGATATGTATATATATACATAATATCACTAATCCTACTAATATTATAAATGTGAAAGTTTGTGTGTTTGTTACCCAATCACGTAAAAACGGCTGAATGGATTTGGATGAAAGGCAAACAGATAGTTTATAACCTGGATTAACACATAGGATAGTTTTTATCCCGATATTCCCACGGGATCGAGACTTACGCGGGTGAAACCGCGGGGCGCAGCTAGTAGATATATAAAACTCGTGTCACAGTGTTAGTTGCCATACTCCTCCGAAACGGCTTGACCGATTGTTATGAAATTTTATATGTATATTCGGTGGGTCTAAGAATCGGTCGTAATCTATTTTTCATACCCCTAAGTGGTAGGTAGGCTAGGTAGGTAGGTAGGGTAGGCAGGTACTTAGTGCTACCCGTGCGAAGCCGTAGCCGGAGCGGGCAGCTAGTAATATTATAAATTCTAAACTATTCGAAAGTGAGGTTGTTTGTTTATTTATTTGTTTGTTACTCTTTCACGCTATAACGGCTGAACGGATTTAGATGAAATTTAGCACATGAGTAGACCATTACTTGGAATAGGACATAGGATACTTTTTATCCCGATATTCTTACGGAATCAAGACTTACGCGGATGAAATCGAAGGGTGCAGATAGTAATCTAATATCTTGAGATATTGACATGGTAAAGAAATTTCCAAAAAACGCATTACTAGTCTATACATTCAATAACGATTCCCCAAATTAGTCAACAAAAATATAGCAAATAATGAACATACCTAATTATTAATAATAAATATAAAAGCCGATTGAACGACTCGATAAGAATGAATGGCAAATAATAATATCTACTTATCTCTTATCTCACCACGCACACATACACGGCGGCGCACCGAACGAAGTTTGCACGAACTCCAAACTGTAGTTGAGAGCATCATACGGTGGCCCCTTAAAGGATTATTAGCCGTAGATTGGATATTGTGTCCGACTCCCGCGGCGTTCGTAGGCAATTGATACATAATTTACAGTTAAGTAATTGTACACACAATATTGTTATGTTAGGCTATTTCATTGCAGCTTTCCTATTTCAGAGTACCATTTGTGGACAACATTCTTGGGGGTTTTATTAAACATGTCTCTTAAAGACTTTGTTATATACTTAAATCAACCTGAAATATGTCTAAATATTACCTTTGGCTATAAATATTCAATCTGCCGCTACTACAGTGGGTCTTTACTTTTTTAATTAGACAATCGAGAGAACTTTTGTGAACTGTTATTCTTTGATCTACATTCGTCGCCAAAACTCCATTGCAAACGCAGCTCGCACTTCACATATTTTTTTGCAACAAAAAGGAATACCGAGTGATGTGTCCGACATTATTCGAAATGTAGATATTATTATTGACATGCAAATAGAAGCCGGTCTCGGCTACAGAATAATTGTTTGATACGAAGACGCAGCAAAAACGCATCGATCATGCTAATAGAGCTGTTCGAATAAACTTTTAATGTTTTAGATACGATTGCATGATTAGTTTAATTAATTAAATGCGATTTTTATGGTTGTATTAATGACGTTAGTGTTATCGTCAGTTGGATTTATTTTTAAAGATTTGTATTTTATTAATTTTTTTTTTGTTTCTGATGAACTATGTGGAGTAATGTGAGTTCCCTTGTTGATGTAGTTGTTTGTTTGTTTAGATTGTGCATTCTTATTTATTTAATAAGTATCATTATTTATAAATGATTCACCAAAATGTCATTATTCAAGAGCAATTCTCGGGAACCGGAAACCAAAGGAATTATGTATGACACCATAAAGTGCAATTTCACATTTCATTTGTCATAAATAAATTTAAATCGACTATTTCCTCTCACTGAAAACGGTACAAAATCAGGTAAAGAAAACACCTCATACATACCTAATATCTTAGATTGCTTTCGAAATTCCTTGCAAATAGGATCAGTGGAACTTAGAATTGAATGCACCAACTCGTTGGAAACGAAACCTCGTCAGAATATCGGGAGTCGATCGCTTGTCGCTTGTCAGAGGCCAGACAATCGCTCGATTCTGAGCTTGTTCCGATTCAGCCCCGTTCATTCTGTCTGCTTTTTAGACTACAGGTATCTAAAGTCTGCTCTGAAAGTACCTGATGAAAGTGCAAGCAAACCCTGTTGAGGTTAAATTCACGCAATCACTCACTTAAGGGAATTAGTAATAAATTAATCTATACGTATTTATAAGGTTTCTATTTTATATCTTACGGCTTTTTCCAATAATTTATTAAATAAAATTATTAAATTGTAATAAAAAAAATCTACGTAAATTGAGATTGATTTAAAATTTAAACTTCTGGTAAAAGTATTCAAATAATCAAATTAAAGCACTCAATTTGTAAGTGGCACTGCAAATTGGTATCCGGAAGTACTTTTTCTGATCCATTTGTTTACATTTCATTACATACTTTTGGAACAGACTATACCTGCAGTTTTCAGAGTGCTGTATCTTATAATAATAGCCATTGTTTATTTTTTCTTAAAAAGGTGTTGAAAGCACTAGGTTAAAGCTTTACAAACAATTTCTGAGTTTAAAATTGAATGGTAGCTGTTAAAATATGTGGGAATCGTGACACAATAAGATTAGTTAAAGATAACAATGGTTACAAAAACTGCGAAAGTGTCGACTAGACAGAAATATGGAATTTTCTATAGAATCTTTGCTATTCTTCAAACATCATTTTATAAAATTTATTTAAAAATAGAAAATTCTACTGTCAATCAAAATCTGCCTAGCCTTTTCCCAATTATGTTGGGGTCGGGTTCCAGTCTAACCGCATGCAACAAAGAAAAAACGACTTAAGAAAAAAAAGAAAAGAAAACACTACTTTATAGTGTACAATATAATATTTCAAAGTTATTTTCTGTTTTTTTTTGTGTGTGTGAATATTATGTGCCATAACCTGGGTCAGATAAATGTATTAAATGTTTCTTACTTATGTTCATTATAGGTTGCACTTGCACTACGTAATATTTCAAAGAATAGGACAGTTTCTGTAAATTATGTTAAAATATTACGAAGTTTGACTTATAATGCGGTTTTCTTGCGTGGTCATAAATTATATATTTTATAATGGTGCAATAGTAAAAAAGGGAAGCGCGAATTATACAAAACAAAAGCACAAAAAAGCTACAAAAGCTATTCCATTTTCAAACGGCTCAGGCGGCAAAAATATTTAATTTTCGATTTCACGCCGATTATGCAAACGGTTCAGTTGCTTGCAATAAATTATAATTATTTTGAGGCCACAATTATAAGGTAGCTTGGTTTGAAATTGATCAGCGATTCGAATTTTGAATTTCGTTTGGATTATCAATCTAGCAAGAATCACTTTGACGTACATGCGAATTTTTACCTATATAGTCGTAGCTTGGAAGTGCGTATACCTACTGCATTAAATTAAACAAAATGTGACAATTTGTAAATTTTCCGAAACGTGAAACATGAAAATGACTCGTGTAAGGCCATAATTTTAAGAAATACTTCGCTGTCAGTTATTCAATAAACATACGGAACTGTACAGTCGCACACTTGTCTGTTTATCAACAAGACGTCTCCCTGTAACAGTACAGTGGCCAGTTATGGTCGCAACTGCAAAATATTCTGTACCACTTTGTTGTAAAGTAAAATCGACGCTGTTGTGAATAAATTCATACCGTATGCGTCCCTGTTTCTTTAAGCCTTTATTGTTATTGTTATTGTAAGTCAGCAGTTTGTAAGTGTAAGTAGTATGCAGGAAAATTGTATGTTTGTTTGTGGCTTATTGATGACTCGCACGAATTTTCTCTCCCGAAAACGGGTGAATCGACACTTTTCAATCATATAAATTTTTCTTGAGGCAATTCACACGAACTTTATTTATTTGTTGGCGAATCGAAAACTCCAGCAATCGATTCGCCTACAAATATATAAACACGTCAAGAAAAAATAATATTATTTAAAAGTGTCGATTCTCCCGTTTTCGGGATAGAAAATTCGTGCGAGTCATCAATAAGCCTTGTAAGGATTTTACATAGAAATTAATTATTTGGCTATATTGAACGCTGTCGCTATTGGAAAGCTTTATAGTTTAGTTATCTTAGTTTCCATGAGAGAGTAATGTCCGGATAAGATCACTATTGACTTTATAGTTCAATAAATAAGAGTGAAAGTGCGCCATCAAGTTTATCACTTCATAGTCAATCTAGGTACCTATTACGTCTTTAAACTTTCCGATTATTGGTTCAGACTTTTTTTTTGCATTCATAAGCAGGCATGCCTCTGGCCTCATCATTCTAAGCAAATGGCTCTTGCAGTAATTTTTAATACGAGCTAGGTACAAAAACCGTCTGTCCGTCGTTGGTCCTGCGCCTGATCTCTCTCCGATCGTATCGGGTTGCCCTCCCATCGGACTATGAGAGTGAGGGAAGAGAGAGTGGACCTGTGTTTGCGCAAACCCTTGTGCACTATATCTAATATCTTCCGCGCCGAAGGCTAGTCTCCGTTAAGATTGGCTGCCATGGCCGAAATACGGTCTGGAGGACTATACAGTATGCAAGGGTAAACACCGTAGTCACTCAAACCATGGGTAGTTGACTTAAATATAAAAATAAATGACCCAGTAACAACAAAAAAAAACCTTATTTTCATTAAAAGATTTTAAAAAGTAAATATCCGTCACTGTCCCGATACTCATGGATACGCGCTCGAGAGAGCTGCGAAACAGCTGACTGAAGAGGGTGTAAAGTCCCGCGCGCCCCGACCGCCCCCGCCAACCGCCGCCCGCCGTGTTGAGACGCAAGTTCGTTGCCCTTGCGTATAGGGTGAAATATTCTTGTGGAAAAATGTAGATTTTCTTTACAAAAGAAAAATTGTTTTTTTCCATTGATTTTACGTTCTATAAATGAAACCAAACCACTGGTTTCAAGGATAACAGTGTTTACACTAACACCCTGTATACAAAATAATAGTTATATTCTTGTACTCGGGTAAATAATTATTTTTTTACCACTATTCATCAGAGATAAATGTTATTTGATATAGTGTACCACTCTTCATGGTGCTCAAAAAGCTAAACACGAAAAGAAAAACTATGTTACTGATGATGCATTTGTAAGTAGTTTACCTACCTGCGTACCTAATAGTTAAAATTCAGTTAGGTATGTTGGTACCGCTGTGAGCCTTAAACAGCATTATGTCATCGTTGACCAGAACCGACCGTTAACTCTTTCAACTTGCGATGAATAAACATCAAACAACAAACATTGTTGTATACTCATATGAGCACACGTTTTTGTGTGATCATGGAAATTCTCAAATGAAGCTTTTGATAAAGATGTATGAATGAATACTATGAATTGATCAAAAAGGCGTTATTTTTTTGTGAGTACAGTCGAAACAGATACGATCTTGGTCAATCAAATTGAATACGAAAATAGCACAAACAGCTGCATAATGAAAATTGTGCGCTGGTGATTACATAATTATGTGGTGCATTCGGTTTAAAGGTGGAAGCGACATAAGTCCGACTTGATTTTGAACATTATCATTTTATAGGGTTTTCCCTACTGTCTCTAATAGGTATTTAGAATTCTAAGTTAAATCAAAATTTGTTCACAAATGGGGTGTGATTTTACTCTGAGGAGTCCTATCAATTTTATATTTCAGCGAGCACTGGGTACATGAAACATTGTGCCAAATTGAAAAAGTAGAGTAGGTAGGTAGTAGTGCTAAAACGGTACAGAATGTCTAGCTAATCCGTGAAGCCGGCAAATCGCGATGACACGCCACTAACAACCGAGCAAATGGCACAATCCATAAAATAATGTACAATGACCGATTCAGAATGATTATTTATTGGCTCTTTTTAACGATATATTTTATTATTACATGGTTTAAAAGGGAATTGAAAGCAAAGTTTACATAGTAGATTTGTTCTTCTTTTTCATGTCGCTGATGCGACATGAAAAAGAGTAGCTTAAGAATATCTCCACAAATGACATTCATACACTGTTTATATTGAGTTGACAGGTATTTTGTCAAAATTTTGTAATTTGTTGGAGATCTGTAGTCTAAACTAATAAGCCTTTAACCAGGCCCCCCATTATATCACAATAGTAAAGGTTGTCAACGTGGTACAATTGGTTGAAGGTACATTTATTGTACATAGAGTATTTCATAAATATAATTATAATTACCATACTATATATATAGTAAGGTTTAAAGCGGGGCGGCATACCTTGTTCCAGATTATGCCAGCCGTCTACTTAACAGTAGGGTCTTCTAAAAATATCATAATTTACAATCCCTATGAAAATAAGGTTACCATGAAATACTTACCGGAAAATTCTCAGTGCACTTATCACGACTTGTAAAAAATCTAAACTATCCAAACAATAAAATTCTTAGTCAAAACAAATAATAGAATAATAAAATAATTTTCAATGCAAATGTTTATAGGCAGCATAAAAACCTGAATAAATCCATACTGATAGATCTAGCCGTGGCTTCTCGTGATTGATTAACATCGATTTGTATCACGTAAGTAGTTATGTCTGAGCACGCGCAGGTACATAACTGACGGGCGGCGCGTGCGCGAGAATCTTCTTACCGTTTGTTGGAACTTTTGTTCTTATGTTTAAATAATAGAATAATAGAGTATCAATGAATCTATGGAATATGGAAAGGTACCGTTCGTGTATTTTACACTTACAGCGATATGTTTTGAATTCTGCAATGTACCTACAGTTAGGATTTTCCTAATATTTGATTTCAGATTAAAAAATGTAGGGCTGCTTGTTAAAGTTCATTTCCATTAGGATGAAAAAAAAAGCCAACATAGGTATTTTATATACAAATTGTCTCTTTTTTATCGCACGATTTTCCCTGATAGTCGACATCGGCACTAATTGCCTTATAGAACAATATATGCGAATATTTTCTATACAAAGAATGAGGGCTTCCGTTGGTTCCGCTAAGGTTTTGCTATGATCCATCAATTTATACATACCCAACAGCTGCAATGGCCACACCCAGAGAAACTCAGAGATATCTGCCAGCAAAAAGACGTACAAAAACATTAAGAGGCGGTTCTAGTAGTACTGTCATCATTCCTGTGTAATGACACGTTGCGGTTTGTTGTAGTCGGTTACAAGAACTTACCACTAATATGCAACGTAATAGCCGGGACCATTGTAATTATATGCAGCATATTGTGCTTAATAACCGACTTGGCAAGTATCCAAGGGGCTATATTTTATTCGGGTGTTTTTCGTACATCATTTTACCGCCCGGTATCGACAGTCTGTCAAAAAGTACCATGAGGAAACGTATACTTCATTTGAAATAAGATTAGAAAAAATAAGCCTTTTTTACAGTCCGTTCAACCGATTTTGACTTCTATTGCGTTGGTGGCATGACAAATGGCAGCTGCAGTAGACAGCTGGTATTGTGTATTTTTTTTTGCTATTAATGCCATCCTTATACTTACGGTATAGAAGTCAAAATTGTGAACGGACTGTAAAAAGGGAGAATGCCAGGGTCTCCCACAAGACTCGGCCAAAACCGATAAAGATGAACTATATTTCTTAAAAAAGGAAAATAAATCTTGAATTTGATAGTATAATTAGTTTTCTATTTGAACACACCAAAAAAAGTTATCGTTTTTTTAAAGTTGACCACTGATACTTCTGATTTTAACGATAAAATGAAATAAACTGAAATGATTAATTCAAATAATGACTTTTAGCACATTATTCTCAGTTTCAACAGCCAAGATAGTCGTAAATGGTAGAAAAATCGGAGTCCAGAACAGTCCAGAAACAGCAATAAACAACACAAAACTCAAAAAAAATACGAAAATACTTCGTTGCTCGTAATACCACGCGGGAGAAGTCAATCTTTTTGACATTGACAAATGCCAGTTATAGTTTTTTTTTTAATAATTTTTTATTCATGACCATAGATACAAGTCTTTCAGTCGTATACATAGACCAGTTATAGTTTTACATCAAGTGATGCCAGCACTATATTTACATTAATCAGAATAAACTATTCTAAACGATATCGATAATCGAATTAAAAAATATTTTCAAGTATTACATTACTGTAAAATATATTATACTTATTCAAAAATATAACTAAACGCTATTTATTAATATAATTACGAGTTACGATTTATGTAAGTAATAAATTCACTTACGTATCTTCATATTAATATTATTGTAATCGATTTCCAAGTGCAATTTCGTATCGATATTATTTCATTTTGGTATTGGTAACATTTCTAATTGAAAATGTAGATATGAAATGTGTTGTTTAAATTGAATAACTATTTAAAATTACTTTTTAACGGTGTGCTTCCACATATTTTATTTATATTGTATAATTCTTCCTATTTTTTAAAATGAATAAATTATCATTATTATAAAAAGTCTGCCGGACACTACATACAATTCGAGCCGATTCTTGGCATTGTCTTTTGTAATCTTATTTCAAATGGAGTATAGGCTTGTAAGAGATCATTGTGGTGATTTACGCTCTTTCCTTCTCTGTATGAAAAGAGGCCTATAACCTGCATACAGTGGGACAATAATAGACTGTCAATCCACTGCTTAACAACTGTCTGACGAACTTTAACTACCGTTATTAGGTACAGTCGAACAAGCTATTTGGTATACAGGCAGAAAATTTGCAACTATTTAAAAAAAATTATGAGGGTTTTCAATGGTCAACAATCCTTTTTCTCCTTAGCCATGATCTCAAAAATTTAAATTACACACACAGTAAAAACGAATTTTGGCAGTGTGGTGGAAAATGAATATATTTTGCCTGTATACCAAATAGCTTGTTCGACTGTAGCTATTATTCTTATTCATCCGTCAGGGCCTGCTTTTATTTACCTAACTGTTTTATGGGCTGTAAATCGATCTGAGCTTATTTTCCGACAGTGTTTATGAACTTCCTTATTAAACCATTTGATTAAAACATTTGTTCTCACTTCAACAAAGCTTACATTAGTACGTGAGTCTTGTTCTTAGTAAATTCGATAAACTCCTGGATTCTCACTAATGGAGATAAACCTTAGGAGTCACTTCCGTGTCTTCGGCAGGGTTGTCGCGAACGCGAAACTTGTTTGCAATTAAAACTCGGGAAAATTGAATTTATTAGAGATGCACGTCTGTCCTTTCTTGGATCAGATATCGATTGGAAGTATTGAGTTCGAATCCCGCAAAGGCGTCGAGAAACTGGATTAGCGCAAATAATTATTTAGGTCCAGTAAATGTATTACCCTGTGATAACATTACTTCGATCATTGAAACATACGCTTTATTTTTACACTGACATAATGTTTCTGTCACATCTATTTTCTACTAACTAGTTTTTTTAATAGTTGACAGCAGCGTAAAACTTAGTTGTTATTTTTTGTAAAAATAACGCCTTCAAGGCATCATTAGCGGCCATTTTGCAAATTACTCGCTTGGTGTTTCGATATTACTTTTTAAATCACTTACAGCCCTTTTAACGTAGTGGATGCGCAGGCGCGTAAAAAATTGCGAGTGTTGAGTACACACGTGCGACGTACATCGATCGATGCAATTAAGTATATCGAATCCGTTAAATGCGATCGGTGGAATTACGTCGTGTAGAATTTTAGGTGCAGTATGGTATACTGCAACCAGGGAATTACCAAACCTTATTTTAACATTTTATTTACCACGGATCTTCTTGATTATAAGGGAATTATATTACCGTTTTATGAACTCTCAACTAAACTATGGACTGCTCAGCTTAAAGCTCTTCATAGTTGTCCAGTAATTCAATGATTTTTGTTGATGATCTTTTTGCGATTCAAATGTAACTCTTTTTGTTCGTTCTCTTTTAGTGAGAACAGAGCGTAAATAATATTTGATTATTCACTAGGGGATAAAGCAGTGTCTTAATGTCACGGGCGCTATTTTGAATCCCGAATGAATCCCCAACAAAGGATTCTTCTTCTATTCTACACTAGCTGATGCCCGCGGCTTCGCCCGCGTAGATGTCGATTATTATATACTAACACCTTCTTCGACAACCACTCTAACTAGTAATGAAAACAGCATGAAAATCGGTGCAGTAGTTTTTGAGTTTATCGCGAACAGGACGACTGACAGACGCGGCGGAGGACTTGGTTTTATAATATCTAAGGATATAATTTGACATTAGCGAGCAGGTGCTGTAAAAATATTATCCATGTTTTATAACCACTAACCAAGCTTGGGATCACTACGTATACCTTATCCCTTATCTTGTGGTTTTACATAGAAAATAAAGGAATAACATTCAGTACGCCTTTGCGATGTCCAACGTATAGAAATTTCTAATAATAATATACCAACTCTATAATAAAATGAATACATTAGTATCGAGAAAAAAGTTTATATAATAGATAATAATTAAAAAGCGTGACCATGAACATAGCATAAGCATTTATTATTACTTTTATTAATGAACATGTTCATTTATATTATAATTTATTTACATTATTATTTTATACCAGCTGCCAATCCGGTAGCAACTTTTCCAGGCGGTGAATTAACATTTAGAACATCTTAGGGTTCCGTACGTCCGAATGAAAAAACGGAACCCTTATAGGATCACCCGTGATCTCTGTCTGTCTGTTTAACAGAAGAGCTGAGGGGCAATTCTCTTACTTATAAAACCTTCACATTCAAGTCGCAATCTGTAAAACTTGTCAAAAATGTTGGTAAATTAATGTTTTTTTTGACAGATTGCGAATGAGATGCGAATGTGAACGTTCGCTTAAAAATAAGGGAATATAATTAAATAAATAGTTATGTAAACGTATATGTGCCAAATACGTAAATATTTAATTTTGTATAACTAATCTCCGCAAAGTTGTTATGGCTTCTCTCATTAAATAATAATAAAATAATAATTTTTCAAGCGATATTCCAATAGGTGCTAAAAGTGCACAAAAACAAAAAACTCCGACTCTCTACGGCAATTATTCATCATGAAACAACAAACAAATAAAAACTAAAACTACAAACATAACAAAAGAAATACAACATAAAAGAAATGATATGAACATGTAACATTAAGTGCAGACAGGCGGTTACTTGTCCGTGTAGGATTACACGGTCGGCGCGGGCGCAGGCAACAAACAAATTACGCTAAGACACCACGCATTGAAAGCTATTCACGCCTAGGGTTACCATTTCGAAATTTAAAAGTCTTGATAAAAAGCCGGACATTTTTAAGAAAGTCCGAACATTTTAATTTCTCTCAATTAATTTACATTACTGCGCCTCGTAAGTCTAGTGGACGCAAGCGCTACCGCTGAGCATGAGGACCTGAGTTCAATTCCCAGGTCGGGCAAAGTGTTATTGGGTTTTCCATCTATATTTCCTTAGTAGCAACCCGGACCTTGTATTTGTACCTGGTTGATGGCAATAGGCTCGCCCCCTATTACATGGGACTTCAGTACCTATAACTGGAGAATGTGGGTGTACTTCAGGTACACCTCTGCCTAATCCTTCGGGGAATACAGGCGTGACATTATTATGTATTTATATTAATTAATATTATATTTAAAAAAAAAACATTCCCCTTTTTCGAAAAGTCCGAGCGAAGTCCAGACGGCACGGCCTAAAAGCGGGTTTTGTCCGGACAAATCCAGACGGTTGGTAACCCCGTTCACGCCTCGAGGAACATCTTCCAGTTTATGGGCTACTGAGTTGTGATCAGTGGGTCTATAGCCGTGCATTTGATTGAATATGTTGTTAGGAGTGTTAGATGCCGTGTTTTAGCTGTGCTGCGCTACTGGAGGTTGGACGGTTTCTTACTTACGGATATCACTGCGAAAACCTTCATCCAAATAAACACTTTTACTTAGAAGCAGGTTACGACTAACTTCTACCGACTCTACATAGCTTCATGGTGGAGAAAGGAAAATGTCAGTATCTCCTTTCGAACACACCGTATTACGCCTTCGTTCGCTACGTCCCTGGTTGATAAAAACAACGTATGCGCATCGATCATTAATAAATCTTTATTGGTCATCATGCGTATGCAGTAGTTATTTACTATGACATACCACACATTGAAACCTTTTCACGCCTCGATGTGCCTCTCCATGGAGTTTACCGTTTATAATAGATGTTGATCAGATGTATGACCGAGTGTGAGTTGAGTTATGTTAATGTTAGCATTCCGGAATGAATGTTAGGTGTGTTTTATTCGCTAATCGGTGTTAGATGTTCTTATAGAAGACCTTTGAAAGATAGTGTTGCTTATGAAGGGCTGGATAATTACTTACGTTTGAGAAAGATTGCCTTATCACACGGTCACACGGCCCGATTTCAGTTGAACAACTTTCGATAAACAACAAAAAATACTTCGAAATTGAATTTCAATTTGATTGAAAGTCAGACTACTTCCGACGGTTCAAATCACTTTCGGCTTAGCAGATGATCAACTAAAATCGAACCGTGTGAACCCGGTATTAAAGTTGGATTTCCAATTGAGTATGTTAGAAAAAAGTTAAAGCAGGTTTAGTTGCATCTGTTACAAGTGCTTTTCTTAAAAATGGATAATATAAACAAAGATTTTATTTTTTATTTTTATTTTTTAAACTTAATGCACAAGTAAAAACTACTGTACAAAGGCGGACTTAATGCCTGAGGCATTTTCTACCAGTCAACCTTAACCAAAGATGGGAGGAAAGTAGGATCACCTGCTGCACCACAGCACCTATTACTTACATATTTTATGTTCTATTAAAAAAAAAAACACCTTCAACAAATTATTTCACACAAACACCGTAAGGCACCTGTAAAGAAAAATCAACCAACAAACGATCTTATCGCTCATAAAAGTAATACAGGCTATTACGATCGTCGTTAGAATCATGCGCATGCGCCGGTCCCGGCCGCCGCAGGCATCCCGGCCGATTTGCGGGCCCCGGCAAGTCCTGCGGGATATTTACCGTTCGCATTCCGTACGCCGCATAGGTGAGACACGCGGGCCATCAGCGACGCGGATGGCAGATATAATTGGCGGTTAAAATATTTGGTTTGAAGATGGTCTAGTTGTTAAAGAATGCTGTATTTAACTGCGACCTGCAAGAAAAGTAAAAATTACATTACCTACTAAAGGCAAAGACAATCGTGTGAGACGACCGTCTTAAAAGGGAGACAGAAGCTGTTAATAAGTTGTTTTTATGAAACCACAACAACCGTGTCGTGTCGTGATGAAACCGGAATGCATAAGAGATATTTCTCGACGGCATGTGAAGCCAAGTCAGAGGCCCATAGGCGGCTTTAAAACTCTGACGCCATGTTACCACACGAAAAGAAGAATTTGTTGTTGCTCTCATAAAAAGATTGCCCATATCAGCTCGACTAGCTTCAGGATATCGATGTGGTACACAGTAGAGAGTTACATACAGAACCAAAGAATGTGAACTTGGCAATCTCCCTGCTAATCTGAGATATTGATATTGATCAATCAGGACCTAAGAAGTAGTCGCACGCGCAGGCTCTGTAAGCGTTTATTAATGTTCATAATTACTCTAAAACTGTCGTTATTTCCGCCCGTAATCACTTCACCGGATACGTTCGCGATACAATTTAAATTTATCGTTAGTACCTCTAGAATTATCGCTGCCATCATACATAAACTCTAATTACAAAGCTTAACGATATTATTAATTTATTCATAAAATATTGACGACGACTTGGTTTCAAGCTAACTAAGCTATGAAGTAGCCTTTAATTATAGGTTGTGTTATCTTTCAGGCATTTTCTTCTTGTTTACGTCACTAGATAAGGATCTTAGGTATAGGTTTATATATTGTTTATGTTTCATAAATAAATAAAAATATTATGTTTTTCTTGACAGCTTTCATGATAAATGATAAATAAACAACGATTATTCTCATAACGTAACATCTCAATAACATTTTTCTCGACCTGGGAATCGAACACATGACCTCTCGTAGCAGTAGTTCTTACGACCACTAGAACAAAGAGAGAGTAAAAAAATAAGGTACCTACGGTTATTCCCCTCACGTTAATTTTTTTATAAATTTATGATTAAGATCTTTTGCAACCATTAGTGCACTACGCAAATAAAGTTAGTAATTTGTAAAGATAATTTGTAAGACTATTTTTATTTTTAAGGTTTTTAGTCATATTACAGTAAAATTTTACGTTAAATTCAGTTTATAATAAATTCAGTTCCCAAATTTGTTTTTAATTGCGTTTAGGAAACAGTGCAGAAAGTAATCGGGCTGTTAACTAATCCACAGTTAACTGAGTTAACGCTTACACCCCAGTGATTCGAATAATTGCAAAAAATATTATATTTAATAGACAACCTTTTAAACAAAACTAATCCGTATTTGAAAACAAATACAACATATAATACTTCGCAAATCTTAAAACATTTTTTGTAACATAAATGCATGCATTATAAAGAAATTCTTTTTATTACATAAACATTATAAAAAGTACGAATAGAAAAAAAGCGTGTTAAAAATAGTGAATTTTTACACTGGAGATTATTTTACTGTTAACATCAATCATAAAGTCATTTTAGTGTAAAATATTCGGAAGATTGCCACACTTAGCGCAGTTATTTTCTCGTACACGGAATGAGATACATGCAGTTATATGTTTATTTGAGGAACTTGGGAATTTTATATAAAAAAGCTATGATTTGGTAACTTTCTTATGTCACGGAGTAAGCAGTGATCGGTAGGCTGCAAGTGGGACAGGAAACACTTCCACTCTTTTATTTCAAAACGTGGTAATAGTCTTGTTATTTAAGTAAAAGAAAGAAAAAAAAAGGAAAGGAAAATTGTATAATCTGCACAAACAAAACAACAGAAAGAGACAAAATAAGAAATAGGTAATACAAAAGTAGCCAAAAGCCTCGTATTCTACCAATAAAAACAAATTGACATTACTACTACAGTACATTGATTGATTGAACACCCTAATTGCGTAATACGCAATAGGGAATATGCATGTGATTCAAATATGGGTCAAATATTTTTTTTTATAAACTGTATTACTCCAGAATTATGCCTCCATCAATATTTTTGAATAAAATTTCTTTTTGAGCGAGAAATTAATTTTTAAAAAGTCCCAAAAAACTGTGGGTAATTCAAATACTAGAAAAGCGAAAACCGGATGTGACGTAACAATCCGGGATGACAATCAAAATGTCAATGTCAAGTCAATCAACAAGTGTCAAGTCAATGTCAAACGCTCCTACAAAAAGGAGTGTTTGACGTTGACTTGACAGTTGCTTGTTTGTTTTCATGGTCTGTGACGTCACCACACTAAGCGCGCCAAATGGAGGGCGTTTAAATAGCCCGGATCGGTTGGATATTAAAAAAAAAATTAAGTACTTTTTAATTGCTTTTTTGCCGTCGAATTTTTTTAAACTATTATTTGACGATGTAAACTAACGAATAAAAATATTAAAAATATACATGCATATTCCCTATTCTGGTGCTAGGTTCGATTTCCAGATCGGGCAATGAGTTATTGGGTTTTTACATCAGGAATTTCTCAGTTGCGGTTCCCGGAGTCTGAATTTGTGCCAGCCTTGCCTCCTATTACAAGGAGCTTTAAAATAACTGGCGAAATGTGGTACTATAGATGCACCGCTGCTTAACCCTTCTGGGATTACACGCGTGCTGTTATGTTATGTCTTTTATTTTTGTAATGAGAGAGTGTCTTTTGTGTAATAAAGTTGTAATGGCAGTTTGCAATGCGATGGAGTATGTTCACGTGAAAAAACCATGTAAAAAATCGTCATCTTTCTTTCAAAGTCGATAAAAAATCAATGAATCAGGTAGTGGTTATTGTTATCAATGTGAATAATTTCAAATTCCTTGGACTTGCAGTTTTTCACAATTAATTTTGCAGTTCGAATTATAAACTCATGTTCTCTGCAACTCCAACAAACGCCTTAGTAGCAGATGTTAATTATTGCACCTTGACAATAACGGCGTCTACAATCGTGACCGGTTCCACCGAGGCTAATAAGTTGGCTAGACAATGCTGCCTGAAACTAAGTGAATTCAGCGAAGAAAATCAATCATAACAGTAATGCTGAAACAAAAGCATACAGCTCGATCTCGATAGGGTTTTTAAAATATTTCAAAGAATTTCCACCGATTTCCGACACTGAAAACGTACGGTTTTTAACCGTGGAACGTGAATTAGGTTGTTTGAAAGATTAAATTAAGAATTACATGCAGAACTTTGGAACGTCTCTTTTTTCTTGAATTCCAGACATTATGTACGCTATCAAAAATATAGTAAACGGTTACTGAAAGCGACTTATGAAATATGTCTATGTATATAAATATGTTCTAATGTGTCTTTTCATAAGTTTTTAATTATATTATCATATGTGTCATACTTTATAATGACACATACATAATTGTAATTTCTTGTAAAATGATAGTTTTAAGAAAAAATATTTCGCCCTGCCGTAAGTGGGTGTATAACATATATTTCTTAAAATTTTACTATTCAAGCTTGTGACGGTACTCTTTTGTACTGCCTAATTTGGCAATGCATTTATCAGCAATTTAGTCTTCAAATTCTGACGGCTAACTATTGTATAACATGCATGTGAATGATTTCTGACCACAAAACGTTACTGACAAAGGCTTCACCGGATATGTTCAGTCAAACTGTCACTCATATACCGTGTATTCGTGTTTCTTTTTGTTATTGTAAAGCCGAAAAAAGAGAAAATAAATTAAAGAGCTTTGACATTAATCATAGTGTTTATTTTTCATTTGTTGCGTGCTGATTTACAACTTTTTTATTATGTTTTTACTAGTACTTTGCCAACGACTTTATCTGCTCGTGAATTTAAATCTCCATTTTATGGAAATCAGGGCCCATCCAACGCCTCGTAGGGAACCCCCAAGGGACCCTTTGTAGTGGAGATGTAGAAAAATTGCAACATTTCTGCCAAGGGTTTGGACTGGACGTTGTTTGATGACTCACTCTGTATAAAGGACTTTTCTTTTTCTATGTATTGATTAATAACAGCATAATAGCAAGGTGGCGCCAAAAAACTAATAGATAATCACTCTATTATTCCGGCGTATAATCGATCAAATATTAAGCGGTCATTGATTGGTACGAGTAATATCTGATTCACAATAAAAGGTTATTGATCACGATACTGTCAGAATCACGAACATCGGATGGGATCGGCTTCACCACATTAAACTGTATAAACAGCTGACGATGACGGATGATTAATGGTCATTTCTAATTGCTTCACATCAGGCACTTCCTGTAGAAAGAGTTTTCATTGTTCAACATGAGTACTTACATACATTTAAATTATGATTACGTATTTTATAATAGCTTTGAGCGAAAGTAGACGCCGAATTCGCAAAACTCATCTCACTTTTAACACGACAGGCCAAAATAGTGAGTGCTATGTTTCAGGGTTCATGTATGTACATGTTTGTCTGACTTTCTTCCCACGTAACTTCTAAACGCCTGGATGGATTCAGATGTTTATGGTATCGTTAAAATCCTTGCATTATTATCATTAAAGAAGGCATTATTTTAAACATAAAAAAATAGAAATACCTTCCCACATCCTAATCCTAACTATTCTACCTAATATTGTAAATGCGAAAGTGAGTTCGTTTGTTTGTTGCGCTTTCATACTAAAACGACTCAATGGATTTGTATGTAATTTGGTATGGAGATACTTTGAACCCTGGAGAAGTACATAGGCTACTTTTTATCGACATACCACCCGGGCGAAGCCGCGGGCGGATGCTAGTATCATATAATAAAAAGTAGCTATGGTATACTTCAGCAAAAATGATACATCGTCTTTTCGAACTACTTTTGACTAGTTACGTATTCTCGTGCAAAAAACTGTTGATAAATATTAATCAAGGATTTAATTGATCTGTTTTCATTGCCCATCGGTATCAGATTGCACACGCGACCACTAACGTCGGCAGATGGTTAGATATAAATAATTTTATAAAGTTTTTCTGTAGCTTGATCGGCATGACTTGGTCGTGTTATAAGGCCCCATACGCTATACATTGCTGCTTGCGTTTTTTTGTTACAGATTTATTACCAGTACCGATAGTGATAGTAGATACACAGTGTAAAAATACGAGGAAATAGCATTTCCTCGTATTTGTTATGATGATAATTAATTAATCCACTAGTTGGTAGCTAAAACCACACTAGTTTTTATAAAATAAATGTTCTTACTTACTTACTTACATAATCCGCTGTTAGTAAATCATAAAAGCGGTTCTGTAACAAGATCAAAATTTATGATCTCACAGTTTTAAATTACATTTTGATGCATCTAATTTCTCACGACATGCCTCTATTATTTACTACAAACGATATAAATAGCGTTACAGTTTTTATGAAGTGTCAAAGATGTTGGATGAATATTTAATAGGTCCGAGTCGGGACGTGAGATAAATATCCAAATTATGTTATTATAGTAGATAATTTATTGAGCCCTTGGAGGCTGCATTTCGAAGGTCCGTTACTCTGCTTGATAAAAGTCGATAAATCAGCATAGTTGAGTGTTGAGGGTCGGGTGCGAATGTCCCCGCCTACTGTATCGACCGGGCCACGGAACAAACAAGTGAGCCCAATTAAAATGTCACTTATATTGTGAAATATTACGGTGTAAATCATAGAAAAGTCACGAAGGTGAAATTACCTACAATCAATATTAATGAGTAGCTTTTTGTGAGCGATATTATTAACTAGTGTGAGGTGTCTGGGGCTATACATGTGCGGAATCGATAATGGATGGCATCGTTCTAGCTCACACGTTCGCACGAACAATTACAATGAATTTTATTGGCCGTGAATTTCCAGACTAAAGTATGTGACCTAGAATGTTGTAAATTGTGTCAAGATGGGAAAATACTCTAGGTATAATGTTATTCGTGCTCAATATAGAAATGTTCGTGTGCAATATGCACGTAATTATGAAATGGATACTATCAACATCTTCAAACCGTTGCTGCTTAATTAAATTCTATGAGGACAACGATTAAAATTACGATATCGAAGACACGCTAGTTAGCAGATAATTGTAATTAATCGGTAATTATTACACGCACGCGCACATTAACTTTTAAATCCACGCTAAGCGATTCATACTCCGCTCTGTTGAGATTCACCCGTCGGAGGTATCCTGAAGCCTTGTGGCCTTGAAATTTAACTGACCGAATAAAATGCGAATTAGCAAGTCGCTACCGGATTAATGACCACAATGTTTTCGTTCAAAGTCATTATAACTGCACTTGCGCGTACGCAAAAAGCGGGGAGCGTTACCACGCAGACCTCTGTGCAAAAAGTGTAACTACCAGACAAATGCAAATCCACTAATTAACATTACACTGAAATATATCACTGCGTTAGATATATCTTTGAAGTTCACACACATTTAATTGCATGGTAATTTCTCTCATTTCCATCTGATTAGCCGATTTATTCGGTTCCCTGCTAATAAGCTATTGTTAAATTGTTGTTTTCTGTTTCAGATCGCGAGATAACAGACGCAGAGAGGTGAGAGCCAGTTCACTACTTTGACTAGATACATTATTCTGAGGCGATAAAGTTTTCGAAATGAATTCAATGTAAATGCACTTGTAAACTGTTGTAAACACATTAATGCTAATGTCTTTTTACGATACCTTTTTTATTTTAGTTAAGACGAACATTAGTAGATGTAATGACTGAGATAACTAGAACATGTCTTGGATTAAGGAGTTTCTACGCTTTTAATCTCATCCATGTAACTGGAGAAACCTCGACCCCTGTCAAATAGGATGTCCTAGTTCAGGGGTCGAGAACTCATTGATGTAACGTGTACTGAAGTTTGGAAATAAATTACTATTTCTTACTATTAAATCTACGGCACAGAACATTGAATTATGGAAAGATAATAAAAGAAACGTATTTAATGGAAATGCGCAGGATTAAAGTTTTGTTAAACCAAGAAACAAATGAACGCGTTCAGCAGGGTGATTGCGCAATACACATAAAATGGCATTCGATCGCAATGCCGTTCATTTTGATATCCATTGCTTCATAGGTTAGATACATTTTCGATCAATTATTGCTCAATTGCTCTGCTGTGCTTTCCTCGCTATTTTGTAATCAAAACAAGCAATATTATTAATTCTAGCTGTACATTTTCTGTTATGCAGTATCTTCTAATTCTTTTCCTCACATTTTCGCACAGTCCATCAACCACAAAGCACATTAAAATGCCATAAGCACATGAGTACACCGCCGGCTGCCTACCAATGCATCTAGTTTTTTATTTAATACCATTACAAAATAGTAACGGTAATAGATATAATGTCGGAGCATGCAAGAAGGCGTGTAACCACTCTTTATTTTGATAAATGACTTCCAAACTTCGCTTTAAGTAATCATTTTTTGTTTGACAGTCAAAACAAACTCACGCAAGTGAGATACAGCCTTAAATCGATTAATGAGTATGTGATTATGTATGTTTTCTTAATGAGTATGACATAAGTTCTGATTTACATGAAATTTACGTAAAGATAGGAAGTCATTGTGTCTTTGCCCAACAGTGGGATGATGCAAGCTAACAGTAAAGACTAAAGATTTCAGGGTATGAATTTTATTAGATGATTAATTGAAATAAAAAACTGGAAACTGGAGGACCCAGGTAGGAAGGGGTGCCTTCAGAGGGTCACAAACGGCTAATAATAATTAAGAAGAAACTCTTATAACGACGATGATAATAATATTATAATGCTTCTCATTTTCTTGTAAGTAATCGAGTTTTATATTAACTTTTTATATTCTATAGGAAGAGTGACAAGTGATTTTCATTCATGTATAGTCAGGAACGTTCAATAAAAATCATTGAAAAATTGTCATTTTCCGCAATCGATGCCAATGCCAACATACCTCCAATAATAACATGGCTGCCTTAACTTGGACTCCCTTAACTAAGTCACAATCGTAATTATCATTAAGCGTAAGACTTGTTGTCAGACTTTCGGGTTTCTGACGATCCGTAACGACCGTGGAAGATCCACGAATGACAGCCGGGACCAACGGCTTATCGTACTTTCCGAGACACGGGGGAGTCTCAGTATATAAAGATGGGCACCCATCCACAGAACAACCCCGGCAAGAGTAGCTTAACCTGATGGATCGTGCGGCTATTATTGCTTAGCCACGAGCTCCTCACCCGCCTCGCCTAAACCCGGTAACGTAACACCAAACAATAATTTTGCCAAAACAGGTTCAAGTCAATCGTGCTGTATCAATTTATACGGATTAGTTTTTATGTCAATGTCAAAACAGTTATAATCCACGAATATATTGACCGTTGTGAACTCCGAGAGTTCGCGTAGGTTGACAAACGTCCTACAGACCTCGGATTCATAGATATTAATGATTTTATTATAATTTCTGCGAAACGTCGTTCGTTTAAGTCCATTTAGTAATTTAGAAGCTGCTGTTTGTACGTCAAGATAAGATTATTTCGGAGATAAAACGATTTAATAATTCAAGAGATTCATTATTAATACATTTATCATAATAATTTCTGCGGTGTCTCATAGTGAAGTGTAATTTTCGAGGTCACAACTTAATAATCCTATGATTTCCTTATGAAGTCTTATTTGTTGAATAAATTATAGTAAATCATTATTTATTTTCAACCGAAGTGTTTTATTATCTAAATTATTTATAGAGTAAAAGACAAAACGCTGATGTTACATTCAAATATAAAGTGGCCCATTTCTGTTAAATTGATAAAAAAAGGATTTATTTTAGTTAGTGACTGACTAAAATAAATCCTTTTTTATCAATTTTAAAATTAACTGAGTTTAAACCATCTAAATCTCAGACATAAAATAAGATTTTATATTCTTTACGAGAATTTCTAAAAGCAGGCACAAATTACTCTGTGACGATTAATAGTGGCTGTCACTAAACGGTCTCAATCTGCGCCGATTAAGCCGCGCGTAATAACCGGTGCACAAGAGTCAATTATTTCCCGCCCGAACATTGCTCGCGGACTCAAATTATACGGATAGAATCCATACTAATAATTATTATATATGCGAAGGTAACATTGTCTGTTGGTCTTTCCGTTTGTTCGACTGTCTGTATCCTTTTCACGCCTTAACGGCTGCATGTGGTTCGATGAAATTTAGCACACAGGTAGACCATTACCAGAGTTAGTAGATAGGATATTTTTTTATCCAGTGCATTTCCGTGGAGTTTCAGACCTCCACGTGGACGAAGCCGCGGGTTCGTCCCTGTGAAGGCTCTAAACACGTACCAGAGGGTCACGTTTGATCACATTTTTTTCTTTGTTATTTTTTCTATTGTTTTCAACTTGTACCGTCGACATAAAAAGTGCATAAAGGTATGGTAATGTGTTTAATTGGTTTCTGCCATTTTTACTTATATTTTATTACTAAATAGTACTGCTGAGAGCGGTAGTCGATCACTTACCTATATTGCAAATTAAAACTGCAGTTATTCAAATAGTGTACTCAATATCTTTATTGCAAATTAAAATTGCAGTTATTCAAATAGTGTACTCTCTAACTTTAATAATATATCGTTTCTATCATAAACAGAGGTCCTAATAGCAACTAGGCACGATTAATTTTCTAACTGATGCCCGATAGCATTCACTGTTTAGTGTTTACCTCTGCTTGCCCCGCAGGCATCAATTGAATGAAAATTTTGAATTGATGGTATGTAATCTAGCTAAGATTAAATAAAAGGCATCCTAATTAATTATACAAGCTATTTAATCTTAGATTGCCTTGTTTGATTTTAAAGGATTGTACAGGAAATAAGACATTTATCATTCAATGGAGAAGTGAGTGTTGGTGGAGTAAATGTGGGTTATACAGATGTGCCTTGTTGTTTCGTTCGCGTTCGCTTTTTGATGTTTTCGGGTAAAAAAATGCACTGACCTTTTCAATTTATCGGTTGTGCTCGGTTTAGTATTATACCTATTTTTTGGCCAAAGAATCAGCATTGCTATACAACGTGGCAATGCTGCCAGCCTTTTGGGCACTTTTCCTGTTGACAGCGATGCAGACGAATTTTTTGATGCCCTTTGATAATTTTCTCTTGTACATAATTATTATTATAAGTCTTTAAGTTAAATAAAATTATGTTTTAAAGTAGATTATATTAAAGCATAGGTAGGTACTTTCTAAATTTAAATATTAAAAGGACACCGCTACCTATTAAACCATACATACCGACTTTGAGAACCAATTTCTGCCTGTAGTAAACGCTTTTATGAAGCTCCACTAATAGGTACGCGACTTTAACATTGACCATAAAGGAGCTAACGCTGAAATCTATTTGAAAACTGTGACATATTATTGTTTGATGATATAAATACAGTACCTACGTGTTTTTGTCGTTCTAAATGGTCAGTTCTAATTGAAGATCTTTCTCTTAGATAAATGCATAAAGCTAATTGGTTGCCTAGTTCAGCCACTGATTTATGGATTGGTTTATTACATTGAATATTCATTGATGTAGGTACAAACTACAAAGTAATCTCAGAATGAAAACGTTGAATCTGGTTGGTTTGTTGCGATATTTCATGGCACTGACAACAGTTGCAGTCGTCTGTTTAATTCCGTGTCACTAGTGTTATAAAACATACAGAGTTGCGCGTACGCAAAGCAACATAATATCAATTCAACTGCCGCGTAATATTTTGTAGCAACACTACCTCTTTCAATTTATTTTATTTTTATTACGGGAAATATTTACGAGAGTGCTCACAGCATACAGTTGTCAGACGTTCGGAACCTTGGGGTATAAATCAAAGTGTGACGTAACAATGCCGGGCTAGAGATGTCCCAACACGCCCTATAGCCCGTTACATAGAGAGGCGGGGTTGCATGGTTTTAATCTATGCGAGTATAAGGACAATGTACACCGGTATTGTGTTAGGACTGTTTTGACGTTTATGCTGTTTGTTTGTAACCGACAAGGTGTTATTATGTCCACGACAAGGCTAGCCAATGATTTATGCTTGTTCCACCTGGCTTTTATCCGCAATTTCTCTCTGGGTGGCTTGTTTTGACACTTGTGATGTATGTGTTAACTTTCTCGCTGATCACCGGGTAAAAGAGCATGCCAGTCGAATGCAATAAGTCGGCAAACTCTTGAAGTCACACCTAGTAGTTTGGACTACTTTTGCCGTCTCATAGTTCTCTGAACCAATTTTCACTCTCATTAATGTCAAGTGACGTCATCATTTGCTTGTTTAGTTATAAAATAAGAACTAAAACAGTGTTGAGAAAGAAAATGAAATGAAAGTTGAAAACCAATCACTATGACGTGACTAACAACGTGAATCTTTTGCGTGCCACTTTGAACACTACTAACAGACGCTTCTCCACAATTTTGCTCTTATTAAGCTTTATCAGATGTTTAATTATGTCTTTAAAACCGCTAACCCGAAATCCGATTGTTCTGTAAATTAAACAGACCCAGATGCTGATTAAATATGCACAGAGCCGGTAACGAACCGGACGCCAGCGGTCATTATGTACGAACAAGCGTAACGGCTCCGACAAAAGCTCGCTAACATAATGAACGTTTTTCAACCACTTTCTTCCGAGTAAAAAGTGCACAATTTATTGAACCTGTAAAAAAGTCATTAAAAAACCTAACTTAATTGTCACGGCTGTCGGCAAGGCGTCGCGCGCGGCCGTCTGTCGCCCGCGCACTCGACCGCCGATTATGTTACCATTGTAATAGTCTTTTTTACCAAATTGGTCTCTTGCTTCTTTTACAGAATTTCGGTTTCGCTTTCACTAGAATGTGTATTACTGTTCATTGTATTGATTAAACAAATTGAAATTTGATTTGCGGTTGCGGTGATACGAATTAATGTATATTTAGTTGTGTTTTAGACTTTTTGTATGAAAGCTGTAAGCTCCAGTTTCTATCAAGTTCCAATTGACGTTTGTTGGTTAAGTAGGCAATGTTTGGAAGTAGCTCTACAACCTCCAATTGGCTAATTGATATTCTATTATTATCTTCTTACTATACCATGTGACCATATTTACATACCGAGACTCCTCCGTGCCTCGGAAAGCACGTTACGCCGTTGGTTCCGGCTGTCATTTGTGGATCTTTGACAGTCGTTACGGGTCGTCAGAAGCTCGAAAGTCTGACAACGGGTATCGTATTACCCACAACCCAGTAAGGGTTGTGGAGGTCAGATAGGCAGTCGCTCCATGTAAAATACTGGTATCCAGCTGCATCCGGCTAGACTGGAAGCCGACCCCAACATAGTTGGGAAAAAGGCTAGGCAGATGATGATCTTCTTACTAACTGAACTAACTTAAATTCTTTAATTAACCTTTTATGAATCTGATATCAAACATTCCTCAGTCCCATTCTCCCATGATCCGTTTCCATCATTGAATTAGTTACGTAACCATCAATCTCAGTGGGTCTAAGTGGGTTATTAGAGACGGGTTAAGCTGACTCATCCCTGTCATTGCGATCACGAGGTCCAGCAGACTTGCCCGTACATTGTGCAATGTTGCACTTGCAGTCAAGAAGCGGAGTTCGGCCAATGACCGTCCGATTAAAATGATAATTATTATGATGTTTAATCATAGGTTGGTGGATGAAGTTTTATTGTTTCTTACGAATAAGTGAAGTTACGTGTTGATTGTAGTGGGAAATTGTATACTTTAGTGTTCGTTAGGGATCAGCTGATAACTTTTCATTAACTTAATTGAATATTAAAGTGTAGTTATCTAACTCGAGGCTTAGTTGTTAATTAGATTAGATTATGATCCAATTATTTGCTATGAGAACACAAAAGTCGTCATGAACTTTAATCAATGGAATAGAATTTACAAAAACAATATTTATGCTACTTACTTGAGTAATAAAATTATAAATGTCACTGTCAAGTTAGTCCAACTTTCAAATATTTTTCAAACAAATTAGCTAATAATTTCATTTTTAAATAAAATAAAATTTTATTTAAAAATGAAAGTTTTCATTAATTAATTTGCGAAAAAATTCGCTCGGCGCATTTTTTCGCAAATTAATTAATGAAAACTTTCATTTTTAAATAAAATTCGTGCCTAATTAGTCAGTCTTTACGAGCGTGTCTATTAGTACAAAAATAAAAATTAATTAGCGTGGCGTTAATTAATGGTATTGCTCTACAGTACAAATATTTTAGGGGAAAAACCAGCGTATGGTTTTATGATCTGTGCCAAATAAAATGAGCACGGTTTTCGAAATCTAGCAGATTCTAATGGAATGTTTTTAAACAATAATTTAAGTAAACAAATCCGTGAAGTTGGCTGTCGACCATTGACCCATAGGAGCCTGAACATCTATTACCTATTAACTACAATGCAACTTAGGTTTGGTACATTTACCTGGGATTTGTTTCTCTATATAGTACCTGCCATATAGAGACCGAAATTGAAGCTACAATACGTTACAACTTTACCTCCTTTTAAATAATAAGGAGGTATTAAAAAACCAATTATTAATGAAATGAAATAAAATAAAATGTAATTGTTTATTCTGTAAATAGGATATTGGAACTTTTACACGTCATTTTATTTTATTTTAAATAAGCTATATCTAGAGCATAGGGGGACTAACCGATTTGGTCGGCGATTCCGCTCAACTGTCGATTGGCCTTCTAATGGCCGATAACAATAAAAATTCTATTGTGTCTCGTTAATGACAGTTGGAGGTCTATCTGACTACTCTGAGAAGAAAGGCCGAAACAAACTCAGAGGTAGCAGTCTCTTTTAAAGTCCAGACAATCTTGGTCGGGCCATAAGAGGACCATGTAGATTAGCCTCTGAAATGGTATTTTGGGGAAAGAACCCCAACGATTTGAGTGGACCTGTCCAGTCAGTGCAAGCATTTGTCAGTAATAGTGGAGCTCAACTCAGAAATTAAAGTGCTCAATGCAAGCCGCGTCCTAATTTGGGGCTAAAGACATCATCATTTCATTCATGAGTATACCTGCGGAGTATATATTTTTTTTAATGTATAATCTGGTGTATATATAAATAAATAAATATAGGTATCTTCCTTTTTGTGCCATGTTTCCCTGGTCTGAGCGAGTCTCATCAAGGACTTAAGAGTTAAAAGGGTTTTTAATGTGAATTCTATTATACTATTTTTATAAATATTTATTTGTAAAATATTTTTGTTTTTATGTATTATTTTTGACATTAATTGGATTTTATGGGGTTTATTTTTATTTTTGTAATTCGAGAATGCTACAATACTAACATAGTTGTTTACGACCTTTGTTACTAACATTATAATATGGTCAATTTTTTAGTCTGAATTATATGAATTTAATCTGATTTAATTAAAAACTTAAATTAAGTAGGTATGTTGGGAATTTCTGAGAGCTTAAACCTAACGTCTATTAATAAAATTCTTGCTTATAACACGCTATCACTTCGTCTGAATAGGACACCTAACCCAAAGGCACAGAATTCAAACAAGTACCAGTTAATAACCAATAGTAGGTAACTCAGTTTAACCGAGGATTCCCACCGGGCGATTAAAATAATCTTCGGTTACGTCGACGATTTGCGTCACAGTAATCACAGACGGGTTCCAATACCCTCTGCAGAGATATTCCACCATACTTTGATTCTTTTTTAGTATTCCATATGTAATTTCAGAGCTAAAGTGATAGTGCTTGTAATGTAAGAAATTGTCTAGTCATAGATTTTGAGTTGGTATTACAAGTAATAATCATGTCATAAAAAGATGATACAAACCAGAGTATAGAACTTTATTATGTTGCCTTTATTGCTTTACATATCCTTTTTATTTATTATTTATCTTTATGAATATGTAGGCGTCTAGTGAAGACGGCTATAATGTTATGAGCTTACACGTTACCATTCCGACGCACGCGCACGTACAGTTTCCGGAAAAGATACCAGCTCGAAAATGTTTCCGAGACCGTGCCTAGAAATAGACATACCCTGTAAAATGACACTTACTGATGATAAAAACAGGTATTATTGTGTTCCTTGCATCGCTTTCCTCACATTTTATTATAGCCTGAAGTAATCATAAAAGTTGAAACAGATTTGTGCTCATAAAGGCACCGCATTTGAAAGTGAGTTGAGGCTTTATGCAAAATGCATAAAGATTATAAATAAGTATGAGTCGCATTCTACTTTGATCTAGCATTTAACGACAAGTGTCAAAGGAAAGTGCGTTAAAAAAAAAAACATAAAAAATTAACACACACTACATATAGTTTATTATGACGAATATCGAACGGCGCGATGGGTACATGACACGGTGCAATACGCGCCTTAAGGCTCTTACATACTGGCGCGATTCACCGCGCGACGCGAATTTTAACAAAACAATTTCTGAGAAAACTTCACGGCGAACAATGCAGCGGCGTCGCGTCGCGCGACCAATCGCCCCAGTATGTAAGAGCCTTTATTCATATTTATTCTGTTGCAATTTATCAACCTCTTATTTTGATCCCCACGGATTCCATGTTCAACATAAACAGGTTATGATGCAATTTTTATGCCTACCTACATAAACATTCTGTTTATTTCCGAGATAACGAGTATTCTGTAAAGGAAGCACTCATCGCGCGGCTAACGAGGGATATCGGGTAAGTACCTTGGACTTTACTACTGACATCAATGTTAGATTTCTTCTACTTTAGAAAAACCGTGTTTGATTTAGTTTATTATATACTAGCTGATGCCTTAGGCTTCTCCCGCGTGGATGTCGATTAATTAAAACTTTCCTCGAGAACCACTCTATCCTTTGGTGAAAACAGCATGAAAATCGGTGCAGTAGTTTTTGAGTTTTTCGCGAACAGACAGACAGACAGACGCGGCGGAGGACTTTGTTTTTTTAATATGTACTGATTTGAGCCTAATTAATTTTCACTAAGTGAGAACTGAACTCGATGTCCGATGCTGGGAACTGTGTATTTTAATTCTAATGCTGGTTTAAGATACCCCTTGTTAGTACCTACAAGCAAAAAAAAAAAAAAAAATTATTGGCATCAAAATATCTCTCGGTCTACTAGAAATTCTTTCGAAACTTTTTCTGATGTTCAAAAGTGCCTTATATGTGCCTAATTTAAATAAATTGTTTGACTTTGAATTTGAAAAATAATCAATTTCAAAACTTGATTTGAATTTGTGTGAAAAACTATTTTTATATTGGCATCAAAATATGGTCTACATAATAATTATGTTAGAAATTCTAACGAAACTTTTTTGATGTTCAAAAGTGCCTTATATGTGCCTAATTGAAATAAATTATTTGACTTTAACTTTGAAAAATAAAAATTCAAAACTTCATTTGAATTTGAAAAAACTCTTTATAATAGTTACCTATCTATGACAGGCAGGTACAATCTTAAATGGTAAAGATGACATGCGTTGCCAACATGTTATCGCCTAGGGCTTAACTATATCCATTTTGTAATGTTACAACCGATGTACACACGATCAAACTATTAATTTTTCACATCCCATCAGCGCACAGCCGACAAACAACTCGTAACTTCTGTGACGTGGTGTACCTATCATTAAAATTGTTACGACTATTGCATGTCATTGTTAATTAGTCGGTACAAGTAATATTACATCAGAACCAACTTGAAGTATCGTAGTCATAAATTGTATTTATAAAATTACTGGGCCGGACGGAAATAGAATATTCTAATCTCCTCGTAACTTGGTTACACCATGTAATAACGGGAGATTAGAAGCCATAACAAAATGGCCGGTCTATTGTTAAAACTGAGATTATTAATTTATGTGCTTCTGAGAACATTTTGGTCGTAGGCGGTGCATTTTGTGGAGCGGCGTAGCTACGGCGTAGCAGTTGAAATTAATTTCGTAGATTATGTTCCTATGCTGAATATTATTTATTAATATATAAATATATTATATTATTTATTTATTAATTATTAAATGTCGTGAGGAAAGTTTTGGATATGAATATCGATGGCTATAAGACCGTAGAAACGATGGATGGACTGTGTGTAAGATGATATGCTAGAAAGGGGCTGACTACCGAGATGACGGCTAATAGAGAAGTAGTGAAGAAAGGGACATGTTGCGCCGAGCACAAATAAATTGGGATAAGGGCAGGATAATGATAACTGAATATTATTTTGTCTGAATTAGATATTAATTTTGTTGATTTTTTTTTATTATAAAATTCATCACTTATTACTTTTAGATAATGCAAAAACGGAAGCCTAAAAATAATATTGCCCTTTGATACGTCATAGTTTCTTTTGAAATGTAGGTAATAATAGGTTTTATTACTTTCAAAAAATCTTAACTAATATTATAAATGCGAGAGTGAGTTTGTTTGTTACGCTTTCACGCTAAAACGGCTGAACGGATTTGGATGAAATTTGGCACATGGGTAGACCATGACCTGGAGAAGGACATAGGATACCTTTTATCTCAATACACCCACGGAATAGAGACTTACGCGGGTGAAACCGCGGGGTGCAGCTAGTAAGTTATAAAGGCGTGCTCCAAAAGAAGGTAGAATATATAAACATTTCATAAATCATAATCAGCCTATAATGTTCCCACTGCTGGGACACAGGCCTCCTCTCTGTGAGAGGGAGTGGGCCGTAATCCACCACGCGGGCCCAGTGCGGGTTGGTAGATGTCACATGTCTTCGAATTTTTGGTTCTAAGACATGCCGGTTTCCTCACGATGTTTTCCTTCACCGTTTTGAGAGCAGTGGTGATGAAATTATTTACACAAAGTAAAGCGCCTATCGGGGTTCGAACCTACGACCTACAACTCGTAAGTCGCGGCCGTTACCACTGGGCCACCACTGCTCACTCATATAAACATTTATTATGTATAATTACTTTATATATTTACGAGCTCACTTGAGAAACAGCAAGTTACGAGCTCACTCGAGAAACAGCAAGTTACGAGCTCAATCGAGAAACAGCAAGTTACGAGCTCACTCGAGAAACAGCAAGTTACGAGCTCACTCGAGAAACAGCAAGTTACGAGCTCACTCGAGAAACAGCAAGTTACGAGCTCACTCGAGAAACAGCTCTAATTTTATTTGTTTGCTCAACGTTCAGCTTGTAAGCGCAGCACAACTACATAATCTCTGCAGCCCCACCTACCTTCCCCACGGAACTCAGCACCATTGCTATAGTTATTAATAGCCTCACAGACTAATATTCTTGTAAATAATCAGCAGATATTACTTTCAAGTCATGAGAGGTGTGTGTGCAAACACTTGCAATCTTATACACTCCGAATTGGGAAGTAGTAAGTTTAATAGGATTTGTATTAATTGATATGCGAAGGGTTATTTTTTAGGGTTACGTACCCAAAGGGTAAAACGGGACCGCTGTCCATCCGTCTGTCTGTCTCTCCGTCTATCACCAAGCTGCATCTCATGAACCGTGATAGTTAGACAGTTGAATTTTTCACAGATGACATATTTCTGTTGCCGCTATAATAAAAAATACTAAAAAACGGAATAAAATAAATATTTAAGGGCGCTCCCTTACAACAGACATGATTTTTTGCCGTTTTTATGGATAATGGTACGGAACCCTTCGTGCGAGAGTTCGACTCGCACTTGGCCGGTTTTTATTTATCCGTATTATCGTTGGAAGCTAAGAGAGAAGGGATTAGGGTAATGGAGCAAAGTTGGCCTTACAGTGATAATCAAGTGTTTTCTGTGAAAGTTTTAATGTATATATTTTCAAGGAACTGTTTTCTGTTTGTAGTAACGAGGTGTTGATGGATTGTGCCTTATTGCGGGCTATAATTATAATTTCTTGTGTAGATTTTTAATTGAACTGCACTTTAAAAACGACAGACAGATTTTTTGTCTTCTTTCATTCCTCAGTTCACCATAGTACATCAAAGGTGTTGAAACTATTATTCACATTGATAGCTTTACTAAAGCAGCTCGTATATAAGCGATCAGCAGATTTACGATGTCAGTTTTTAATATCCACAGTGTTTACATGCGATTCAATTACCATATTATAAACGGGTTGTGAAAATAAAAGTGGGTGCGTTTACCCTAGGACATAGAATAGTTAGGTGCAGAAGGCCTCCACACAACGCGCAACTCGCGACTGGCATTCGTTTGAGATTTCCTTTTAGTCGACCTCGTAATAGCATTAGCACTTTTGACGACCACTCTTAAAAGCAAATTAGACCTTGTCGTTTTATGATGTGCAAGTGAAATTCTACCTTAGGATGCTATAGTAATTACGAAGTCGACTACCATACTTGCGTAAGTATAATAATCCTAATCTTAATCCTATCCCATCCTAATCCTAATCCTATCCTAATATCCTAATCCTGTCCTAATATCCTAATACTATATCCTAATCCTATCCTAATATCCTAATCCTAATCCTATCCTAATTCTATCCTAATATCCTAATAATATATCCTAATTCTAATCCTAATTCTATCTTAATTCTAATCCTATCCTAATATCCTAATCCTAATCCTATCCTAATATCCTAATAATATATCCTAATTCTATCTTAATTCTAATCCTATCCTAATATCCTAATCCTAATCCTATCCTAATCCTATCCTAATCCTATCCTAATCCTATCCTAATCCTATCCTAATCCTATCCTAATCCTATCCTAATCCTATCCTAATCCTATCCTAATCCTATCCTAATCCTATCCTAATCCTATCCTAATCCTATCCTAATCCTATCCTAATCCTATCCTAATCCTATCCTAATCCTATCCTAATCCTATCCTAATCCTATCCTAATCCTATCCTAATCCTATCCTAATCCTATCCTAATCCTATCCTAATCCTATCCTAATCCTATCCTAATCCTATCCTAATCCTATCCTAATCCTATCCTAATCCTATCCTAATCCTATCCTAATCCTATCCTAATCCTATCCTAATCCTATCCTAATCCTATCCTAATCCTATCCTAATCCTATCCTAATCCTATCCTAATCCTATCCTAATCCTATCCTAATCCTATCCTAATCCTATCCTAATCCTATCCTAATCCTATCCTAATCCTATCCTAATCCTATCCTAATCCTATCCTAATCCTATCCTAATCCTATCCTAATCCTATCCTAATCCTATCCTAATCCTATCCTAATCCTATCCTAATCCTATCCTAATCCTATCCTAATCCTATCCTAATCCTATCCTAATCCTATCCTAATCCTATCCTAATCCTATCCTAATCCTATCCTAATCCTATCCTAATCCTATCCTAATCCTATCCTAATCCTATCCTAATCCTATCCTAATCCTATCCTAATCCTATCCTAATCCTATCCTAATCCTATCCTAATCCTATCCTAATTCTAATCCTAATTCTATCTTAATTCTAATCCTATCCTAATAATATATCCTAATTCTAATCCTAATTCTATCTTAATTCTAATCCTATCCTAATATTCTAATAATATATCCTAATCCTAATAATATTATAAATGCGAAAGTGAGTATGTTTGTTTATTTGTTTGTTACGCTTTTATGCTAAAATGGCTGAACGGATTTGGTTGAAATTTGGATAGACCTTGTCCAGCAGGCGTAGCATGGCGCTTTCTATCTCTACGAAGAATAGACATAGCTTTTTCTATACAAAGTGACAGTTCGTTTCTTCATTTTTGACATCCACCGTAGAAATCTTTCTACAATCTGTCATTATGTCTATCATTTCTAACGATCTTTGTCTAGGTCTTTTTATATGTAGACTATTTCGGAAGAAAGTTTTCTATCCTTACTGTCAAAATCAAACTGACAACCGATAAATCCTATGATAAAACAAAGAATTCTGAGTCGAATTATGTAGAAGAGTGAATTTCGTAAAAAGTGCAGTTGACTCTTTCTATTTTGCTGCCGTCTCGTTCTGTCTACTGTCTATAGAAAACGTCATTTTTGTCTACTCTTCCGTCGACAAAACGGTGCTCATGCTACGCCTGCTGGAGAAGGATATGTTCTTCTTCTTCTTCGTCTCCCTTTGCAGACAAAGTCGCAGTCGTTTAATAATTTTAAAAATTATCGCAAAATTAATATGACCTATTGTCGCGCGTAACAAACCGCGGCGATTAGCTATTGATAAATGATTCAACCAATCATAACAGTTTACGTTACGTTTACGTTTACGGTTGACAATTTATCACATTAATTTATTTTGCTATAATTTTCGTTCGAGAAAATGGCCTTATGAGTGCGTGCGCCTGTTTTCACTCGTTATACGGAGCCGACCTTCTGCAGGTACTATCTGTTTTGTGCCTTAAGTCTTATCCGAGCCCTTCTCGGTATCAATACAATTATTCAAGCGCAAGTTAGTGACGTAAAGCGAGATTAAATTAGATTACAACTATTTATAATGGCTGTCGTTGCTAGGGGACGGTAGAGGGAATTTCTTTTCTTTTTTTTAAATTTCGTTGGCATCCATCAATCTGGAAAGTTTTATTAGAAATCTGTGCTTATGAGCGTGGTTTAGGTATTTTGTTAGTACTTTTTCTTGTTTAGGTAAATCTTGTAATAGATTTGTGGTCTACTGAGTAATTCGTCAACTCGTCCTACATGCCTACTGCCCATTTAGGACGCTCTTTTGATTTTCTGCAAGTCGTCTTAGATGGGCCGTAGGCATGTAGTACGAGTTGACGAATTACCCGGTCTACTGGATTATAGAGTTTAAACTCTTAGGGGGTTTATTCATAAACGATGATTAAAGTTAAGTGACTTTCAAACGTCAAAAATGTATTGTTAAACAGTCGCTAATCATTACTTAACTTTAATCATCGTTTATGAATAAACCCCTTAATACTTGGAGTATTTAGAGTCATGTTTCATAATTATTTCAGCAGTGAATTGACAAAAACTATCACAATATCAATTCATCACAATAAATTCAATGTAATACATCCTAATCCTAACTAATATTATAAATGCGAAAGTGAGTTTGTTTGTTACGCTTTCACGCTAAAACGGCTGAACGGATTTGGATGAAATTTGGCACAGGTGTAGACCTTGACCTGGAAAAGGACATTTTTTTTTCAGGCTACTTTTTATCCCGATATTCCCACGGGATCGAGACTTACGCGGGTGAAACCGCGGGGCGCAGCTAGTTTCTCATAAACTAAACAAGATGATACATCAAACTCCACTGAAGTTCATTTGCTAAAGAAATATGCGTCGATTTGTCCAACCGCTGCTGTAATGTTTTACAAATTGCATGCTTTCTTCGAGTCAAAAAGAGAAGCACACATATCTTTATGCAGTGATTTTAAGGCTCTATTTTTAGCAGAGGCCTAAACAATAGTTGTGGCGCCAGGATTAGGGATGACCAATGTTTTCTTTCATATTAACATAATTCTGGAAACTGTTTTCTGTACTTTATTTTAAGAATTTATGTATTTTTATGCGAAATAGTTTATTTCACATTTTACCTAAAGACAGCTAACGCTTTAAGGCTTTAAGTTCTCTGTAAATTTAGCTCTTGAATGGCCTTTGAAATTAACTTAAAGAAAAACTAAAACAAAAAACAGGTGCCATCACATAGGTGTGATGGAGGTGGATTAAGGGAGAGGGGATGTAGGTAGGCCTACATCCCCTCTCTCTTAATGGATTGCCGACAATTATAACCAATAACCTGTATATCGTGGTCCGATCGTAGAAATGGCCATATCTCGATCTGTGTGGCCACTTGAAGATAAACCGCCGTTTCATGATTTGACCATCGAACAACCGCCATATCGTTCAACGCTCAGCTTTCGTCAATTTTCCTAGAGATGCTTGGGAATATCAAACCAGATACGCGTAAAAAACATAACCCTACCTTTCCTGTCACGCAGTTGGTAATTATTCCCATCCCACCTATTCCTACTCGAATCATTCCTATTTTAGGCACCTAAAAAAATTAGGTAGCCAAGTCTGCGACCAACTTGGATGGAGAGATGGCCGGCCGCTGCCGCGGCTCCGCTCGCTTCGCTCGTTCGGCTCCCACGCGGTTGGTCACAGTTCTAACCTAAAGGTCACGATATAGCCCTGTCTACGATCGGACTATGAAATAATACATTATACGCATTAACGCGAGTATCTTTTGGCACCTGAACGACATTTCTTGGGGGCGTTGATATTAAACATTTGTGAAATAATGTCACAGAAATAGTATTGACAAAACAAGATGGCGGCTTTGGTTTCGATTTTGACCACGCACCAATAGAATCTTGTAGCGTTGTAACATACAGGGCTATGAGCAAATTAAGCAACCCTATGTAAGGACCCTGTCTCGCGGGCGATGACGGCTGGGTCGCCGGTCGGCTGGCGTGCGATCGTGCGGTAAAGTGAAGGCCGCGCGGAGGCCGGTCGTCGACCGCGCTATTTACGTCCATGCCAACCGTGGCCGGGCTAGCACCGGCCGCCGGCTGCTCGTCCGATTCTGGACTTAGCGTAGTAATGAGAAGAAGCGTCAAGTGTAACCACGGAAACAAAACACGATCGATGCGTTTGCAGCAAACATTGGAATAAGATGAAGAATAGGGCCACCACAGAAACAAAAAATACGATTGTCAATGTGGTAATTGTAAGAAATGGTTTTGTTTGGGAGCTTGCCGAAGAAAATTGGTAGAGCTGTGATGGATATTCAGAGAAATGTCAAGTAAGGTCAAGGTCAAAGTTTTATTTGAAATAGGCCGTTTCAGGCTATTTTTACCGACTTCAAAAAAGGAGGAGGTACTACGTTCGGATGATTGTTTTTTTTATTTTTTATGTATGTTCACCGATTACTCCGCCGTTTGTGAACCGATTTTAAAAATTGTTTTTTATTTCGAAAGGGTATACTCCCGAGATGGTCCCATATAAATTTTATTAAGTTTGGTTGCGTAGTTTTTGAGCTAGCTTCAATGTTACGTATTTTTCCCACAGTCTATGTAGACGATATAATTATTAGACTCCTTCACTGTTATTTACATAGCAGGTAGTAACTTGTGTGGGGTAGGTACCACCACTAAAAAGTGAAAAATATAAACTTTTTACAAAAAAAAAACAACCGACTTCAAAAAAAACACTAAAAAAGTAAAAAATAACTTTAATTTCGGAAGTCGGTGGCAAAAAACGAAAATTAAAAAGCAAAGACACCGACTTCCGAAATTAAAGTTATTTTTCAGTTTTTTAGTGTTTTTTTTAAGTCGGTTGTTTTTTTTTTGTGACATAATGTCAATGATATCCTACATTGACGTTATGTCACTGTTCAAGTGGTTTCACTTTTCTTTAAGAAAAACTAAACCTCCTACCAGGTGTAATTATTCTGAGATTCAGGATGAATGCAACATAATACATCAAAGTGTCACTGTACCGGACATCAGCCCATATTTTTTTAAATGTCGCACTCTTTTTTATTGAATGTTGTTTTAGTTAGGGGTTGTCCTTATTTACTGCACTACCTTTTTAGGAAGACACAAATTAGTTTTTTACCCGACTACTGCGAAGCAAACAGGAGGGTTATTTAATGTAAATTTTATGCATTATGTTTCTGGTACTTACATGCAAATATTCTAATCTTTGTTGAAATCAAATAATAGACATTTAAATACGACGACGTCCATTCCTTAGATTTTAATTACCTAACTTATAAAAATGCTGATTATAAAAACGATTAAATGAAATTAGTTCGCAATGTAAGTATTCTCTATTATTGTTAAGTAGATCTAAATTGAATCTTAAATAGCTTTCTTTGCCAAATTGAAAAATGCTATCAGCTCTTAGATAAGAGAATTTATCGCTTAAGCTTACTTTCTTTCGCATTAAAAAGTTAGTAATTATAAAAACGAAAGTTTACATTTTCCTATTCCAAAATTAAATATAAATATTTTTCTCCCAAGTATTTAAAAAGTCATAGAATGACATTTTAGAACAGTAGTGATAAACTAAAGCAATTAAAATTAAATTAAATAAAACGATTTTCATTTCCTGTGGACCATGTGTCCTTCTCCTTTCAAATTCTAACTAATATTATAAATAAGAATGTGAGTTTGTTTGTTACACTTTCACAGCTAAACGGTTCAACTGATTTGGATGAAATTAGGTATGGGGATACTTTGAACCCTAGAAAAGGATATAAGCTACTTTTGATCGACATACAACGCGGGTGAAGCCGCGGGCTGCAATACAATACCCATATTGTTACGTTGTTCTCGGAATGTGAGAAAAATCTACTAAGTAGGAGTAAATAATGACGAAATACGACTTCAATAGACACCTGTCTATCTAAGTGCAGTTTTACACCGGTAAAACTGCATAAAATGGTTTACGTTATCTAAGAATTTTAGCTAGTATGTTAAAACCACCCTGTAGTTCCTTTAAATAACATACCTACTCCTACTACCTTTTTTCGCGATAGTTATTTATAGAGAAGAGAAAGAGTAGAAAATGATCTCTATTTTATCCCACTCTTCTCTGCAATTCAGGCTGAATTGGAGAGAAGAGTGGGATAAGTGCACTAGTAAGACATTGATAAATAATCACCACAGTTTGCGCCTGCCACTACCGATTCTCGAAGATCATAACTCATCGCTCATTATATTTAATTTACACTCTTTTTTACAGATATAAGCGACCCGATCAATTATGCCTTAATGTATTACGTTGGTTGAATTTACTATGAGACTGGTTAATTATTTTTATTGCAGTTTATTATATGTATTTAAGGACTAAAATTATTGGTTTTAAGAATATGTTGTTTTATCCGCTGATAAAGCTGCACCTCCTGCACCTATATAAAAAATGTAAATGATGGGAAAAGTAAAGCACTTGAACAAAGAAATAAAACCAGCTTTTAATTATGAAACCCTATCTATAATTAAAAGTTCAGATCTCGATATACTTATGTGGTATATCGCGAACAATTAATCGTAATTTATTTAGTTCACTAACTGACATATACCTTCGCTATCAATGTACAGTCATGAACAAAATATATGTCACCTTTCTGTCATTTTAAATAGTTATCTTTATTGTTACTTAGATATGTGTAAGATGACGTTTTTATTTATTTCACCATGGAGGAGCTCGTGGCTAAGTAAAAACAGCCGCTCGGGTCGATCCATCAGGTTAAGCTACGCTTGTCGGGGTTGGTCCGTGGATGGGTGACCATTTTCACATAACGAGACTCCTCCGTGCCTCGGAAACCACGTTAAGCCGTTGGTCCCGGCTGTCATTTGTGGATCTTTGACAGTCGTTACGAGTCGTCAGAGGCACGAAAGTCTGACAACCAGTCTAACCAAGGGGTATCGTATTACCCAGTTACTGGGTTGTGGAGGTCAGATAGGCAGTCGCTCCATGTAAAATACTGGTATTCAGCTGCATCCGGTTAGACTGGAAGCCGACCCCAACATAGTTGCTAGGCAGATTGATTTTATTTATTTCACCAAAGCCCTTATTAAGTATCTTTATAACTAAAACATAGAAAGGCTTTATACGAAGGTAAATAAATAAATACTCTCACTCCTAAATTAGGTGTAGGTTCTTGCGACTTAGGAGTCAGCGTTTTTCAATAGCAACAAAACCATGTACAATTTGCAATAAAAAACACAGACGATTTTTTTTGGATAAACGGTAGTTACGATATAATTTTTTACGTGCCAAATAATAATTCTTCAATTTAATTGGTTTTCAATTTAAATCTCACCATGAAAACTTAGGTGAAGTGAGCTTGAAGTGAGCTGTCAGTCCACCTGAAGCTAGGGACACTGAGAGAGAGAGGGACACACAGAGCTTTCTATAGAATATACCAGTAAAGTTTCTTTCAAACGTTTTTGCTCATGACTGTACCTTTCTACAGCAGCTTGGCAAAAAAGAGAAGTTTTTATAATTAACTCGTTCTGTCCAATCCTTATCTGTTACCTCGATATGCAATTACCTTTTTATTTGGGGCGTGCCCCAAGTAAGCCACTCGAATGGTAATTACCTTCTTACAATTTAATAATCGTGTGTCTTGTGGTAACTAGGGCGTGAAATGCCCTGTCAAACTGTTTTGTTGTAAGTAGATCGTATCATAACATCACGGTTGTAATCACCGAAGGGTTTGGCAGAGGATGTAGGCACAGTTACGAGCACCAATATGCAAGTTTTAAAAGTGATTTTCTCCTACTGTATTGACTGTAATTTTATGTTATAACGAACATAGTATTTTAGAACCTACATTATTATGAAGTAGCTATCATCTCAAAGTTGCAATCGTTATTCCACCAGAAAATTGTTATTGAATTTTTCTAAAATAAAATAAAAATAAAAATTGTTTATTTCGACCAACAAAAGGGTCATAGACACAGAGATGACAAAATTAACACACAATTAAAAGAAATTAAAACACACAACAAATATACAGAACAGAATTAAAGAGTTCGATTGCTCAGTATGTGAACCATACAGCAATGGTTCAGGTACCGACAATCGACCCTCTCCGCAAATGCCCTCAGGATGACTAAGTGTACACATAACTAATAATGCAAAAACATACATAGTACCGAATGAACATAATAATATAAAAGTCATAATTTTAATAGGTACATCTACGTCCTTATGAGTTATATTTTTGCTCGTGACTGTACCTATAGTGCTTGCATATTTCGCCAGACAAAAACCCCAATAACTCTTTGCTCGACTTGGGAATCGAACCCAGCGAACACTAGCGGCGACCACTAGACTAACGAGGTTGTAGATCAGTATTAAGATAAAGTACAAAGACCGTACATATTATGTTATAAACCTGTCTTTTTTCGCATCTCTGCCTTCATTTGAAACGTTCAATTATACTGCAGACGATAATAATGGATAATATAGCCTTTTAATTAGTATCTACGATGGGAATTTTAAAAGCCTAAGAAAAAAGACGAAAGAACTTTGATGCTCACACATTGTTGTCAAGACTCCAAGGTTTAACTCAAAAGTAAGCAACATTGAATTGTTGTCTGACGTTCAAACGATGCAATTAAGCCGTCATTGAAATACAATAACAATTTCCCACAAAGATTGTTGCTATTAATTAATCTTATCGTATTGTTATAAATAAATTGAGTATAAACAAAACATTGAGAACAGTGTGACCCCACACAATACAAATTGTATTTAAGGGCTCATTAACAATCAAAAATTTAAAACACAATAGAAACTACACCATAATTTCACACTCATTTTCTTAAAAAAATAATTACACACTTTAAAATTGTCTGTGGTGAAAACATGATTTTCTTTGTGGGTGAAATTAGAACGGAACCAGACGGCACATCGCGTCGGTAAGTGCTGTTATCGATGCTTTAGAATCACTCGATTCATTGTAATAGCTCAGAAAATGATCTGATTGTAGCACAATAATAATATTATGGAGCGCAATGAATAACAATTGTGCACCATCGAGTGGATTTCGAAATCGATCGCATTGCGCAACTCTAATGACAGCACAGGAAATAATAACACAGATTTGTGCATAATAACGTGTTATAACTATGTTTTTGTTAAATTTATTACTCAAGGGTGGCATTATTGATTTGGGATCCGGAAAGGGCCTTAGTAATTGTAGAGATTTAGATTATCTCGTAGATTGTTCGTGTCATGCATCCGTAGGCTTGTAACTGTATTTTTGTCATGGATACAGGAAACGCTACAAATCAAAATTATCGCGACGTAACGTATCTCGGAAATAACGAATAATATATTGTGAAAGTGTCAGCAAGTACACAAGTCCTAAGTCATGCTTTAAGTGGAAAAGTCGCTGTAAAGATATTCTTAACTTGATTCAAGAAGTAAATCTGTCATCTGTAATCTATAAAAAACCTCTCTTTAATCCATCCAAAGGTTGACTGTACACAAGATCGCTTTTAGCGATAAGCCATTCCGCCCATTGTGTCACCAAATGTAAGTTTTCTACAGTTTAAATCTGTAATTTTATGGTGTACAAAGAGTATTGTATCTCTCTATCTTGTCCTAAGTAACATGTAACCACGGCAGCCAAATTCGTTCACTCTATTTTTACAATTTAATCATAGGACTTACAAGGCCCAAAAATTCACCTTTACATAAATGCAATAAAATATTAAACAAAATTAAATGATACCGCACACCACCCAAATTTTCGCCCAAACCCCAAACCATTAGAAAATTCACCGAACTTTTAATCAAAAAGTTAAAAGGAAACCCTGGGTGGTAACTGCGTAACACACATAAAATGACAATTGAACGCATTTTCTTAAATTTTTCTATAAATTTGACAGTTCAGCCACGTTATTTACGTTGTTGAGGAGACGAATTTATTGAAGCTATGAAGCAATGAATTAGAAGTATCCTTCAAAACTCTGAAACTGTGTTAATTAGGGGGTGCAAAGGAGCCCATTATTATCCGATCACGTACTCTAAAACCATTACATCAATTTGATTCAATTCTTTAAATAACTCTCACTCTCTACATGTACGACGGCGAAACTTAATATGTCTGATGTAATATGGACAATAAATAGCTATTCATTTCACATTAGACCGAAATGAGATGTGTTTAGCCACTTGTGAGGCTTTGCTGTTTTAATGAGGCTTTAAGCCTTTAAAAATAGTTACCGGAATTAAGCCTTCAAAAGCCGTAATTATTAGATAATAATTACGGTTTTTGAAGGCTTCATTTTGGTAACTTTTTTTGCATTGTTATGTTGTAATTTTTGATTTATTAAAAGTGATCTTAATTAAAGCGTAATTTATCGTTATGACTTTTAAATTCAATGGATTAAATAATTGTAGCCACCGTTTTCACACATAATAAGAACAGAGTATCGATCGAACGCATAATTTTAACGACACGACATTCAAGAAATGGGACTACAGGCAAGTTTTTATTCGTTTAATTCTTATTCCCCTCACTAGCTAATATGGCCGCTAATTACGTGGTGACAAACCCTTGGATGTAAACATCGTGATCATAGTATCAAGGCTATTTTTACACATCCTATATAAGGAACCTTAAGGGCGGGCAATAGAATTTAAAACAGAAATAGTTAGAAGAGAAAAAGAAAGTCATACATCTGAGCTTTATTTTTGCCCGTTTTTATCTAAGTTTTATCTTTTTCGCGGCGGTAAATCCTTTACGTTCCAACATGCTACGATTTTAGTAGCTATTCAAGCACTTCGCGACTTCGCTCATTACTTTTATTTTATTTCCACTCCATCCAAGGAAAAAGAAATCACGTCCCCAACTAGATTTTTGTATAATTTTATTCAGTTTACAGATAATTGTCTAGTCATTTTATTTGTAATGCAATCACAGCCAAACTAACAAGGCAAAATAATATAACTGCGGTCTGCTATCAGTCCTGCAATTTCTCTAACAACGTTGCGGTTTTTGAAACGTATTATATCCAGCGATCTTTGTGACCTTTACAATATAACAATCAATTTTCTAAAATTGATTGCAATGATTTCGGTGGCGCACTTACGTGCTTACGGAATTACGGTGCCGGCTGTATATCACGACCAAAAATCAATAAATATTTCGTAATCACCTGTCTGCGCAAGTTCGTAAATATTGGCTTCTTTTCAGACTTCGAAATTCCGATGAATAATTCAATTTACTTTTCGATAAATGTAAATTATACAGTTTGAGAGGCAGAATTTTGAACTCTAAAGCTTTGAAGTTAAGCCTGAAATACATTTTTTACTAAACGAAGGACCTTCAGGGCTGTTTGGAAAATAATTCAAGAACTTTACTTATAAATCGCTGTAGGTGTCGTAAAAGATGACTGTACTCCATAATGAGTGAAGCATTATGTGGAACCCATTTTTTTTTTTAGTAGGTATTGGACATTATTATCTCAAACGAAAAAATATTGTTTTACGATATAAATAAAATAATTTTACCAGATATATCATAATAAAGAATTGTTATGACCAACTTTTCATGAGATATAGAATTATTTATGTAATTTCTCCACGTTTTCTATTAATTTTCTGTCCGATCTATAAAAGCTGACAAGACAAGACAAGAGGTAAAAGAAGACAAGCTTATCTCTTAAAGTATTCCACATCTAAAGAAACTCTGAGCTATAAAAGCAGCTTGAAATTGCCTTCAATGCGGCCATTACCTTATCTATCAAACATTAGCGAAGCTTTCGACTGCAAAATTAATTAGAAAACAGCATATCTAGGTATAATAATACTTAGTTTACGTGTCTTATACTAAGGTAAATAAGTCTTGTGCTTTGATTTTGCTATAAGTAAACCCATTAGCGATACCTACTCCATTAGAAACGATTTACATTAGAAATTGTGTGGGTTTCACCTGCACCCTAATTGCGTAATACACGATGAATCACAATCTGAATCGTTTTGAAACAATTAATGTCTAATCCATTGCTTCATAAGTTCGAAAAAATAATTTGCTCAACAACGTAAATAACGCGATGAATGTTGCTGAACTGTCAAAATGAAACAGATTAGTCTTAATTGGTTACGAAAATAAGTTACGCAATTACATAAGTAGCTGTCGACCCGAGCATTTGAGAGCGGGAAACATGAAAATGCGCGTCAAAAATTTTTTTTAACTTCCTTTGGTCACTTTTTACCCGACTACGGCGAAAAAAAAGGAGAGTTATGATTTTGACCGGTATGTATGTATGTATATGTATGGATGTTCATCTGTTCCCTCCTATCTTCTAAACCACTCATCACAATTTGACAAACAAATGAGGTATCGTAAGCGTCTTGATCGTCCGCTGGTTATATGCTTTAAGACGTCACATTAAATTAAAATTGGCGCCCTCTAGAGGACATGAAGTCAGGAAATATATAAAAATGTCGTTTAGTCGTACCTTGTTGGGTATCAAATGAATGGGCTTAATGAGCACATTTCAAATATATATAAATATTGTATGCTTTTGAGAATTGAAACGATACATTGATTAAGTCACTTGATACAAATGTTACTGATTGATTAGCACGGCCACTGATTGCTTCGTGCTACCACACGATTGATAGCCGCCGAAATTGTAATAGTTATCCATTACATCATGGAAAAAGGTATCGCCGTAATTGTTTTAATAACTGATGTTCGTGTTGATGTGGGAATTAAAAGGCTGTCTATCATACTTATGTTTCTTCTCTCTTAGATATTGTTGTCTGTCTGTCTTTACTTAAGAATTGACAAAACGTTGATATTTCTTTATTATACAGAAGAAAGAAAGAAAGAAAAATAAAAGTTTATTTTGTCACAGAAACACGTGCATAGTAAAAGATAATTAACTCGATTAAAACAGAACAATGAAATAAAACAGAATAGATCTAATAATTAATGCATAATTATGCCAGATTAAATTGAATTAAATTATTTAAAAATTAAATGATCCGTATTAAATTATCTGAATGATGGTGAAAACCGCATGAAATCCGTTGCGTGGTTTAGAAGAACAACGCGGTCCCATAGACAGACACGAAAAGCGACTTTCATTTATTTTAACGTGTATTAGTATTATGTAATATTGGCGGTTAGTTATGATTGCCCGTGACTGTACATTTGACGAGAAAAGTGCCGATGAGTTAGCAATCCGTCTTCGTTTAATGACGACTATTTGTAAATTCAGTACTTTGCTGTAGGTACGTGTTAATATTTGTACTGACAGTAATTACCATGCTGAAGTTATTACTGTCACTTGCATCCTGTATGGTCATGACTTCTGCTATGATATCTTGGGAGGCCGTGAACTGTACTTTATGCAGAAGTATCCAAAGAGCTTTATCTGTAAATATGAAGCTATTTAAGTTTGCAAGCAATAGGTAGTGCTTATTAGGTACCTATTACCGCCAGGGAAACATAATCCGGTATTTTAATTGTATGTTAGTTTTTAGGGTTTCGTACCCGAATGGTGCCTAACGGAACCCTATTGCATCTAGCCTCTGCTGTCGGTCTGTCTGACGGCGGGCTGTCTCATGAACCGTAATACCAAGAAGGTTGAAATTTTTCAAATTTTGTGTTTTAACACATCTTTAACTAATAAAATACAGTTATTAATTTAAGGAACGAACAAGAAAAGTGCTTTTTTCGGCGTTTTTTGCTAAATATGTTTAACTCCGACATGCATATTTCTTGCATACAGTTGTATATTGTGTCAAATAAATACTTTTCTCACTCTCTTAATGCATCTAGAAATACCGATTAGTTTAACCCTCTTTAGAAAATAGGTCCTTATAAAATACAAATTATTAATTGCAATTTTATACATAGACGTAACAGCACGTGATATAATTAAGTCTTCCTTAATAGGTAATAAACATAATTAAATGTCATAAAATATTAATTAACAGCGTAAGTTTATTATTGAAAAATATTAACAGCATAATTTTATGGACAGCTTATTAAAATTTATTGACATCTGAGCTATAAATTATCCTACTAATAACACTATAAAGGCTCATTTTCACTGTTGATGGCAGATGCTGAGAGTGTCGACTGGCCGCATGCGGGGGGAAGATATCCCCGCATGTGAATCATAGGTATCGACCAATCAAATTAACTCAACATGCGACATTATAGTTTTGTTTATTGTGATTGTTAAAGCACAATATGGTACCGATTATGCTTAAATCGTTAAGACACATGCTGACGCTTATTTAAAAACAGCTGGGCTAGTCAAAAGTTCGATTATCGTCACCGACGTCGATAACGGCCCATTTTCATTGGTTGATGGGGCTCGTCTGTGGGGTGCAGATGCAGGGTACTGCTTTTATCGATACCCCTATAGGGTAGGTCGATAGGGTCCGCATGTGGAGTGATTTCTGTAAAGCATGCCGTAGGGCCGTATTCGGTATTCGGGGAACCGTTTTCCATTAGTCGATAGGGAACGATTGCGGTACATGGAGAGCTTGCACCGCACGCTTAGCAGTTGCTTTGAAGGCTCATTTTCATTGGGTGTGAGTCTCCACATGCTTTTTACCGACACATGAATTTAATTGGTGGCTACGCCCGGTATGGGGATTCCCCGCAGACGATGACCTACCACGATGATACTGACCACGCTATCGACTTATTTCTTTCACTATTCATTACCCTGTCTGCGGGGGATTTTATCAACCGAGTTATTGACTAATGAAACTGAGCCATTAGAAGCATAGTAGTCCCCACATGCGGTACAAAAATCTCCCGCATTTCACAGCCTCTTCATTGAAACGTTAAGAGCAGCCTTAATTGTAAGTTATTTAATGCTATTATGGATATAGTGATGGACGAGTGTCGAGTTAGCACTTGCCTCCGCCACGGAGTATCAAAGATAGTCGGCGGCGGAATGTGGACGCATTACGTCTGAGTGTAACATTGATAATAAATCTTATCCCCTCGTTGACTTCGTGCTTCGATTGCTAAGTGTGAGGTCTGTGACTTTTAGGTAGCGGATTTTAATCATTTTATTCGGTCCCAAGATTGAAATTGAAGATCTGTGGTAATAACGGTGAATTATCTACTTGAAGAACCAATATCACTTTCGGTGACCTTACTCGTAAATAACTTCGGGAATTGCAAAGATGAGATGATCTTGTAGGTAGTTATTAAGCACTAGCTGCGCCCCGTGGTTTATATATGTTACGGCTAAAGGTGGGTGTGAAATATACTACCATACCATAAACTTAAGATTAGCCGGCTAAACTTAGGTCTAACTTCGAGGAGGTGTTAATGTTAGTTTCTTCTATCTTTAGCCGGCTAAACTTAAGTGTAACTGCAGGCCCTTGGCTAAAAATGTAGAAGGAAATGAAAAAGGAAACAATGTAATAATGTTTACTATTTTGACACGAAAACTTTTATTAAAAAATAATCACCCTCATTACACATACTTTTATGTATGTATGTAGGTATTCAAAATTACAATTATTACAATTACAAAATATTAATTACTTAAAACAATATCTACCTAATCATTAAAATAAAATAATAAGGAACCATTTGTTCATAACAGGCCACGTGTGCGCGCATTGTCTCCGCTCAAGCCCTCCGCGCCGGCCCAGCGCGTCCATCGAATACATTTTTAGCCGTTTCGTTGCGGTTAATGTGCACATTAGCCGGCTAAAGATGGAATATCACGATACAAACTAACATGATATCGAACTTTAGCTGCTTCTCGAAGATAAACCTAAGGTTAGCCGGCTAATCTTAAGTTTATGTTCACACCCACCTTTAGCTGTAACATATATATATATATATATATATCGGGATAAAAAGTAGCCTATGTCCTTCTCCAGGTTATGGTCTACCCATGTCTACATGGCTACATCCATTATATTGGAAACTGTTACTGCCAAACTATTTTTGTAAATTATTACTAAGATTTTTGAGAAATATTTTTTTTTAATTTTTTTATGTGCCAAATTTCATCCAAATCCGTTCAGCCGTTTTAGCGTGATGGCGTGACCAAGGAAAAAAGGGATTTATTTTTATATATATAGATATGATACACAATCATGTGATTAGGAATTTTCTTAGCAACCAGTGTTAACGTGCTGGAAATTATTCAGACAACGATGTTTTTTTTATTAGCTTAGAACGGAAATACGCAGTTAATGATAGCTATTACCCTAAGCGAAAATTGTCTAAGTACCAAATTATTTCGTTATTTCTCTATCACTACAATTTTCCTGACAGCTCCTCAAGCAGGACTCATTTTAAATGAAGCAGTTTTCTAGTAAGTGACGGGCAGTGTCTAGTTTGCACCGACCAGGCGGCTGCCTGACGGACTACCGCGATAGATTGGCGGTGGAATGTCGACGTATTACGTCCAAGTCTAACTTAGATATAAATCTAGAGTACCTATGACGGCCCATAGATTGATAATGTCGTTGGTAGATGCGGAAAACCGTTAAAGATTGTTAACTTTTCTTGCTTTCTTCTTTGATATGCTAGTGGTGTATTTTCAGCTAGCAAGGGAACTCCCTTGTAATGACTAATTGCCAAACAAACATGGAATGACAAATTCTGTTTTAGTTTTTGGCCAATCTATGTAGAAGTAGTGAATGTGCAAGTCCAACCCAACATATAATACTTTTTACTGAAGTAGGATGGATAATATAAAATGACCTTTTATATCACAGTCATACAGGGGTCATGTCCTAGTTCAGGGCTCAAGACCTCATTGATGTAACGTGTAATGAAGTTTGGACATAAATTATTATTAAAAAAAAAAGTTTGTATTGTTTCTCATACAATTCTCATATTATTAATATTACTAATATATTAGAAAAAATTAGAGCTTAATCGCGCAAGTGGATGATCTACAAGCAGTCGTCAAACTATTTTACACCTGTCGATCACGGTATTCATTTGTACCGTTGCACTCTATTGGCTTAGTACTCCGTGATAGTTGTAAGTACAATGTAGAAGATATAAATCTTATCTGTTGCCCCCGTTGGTCGCACTCCACGGGGGGCGCACGATCCTCGGTGACCGGCCAATCTATTACATAGTGCGCTACTGTGCTAAATCGCACTTAGGAACGCTTGCAAAAATTATACCTGAAGCTTTATAGAGACATTTTTTACATATGGTATTCAGTTTTTTATTGCTTGTTATAAGGAAAATTAGTATGAATTTCAGGTTTTTAGAAATATTCGTGGATTTTTACGGACTTACAAGCTTTTGTTATCATCAAACCATTCGTAATCAGAATCAAATAGACTTCAAAGAACCCTCGAATTGCTCATAGTCTTACCAAGCAGTGTTTTTTTTTTTTTGAGACTCGAATTTTGAATTCAAACTTCGATACGAATCTACATTATGCTAAATAATCTCGCCCCATGTTCATATTGTACTCATTCATCTCCATGACGAAGAATACAAATAATTTTTAAATGCCTTTCATGTAGCATATTAATTTATGGTACGGAGTGCTAGTAAAACTGCGATTGAGCGATACAGTCAGCAAGCGATTTGTCGACTTGTCGCATTACAAGTAACGATTTGTCGTCATGCTCAATGTGTGTAAATGTCGCACGTCTCGCATGGAACGATGAAAAATTGAACAGGGAAGGAACGACATTTATATCGCCGGCTAGCGTGGCTAAATGGCTAATGGCTACTATTTTTACCATATTATCTAGATGTTTTCTCGCGGAAACAAGGAGTTAAGATTGATGTTTGTTTGCACCTTCTATGCTAGTATTGAATGTTACGGAAATCCTAACTAATATTATAAATGCGAAAGTGAGTTTGTTTATTTGTTTTATACGCTTTCACGGTACAACGGCTGAACGGAGCGCTTGGGTAGACCATGACCTGGACTATGAAATAGGATACTTTTTATCCCGATATTCCCACGGGATCGAGACCTTTGCGGTGAAACCGCGGGGCGTAGTTAGTTAAAATATAAAATAAAATATTTGTGTAGTACTACATAAATACATTTTGTAGTCCTACACAAATATTTTCATAATTGAATGAATAATTATATGGACTTTTTATTATTAATGAAAGGAAATCAGCATAAAGTAAGTAGTATATCTACTTACTTGACAATTGTTCTGGTCCATTTTTCCCTTTTAACATTGGGGCGCGGGCTTGACAAAATCATAAACTTGACCTGTCAGATCGCGACAATGCTCAAATCTAAATATTTGAATCATGGCACTGAAACTTAGAGTTACTGCCTAAAATAACATGTTACAGTGTCAACATCAGATTTATCATGACATTCCCCAAACAAACAGCTTTCAGACAAAAACTACATAGGTATATAAGGCCTATGTATATACAACATATTGTGGGTCAGGCCGTCGTCGACTGCGCCGATAAATCTTGGTCGGTACCTTCGCGTGCAGTGCCCGTGTTAACATCGGTTGGTGACCAACAAACTGAACAACGAAAGCTCTCGATTTAAATGTAAATATTGCAATTAGAGCCTCCTTACACGCTTGCTCACCTAGCGATGCAGTGGGACTGTGGGACCGTTAGGTGCGATCGCAATGATCGCGACTGTACCTGAGTGTACCTATTTAGTGTTGACTTAGCGCTGGGACTTTGAATTTAAGACTTATAAATATGGGAGCCATGAAGCTATGTTTAAGTATTTTTTTAGGATTTAGTTCAGATGTAACTAAATGTAGTCATCGAAGATGAATTATATTATTTTGGCCTAATGGTTTTCTCATTAAAAAAACGAAAGTAGTGCAGAATTCATTAATTATTGGTACAGAGAAATTGCGTTTTATGTTTTGTACCATAAATGTCTGAAACAGTTTTTAGTGTTACTATTCCAAATAATTAATTATTTATGTATTCGCCAAAATAGACTACAATAGACTGCTCAAGCTTAAAGACAGTGAACAAAAGATATTATCTATAATTATAAAATCTATACAGTAGGAACTTTTTGGGGAAATGTAACCTAGATGGGTCCGGCGACCCATAAACAATTTCTCATAACTTCTTTTGCTTTCACTGCGTGATACGTTGACTTAATTCACAAAGCATAAGTATTCAGTTTATTCATAGAAATCATTATGACCAATAAGCTACATCGGAAAAAAATCGCACATCAGAAAAAAAAAACAAAATATAAGTAGGTAATTCTTGTTTTTTTTTTCTCATGTGTAACCTACCCCGATGATGACCGTACTTTTGCTAGCTGTCCTAACAGTGTCTAGAGAAATAAGCCAAAAGTTAAATAAACCTAAATGAATTAGGTATTCTGTGCTTAAAACTAGCCAACTTTTCACTACATGTCCGCATAGATCTCCAAATTGAAAACTCTATTCCACTTGAGCTATATTAGACCTGCACCTTAATTGCGTAATACACTATAAAAATCTGAATTGGAATCAGTTCGAAACAAATGTCTAATCCATTGCTTCTTATGTTCGTAAGTTAAGTTTGAGCAGATTTTTTTTTCGAACTTATGCTGCAATGAATTAGACATTTGTTTCAAACCGATTCCAATTCCGATCGATCGTGCATTACGCAATTAGGGTGCTGGTGGACGTAACGTTCGACTGCCAATACCAATTCCCTTCGATGCCCATTGTACCCATACCGGTAACCAGTAGTAACCACTAATGGGTACCAGCCTCGTATAAGATTTATTCCTATCTTATCTGAATAGATTGCCTACGGTTACAGATTAGTACTAGGATATCCACCGCGTTTGATTTGCCTGTAACTCTACAGGCTCCATACATTGTTAACTATTTCCTATTTAGTAAGGATTCCGGTTCAACTGATTGAATATTTAAACTAACATGATAGCAAATTGAGTTTAACTGGTATCAGTAAAGGTTAATTTAACAGTTAGTCCGAGGAATGTATTGTTTTAATATCTGATTGTTGAATGCGAGTGTACCTATTTGCAGTAAATCTATTATTTTAATGGCAAGGGAATTTCAGTTAGTTGTCGATAGTCTGTGTTGCTTTGTTCATTTGCAACTGCGGATGTATAGACTGGAGATGATCTTATTCATAGACATTATTCCTTTTTCCTAAAAATGCGGTTTTCTAGAAAAGCAGTGCCGCCACATATCGGCCACAGTGACAGCCGGCATGATAATGGTTGCACCGGGGTTTGACTTCACGGTGTCAACAATTTACTTTCATAATTAACGTTTCAGTGACATCATTTGACGGTAAATTGCGGACGCTATGTGGCAGCCACCGCAGTAAGAAAACCTATCTATGTTGTCAAGGCTCGTAGGAAAATAATTACGAATTTTAGAACACTCTTTCATTGTAACACAGTATAATGTAGAGCAACAATTAAAATCTCACTCAACTATAAACAATATTGTTATTACTTATTAGATGAGACTACAAAATTCGCCGCTTCCTCTCCGTAACGAGCATGAAACGGAAGCCAGGCATAAAGCGCAATTATAAGACCATACACGATGCAAATAGTCCATAATTATATGTTTGTACACCATAAAAGCTTATAAATGAAGAAACACCATCGTCATCATTATGTAATAACCAGGTGCGCCCCGCATAAGTCGAAATCCTGTGAGAATATCGGGATAAAAATTATCCTATGTCCTAAACTAAGTCATGGTCTACCCATGTGTCAAATTTCCGAAAAGAAACCAAACAAACAAATAAGCAAATTCACTTTCCCATTATAATATTATTTAGGATTATAAAACTAATTAGAACATGTGTGCATATTTTATAATGAGAGAAAAAAAAAAGGTTTTATGTCTTTTAATGTACTACGGTGCTCGACTTTTCTTGTGAATTATTGTAAAATAAATATTACTCCGTATTCAACCGAAATTGCTTTTGTCTATGATGTCTTGTATACCTTTTTACTTTTAGTTGACTGCCCCGTTGGTCTCGTGGTCGCAAGCGCGACTGCAGAGCGTGGGGTCCTGGGTTCGATTCCTGGGTCGGGCAAAGTGTTATTGGATTTTTCCATTAGGAATTTCGTAGTAACAGCCCGGAGTTTGGAAGTGGCGTTGTGATACCCCCGTGCCTTGGAAAGCACTTTAAGCCGTTGGTCCTACGCTTGATCTCTCTCCGGTCGTGTTGGATTGCCGTCCCATCGGACTATGAGAGTGAGGGAAGAGAGAGTGCACTTGTGTCTGCGCAAACACTTGTGCACTATAATATCTCCCGCGCCGATGGCTAGTCTCCGTTGAGATTGGCCGCCGTGGCCGAAAATACGGTCTGGAAAACTATTATTTTTATTACTTTTAGTTGACTTTTCGCCGTAGTTGGGTTTTAGTTTTATAACTTTTATTTTTATTTCTTCTCTGCTTAAACTTGCCGGTATCACCAAAGGTCGTAAACAAATACCTATTAACAATCGTTATTTATAAAGTTAATCAAAACAATATGTAATATGAGCCTAACTGTTACCACAAACGTTTCAAACACCTTCGAATGTGAACCCGTGACGTGAATATTAATGAACACGAATCCAGGTTTACATATTCATATAAATATTTTAGCGTGAAATTACTATACCTTGGTGATATGTGACATACTCGTAAAATGTACCGTCGGCCGGCGCAAGCGCAAGTGGTCTTTTCTATCGTGTGAGGTGTGACTGTGCGTCGCGAGTTTGATTTCCGCGTTTAGACAAATTTAATGTCCATTCGACCCATAGTTCATGTTTAATGGAACTGCATAAAAGTATGGCTACACAAATCTTTGGGGCAAAGTGTACCATAAAGTTTTATCGTGATATTTATGTATCCCCTTATGTGAGCAGTTATTGCGCACATTAACAAGTTAATCTGTCTATTACTTGATGTCTGTGCATACCTGTTACGAGTGTACTTCAGTATAAAACTAAATGACGTTGTAATTATATCTATACACAAATACTCGTACCTAATTGACACCCGGCTTTGACTTCCACATAGTGAATTCTCTAAAAATAATGATAGATAAGTAGCTATAAATATACTCACATACATAAACTCGCTCCATCTTCCCGTGGTGGTAGACCTACATGGTCGTAACCATTACTCCTTTTGTTTTTACCCGACTACGGCAAAGCTAAAAGGAAGAGTTATGATTTTAGCATTCTATTTGCTTGCTGTAGAATAACTTAAGCTCATTTCAGACTACGCTATATATCATACTAGCTTCCGCCCGCGGCTTCGCCCGCGTGGTGTGTCGATAAAAAGTAGCCTATGTCCTTCCTCGGGATGCCATCTATCTCCTTGCCAAATTTTATCGAAATCCGTTTAGGGGTTTAGGCGTGAAAAGGTAACATACAGACAGACAGACAGAGTTACTTTCGAATTTATAATATTATTAGTATGGATAGTTCATAGCACAAAAATATCGCTTGCCATACATTTATTTAAAACATGTTCACACTTTGCTATACTATATATTTTTGGAAATGTATGGCGAGGGATATTGTTGAGCTGTGTATGAACTTTATGCTATAATATTATAGCGTAGTCTGAAATGAGCTTTACACATAAAACATACTTGTTGATGTGTGCATTATTTTTTTGTGAGAAATGGAACTACCTAATGTACATAAGTACAAGCCGAACTGTACCGCGAAGGTTCCATCCAGTTAAACTTAAGATTATCCCTGTAATCTGCACATTGCTAACTTTAGCGGTACCTAACGTTTTATAGTCCATACCCACGAGTTAACGGTACAGTGGTGCCTTATAAATCTAAGTCCCTAAAAGTACCCACGTACAGTACGTAGGTACTTTTAGGGACTTAGATTTATAAGGCTCTACTAGTACCGTTAACTAGTTACGTTAACGGGTTCAAAATCTTATAGTAATATTAGCCTGTCTCTTTTCCACTAAGGGCTGATTTTTCTATAGGCAGATAAGTTTGTTATATTTTCTATACAAATGTTGTCAAATCGCTATAATTATTCCTCGGATACAAGTTAATCGATTGAAAAATCGCCCCTTACTGACAACTCTTAAATAGTTCTACAATTTAAAAAGAAAATTTCTCTTTTCAGGTGTACCGAAAAAAGCGGCCAGTACTGAAAACTACAACGATACAACTACTAGATAATTTATAAATAAGGTAAGTTTCAATTCAGAACAATAAAACCTTCATGAATGAAAATATGTAGACTTAATAATAGCGTCAGAGCAAGCACTATCAAAATTGGTTTTGAGAAAGGGCTGGAGTATAAATTAAGTAGACTACCAGACTGTGTATTATTCCAAACATCACGTCATCTTTACAAACAATAACCTTATGTATGACCGAAGGGACTGACACAATAATTGTATAGACGGTCCAGATTATGCATTAAAAACATCTGCCTCGTGGGTGTTCCATGCCACAAACGTCAAGCATTTTACTTAAGGACATGATAGCCCTGTAATGTGTCTTAAAACTCAATTTATTTTCATGTTACGACAAATCTAGGAATAGGTAATGCTAGAAGGAAAACCAATATTTTGACTATCAACTTTAGCATTATGATTTTCAGTATCCTATTGGTTTTTATGTATTTTGCTAGTAGACATTGTAACGTTCTAAGATATGTACTGCGTTGTGTACCATACGAGGTGCAACATTGTACCTTGTGAAGTATTCCCACCATACCTGAGCCCTGTACATAGGGGCAAACGCCTAGGGCAGCCGATCAGATTAGTAAAAAAAAATCAAACGTTAGAAAAACTCGAGCGCGTCAGATTAAGGTAAGGTAAGTTGGTTACATGCAGAAAAGTGTGCATTTCAATAATCTGACAATTTAAGCGTGAAATAAGGAAAAAGGAGAGTTTTTACTAATCTGATCGGCTGCCCTAGGCGTTTGCCCCTATGTACAGGGCTCAGGTAAGGTGGGAGTACTTCACAAGGTACAAGGTTGCCCCCCGTATGTTATTCTGCCGCGCTCGAGTAACTCCCGAAATCCCCGCTAGGGCTCCCCTACCATAAAGTTTATTAGTTTGGATGTAGGAGGAAATCTCCGAAACTACCCATCCGATTAAAAACAAACTTTATCTGATGGAAAGCTACAATATTTCCGAGGGCCCTAAGATATAAATATTTTATGGTATTCTTGGCTTCCACGCGAACGAAGGGGGCAGAAGCTAGTAACATTTTTCGAGATAAAACTGAATAACATGACAAACTGAATAATGACTGATTATAACACAAGAGCAAAGTATTATTATAAATCAGAATCTAAGAAAGTGGAACGGACTTGTGTAAAGTATGTACAATCAACACTATTCTAAGTTTTAAAATAATTATCACGTAAAAAATTAAGTTAGACCTATTAGTCATATAGGCTAGATTGTAATTAATTACTAAGAACATGGTTCTTTTTAATAAAGGATAAAAAAAGCCTTTGTAAACCAACCTTATTTCACTGTCATGTTTATTAGGTAATTTTAACAGCACAACACCACTTATCAAGTTTAATCACTATGTATTTGCGAAGGTGCGCAAGATACATTGTTTTACTCCGTTCCCACAACATAATTATAATTATTAATATTTCATTTTGAGTTAAATGACTCGTCATAAAATACGATATCTGCTGTGCATCTGACGCCGTTTGTTACGACCTCGTTTAGCCAGTTAGCGCTTATACGACACTTATAACGCTGCTATCGAACGTTATAGTAGCCTCAGTGACTCGTAAATAGATAACTTTTATTATATTTACTAGCATTTGCTCGCGGCTTCGCCCGCGTGGAGGTCGGCAATTATCCCACGGAAACGTACTTATAGGATACGTTTAATAGATATTTTTAAGAGGAATAATTCCGTAATTCATTGATTTCACATAATTCTATTGCTTTACGCGACACACGCCAGTAACAGTCGGCATGATCTTTTCCGACGTCTTCAATAATCATCGTCATATTTCAGCTAATTTACAAAAACCATTAATGAATTATACACCTAAACCTTCCTCATGAATCACTGTCAAAACCATATGAAAATATGTTCGGCAGTTTTTGAGTTGAGCGCGTTCAGACAAACAGACGCGCCGGGGGGATTTCTTTTATTTTATAATATTTAGTTGGTAATATTGAAACCGTTGAATAATAAAGTGAGCTTCAAGTGCATCTTAAAATAATGTTTGTTGTAATAACAAGCATAACGACTTGTAAGAACATTGCGCCGAGATATTTATGACAGAATAATCTTTATGCCCGCGCAATTTATTGGAGCAGATATACTTGTTTACGTGGGAATATTATAGCCAGGTGTTCTTTAATATGAAATAGCATTTACCTAAGCTACAAAGCTTACCGATATTAAATGTTCCATCATGTTAAACGTCACATTTTGCAACATTTACATCAACGGTTTAATTAGTTCCCTTTAAGCATTGTATATTCTATTATACAACGCTTATAGCGGCATCATTGATAATAAGAACAGCTTCGACGACTATTATTTGATTGAACTTTATGGAGATACTAGCGACCCGCTCCAGGGGGTCTATTCCTAAGCCCATCGGACGTCCGTAAATGAAAATCAAGTCTGTTCCCTTGATTTTGGATTCATGGACCATATTATTGAACGAATGAGGCCTGACGATAGAGTCCGGTCTCGATTGCCGGTTTACATATTTTGTGGTTTTCAAGCTTAATAAACAAAAAATAATATTGTTGTCGTTAGAAAATTACCACATTTTTAACCATTTACTTTTTATTATGTCTTTAGTTAAAGAATTGAATTATTCGCCTTTTTTCTTTTTGACGGTAAATTGTCAAATGAATTGTCAAAGTTTTTTATTTTAGATATTTACACGAGAAGTTTTCGTAATTAATTAATTAGGTATTAAACAAAGCTCCAAACGCTCTAACAGCAACTCAAGCTCATTTATTTTAATGGGCTACGGACCAATCAGATATCCTCAAGTGCTAGGGACATCACTTGCGGATTTCTAATTGGTCTGCACGTAACACCTTCCGAAACGAACGTTTAGTGCTTAGGGACTGTTTCGCACTGTTTTTACGACTTGACAAAACACTCTCATGAGATTTCTTAGTTATACCTATGTTATTTTGATATTAACGTATTATACACATAAACCTTCCGGAATAAATTCTCTACATGATGGTGAAAACTTCATCAACATCTGTTGCGTGGTTTAGAAGAACAACGCGGACATACATGAGACAAACACGAAAAGCGAATTTAATTTATAATAATGTATAGATATGATAGGTACCTACTGTCTGTTATATAACTCATATTTATTACGTAACAAATAGACCGTGATCGAAGCTATCATAACTGAGACAGTAATTAAACCACAATAAACACGTAAAAGCGCAATTGAACGCTTTCCCCTTTATATGTAACATCTTCATGGTAAAATTCATGGTGTTTTACTCATGTATGTGTGGCTGTACATGACATAACATCTCGTCTGTAATCCCCGAAGGGTTACGCAGAGGTGTACCTATATTACACCTACATTTGTCATTAAGTGCCATTTAATAGGGGGCGAGCTGTACATTCTCCAGCGGAAGTAAAAATACCTTATTTTATTAGGTTTTTTATTAATACCAGCCTATTATTGTCAAACTCCAGGGCAAAGGCCTCTTCTCATATATAGAGAAGGTACGAGCATTGATCATGAATAGAGATCGGATAATCGGATGCATATTTACCTAAAGTTGAGGTGTTGGCTATTATGGAATGCACTTTTGTATTTAAAAAATCCCGGGATTCCGGGATCGACTTTAGAGTTCTAATTATAGAGTCCAATGTATATTTACTTACGTTCAGGTGTTACCCATGTAACACTTGAACCACTAGTATGCCACTTTTGTACCGACCCAAGAATCGCGCGATTCCGGAATTGATAAATTTAGGAATTTTTGACAAAAGAAATGCTAGCTAGTGTTGTAAAGTAGATTTCTAAACTGGCATAGTACATAGTGATAAACCACTCGGTACCTCGAGTTTCGTTAAAACATGTTTAAAGTATATTAATTTTTATGTTAACACGGAACACCGCGAAAGAAACCTTCATAATAGGGTTGATAAGTCGTTTCCATACCATGTATCCGATTATTTGTGTATTCCCGGTATTTTTTTGGAATTCCTTATTAAGATTGTTTTTATTAAAAAGCTGCTTCCGTAATTTCTTAGCAAAAATTAACTTTAGGTTAATATGCATCCGATTATCCGATCTCTGATCATGAAGTACGCTTGCTCAAGACGAGTAATTCGTCAACTCGTCATACATACCTACGGCCCATTTAGGACGAATTACAGAAAATTAAAAAAAGTCCTAAATGGGTCGTAGGCATGTAGGACGAGTTGACGGATTACTCCTCAAGACGGGTTGGCGATTTCTGACTTATATTAACCACTAGCTGCACCCCGCGGTTTCACCCGCGTAGGTGTCGATCCCGTTGGAATATCGGGATAAAAAGTATCCTATGTCCTATTCCAGGTTACGGTCTACTCATGTGCCAAATTTCATCCAAATCCATTCAGCCGTTTTAGCGTGAAAGCGTAACAAACAAACTCACTTTCGCATTTATAATATTAGTTAGGATTAGGATGAGTCCCGGTTTCCTCACGATGTTTTCCTTCACCGATGTCAGTAATTCTAATTTCCAAGATAAACTCAATATTGGTTCATTACCCAAAAATTTGGTTTCATAAAATAATAATGTAGATCGTTATTTTTCTCTAAGCACAGTCTGAGTCTGTGCCATTTGTTAATTAATTTCCCGGGAGAGTTGTATGTATAATTTCATTATTTATGAAAGTAATTACCTCCTAAAACGCGATTACGTAATAGTTAATGATCTATCAATTAATAATAGTTTTTTTTTTGTTTTTTTATTCTTACATTTTATTAGAGGCTTTTCACAGTGGCAAGAATTTGGTTTCACAAAATAATTTATGTATATCGTTATTTTTCTCTAAGCACATTCTTAGTCTGTGCAATTTGTTATTTCATAAAATATTATTATAGCACGAATTTCCCGTGAGAGTTGTATGTATAATTTCATTAGTTATGAAAGTAATTACCTAAAACGCGATTACGTAATAGTTAATGATCTATCAATTAATAATAGATTAAAACGAGAATGTATCCGCATTTAAGCTAAGTCGTGTGTAATTAATTACACCGGGTCACGTCAAGTTTCTCATATTAATAGTCTTTAGTGTATACCTTATTGATTTATAATTAAACTTTGCCATAATTATTTATTCACACGCTCCTTAGTAGTACTTTGAAGATAAATGATTGTAACACAGTAATTATTAAGAGCGTATTCTGAAAGTGGGAAACGTCGCAAATAGATGTCAAATATTTCGCTGTTTTTATTAATTTGGCTATAATACTGTATGGAAACATGAAATATGGCTAGACAACTGTCTAAAATATTGATTATGAATTGCAATTATAACACTGAATTTAAGTTGTAAGCGGTTTTAGGTGTAAAAAAGGCATTTGGAAAGTTTCCAAATCCTTTTTTTACAACTAAAACTAAATATTCGGTGTTACGATATTATTATTTTTTATTTGCATTTTATGGGGTATAATAAGGTAACAGCCGTTATGTAAAATTAAAAATATTTCGTAATTAAAAGGCTAACATTTTCTCTGTGTGGCCGTCTTCATACTTTACCATGCTGCTAGGCTAATTGAATAACCCTTCGACTGCTGTCAAAATTAGTCTATAACATGGTCTTTTGGCCTATTTCAGCCTCACGGCGCCAACCCGACTCACTCAACGCTCTGTAATTATTATAAGAATGTCAAAGTTGCCTAGCTTAAGTCATTTTGCAAGTTTATTTAGCTTTAAAACTAGTTTTATATTTATAATACATCTTAAACGAGAAAGATCATTATATTCTGATGATCACGCTAAAGACTTAGAGAGCACGTAACAATACTAAAATCAGATATCAGTATGTCATGTACAATAACATGTCGAATTAATTGTTCACTACACGCTTTCTAGTTCTGTATGTGCATGTGTCTGCCGTCTAGTTTGTTTCTAATAAGCGGAAATTTTAAATTAAGTCAAATTGGAAAACAAAGAAAGCGTGCTTTGATTAATTGTTTGTTTAATTTTGTAGCCCTTTACGATCATTAACCGATTTCACACGATATTAAGAGCGGTAGAATTAGAGATGAATGTAGCGAGCGAGCGTAGGTATATTTTAATAGAGAGGTATAAGTTCAGCGTGATAAAACACCCTGTCCGATCCGTGAGGGTGTTGTTAAGAATCATAGGTATTGAAAGTGTATAATGGAAAAGAAAAAAAAAATTCGCCGCATTTTTTTCAATTGGTTATTTCATGGAGCGCAGATGGCCGTCGTCGAGCGGGTATCTACAAGTCATAACATAATGGCCTCTGCAGAAAATTTTCATATTTATAATGAAATTGGGGTAATTTAGGTACTCAAAACGTGAATATATGGTAATAACTTTCTAATTTTCACAAAAAAAATTAAATTAAATTACTTTTTAGTAATGTTATTGGTACCAAGGAGGCGCCCCCTTTCGGATCGGACAGGAATTTTGTTACATGCTGTATAATTTTCCTAATTTTGCTCTGAATAGAATGGTATTATTCTTGCACCGGTCTATTTAGGGCTTCTCCCGAGTCAGCAGTCTACTGCTCAGAAAACTCTACGACTATAGGGTGTTGTAACTCACTTTTTAACCATCCAACAATTTTCTGCATGTAGAAATGCTTAACTAAATAAAAATAAGCAGGAATTTATTCTAAGACACTTATTCTGAACTACTTTCAAGTTTAGCAGCATAAGTTTTAATGCTACCCATGTAGGTAAGTGTTTGTCTAAGCAAAAATGGTAATGCTAAGTGGAAGATCAAGTTAAGAAATAGATACCCATCCTATTTGAGCAGTATGAAGGATATAATCCAGTTTATGGCTTGATTTTAATATCCAAAGCGATCTTATTTTAGCACGGACTGCAGTATCAGATATAAAAATTATTGTTGATCTTAGTTCAGCGGCGTGTTAAACACTCGTTTCGCCATCCCAGGAACGATCCTAGAGATAAAACTTCAAATAGGCGTAATAGTTATTCTCAAGTAACTTTATTCCTTTCATAACTAATTTTTATTTTCATGCTGACTTGGGAATGGCTGAAGAACTATTTAAACTTGGTTAAAGCGGGTAGTTAATCAGGCGTCGGGAGTTATTAGAGTTAACTGAGGTTAATCGGCTAGTATCGTGATTGCGAGCGATGGGTTAGGCTATCATTACTTATGCACATGCAATCTTAAAATCTCGCACGTTATGGCTATTTAGAGTCTTAGGAATTTCTTTAGAGTGGTAGATTTCCTCTCACTATTAAAGTTGTGAGAGTTCTTCTCTATCATTAGTTTTTCCGGTCTAAAGGTGTCTGCATCACTCAAAACAATACCATCTATTATGTACTGGCGTAATGGCTCAGTGGTTTAAGCCTCGGCCCTCATGCAAGAGGTTGTGGGTTCAAATCCGGGCAAGTACCTACTAATGTGACTTTTTCATTTCATGTATGTACTTTCTTAGTTTATCTTGGATATTACTGATATCTGGCAGAAGTATATTGGCTTGTGCCAGCTGACATAGGGCAAATTGATGAAAGTATGGACCCTGCACTAGTTCAATCTGACATATAGAACACATGAACATGATCTGACTGATATACATATGGAACAGTGTCTAGTTTGTTCGATCTGTCAAGTGTGCTAACATTTTTCTGCTACAATAATCTTCTAAATACATTAGTTATCTAAAGTAATTTGCCCTTGTTATCATTTCATCACAAATAATTTAATTTAATGTTTGTGTTTCTTCATAATTTTATTATTTTGCATTCTACTGTGTAGAATCAAGTTATTTTAACACACAGCTGTGCTGCTAGGGAGTTTATTGCGTCACTTCTACTTCCCAGCTAAAGCACGGGCGAGCGTTTTGGGGGACTGTCATACGTAATTTAGACGTTCAAAAAGTGCTGATTCTCAGCCTAGTTTGAATAAATGACTATTACAACTAGATATTGATTCAAATGAGAAAGTGGTAATGAAACACGTGTATTTGTTGTTAGACATGGGAACGAACCTGCAACATCAGTGACATCACTATGTCGTTACATTTCTGAGGGCTTTTGTGGTCATAATAAAGATAATTATGTTGAAACAAATTCTTTCCAAGAATCAGCCTACATACAGAGAGTACTTAAAAGTAATTCTAACATTTGTACACGGACTAATAGATTTAAAAAGCCAAGACCTACTTAAAATTTTAAAGTTTCTCCTTTAGCGGCCATTATCCATAATTTTGTTTATAATTTCACGCACCGCTTTTATCACTGCCATCTTTTTACCTAGTTAACTGTTGCTTTTTTTGCCAATTATTTTAATATTTTTTGCGAAACAACTTTAAACTCTCGCTTTTATAGTGTTACCCTTACAAGGTTAGCAGAGATGATTATCTTATGTAATTCACGTTATTATCTCCAATTTAGAAGTTTTACTTGTAAGTTATTTAGTTGTAGGTTAACTACTTAAGGCGTATTTCACCAATAAAACTGATAGCGATCAGCAGACCTAAACCGCGTTGCAATGATCGTGTTTTACGTGTTTAAAACGCAGATATATTATGATTTTAGTGACTTTTAGTCTGTTTTATGCTTTCAAATAATGCATGCAAGTTATGCAAAAAAATCTATGTTAAGCTAGAACGCGTACCTGCACACCAATTTTATATGTGAATATTTAAGTATTGTAGTAAAATACTCTATGAAATAAATTCAGGAATGTCTACCCAAAACATAAAAACGATATTACTTTCAAACTACTTCAGATAATTATAGAATAGATAATAAATGCTAGATAGAATAGATAATAAATGCTAGATAGTCTGCTTATTTTGTGATTTTTTTCAAATATTCATTATTGTCGTAACTTAAAATAAATATTCCATACGAAGCCTAAAGGCGCGGGCGTCTCGTTGGGCGTTACCGCGACGCGTATTTTAATGGCCAAGGTCAATGGCTATATGCAGACCCTTAACATTTTATTCAGTGGAATAAAGTGTTGTTCAGGGTAAAACCACTATTCTTGTTAATTGATTGGTTGTTGACAGACAGTGGTAGTTATTATGCACCTGTCAGTTGTCTTGTTCTGTTGAAAAGTTTCTCTGAGAGGATCTGGTTTTCAATGAGATAAAATGATAGACTGGGCAAGTAATTATCATCTTGTTTTAGTATTTCGGCCCTTGGCTTGATCTAGAGTTAATAATTAACTTTTGCATTTGAGATCTGATGCCTATAAAAATATTATTTATTTAAATACTTTTTATTTATTTTGTTATTCTTTGTGGCTTATTATTTCGAAAAAGTTATAGGTAGAAGATATTTAAACTAGCTTTTTAGCTTTTCTTGGGCAGCTGTTTATGTTAATTTTAACAGCATTGTGTTTCTGTAGTTAGAGGTGAGATAGCCAGTTCCTCTGTGGTTGAGGATTCTGGGCGAAGCTCGCTTCCGCCTTAGGCCTGATCATCACTTACCAGCAGGTGAGATGCAGACCAAGAGATTACACGTTGAGGCTAAAAAAAAGGCTGTCCCACCGCCGATTAAAAGGAAGCGAGTAGAGCAAACTAAGAACGAGTTTCCCGCGACGGAGACGAGCGATTATTAATACTCGCTACCAAACGTCAGTCTCTCAGCGAGTGTTCTACTCGCCAAACTGACGCGGAGCGAGTACTCTCTTTGAAACATCATGTCGCTGATGTAATGGAGTACCTACTCGCCAGTGGTGTGAACAGTCAACGATCAACTATTAATATAATGATGTATCTCTTTTACTTACACAGGACTAACAATATTTTTTACTCGAGACGAGACGAGCGAGAAAATCGTTGATAACTGAAATGAAATGAAATTGTTTATTCTGTAAATAGGATATTGGAATCACTTTTACACGTCATATTAAAAAGTTGTAAAAATAAGCTAGATGAGGTCGGCGTTTCCTATCTGACTACTCTGAGAAGAAAGGCCTAAACAAACTCAGAGGTCACCGTCTCTTTTAAAGTCCAGACATAATCTTGGTCAGGCCATATGAGGACCATATATATTAGAGTCTGTAATGGTCTTTTGAGGAAAGAACCACACAGATTTGAGTGGACCTGTCCAGTCAGTGCAAGCATTTGTCAGTAATAGTGGAGCTCAACTCAGAACTTAAGGAGCTCAACGACTCGACGAACAGTACCAAAGAAAGGACATTTGGGTAGGTCGCATAAAGTTCTCAAATTGCCAGACCTTCGCTAAAACTGTTAGTCGTTCGTAGTCGGCGGTGGGACAAGCGGAACAACATCTCTAATGTTTGGGCTTTAAAGTGTTATTTATTAGGCGTATAGCCAGCGTTTTATGACCGCTATAAAACTCTGGCTTTTGTAGGTGACAGGGTGGCCTGGCCACTGCCCCTGCTTAGCATAGGTAATAATTGTTGTGATCTTTAACCCAACACAACATTTACTGCTTAACATAGCTTTGATCTACGCCGACGCAGTTAATTGCGCTAGAAATCAGCTTATAATAAGCGCGAAGCTCTAAAAGCACTAAATGGTTCATGTCACTACTAATTCCGTAATTATTGTCAGTCATTAACTACAATAGTTAAACTGAAGGCTTAGATCGCACTTCCACCGAAGAGTGTTAGCAACAAGTAACAAGATGGAAATGAAACAGATTAACCAAGTTAACTAGCTATTATCTTTAACTATTCGTCATTATTAATCTCTGCGCTCGCGCATCGAGCGATCATGTGCAGTTGCGTACCCGCAACCGGTAGGGCTGCCCTCATAAGAAACGTAACTTAGGTGAAACAGATGAATGTAAGTAACGACTGAAAAAAAAATAGTTTTCTTTTGAAAGTTTTTGTCTAAGACTAAATATAAGATATTTAATCGTTATTAAAGGAAAAAAAACAAAAAATATGGGTTTCATTAAACATGTGTTAAAAATCATGCTTGTAAGAGTTTAAGAGTCTGACAAACATATCAATGTATAGCTAAAAACGCCAAGAATTGTTGAGACAGCCGAACAAAAAATCAACGACACTGTCCCCACAATTCCTAGTTATCGTGTTTCAAAATCGTTCTTCAAGAAGCTGGTAACCCTAGCAGCAATGGGCGCCGTAGTTAATCAGCGCTAATGTGCATACCGGCCATTACGGACGCCAGATTGCGCCTCCGTCTTACAATGCGACGCGATAGCTTGCCTAGTACAACACTCGTGGGTCGCCAGGAAATCTATCAGGTTCCCGCGTACATTCACAGCTGGGGCGCCAGAATAGATTTAGATTTATTACTTCTGGGGGTTTGAATGCTTAATAACTAGAGCGCACCTAATTATATTTTTTTCTTAATTAATTCGAGGGTTATTTTTAACCAGTATACTGTTGGATAAAGTTGTTAGGGCGCACCTCGGGAGGTGCCAGAGCACCCAATTACTTTTTGGTACCTATATTTCGTATTTTTGTTACTTTCATGTTAAACCTTTCGTAAACGTTCAACTTAATTGTTTTTAATTAAACTATAAATTATAATAGTCAATTAATTTTATTAAGCTCAACTTAAATATTCATTAAGGTTTCATGCAGATTAAAACGGTCAATAAATTGGAGATAACGACAACCGATGATAAATAAATTAACAATTAATAAAACAACATGGAACCAGCTTCTGCATGCGCTACAATTAATAGTAACTATTTTTTGTAATTCTCATAAACAAATTAAATATAAATACTTCTTGCACGTAAGTTTGCCGATAAGCATCTGAACATTGGGTTTATATCTACATGGTGTAGTAAAACAAAATTAATTATGTTTGTATCGAATTTCTCAAGAGAGGTAGATACCTACCTACACTCAGATCAAAAAAATATTGAACTATTAAAATAATAACATTCACATACGTCATTCGACGATAGACTAACTTTTTATCATTTGAGTTCACTAACCCTAATAAGACGGTCAACGAATTCAATAATTTTGTAAGTAGAATTACAAAATGAAAAGGATTTTCAGCTCATTTTGATTTTGTAAAAAGTTTTTATGTAAGTTTATTATAATTGTAAAATGAATAATTTAAATAGGTACGTCATTGCAACTTTTCATGGTTTTCATGGCTTCCAGGGAAGAAGCTGCAATTTTATTTTGTTATTGGGAGACGATTTTGATTGCCATTTATTTTGACTTTCCCTTCTACTTTCTTATTTAACTTTTACCTTAACTTTGATTGAATACCTACTCCAAATTCTGTATCGATTTGTGATACCCCATCGATATGGTAACGGTTATCTAATTTATTGTTTTTATGATTGTAATTTTACACTTTTTTAAATTAATACTGATGAATTTTAATAGATTCTCTCGTAGAATAATTTTAATATTAATACACGTAATTTGATGATTCATCGCAGTTATTCGTAAATTGGAATTCGTTCGAGAAAGCCATATGCCACACACATAGATACCTACTCCATTTTATATTTACATAATTAAAAACTTAATTAAGATTCTTATCACATTATACATCTGTTCCTGTTAGCAAAATTACACGACTTCCACTTTAAACCTTATATTATTTTGTTGTTTATTAACTTGCCAAGTAATTAAGATTAACTAGTTAGCTACTTGGCACTTCAGCAGTAAAGTAACGTTAGGGCACTATCTACCCTGCCAGTGTTGCGAGAAAGTCCGAAAGGGATACCGGGACCTTGGCAACAGGCAACTGAAGGAACACGGGTGGGTTTTAGTCAGTAAAAGTCTGACACGCCCTTCCGCGCCGCCCAGAGCGGGAGAAGATACTGGATGATTTCCCACCCTCGTAAAAAAGGGCACTATCTACATTATCGCCTTTGTCCTAATGGCTAGTCTATCGTATATGTGCCTGGTCTGAATTGGTTCCTTTTGGAGTTTGTTTTTTATGCTCACAATTGATTTTAGTACCTAATGAAAGATGTGAGGTACCTACAAGTAACATGAGACAAGGGCAGGAAGATGATGAAATTTCAGTAATGAATCCCTATCCAGACTAATTATTATTATAAATTCGAAAATACCTCTGCCTGTCCGTCTGTTTTCACGCATAAACCACTGAACCAATCGTTATGTTTGACAGATCGGTAGTCTGGAACCTAAAGGCATGACAGGCTACATTTCATCCTGGATATTTGAATAAAAAATAAAGAAAAAACAAGTACAAACAACACGAAATCGCGGGCATGAACTGTTTTTTTTCACTTATTTTTTTCAATAACAGCGATGATCCTAGATTCAGATTCAATATTTCATGAAACATTTATTAAAGTCACACTGATCTGTGTCAGAACTAAGTAAATACTTAGCATAATTTATTCCGGTCTAATCCCACTACAAAATCTGACAAACTCCATTCCCCAGGGCCTTGACCGCTGCTTCCTTGACCACACCAGGTGAAAACCGTTCGTTCCTAAAATAGCGTAGGTAGTGTGGCGTGGAGAGAACATGACAAACTTACCAAAGTACCGTAAAACCGTAGTAACGAGGCTCATCAGCTACCCGGCGGTTACTAAACTTCACTGATTTACCTGTGGGTTTATAACGTCGGATTTATCCACCTGATATTATTCTACAACGGTCTGTCCGGTATATTGTGGTTGTAAGGGTGCGCACTTAGTGGGGAGAGCAGCGATTTTAAATGTTTTTGATTGGATTTTGAACTCTGTCTTATGCCGATTTATATCGCTGGGTGAGTCAAAATTTACTTTTGGTAGGTATTGTTTCAAGAAAACCGTGTGTTTACGTTATTAATAAAATAATTACCTACTGTCTACTTTTATTTATAAAAATAAGTAACTATTTATTTATTTATGCATTCGTAAAATTAATATTTACGTCTAATTCATACAATATTATCGTAGTGTACCCTGTGTACATAGTGTTTGTGAAAACTGTCTTTGAGCAATAGTGAAAGTAATTTAATATTCCCTGACTCTCATTATTTTCTTATAAGTACGAGTAAGTCCATTTACTATCTATTTTAACCGTTAACGACACATAAAATATAAATGGGTAAATACATTTATTGGCAAGGAAAGTCAGAAAATGGAAAGCAAATTTTACTAGCTATGAAATTTTTAATAACATTTAACTGTGATTATAATTATACAGGAAAACAGAAATAAACTCAGTGGACGAAGAATAAATATTACTGCCATGAAAACAAAGCTCATAATTTTATTCAACCAGAAAATACTGAATGTAATATTTTTAAATTAGAATTAATTCAAAGAAACGCCGCTTATAACGCATTTGATAAGATCACTTATTAGTGAGCAGTAATTAAAGTTATTTATTTTTTATGGACTGTATCTAATTATATCTAAGTCTTACCAAAGGGTAGGTATTGTATTACCCAGTCAGTTTTGCAGTTGCTCCATGTAAAATATTGGTATCTACTTGCATCCGGTTAGACCGGAAGCTGAACCCAACATAGTAGGGATCTTAGTAAAAAAAAATCTAGTAAAGTCTCCAAAGTTGATTTTCACCCACCTCGATAACGCTTTGAAAATTTTCTAGCTTCGAAGCGATAGAGTGAGGTTGGTTAAACATAGTTACGTTTCCTCATTCTGAATCGCTCCGCTCATGCTTACCCGCTACCTTACCTCAAGGTTATCGTGGTGTGCCAGTGGCTGCATTCCTCCTAAACCACTTCATAGCCACCAACTGTTTCTGAAGCTGAGCGACCAGTACAAGCCCCTACCACGCATACGGGTGCACGTAGGATTAACAATACAGTAGATCTTTATCTATTTATGTTTGCTGTCTCGTTTACTGTTTATTGAAACAGGCTTTTCTGTTTTGTGCGTGTATTTCTGTTCTCTGATCATACTGCACGCGTAGCATGACCACCGAAGAATCGGGTTTTGTCGGCGGAAGAATAGACAAAATGACAGATACACAATCTGTCATTTTGTCTATTCTTCCGTCATTTCTATGGTGGTCATGCTACGCGAGCTGGTTGGATTTTGTCTCCATCCATACTCAGCCAGAAAATTATGCTGATGTAGCTTTTGGGTAGCTTTCAGCAGCGACCTACTAAAACCTTACAGTTGATTAAACTGCTTGCTACGTATTTAAAACTTTGGTCAATTAATTACTAAATAGTGAGAATGAGCTTGTAAGTACCTAAGTATCAAAATGTCGACATCTCTTCTATCGATTCAGTCCATCGGAATCTTCTGATTGAAATCTCCAAAGAGAAGCGAAGAAGTCAGGTTGTCCGACTAAGCAATCCGGTTAATGACCTCGTGTTTGACATTTTAACATACCTAATAGATTATTTAGACACAATACCTAACAATATTTTTAGGAAACCATTCTTAAGGAAGCCTTCATATATTAATGGTGATTTTTTGACAAAATAACTCTCACCCTCTGGTTAAGAAAATGAGTCTGAAAGTTTGGAATTTGTAATTTACTTGAATATATACCCGATATTATTGTCACAGGGGCCATTCACACCAAGGTGCGGTATTATTTTGCTTTATAATATATTTATGTATAAAACCTAATAAAATAAATTCAAATGGTTCTGTTATAGGTGTGGTGAATTTTAATTGCGTTATTTTAAAGAATTCTTATTGGATGATGTAATATACTGCGGTTTTGGTTGGAACTCATCATAATTTGTATAAACTATAACTAATGTCATTGTACTTTTATAGCTTCGGCTATTACAAGAAATAATTAACTTTTGGAGCGTACGATATGAGAAATATCGCTGCGATAACTAATAGATTTTCATTTTTCTACTCTTCTCCTGAGGAATATAAATAGTACCTACTTTACGATTATTTATTATAATTCTTGTATGGCATAGGTAAGTCATATAGATACCGAGGTGCAACCATCGTAACAGGTTTCACACAAATGGTAACGTAACCTACCCTAAGTAGGTATACTTAGGTACAGTATTGTTATTGTACGTGCAAAAATACGCGATGCGGTCATTCAATACGGGATCCTGACCCCAGTAAGCGGATATTGTGTCATTCAGGTCATTGAGAAAGTAATAATTCTTTATAACATACCGGACCAATGAAATAAGAATTACTTTCTAAGTACCCTTAGTAGTTTCCTTTAGATACCAACTTTAACCCGATTTACACGGTGTGGTTTAATTGCCTGTGGCATACCATAAGTTGCACCATCTAAACAGTGTTTAGACGGTACAAGTCATTTGTTGCTCCAATTTTATTGTATAGGTACCACAGGCAAGAAACTTGCAGCGTGTAAATGGGACTTTAGTAATATCTCCAAAAAAAAATACGGAAAAAAGAATGTGTCAGTAAAGTAAACACCCGCAATTTTGCTAAAAACATGTAGTAGGGGAGTGCACTCCGCATTACAGAGGCGAGATGATTATTTCCTACGGCTAGTTGTCAGCACACCTCTATAGATCTCTAGAGATGTACCACGATGCCACGATCGCATGACCGGGAGCTGTTATTATTGCCTCACGTCCGATAATATTAACGCAAGCATTACGTCTTGTATATTTAAGCGTTTTCGAATTAGATAGCGAGCAAATTGTAAGGTGGTGCGCGACTTTTATCGATGTAATTTTATGAGGACGTACCTAACGGTTCATGTAAATAGATTCATTTTGTTGGAATTTAACATGTTTTTTTTGGGATGTAATCTGTATTTTTGTGCTTTAAGAAAGTGTTAGTTTAGTTCATGCTAGCGCAAGATCATCATAGTTCCTTAACGACCAACTTATTTAGGCTTACGTTTGTATTATCCTACCTAATGGCATCTCAATAGGTAAGTCATAACAGTTCACTTAAAAAAATAGCATTTATGTCTTCTAAAAATGTAAGCCAAGATTAATCAAATCAAAGTAAAAGTCATTTATTCAAATAAGGCTGAGAAATGGCATTTTTTACATAACACAATCCCCCAAAACGCCCGCCCTTCACCACTTCCTAGTGAGTAGTGGAAAGAAGAAGTGGCGCTTTCTATCTACGAAGAATAGACATAGCTTCCTCTATACAAAGTGACAGTTCATTTCTTCATTTTTGACATCCACCGTAGAAATCTTTCTACAATCTGTCATTTCGTCTTTCATTTCTAACGATCTTTGTCTAGGTCTTTTTATATGTAGACTATTTCGGAAGAAAGTTTTCTATCCTTACTGTCAAAATCACACTGACAACCGATAAATCCTATGATAAAACAAAGAATTCTGAGTCGAATTATGTAAAAGAGTGAATTTCGTAAAAAGTGCAGTTGACACTTTCTATTTTGCTGCCGTCTCGTACTGTCTACTGTCTATAGGAAACGTCATTTTTGTCTACTCTTCCGTCGACAAAACGGTGCTCATGCTACGCCTGCAGTTACAAGAACTTAATTCTGTACAATAGTATACAAATTAATTAACATACCAAAAACAATAAACCCCATTATATACAAGAACCAACAATAATCACCCTTAACGAAACTAAAACACACTGAAAACTACATAAAACAAGCGACAATTTCTTAACGACAGTGATGAAGCAAGAATTCAAATAAAAACGCATATAATTAACACTTAGTTATGTATTTACACATACATATACAGGTACTAAGTTATTACAATAAATGGGATAAGTCGCTTCATGTCCAATAGAATGCGTTTTTGCTGTGTCCCGTTCACCTGTTGGCTGGAATGCATTTCCTGAACCATGTTAATACCTTGGTTACTTAGACTTGTACCTATTATTTACTTATCTGATGACATCGAACAGAAATCTAACATTCATTTACTTAATTAATTTTCTTCGATGATTGCAGCTGTTGGAGGGTTGAAACTCTTTCAAGACAAGATAAGCAAATAAGTGAGAATACTTAGTATAAGATAGAATACTCTTTATTATGTACCTACCTACACCATAAAAATGGATGGATGGTTTTTAGGGTCCCTACCCAAAGGGTAAAACGGGGCCCTATTACTAAGACTCCGCTATCGGTCTGTCCGTCTGTCACCAGGCTGTATCTCAGGAACTGTGAAAGTTAGACAGTAGAAACTTTCACAGATAATTGTATTTCTGTTGCCACAACAAATACTAAAAACAGAATAAAACAAATATTTTTGGGTCGTTTTTGCTCGATATTGGCAACAGGTAGACGCTTGAAATATTCACAGAATATTTAGTTCTATATTCACTTTACAAATAAATAATTAAATTAAAATAAAACAAATATTCAAGGGGGGCTCCCATACAACAAGTGTGATTTTTTTGCCGTTTTTATAGATACGGAACCCTTCGTGGTCCAGTCCGACTCGCACTTGGCCGGTTTTTTCCTTTTTGTTTTTAAATATACTTACCTACAGTTCTTGAATGTCCTGTTACCTATCATAATTAGCAAGAAAACATGCTCACGTACTCTAGTCATTCATACTTAGAGCACAAGATGTTAAAATTTTGTTCACAAAGTAAAAGTAGCCAATACCAGAGTTTTCAAGTTCTTCAATACTTTTGGTGCTGTTAGTTAATCAACATAATTGACTAAGTACTTACTAAGAATTACGTGGGAAGAAAACTGGTCATTTTCCAACTTTTCCTTCTACATCAGAAATATTTAAAACCACTTTACAGAATTAATTCTTGACACACGCAAGACCATTAATGAAGATCTATTTATCAAACTTTAATTATGACATGGCAATGGAGATGGAGAGCTCAATTTGGCCCGTTAATTCATGTAAACACGGTGTTCAGGCATAATAAACCAGAATATGGCAAGTAAAACATATTTTATAGTAACAGTAGTCCCATAATTCAGGTTTACTCGCATTTATAACTGCTGGAATAAATCAACTGCACCGAACTCGTAAACAAACACGGAATCCTATAAACTTTAATGAATTGCTAATTACCGTACGTAAAACGCGAACTTTAAGTAAGGAGATCTAAATAAGTATCTAGCTATAAGGCCTCATTTACGGAGACGCGGGGCGTCGAGCGTCGCGTGCAGCGTGGCGTTTTCTGTTTACAGTGCGGCGCGGCGGCGCGTGAAGCGGCACTTATCATCGCACGCGTAAACACAAGCATATGGCAATATACGATGTTGTTCATAAAGGTGCGAGACGGGAAGAGTGGCGGTGCCCGCCGCTGCGCCCGCGGCGAATGCTCAAGCGTGTAGGAAAGCACGCGCCGCACCGGGGTTTGTGCGATTTCCAAATAAGACTGACAGAAGGTTCCGCCGCGGGCTTAGCTTCATTGAGAATTGCCGCTGCGTGCACCGCAGCATTAAACGCCGCGTCAGACACGTCGATCCCATTCGCAAAAAACGCTTTATTTCAAGCAAACGCGTGTTAAATCGCTTCTCTGTAAACGCACTCATACAACGCCATTATCTTTGAATTTAGTGCGGGCCGCGCATAGTTACTTTACTCTTTGGGGCCGCGCCGCCCGACGCAACGCTCGACGCCCCGCGTCTCCGTAAAGGAGGCCTTAGAGATCACTTCATGATAGCATTAACAATTTTTATTTTTTATTACCTGCCTAGGTAATCACAAGTGAATATAAAAATGTTATATTCCATTAAAACAGAAAATGTACGCGCTTGCAATTGTCGCGGTACCTGTGGCGCGGGCGCCCAAGAATTTAATCGCCGTTGCCATAGAGTAGCTAGCAAATGGAGAGCTACGAGCTCCCAACACCCCTTCACAAATTTTTACTTCATAAGTATAGATTTCCGAACACTCCAGGAAGCTTTTTCATGCTGCAAAGCTCTTGTGAGTGCGAATGAGGATTTTCACGCGCATGAATACCTAGGTACTTCAATTTCTCACTTCTCTGTGTTCGCCTTCTCAGTGAATATCTCATTTAAATAATACCAGCTTCAATGTATGGACTTGCGAGTCAGTCGCTGTTTCCACGCACCTTGTAAACGTTTAGTATATTTAGCCGATATTTATGCAACTTCCCTCTATGGGGTTTAATAACATTTATCAATATCCAATAAGCAGTTCTATTTGTGGTATCGCATTCATAATATTGATAAACGAGCTATGAAACTCGAGCGGTGAGTTCTCGCGAATAGTTTCTCTTTTTGGCTTTCTGATGATAACAAGTATCTTTGGAACTGGCTTCTGTTATGGGTTGGTAATGAATATCTTACTCATAAAGGATGTGACAATGGTATGTACAGATTCAAAGGCGGTGATAATGGGTTGCAATGGGACAGGATATGCCAAATATTAACTGTTCATAAGGTGTTAAAAATTTAAGAGAGGCTATCGAACTGAGTAACTTTTACTATTGGACCAACTTTGAAAAAAAAAAACAGCTGTTCCTTACATTTTAGGACAGTAGGTGATAGCTGGGATCTTTAGTATCGACCAGCTGATTTTTCGTAGAAAAGTTGAGAATATCTTAACTCATATACTTATAGAAAACAGATATAAATAAAGAGTTTGCTTTACAACCAAAGTAGGCCATGCAGTGATTGAAGCCAGCAGTAATTGATCGATTTATCAAACATGCTTCCTACCTTCATATATTGGAATAATCTAAATAGTTAGGTTAACTGGCAAACAATTAAGGTTTAACATTCATCTAATACTGTAATAAGAAAGCAATGTGAAGCTTCTTAATTTTAACATAACATTTACAACAGCACGAAAGTACCGATATAGCTCACGCGACTAAGTATGCAATGTCACTAAATAACATCTAAATTACCGACATTCCATTGCTTGATTTAATAAATACCTATAGAAAAAAAGGTGTTTACGGACTGAAGTATTCATCCATCAACTTTAATGATTGTGTAATATGTTAATTTCTTATTTTCACACTGGTTTTTCCAGTAAAGGGTTGCGTGCCATGAATTAAATTTTTGATACGATCATGCTTCTATTTGGGATTTTCCAATTTTATCGTAGTTCATTGCTAAAGTTTCATATAATATATATAATAATATATAACATATATAATAATAAAGTTTAATGCAAAAGGAACTTGGTGAGTGCATGCTGGCATGAGGAAACACCATCTAGGAGCATGCTTTATAGTTTTGCAATATGCTACTTCATTGTGACTTTGTGACTTCAATCAGCCCTTAGGGCATGCATTTATTATTATACTGGTATACCAAAAAATCAATCTGCCTAGCCTTTTCCCAACTATGCTGTGGTCGGCTTCCAGTCTAACCGGATGCAGCTGAATACCAGTATTTTACTTGGAGTGACTGCCTATCTGATCTCCACAACCCAGTAACTGGGTAATACGATACCCCTTGGTAAAGACTGGTTGTCAGACTTTCGAGCTTCTAACGACCCGTAACGACTGTCAAAGATCCACATATGACAGCCGGGACCAACGGCTTAACGTGCTTTCTGGTACTGGTACCTATACCAGATAAAAAAAAAACATAAGATAGTAAGTAAGTAAGATAGTAAAAAGATACTAAGTATCTTTCTAATATAACGAACAATTTCAAAATAAGTACTTTAAGAATTTTGAAAACTTTTTCAAACCAATTTTTCTTTATTTATTTCTTTAGTAATCCCAATAACTCCAAATCAATAGAGCGTATCTCACGCTCTAGTTCAACAGCACCCTAACGGTGAATGTTAAAACTCTCTGTCAAACGGAAAATAAATGCCACTAACGTAATTATTTGCTAATTAGACGAACACACACACGTGCAACTAAATTGGCCCATTTGCATATAATTAGAGTTAGTAGCAGGAACAGCTACATTATTTATACGGCCAGCAATGCGTTTCGTCCAGTTTAACGATGAGTACTAACCACCATTGTCTCAGCTAAGTGTTGTTGAACACAAAATTATTGCGGGTCGATTTACTTTCCGGGAAATTGTACTCTGGTGTCGATACTATTTACTAACTAAAACAGTATTAGACCCAAGTTTGCAGGGAATTTGTTGATGTTGTATTGTTTTTTCTGTCATCGGAAAATGGATGTATCGTTATCAGTGCGAAAATGACACTAGTGCAAACAATGCTATAATTAACGCTTTTTGACGCCTTGTAACCTCGTAATGATCATGATTTTTTAATAAACTTTGCCAAAAAAATAACTGAAAGACTTTGTAAAAAAAAAAAAAAATTGCAAAACTTGATCCATAACGATAGAGTTCGTTAATGGAACAAGTTTTGCTGGTATTTAGAGTTAGTTTTTTTTTTTTTATAAAAACCTACTTACTTAAATAAAACAGAAACAATCAGTAAGTAGGTAGATTTACCTAACTATATCAAATTATGTGGTTTAACTTGATTTTCATTAATTTATTAGTGCAATTACTGCACTTATAAATCAAGAAAACCTTCTCATTATACCACTTGTTCTGTTAAGATCACATTAAAGAAACAAATCGCCTGTCTGTCCTGACAAACCTTTACATCGTTAAGGCAAACGGTTGGAGTTAGCCTTTGATTCATACAATATGTTACTTCATCTATTCTGGGCAACACCGGGCAAAGCCGGGCGTGACCATTGTCTGTTTACGATGTAATATGTTTCGATTTACTGCTCGACTGGTTTCCTGGGAAAGATTGATTCGTTTAGTGGTCCAGGATTCCTTACTGCTTGTTATAAGGATTGAAAGTTCGAGTTTGTTATTTGCGGAAGGTAACTAGTGTGGCTATAACAGTATTTCTCTAGTCTAACGCGTTCGAGAGCGTGATTTGAAACAAGGATGATGAATATGAGTGGATTATTTTTTAGGTATGTGGAAAGTTTCTGTAATCGCGCTCGCCTGCAATCAATCTTGTGGTGTTTTTTGCATAAAGACATTATGGATAATTTGGTAATTTTTATAATTTTTGGTAGCCTGTAATTTGTAACGCCCGCGCCCGTGGTGTGTCGATACATGCAAGCAAAGAACCCGGCACTGTTCAGTTGTCATCACCCACTTTTAATCTCAACAGACTTCACCATAATTTGCCAAAAAATCGGAAAGCAAGCCGCACCTGTAATTATGCATGTAAATAACTGAATTTATCGCGAATTCCTCTTATTTTAAGCACCACGCTCTACGTACATTGAATTCCTTAATTTGCGGTCAACAACAACATCATTGCCATAATTACACTCGTCACACAAAAAAATAAGTGCGACACAGTACTATATTTAATTTAATATAATGCGCTGGTACTTTTTGCGTTATTTTTGGTACTTACAGCATTAAGCTATATCGCTAATGAGTCGCAAGCGGTAGGCGTGACTGGTTCAACAAGTTTTTGTCACCCATCTTCGCAAATCCGATACGATTACATGTTTAGTTCATTAAATGACTACTAACCATTACTTATTATCTTCGAGAACTGCCAATCATAAGTCAGTGATCTCTTCTATATAGTTACTAATGTTATGTGCCGCTAACTCGTCATGTGTCAAATTAGCCAAGAGATAAGGCGCCGACAAAAAGTGTTTGTAACAAACAATGTTGGCAACTCTATTTGGTCACAGCTAGTTATGATGTTTTAGGTCAGTATTCTGAAAACCACAGTTTTCCACGTTTAACTAAATTTGCACGGTGATTGTCAACAAAAACTCTGTTTTAGAATTTCTGTTTAACTGTTAGTGATACATTAATATTTGCACGCTTGAACAACTAGTTACATTGAAGAGTGAGCATTCTAAGAAAAATATAAACACAAGTGAGTAAATTATAAGGAACGAAAATGAAACATTGTCACTTTATGTTTGCATAGATTACATAGAGGTATGATGAGACTACAGTGCCTTTGGTTTATTACCTGTAAATAGTTAAAGACAAGATCTTCTAAATATTTAATTGGAGAGAGCAAGTAGACGGTTTCTTACTTTGAGCGTTTATGCTTATCTCATAATTGCGATTTCATCGACACTGCAAAAATATGCATGCAGGGCTACCGCGGATGATATTCGAAGAATGTACGCGATGTTTCAATTTAAGGTAGGTACGATTATCGTAATGAAGTAAAGGGCTATCTGAATTATTTTTTAAAATGTGATATATCTAGGTATTATATATATATACATTGGTCTACAGAAAATAATGTGACGGTGGATGAGACGTGTGTGACTGTGTGTTTTTATTGTGTGTGTGTGTGTGTGTTTTTATGGTGTGTGTGTGTGTGTGTGTGTGTCAGTAGTGGGCGTGGATGTGGAATAATGTGGAATTATTTTTATTTAATTTGATAGATTTTATTTTATTCTATGTTTGGATATGGGTGTATTCAAATGGGGAGTATTAAAATCATGAAAATCCCTGTGAAAATTCCTGTGGACCTCAAAAGAGCTGTTAACAAAAATTATTTGCAAGAATAAATACGCATTGGTGCTTGCGGGACAAGTTTGTAATTTTTTTGTATGCGTAGGTACCTATTCATTGGTCACCTTTTACACAAATGAGGATGCTGTATTTAATAAGGAAGATAACGCATCAAATTCCCTGATAAGAGCAAAAATTTAATGAATATTAACGATATTATCTCATCATTACTTTGCGACGTTTGCAGCGTCTGCAAAGCAAATTATCGTGATTAACCGGTCAATTTGCATCTGCGGCTTGTTGTCTTTGTAGTGATGGTCCAACTTTCCCCGGGAAGGTTGCAAATTGCCCACATTACAGGGTAATGCGTTGTCAGCTGACAGCGGCTGACGAGACCACCGAGTGATCAATCTGGAAGATTTATGGGCTTTTGTGAAAACTGAGGCTGTTGACGTAATATTTATTGACACTGCTCATTTTGCAGCTGTGAGTCTTAAGATACATTATTTTATGTACTTTAGTCTTTATACCTCGACGCAAAAGATGAGTTACGGTTCCGTGTCTCTGTGTTTTTTTACTGAAGCTTTAAATAATTTGCTTAACTTAATACCCATCACTTATGTGTTATGTATTGTGTACATTATGTTTTGTTGGAAATACTAAATATATAATTAAATACAACAAGAACCTCTAGGCAGGTAAGAAATTCTAAAGAAAACTAGTTACAGATTTTGATACAGCCATGCTGATAGTTTTTTCCAGATGTTGACAGACTCCATAGCTAAAGTAGAAAATAAGATACAACAATATAAAAACTATGTAGATACTTATCTATTTACTTAATTAATTACTTAGCGTGAAGTTTTTTGTTCGAACGCAGCAGAAAAACTGCCCAGTAAGTTTTTATCCATGTTTCGTAGATAAACTTATCACTCAAGTAATTGATGAAATTGATTACTACATTGACATTCGCACATCCATCAGAGATATGCAGGATAGCAAAAAACATGCAACTAAGATTTTAATATTGTCCTTAAAAGCATCGGCGCGATGATAAATGCGTATAGTCAACCGGCACAAGTAAAATAAAATTAATCAAGATGGTGTACCTAATAATATTTATAATACCGGTTAATATAATTGCGTAACTTATTTTCGTAACCGATTATGACTACTTAATTTGTTTCATTTTGACATTGACAGTTCAACAACATTCAATGCGTTATTTACGTTGTTGAGCCAATTTTTTTTCGAATTTCTGAAGCAATGGATTAGACAATCTGATTGATCGTGTATTACGCAATTAGGGTGCAGATTATTATTGTCCCACTGTAGGGCAAAGGCCTCCCTTCGTGAAGAAACCTGGACTTTGTTATACTAATAATAAAGATGTTTTTTTTTTTTTCTTTGAATGCGGTAGTCTGTAAATACCAGTCGGATTTGAAAAAATCTTTATTTTATTGGCTTGGCAAGGAAGGTTATAGGCTATTTAACGCTACGACCCTTAGGACCCGGTCCATCCGGCGGGAACCCATCTTGTAAGTCTGTATACCTCATATTTAATCGTTTTTATTTCGCACTGCATTTTTTCTTAATCATTGGAGCCAATAAGAAGTGAGCTTAGGATTACAAAAAAAAAGAATAATATTCTACTACCTATATAGTATAAGTATTTTTTTTCCACGAAAGCAAAATAATAAACAAATTATTTTTGGTCCGAAGCTTGGCGATTGACAGACCAATGATGATCAATGGTTGGGCTTTCCAATGGTTCTGCGATTATCATAATCTTACTGTATTTAAGGACATTGTTTTTGCTAACAAAGTTTTCGAGTTAGAAAATTATGATCTTTTTCCAAGAACTAAAAAATTACATTTACAACAATTTTATGATATCAATCCCCTTCTAATTAGCACTTATACGTAGCCATAGCAACTGCATCGAGATCAAACTTAGGCTACAACACGACAACTCGATCAAGAAATTATTCAGATCGCAATAAAAAAATACAGTTCAGCAATTGATCATAACAACTACAAAAACTTAACCAGTTAATGTTATTGGAATTTAACGACACCTAATAAAATAGTATGCGATCACAGAGTGGTCATTATTTTTTGCACGACACACTATTTTAATTTAATATCGTCTCCTTTACTGACTCGATAAGTGGTCACTTTAAAAAGGTAAACTGTCGGACAGAATAAAGCACCCAGTTCATTGGGATTATATTTGTTTCAATATTTATGAGCGGTCTTGGCACGATAGAGGTAAAATCCTTTTGTGGTTGAGGGTTTTCTTACTGATTGTTTTTGAGAAGGATTGCCTCAACGTCTCAGACGTTTTATATAAACGGCTCGGACATCTACACGGAAGTGGTGGTATGTGAAAAGATTTATGTACAACGCATCTTTCAACTGTTTTTATGCCTAAGGTATTGATGGCGTCCGCCTTTACCTTTCCCTAACTGTAGGTTTTCCTGGCAATTTTCCACGTTTTAAGAAAGGAAATAGCTGTAATTAACTACTTCTCTTTATGGTAAATAATTTCTTTTTGCATTTAATCTTGCTTCAGATAAAAGATAGTTGTATGTAAATCAGCTCGTAAAGATATTGGGCAGTGTGCAACTACCGTAAAGCCACTACTCTAATGATTCTGACATAACGTTACTTAATTTAACAAGAATAACAGTGTATTATAATTTTATTGCCGGATTAAACTTGTTGGACAAATTGGTGTAACTATCCACAAGTGTTAGAACCCACGTTAATGATAATACGATCGGGAACGTACCACAGTTTTAGATTAAAATAAAACAGCCTTCAAATGGCAGCTAATTATGGCCTCACGTGTAATTTTCAAGAGTACGAACATGGTTAAGGAAAACGAAAGTAATAGAGTGTTGGGAAATAAATTCGATGTAAAAAAAGTAGCTGCCGGATTGTTTTGATTACATTTCGATGAAAATTTTCCTTTACGATTTAGAGAGAATTTTAGATACCTTTTTCGGTAGCCATTATAATATGACACAGACTTAAGAGTTTCATAAAATACGAAATAAAAATAAAATAACACAATAACAGCAGGCTATACAATACTATAAAGACACATTAGTAGAAAATAGCGCTTTCATTTCTCACATTGTAGATTACCTAAATTGTATTTTAATGTTCGTACTTTCGTTTTACATGGCAAACTCATGCGATTAAATAGTCAATTTTGTATTTTCACATAACTAGGAAATAATATTGTAAGTATTACGACTCAAAACAAATTAAGGTCATTGAAATAATCTGGAGCCTATTAAAGTAATGTCCTCGTATCATTAAGATAAATTCCAAACATTACACTAAGTACTTGATAAACATCTACAAGTCCTATAGTCAATTCCATAAACAATCTTGCATTTAACATTTATCTTTAAGGGCGCACCCTACCTCAGATTTTATCCCGCTCGCACCATACGACTCGCGATCTGAGTGAGAACGAGACGGAGTGGGGCGCTAGCGGCTCTAAACCGTCGAAAAGTTTGAGTAATTGCTTTTTACGGTGAAAATAATGGTAATTTAAAACAATTACACACGTAAGACCTGATTTATAGTTAGTTCAGTTATCATGCAAAGTTTCATGATCTAAATTCAAGTATTTTTTTAATACCAGCGGTTTATAATTCTGTGCAGAGGTAACTTTGGATTTTTTTTCTATCGAGAAAATTGTATGTAATCGTGTTTTCGCCTCACATAAGACCTAGCATCAATCCTCAACTTTAACATATATTTATTTCAAAATTAATGCTGCAGTATTTTCGGCATAACAGAGGATCATGCTAAGTAATTTGTGATTGGGTGCGCCCTTAACGCCTCATTTACACGCCCATGTCCCATAGTCTAAAAATTGACGCAACAATTAAAGTTAGATTTGTTCTCAAATGTCATGATTTCATGAAAAAGTCATTCAAATGTAATAAAATTATTCTAATGATTATAATTCTGTAAATAGGTACTTCCATATTTTTTGTCATTACGAAATATAATTTGATCAAGATACCTGACACTGACCTGCAAATTGCAAAAACGTAAGATTGGAATTTCGCGGGCTACCTTATATAAGAGCTTTTTCTTAATCCACTCGGCACTATGGCTCGTTTATGTCTTTTTAATAGGAAAACGAAAAGCTACCTAATTTGTAATCAATTTACCTATTAACTTGGAGATATAAAATAAAATACTCAGATATGAAAGTAGTGAGTTTGTTTATTTATTTGTAACGCTTTCCCGCTAAAACAGCTGAACGGATTTAGATGAAATAAGGCACAAGGGTAGACCATGACCTGGAATAGGACATAGGATACTGTTTATGCCGATATTCCCACGGGATCGAGACTTATACGGGTGGTAAGATATAAAAGATGAAACACTGAATGTTAGCTATGCTACTATGTCAGTATAAGTTGGTTCTAGTTCGGTACCTATTAGCTATTATCAATCTAACTTCTAATCTAACTAATATTATAAACGCGAAAGTTTGTAAGGATGGATGGATGGATGTTTGTTACTCTTTCACGTAAAAATTACTGAATGGATTTGGATGAAATTTGGCACACAGATAGTTTATAACCTGGATTAACACATAGGATACTTTTTATCCCGATATTCCCATGGGCTCGACACTTACGCGGGTGAAACCGCGAGCCGCAGCTATAAATATTCCAATAACAGTCGCTTAAAATAACGATCGATTTAAGTGATAGGTACGTAGTACAAGAACAGTTTCTGCAACATTGTATCCAAACCAGACCATAGTCTAGACTCCAGACCTACATATTTTTTAATACAAATAATGTATGTTGGCAAGAGCAGCAGTTAATCTGCATTCACACATTACAGACATGCAATAGTCACAGGGTAAACACGAGAAAATAAATAACTGAAGTAGCCTTGAGCGACACAAGAAACATTGTAACTAAACCAGACCACAGATGAATACAGATAATTCACTCCGAATTTTAGTTATGAAGCTACAAGTACGCGACTTGCCCATCTTGTCGGGCCAATTCAGTGAGTGTAACGTGGTTCGAAGATATAAGAATTACGCGAAAGAAAGAGAGGCAACTTCTAGGTGAATTCTGTAGGCAGTTAGCGCTGTGCGACCTGAATTACACTTTATTGTGTCGTAGCCAAGAGTCCCTTTTTATTTAAATAATTTTGCGTACTGAACCATCTGTATTCATCTGTGACCAGAGACAAATATAGGTACGTTAAGTAAAAACTAAGTTTCAAACCACAAACCAGTAGCGGATAAATAAATGCTGACATATAGATTAAACCAATTAAAATCTACCCATAAAACTTAACAATACTAATTAACAGGAGTCGGACGAAGGCAGGTTAGGATTGGTACCTACACTAGCAATACTGATATATGCATCCTGTATGTGCATAAAATAGGCCAATAAACCCATTTCCAGGAAAACTTTTAGTATTATGCGGGTAGTTTACGAAAGCACACGTCATAAAGATGTTGTTCCACTTGGCTGAATTCAGACATCTGAATTTAATCGAATGAGGACGAATAAAAGGAGGAGGGTCTATGATCATTCACTTAACCAATCACAGCTAGGTAACGTGCGCTTGACAATTTCTCAGCAAATTGTGTTGTTATTCGTTCCAGAAACCGGGCCTTATTCCCTTGAAAAGACAAGTGGAACAACCCCTTAATAAAACGCGTAGATGCGTAAGCGCAGTTGCAATAAACTTTCTATTGCTTGTTATCGATCAAGTGTCTGCACATCCGTGCTGTAAATATCTGGATAATAAATGTCTTTCTATTAAAATGTGATTTATTTATTCGGATGTAAATCGTAACGAACTCCTGTATTTTTCTCTTATAGGTGTGGTTAAGTTTTTTGTTAAACTGGCTATTGAGATATTATGGGCAGTTTTTCTAAAAAAACATACTAATATTATAAATTCGAAAGTAACTCTGTCTGTCTGTCTGTATGTTATACCTTTTCACGCCTAAACCACTGAACAGATTTCGACACAATTTGGCAAGGAGATAGATGGCATCCCGGGGAAGGACATAGGCTACTTTTTATCGACATACCACGCGAGCGAAGCCGCGGGCGAAAGCAAATATATTGTAAATAATATTTATGCAAGAAAAGATTGGCTGTCGCCTATTACATGGGACTTAAACATAACTGGCGAAATGTGGGTGTACTAAAGATAAACTTCTGCCCAACCATTCGGGGAATACAGGCGTGATTTTATGTTATGTTATGTATTAACCTGACAGATCCTATCGATCCCAATGATATTATAATAGGTCTTTACCTATGAAATTGCCGTTCTGCAGTACTGGCCATTTCAAATCAAAATAATTTTTGTTTGGCTAAGAATTCTAATTTCAAATTAATTTTATTTTAAAAACATGGAATTCTTTTTTCAAAACAAGTCATTTGTTTAATGATTAGTGTTACATTTTCATCGCATTTCAATCTTTTTCGTCATCATGGATACGTTAAAAATTCGAGTAATTATGGAATATGAGTACCGTCGTGGCAGCAACGCGGCACAAGCGGCACGCAACATCAACGACGTTTACGGAGCTAACACTACAAACCAGCGCACCACCTGTTATTGGTTTGCTCGCTTCCGTTCTGGAAATTTCGACCTGAAAAAAAACCTCGCGGTCGTCCGAAGACTTTGGTCGACAATGACGAATTAAAGGCGATTGTGGAAGCTGATGATACACAATCTACGGCTGAATTAGCAGCAGCTTTCGACGTTAGCGTCAAAACAATATTGGTCCATTTGCGTCAAATTGGCAAAGTAAAAAAGCTTGACAAATGAGTGCCCCACGAACTCAATGATCGCCAGCGCGAAGTACGCGTCGAGGCGTGCCTTGCACTGCTCAACAGACACACAAATGAAGGAATTTTGAACCGCATTGTTACCTGCGATGAAAAATGGATTCTGTTTGATAACCGCAAGCGCTCAGCAAGTTGGTTGGATCCTGGTTCAGTACCTAAACAATGCTCTAAACGAAAACTTACCCCTAGAAAAGTGATGGTCACTGTTTGGTGGTCTAGCGCCGGTTTGATTCATCACAGCTTCTTACCAAACGGGGTGAGCATTACTGCAGATGTATACTGTGAAGAACTGAACACAATGATGGAGAAGCTGGCACATCTCCAACCAGCATTGGTCAATCGCTCGTCTCCGCTGCTCGTGCACAACGCGCGACCTCATACTGCACAGCATACGGTCTCCAAGTTGCAAGAACTGGGGTTGGAAGCTCTCCGTCATCCGCCCTACTCACCAGACCTTGCGCCTACAGACTACTACTTTTTCCCGAATTTGGATAACTTCTTGGCGGGCAAAAAATTCAATACCCGAGAGGCAGTACAAAATGCCTTTGAAGAATTTGTTGCCTCCCGTCCAGCTGATTTCTTTATGAAGGGCATCAATAAACTGCCACTGCTTTGGCAAAGATGCATTGATTGCATGGGTGATTACTTCGATTAATACAAATAAAAAATACATGAAAAAAAATCGTTTAAATTTTTTCAATTAACAGATATGTTATAAGTACCCTATTATTTAATCTGAGTGTTATACACTCACAAAACAACCGAAAAAAGTGTTCCGCGCAGCAGCGGCACAAATACCCACGTTTCATTCATTTTTACATTTCAGTAAAAACGTTACAATTGGAATGTTTTCGAGTCTTCACGATTGCGCGCTTATAACATATCTGTTAATTTAATATCATTGGGTCGATCCTAACTAAAGAAGATATCCTATTTACCTACTTGCCAGTTTCAATCTCAAATCAGTAAATTCTCAAGACTTCTCAACTTCGCTCACCGCTGTTACCAAGGAGTTCTTATTTGATCCAAAAAAGCCATTTAATTTGCGCCTGTATTAAGTAAACGCTAAGAATGAATAGATTACTGGATATAAGTGGTATAGGGTAATAACCGACCTTGAGAACTGCCCGGACTACATGAGTGTTTTTTTATTATTTTACTTACATGTATCCTGTTTGCTAGGAATCCTACTGACGGAATTAATATGACTGGCTGGCTCGTCATAAAAAAAATAACATCCTACGGTAGGCGTAAGCTACACAAGGTAGCTTAAAAAGTTTAAGTAAGTAATATGACGTAAACGCTTCGCCAATCATAAACGACCTTTCTAAGTACTTAATTTTTTTTTTTTGTGGATAGCCTTCCGGTGGCCACTATTAGAATACTTAGGTAGCTATCAAAGTTTTTTTTGTTAGAAACCCGTCATATAATTTTCCTGATTTCATTTCGTTCTTTCTTTTTTCATAGCGTTCCGTTTATTTTGTTTAACCGTATAGTTCGGAAGCGCCCCCGATTGGACCCGAACACACAAACCTCCGCCGGCTCGGTAGCGGATCCAATTGGACCCCATAATTATGACATACGACACCATAAGTTGATTAAATATAAGTAAATCACAATACAGACACCAAAGAAGAGTCGAGTTTCTCACAAATTATACTTAAGTCCTGTTTAAAAACCACACGAACACTGTCATGTCTTTATTAAATTAATGATGCAGTAGATAGTAATAACTACGATACGTTTAAATTACTTATTCATCCGTCGCAGTAATATTGATACCTACATACTTATTGTTCATTTATTATTTTTTAATGAATGCCCTGCAAACTTGATGGAAGTTAAATACACAGTATATTGTGTGAATGTGTTATTCGCTCGAACGCCTCGGTAATTTAAAAATTGAAATAATTTACCTTTGCGTAGTGTTTTCTTTCCCTGTTTAAACACGCATGGAAATTAAAGAGAGATTTAATTTTGCCACGCCTTTTATTAGTTTTATGGTCTGTATCTCAGACCAAATAAAAAACTTAAACAGAGCGCTGCAAACAATACAATGAAGCATGCCAAAACTACACATCTGCTCTGTGCAACCACGGTCACACACACACATTTATAATCAAAGTACATAACATCTCACTAAGTGCACACATGTTTACGAAACCGGCGTCACTGCTTTGACAGCGCTCCCTCTAGGTGTTTTTTTTAATTTGAGGTCTGCATCAATAATTAATATTTTTTCAATTGGTATTGCTTGAATTGTCTTAATACCTAGGTACCCAAGTGTGTGTTTCTACATAGAACGAGTCATCTTTTGATAGACTTCTCTTTGACTCAACTTTTTCACTACTTTTTTAATTCAACTTTAACATCTCTTGTTTTCAGACTGACAATGGGATACTCAAGAAACGTGCTGCTAGTCGTGGTTCTGGTGGCGCTGCTGAGCCACAGTCACGGTGCACCGACCAGGAGGTCACGCGCAACCGCCCTACAGACGGAAGAACCCACCACGGTCCGAGAGAACAAACTACAGGACGAGTTCAAGGAGACCACCACCACCACAGAAGCACCCATCACCAGCAGGAGGAACAAAGCGCTCAACCTATTCGGCTTCTACCCCTCCTTCCTATCTTCTGGCATAGACTACTCCGAAGACGATGAAGACATCAACTTCACCGTCAATGACGAGAACTTTGAAGAAGAAGAACTCTCGCGAACCATTCCCACCAGACGCCGACAACAGAACAAGAAGAAAAATGGTAACGGACAGTACCAGAATGATAACATTAACTCGCTGCAATACGAAAACTCTCCCATCTTCTACATCCGGCTGCCCCCCACTCCGTACATGTTTGTTCCTGGTTTAGGGTACGTGTCTCAGCCCCCGAGCCTAGGACCCCCCATGGCGCCGATGATGCCTCAAGCGCCGCCCCAAATTGCTGATCCTTTCATCAATCTGCCTATCGACTTTGTGTCTAATGGAAAACCGACTGGCGTGTATCAATGGAGCGGTGCGCCTGCATACCCTCAAATGCCGCAAGTGGATCCCTTCGGATATGGAGGTCAGCCTATGATGCCAGCAAGGCCGACGTACAACGTACCTTCATACTCGCAACCCAAACCCAAGCCAGCTCCATCAAATTCGAAGATTACAAATCTAAAGGGCCAGTACATGTTCAACGGGAAACCAGGAGATAACGTGTACGTTCTAAGAGACACATACAACTCCATATACTCGGATGCCCTCCAGAACTTCTACCCCTAAAGCCTGAGATACGTAGGATAGGATTGTGTCTGGCTCGTATCGAGCTGCTGTAATTAACGAATTTCGAGGGACCAACGTGCGGACGAAAATATGTAAAGGGAAAGTTTACAACAAGTCAATGATCAGTAATTATGAGAAGGAAAGTTAATTATCCCCCACATGAAACATAACGATGTTAAATGAAATCTTAAAAACAATTATATGCTTAAGAAACGTGAGGGACCAATAACTACAAGCTGCCAATTGTTGCAATTACTTGCCAAGAAAAAGTCGAGCTGACGTAGGCTCGAATTTTAAGAGTGAGATCTGCTACTTAATGAACTTATTATGAACACGAATTTAAAATTATCGGAAAGCTATTTGTGTATATTCATTGTAACGAGTACTTACTAACTATTTATAAGTTTATCTTCAGAGACCTGTGTGTTTCACATTTTGCCAGCTTCAGATTTATTTTTATTTTATTTTAAACTTATTTTAAATTAATTTACCAAATGCAAGGTAGTGTTTTAATATGTTAAGAAAACTTCCTTGCTTTTCTTGTTAAAGGTATACAAAATTAAGGAAAAAATTAATAAACTTTTTTTATTTATTTTAATAATAAACTTAATTGTGATGTTGATCATAGTTATATTAAAATAAGTATCTAACGAAGTCAAAATATAAATTTATCCGTACTTATAATGCTTTCTCTGCTATAAAATAAGAACTCGGCTCAAACAAACGATCGATTTTCAGTTGAGGATCAAAGAAAAAACTCTCCGAACACATCCTTTTTTTGTGATCAGAAAAAGAAAATAATTAACGTTCTGCCATTGAAAAAAAATTGCAATAAGTATAGGTACAAAAAAATTACAGCATATTAGTAGTTATGTGGGTACCTAGTTGTTTCGTAGTTTATCGGTGGTTTAGTTAGACACCCTTCGGCTGCCTGTTGGAGCCTTGTCTGGTAACCGTGCGACGAAACATGTTGAAATCTATTTCTGTCAATGTTCCATACAATTTTTGACAGGAACTAGAGATTTCAACATGTTTTGTCTTGAATGTTTCGCCAGTGCAAACGCACGGATACCTAGGCGGGTGCGGTACCTACATTTGTGAAATCAATTAAAAAAACAAGATGGCCGCGTTAGTTCCGATTTTACCCACGCGCTAAAAGAACCTTGTAGCGCTATTGTCGATTGTTTGCCTGAGCCTCAAACGAAGTGGAGCAATAACAATTTTGGAGTCAGCGCTAGATTTAAATTAAATAATCAAATAATAATTTATTGAGCTTGTATTTATTCTTTAAATTATTTACTTAGTTCTAAGATTTCTTATTAGGTACAAATAATAAAAATAGACCGTCCATGAAAATAGTGTTAAATTAATAGTAAAAATATTGTTAAATAGAAGCTAACTTCGTAAACGTGACCTAGGTATTAAACGTGCAACAGATTTTGTGACATTTCTTTTTATTGTAAGTTTCTAACTTTGGTGTTATTGTAATCTTTGGTTACATTGTAATGTTTATCGAGGACAGTAGATAAAAATCACCATGTAATTATATATTTTATTGCCGGTACTGTATTTATTCCGTATGGTAATATGGAATAAATACAATACTAGCAATAACGGGGCTAGCATTGAAGGGTAATTAATTAATACGGAAACTAGTAAGGAAATACCTGATGTTAAAAAACAAAACTTTCTTTTGTTTTGTGTTAGTAGTCGATGCCTTTATTATTAATAATTTTGTAAATAGGCACGTATAACGATACCATGTAGGTAGATAGTTTACCTTCATATCCACTCTCTATGGACAAGCAAGAAGAGGCCTTTAGAGTGAAAGCGCCAGATTATCCCGCGAAATTCAAATTTTCTTACGTATTTTGAATTTGCAGGTCAGCATCATGTTGTAAATATGATTCGCGACTGTAACAACTGTGTATTTACGGAATTACACCTAAACAAAAACAAATTTCGCGGGCTACCTTAGAGCATCCCCCTTAGGTCGGGCTGTGGATGGTGATGATGATGATGATCCACTCTTTCGCTTAGTTGTATTATTTATGTATATCATGAATGTCATTTTCTTATTTTTGATTAAATTATAACCAATATTTTAATGTTAAAGGTTCAACTTGTTTAAAACTCAGAATGTCACAATTAATTTAGTATAAGGTATGGATAATATTGATTGTTCCAACCGTATGTGTATGTAGAATAATGGGATTCTCCAATATTGTACCATAAAGTGAAGGTACTACTCATTAGTTGATGTAGATGTAAACAAACTCATTAATTTGCAATATAGAATTACGAAAATTAAGACAATAAAAAATATTTCTATAATGTCTCGTGTGTTTTTTCCCCCATTCCTATCATAGGAGAAGAAAACATTTGCAAATCTTGAATTACTTATACTAAAATAAGAAACAGTACGTAAACCATGGGAATCACTGAAACCGCAAAACTGAATTATTAAAGTACTAGATAATACCCGAACGACTAAGCATATAATGTGTTTGTGTATAGACTATAGATATACCACATTTCGCCATATGCTTGAAGATTTCTTGTTTTCTTTGACATGTAGGTAGGTACCTAACTGTTTGTACCTAGTTAATAAAATACCTAAGTACTTATTTAAAGTAAAACCCATGTAACAGGGAGCGAGCCTATTGCTGTAAATCGGTCACCAATCCAGACACCCAGACATCAGACTGCTTCTGAGAATTCCTAAATTGATCACCAAATGGCATTTTTTTTTAATTCCGAAATTCTAAGAACTCGTAAGATATCAAAAAAAGTAGTCCTAAGCATAGCTCTATGCAAAAAAAATGCGAGAAATTCCTACCTATCGCGTAAGAATCTATTCTGTTTGTTCACACGTACACTGCAAAATCCTTATCATTATCGAAGTATTATAATATCTGTGTTATTATGATGCATACCCCTATTAGAATGTAGCTATCTCTGCAAACACTTATTGCGTTTAGATATGACAAAGAATCGTTGAGTATGTTCATATTACCAAAATATTTACCTTCAGAAATACTATAAAATAGAAAAATATTTTTAAAAAAATTTGTAATAATCCTTAATATTTCGAAAAAATATAAATTTTTGGAAACAAATAATTGCGGTAGAACTAAACGAAACTACAGCTGTCATTCCGACGAGTCCGAGCAACCAGAGAACTGTCAAAGTTACGTTGGCCAAGTAAATCGTACGAGTAATATATCACAAAAATAATACAATTCATCACTTTATTGCACATTATTCAATACAATACAAACCAAAGTTAACGCGTGTAACGCAATGACCCAATACAGTGATCAATTATAATCAAACAAAATAAAAAGAGAACATGGTGTTAGTGGTTTAGTGTGACGACGTGCCTCAATGAACTAAAAAAAATGAAAAAGTGTGTTGTTTCCTTTGATCAAGTGTAGAGGATAATAATACCGAAATGTTTCGCAGCAGAAGTTGGTTCGGCGCCTCGTGGGGGCGTCCAAAAAACCCTCATTCCTTAGAAAGATTGAAATATTTACATAATATTCTTTGTAAAAACACAACTGTATCCGAAAGTAATCGGGGCACCTTGGTGGAATCACTTAGGTGTATAGCAGAAATATTGATATGGGGTGACCAAAATGACAGTTCCGTTTTTGAGTAAGTATCAGTTTTTTTGATTGTTATTTCATTATTTGTAAACAATGCTTCCATAATTGGACAATACAATAAGTAATTAATTGAAAAGTGTGTAAGATAAATCTTTGTGGTCAGAAAGACTTTAATTTTATACAAAGGTTTTCTGAAGATACCCTATAAAACTAATTGTATTGATTTTTATGGTATCTTTAAATTAGCCATAAGTCATAAAAATAGTCGCCTCATGTTTGATCATGTGCTGAGTCATCCAAGCAGTATGGATATAATTATTCTTTGAACTCTATTAGTTCCCTAGCAGAAAAGAGAATGGCTAAAACACTGTACTTAAATGTATTTCCAGATTTTTATGTGTTCTTTTTATGTATTAAACAAGTCGCAATACAGGTTTATCAACTTGTGCCTGGTCATGTACCTGAATCTTTTTTGTTTCCTTCTTGCATTTTTTGGTTCATTCAATCTGTTAGTAAGACTCAGTTTATAAATAAATGTTGACAAACATACATCATGCATTTTTATTGATGCACCTAAGTATTTTGTACAAGAAATGCTTAATTTTTGTACATCTCAATTATGGGATAAACTTCTGACTGTTTAATTTCCATCTGCAGATAGGTACAGTCACAAGTAAAAATATTTATACACTTTGTGGAATAACGATTGCAACTTTGAGATGATACCTATTTCATAATAATATGGGTTCCAAAATACTATGTTTATTATAACTTAAAATTACAATCAATACAGTAGGGAGAAAATCACTTTTAAAAAGTTGCTAAGTGTATACATATTGGTGCTCGTGACTATACATCTATAGTCTGTTCCAAAAATATTTGATGAAATGTAACTTGTTCTGGTTAAATAATTACCGAATCACTCACTACAGGGAATTAGTAACACATTCATCTGTAATTTAGAAGGTTTCAACTTTTTATCCAACCACTTTTTCCTTTTCTTCTCATTTTGTTAGTCTACTATAAAAAATTATAAATTATTCATCAATTTTCAGCTTCTTCTTGGAGAAGAATATGCTGTCATACTTCTTGAAGATCATGAGACAGAAGTGTGGAGGATCGTCATACGTTTGTGTACAGCTTTTGCAAACATTAAATATTCTGTTTGAGAATATAAGAAATGAAACATCACTGTGTAAGTTATTTAACAGTTTGGAAATATGTTTTGACTTGTATGAATCTAAACATTTTGACATGTTTTATACACAAAACATGAGAATGTACTTTATGTTTGAATTGTAATTTGTTTTGGCTTTTGAACTCTAATTACTGATTGTGTTCAACAATCCACTTTCAACATACACAAATGTTAGAAAAAAACGCCTGTGTTAAGCAAAATAAGCAAATTAGCTGACATATATGAGGTTGTACTTTGTTTCTCTATGTTCTCTATTTTGAATAATTCTGCTATTTCTTTTTGTTAATTACTTATTTTTTTAACAAGAACAGGAATATCTCCTAATATTTACTGTTCTAGTTTTAGACCTCATGAGAGCTGAAATAAAGGTTCTTTTCCCTAGTTTTTTACATAATTCTACAAGCTACATACTTGTTACAGATTATTTGCTGAGTAATAACCATGTTAACTCAATAATCGTGCACAAATTTGACTTCTCTGATGAGGAGGTGATGGCTTACTACATATCATTCCTCAAGACGCTCAGTTTGAAGCTCAACAATCATACTATACATTTCTTCTACAATGAGGTAAGTTTTCATTAAATACAATACCTTCCTCAGTTGTCTACCGTTTTAGTATTTTTTTTTTCATAAACATGTTTGTTATAATTGGAGGATGTTGTTTTACCAGAAAAATTCTCAGATAATTAAATGACCTAATGTTACATAACTAAATTATAAGTAGAATTAAATCACCATTATTCTCTTGAACACCTAGGCATTCTGTAGTTTCCCCCTACCATACCCCCATTAGCCTACCCCCATGGAAAGAAGGCGTGAGTTTATGTATGTACTATCGTGGTCTAAAAATGTTTATCAGTTTTCAAATTAGATTCTTTACCACACTGTAAAGTCAAGTGCAGTAAAGTCTAAAATGCTGTATCTTAATTTTAAAGTTGACATTACCACAATGACAATTAACAAAGAAAATAGGTTTGAATTTTGAATCATCGACCTTGTGACATAGATGTGTGCATGCAATTATAGGCCTTAAAGTGGTAAACATTCTCAGACCGCGACCATAGTACATCCGTCCTATTAAGAAACTAGTTTAATGTCTCCCATACATAGCTATAAACCTTGATGCAATGCAATTGTGGTCTGTATTTAAAGGCCTCAAGACCATAATTGCTATACAGGCCATATTCGCTCATATTACATTATAGCCCAATAGTATACTAATACTATTCGGCTATAATGGTACACCACTGACTACCTGCAGTATTAATTGTCTCTCTGTCTTACTTTAATCCATCCAAAGGTTGTCTGTAAAAGATCGCTTTTAGCAATAAGACCGCCCATTGTGTCACCCTATGTAAAATTTCTTCATTTATATCTGTAATTTTTATGGTGTACATAATAAAGAGTATTCCATTCTTTTCTATTCTTTAAAGTAATAACAGCTGATTCTATAAAGTGATAAAGAGTATTCCATTTTTCTATTCTATAAAGTAATAACAGCTGAATACCCAATCCATGACTGTGATTGACCAAATTGAAGATTATGGAGAAGAAATTAATAATCCATACGTTTGACTAAACTTACTCTTTTACATTCATAAAAATTATCTTTGTTTTTACAAAGCCTATTAATAAAATAATTATCATTTAATTGTAAAATAGATTACCACAACACTATTATGTCTGAGACACTTCTCTTATCAGCTGTGATTAATTAAAGGTTTTTCTGTTCAGGTCAAGTGTTATCAATTAGGTAATCTTTACTTCAGGTCTATAGTATTTTCTGTTGAGACTTCGAGAGATATTATATTAGCAATAAAACAAGCAATTGTTACAGGTTATAAGATTTAGTTAATGCAGGGAAATCAACACAGTACTTGATTTTTATGAGAATGCTGGATGAGGGATGTGTGGTGTTACACAAATGGATAGAATAAGAAATGAATACATAAGAGGAAGTCTGACAGTGCCACCGGTGACTGAAAAGTTGTGCAGAAATCGGTTGTCATGATATGGGCACGTGATGCGAGAGAATAAGGAAATTGTGAGGAACGTTTTGGGTATGAATGTCGATGGCTATAAGACTAGGGGAAGACCAAATAAATGATGGATAAACTGTGTGAAAGATGATATGGCTAGAAAGGGGGTCACTACCGAGATGACGGCTAATAGAGAAGTATGGAAGAAAGGGAAATGTTGCGCCGACTACAAATAAATTGGGATAAGGGCAGGAGAATGATGATGACTTGATTTTAACATTCATAAACCACAATGGTTCCCAGTTTTCCCAAGTCTATGCCATTTTGGTATTGCCAGTGCACTAAAATGCTCTTACACATCACGCATTGGCGAAAGGAATTTATAGATAAAGACCTCATGTCTAGTTCAACTACATGTAACAATTTCCCTTATCAAGTAGTATTCGTGTTACTGATAATACCATTAACAGCTGCATAGGTACATTGATGATTGTGTGTTGAATGCGAATATGCAATTAATGTCTTTTTTCCGCGTTCGAGTTGACATTATATACATATTTCCCATAATGGTATACAGGCTGTAAGGGTAAACAGTCTTGTCATTCAAACCATGGGTAGTTGACTTAAATATAAAAATAAATGACCGAACACAACAAAAAAAAAAACGTCATTTTCATTAAAAGATTTTAAAAAGTTTCTATCCGACACCGTGCTCTCTAGCGAAACAGCTGACTGACTGAGGGAGGGGTCGCGCTCGCGGCCGGTCAGGTCACATCCCGTAACCCCCGCCCGTGTTGAGACGCAAGTTCGTTGCGTCAAAAAATTAAATGGGAACAGTAAGATAAAAATATACTGGTATGAATGCCTATTATAGGTATACACAGCATTTGCCACAAGACAACATAGTAATAAAATAAAAATAAGTAAACAAAATACAAAATTACCTATATATTAATAAAAAATAAAAAAAAATATATAAAACTTTGCCAGAAAAGGTAGAAGGAGAGAGAGAGAGAGAGATAACTAATATTATTTATTGGTTATTTTATGCAATCCCGTACCTCGGAGACTGATCTTCTAAATGTTCTGACTAAACTAAACTGATCTGTGTATTGTAGGTAGGGCAACATGTCCATAATTTTACTACAGAATAGATGGAACAAAACTCAAGGTTGCGTTTGGTGTCAATTTCAAGTCACGAAATAGCGTGTTTCGTTTTAAAGCATTAGCTAAAAATATTCGATGTACATACCTACCTATCACATTTGTACACGACATGTTATAGTTCGGGTATAAAAGTGGTTAATTAATTTAATATAGGTGTCCCTGTATTAAATTAACTAGCTTTACCTCGCGGCTTCGCCCGCGCGTTATGTCGATAAAAAGTAGCCTATGTCCCTCCCCAAGGTGCCATTTATCTCCTTGCCAAATTTTGTCGAAATCGGATCGGTGGTTTAGGTATGAAAAGGTAGGTAACAGACAGACAGACAGAGTTACTTTTGAATGTATAATATTAGTATGTATTGTTGATTAACATATTCTGACGATGACGATGCCACTGCTCTCAAAACGTAAACATGATTAGGAAACATTTACTGGAACCGAAATTGCCAGCCAGTTTTACTACGGCCCACTCCCTGTCATAGATAGCAGCCCTGTGGCCCAGCAATGGGAACGTTTTAGGCTGATTATTGATTATGGTATGGTTATGGGTGGTTATGAGGAGTGGATACCAAATCAATGAAGAAGCCTGTCTGTACATACTTTGAAAGTGACATACTATTAATATTGGCAGCACACGAAGGATTTCCCGCTGTACACGGAGGCGATCAAGTTCTTCAACCATTCGGAATCAATGGTGCGCATTGCCGTGCGCACCCTGACCCTCAACGTGTACCGAGTGCAGGATGCCAGCATGCTCAGGTTCATTAGAGATAGGTATGTAAGATTCATTCTCCTAAAAGGACATCCCCCACGGACAAGGTAACATCGTACAGACGTTCTGCAGGTGACATACTGAGTTTAAAAAGTAGCGACAACTTCGAGTTCTAACAGAATCAAAATTGATTTGTATCAACAAATAAAGTATCAAGTACTGTAATTCAAATCAATTTCGATTAGATTGAAAATCGAAAGTCTTTGGGAATAACCCGCTGAAGCCGCCGAAGCTGATTTAAGGTTGCACGAACTGACTTTGTCGTGGGGGCGGTGTACGGTCTATGATGTTTTATCTAGCTAGATGCGTGTCAAAGCTCTATTGACATTGAACTTGAAACGCCTACAATTTATGATGTGGTCTAGCTTCTATTTCGACGTAAAGTCGCGATGTCGCGCGCTTTGGTTAAACTTAGACTGGGTTCAGTTGCCATCGAGGGCTACCAGGTAACTGGTGAACTATGATGCACAGCCTTGAAATTTGTTAAAACTGATATCCGCCTGTATTCTCTATTTCTAGTAGCTTGTAGTCCTAATGTCGTAAAGTCTCCTTTCGACATGTGTGTGTTTCGTAAAATTAAGTGAGTACGTTTGTGATCAGTGCGTACGAGTACCTACCTGAGGCGAAACAAAAAACGATCATCCAAAATGAGACTCAAGGATATGGACGATAAAATATTGCAGTCTAGTATTTCGTACGTGGTTATTAATAACTTGTGCATATTAATAACTTTACTTCAGTTCAGTTGGAATACATGTAGTACCATTTAGAAGCCATGCATATTAAACTATGTAGATATCTCGGTCATTTCATTAGTGGTCATCAATATGCTAACACAGTTTGCTGTCCCACAGGACGGCAGCCCCATACTTCAGTAATCTCGTTTGGTTTATCGGCAAACACATTCTAGAACTGGACGCGTGTGTCAGGACCGACGCAGAGTAAGTCAGGCTATTATATTACTTATGATTTTGTTTTGGTCTGTTTTGTTATGTTCGGTTTTCATTTGCAATATTTTTTTTGAGAGTAGATAGAAATTTTTATAAATTTTTGTTTCATTTTGAAAATTTATTTCTCAATCAACCAGTTACATACTAAATGTACCAAATTCAAAATCGTATTTTCGCAGTATCCAAGCATAGACAATATTTACGACTCAAAATTCAGAAATTCTTTTTCCAGCCATCAATCACAGCAGAAACTGGATGACTTAGTAGCTGAACACCTTGATCATCTTCACTATATCAATGACATCTTATGTCTAAACATTCCTGACCTAAATGATGTTCTGACGGAGCATCTTTTGCACAAACTTCTAGTGCCGCTATACATTTACTCACTCACGTCTGAAAGTGTAAGACGACTGCAGTCTTCGTCACCTTACAATAGAGATCACATTCAAAGCATAGAAGCAATTACAAGAAACTTAGAAGCTATACTAAAAGGAAAAAACGCAGAATCTCCATCTCGAATGACATTCCCCAGGCAAAGATTGGATTCAGAGGACGACCCCAAACCATCAGTGTCGTGCGTTGTGTCCCTGTTTCTGTTATCGCAAGTATTCCTTATCATAACGCACGGTCCGATTGTACACGCACTGGCCTGGATCATATTACAATCAGACTTATCAGTTTTCGAGGACGGCGCGACCAAGATACTAGAAATGTACATTAGCAATGCAAAGTCCAATGTCAAATTAGAGTTCTCTAAACCCCAACTAAGTCTAGAGAAGGCTTTAGAAAATACATCAAGTGAGAGGGACTACACTACCCCAGAATACGCTGGTCCTAAAACATTCGGATATGATACCGATCACTCGAGTTGCGATCTCGATCCCGAGTTGGTTTCAACTTCCCTTCCGTCCACTTCACACATAAGCGAGTCGTCAAGCATCGATCACGATTCCACTGAGGATTTAGTTACTCAAATACATCCAGCAAAAACTACTAGCTCGGGGACTCTTAAAGCGAACATGCCCGACTCGCCTTTGCCCGATTCAGGGATCGAATCAAGTTCGTCGAAAGCGAACGAATACAATAACATTACTGATGAGGAGAAACAGAAGCTGCTTGGTGTAGCACCGAGTACTTCTGCTGAAAGATCAGCGACGTTAGACAGTATAATAGAGAGAGAAAGTAAGGAGATTGAGAAAAGGCCGTTTTTGAAGACAATATTGGACTCCTTGGACTGTAGTGAGAATGATTACAAAGCGCTGTTCGCTCTGTGCTTGCTGTTCGCATTGATCAACAATAAAGGTGAGTCAAACATCACATGTGGCCATTTTGTAGATAATATCGTCATATGGTCCGACCTTTATGATGCCATTCACCTTACATTATTAGATTTTATATTAAGTTTTCCTTTTGTTTGAATTGAGGTCATATTAATACGTGAATGCTGTAGATGTTATAGAATTATAAAGGCAGCTGGAATTACAAGGTATTTTTTAGAATTAACAGTTTGAACGTCACCTACCTTAGCGCAACTTCCGAAAAAGCTTAACCTTGGTGCCCGCTCGAACAAGGTTATTGCACCGTGCAATGCTCGATTCAAATATTATTTTGGGCCCCATCTTAGATTCACGTGTTCGAATTATTATTTTATACATATAGCATTAAATGCTTGTTCTTTTAACTAATTTTATCTATTCTCTGTCTTTTGCTTCCTTTGGATTATAATATAGTGGGTAAGTTAGTTTCACTCATGTTTCAATCTTATTACTCACATTGTCAACGGAACATATACACTGGGGCTATTAAGACTATTATCCTTTATGGCGGCTTAGCACGCAATTATTTCCCTCAATCATGTATGTCACTATATATTTTTGCAAAGGTCAAAATAACACAATCAGACTACGAAATATCCGTACTGTCGTAGCATATACAATATTTTGTTTGAAAATACTACCAACCCCAATGATATATGACGAGTAATATTATGAACAACAAAGTCGACTAAAGCATAATATGGGAATGGGAAGGGGAAGCAAAACCAGTTTCCTTTTGCATGGTTAAGAAAACATGTAGCTCTCACCAATCACTCGCAATGATGGCCCTTGTGTAGGCTTCAATAAAATCAATATAAAGGAGTGAAAACAGTCAACGACGCAGAATCGATTTCAGCTGGTTAGAAAGAGCATTACGTCCACTCAATAAAAGCGAAAAATAAGTCATTCGCCTCGCTTCGGTTTGCATGACGCGACTCGACACCGATCGGAAACGAACTTGCGTTGTGCCGAATTGGCTCCAGCCGACTCTGTTGATAAGTGTGGTCACCCCCTAACTCACTCAAAAGATTTTTACATCAAGTCATGGTCATCCCACAAACTAATAATATTTATTTTCGTATTGTAGGAGTGAACACGGAACTACTAGACACGCTGCTATGTCCTGAAGAAGAGATAACGTCTGGTACACACGAGCCTAGTGGGGTCACGAGCGCAGCGCCCTCTGGCGATACAATGTCGCCGCCGCCTACACAGCACCAGCTACAGAGCTTCAATGCGTTGCTAATATCGAAGTTGATGGCGATCGCTAATTTGAGTTGTAAGCCTGGTTAGTAACTTTGAATAGTTTTTAATGACTTTAGGGGAGGAATGTTGCGATGTACAACAACAGTTACGTTTTTAGTTGATATTTCGTTCATAACTTCATAGTAGCAACACACGAAAAGAAGAAAGTGGAGAATTAAAAAAAATTATGAAGTCGTAATTTTCTCGAGCGATGCGAGTTTGCACCACATTTCAAATTTTGATACATTTACTTTAATGTTTGATAGATAAATGAAATAAATCCTGGGTAGGTCGCAAGTTTTGGTTTGATCTAACGAGCAATCTCACAATCGAATACACCCCAACAAATTAAGACCCGTCTCTTTATTTATTTCTAGCTTCAAAAGTCCGTCTCGTAACATTAGAACTAAGCGTCACTCTGATGCGCGTGGCCATGTGCGGCGCGGGCGGCGGCGCGAGCGCGCGGCACGCGCCCGCGGCCGACGGGCTGCGCGCGCGCGCCGCCGCGCTCGCGAGGAACTTCTACAAGTGCGACGATATCTTTCTGGACATGTTTGAGGATGAGTGAGTGACAAAATATTCAAGTTTTATAAACCTAGTGCGGAACGGGTCTTGGGCCACAAATCACAAAAATACATTAAGCGCTTAACGAATTTAATACATCGTTCTATTTCTGTCGGTTGTTTGAAGATGACGGAGACAAATAACGATGTTTTAAATGCGTTTTACGTTAAACGCATTTAGTGATTCGTGGTGCAAGTGGGCCTTAGTGTGAGACGGATCATGATGAACGTGGTGAAATAGTGAACTAACGCGAAATGTACTGGACTTGATAGGTTTCCCTGTACAAGCTGCGCCGCTATCACCTGTATTAAGATCTATGTCGCACTGTACAAATGTTTAAGATTTTTTTAATATAATTGGTACTGTTTGATGCCCAGTGGTACAAAACATTGATATTTATACAAAACGTTGACTCTTTATAAAACTCTTCCATGACTACGAATAGCCGTCTATAGAAAGAGCAAAAAATGGTATTCTCGTGTCATATAAGCCGATAAAATATCTTTATCACATCTAAACATAATGGCAGATATCCTTTGTCGTTATCAATATTACGGCCATAAATACTGCTATTTGCTCATTTTTATCATATCTCTTTATCATAGAAACTGATGTTAAAAACCGTTATATTTGGGACAGCACTAAAAGCTCTATGTTATAACTACATTATACACGACTACTACTAAAGTTTGCTCCGAATCCAAAAAATAAACACTCATGTGTGTCAAAATCAAAAGTCATTCAATTCAAACTAGGCTGAGAATTGGCACTTTTTGAACGTCTAAATTACATAAATGCCAGTCCCCCAAAACGCCCGCCCTTCACCACTTCCTAGTGATATACCCGGGAGGAAGAAGTGGTGGCAACAAAGTCCCCTGTAAAGGCAAGATCCATTTCTTTGGCCGAAGCTAAGAAAGTAAGCCCCGAAAAGAACTATATGCTCATTAAATGACAACCCACATACATAACCTAATCGCTCGGAATCTTATTAAAAGATGATTATACATCTTGGCGCCTCGAAAAGCTAAGGGATCCAAATGGCCATACGTCGCTAAGACAACAACACGGACCTGCCGAACGCCCGTATATTTTATACAAAAACATCAAATGGTTTTGAAACAATGACATGTATATTTATTGACATAAGGTCTATTATTCATTTGAACAGGTACTGCGAGACCAGTAAACGACCACTGAACGTGGAATGGCTGTGCATGGACGCGGCAATATTATTACCGCCTACTAGGACGCCGATGTCGGGCATCGCATTCGCCAAGAGACTGCCGAGTGGAGAGGTAAATCAAGTATGATGTAGACATACAACAATTCATAATTAAATACATTTAGCTCGTATTCTTCTAATGATGAGGAGCTCGTGGCTGCTCGGAGCTGCCGGGATTGGTCCGTGGATGGGTGACCATCTTTACATACCGAGACTCCTCCGTGCCTCAGAAAGCACGTTAAGCCGTTGGTCCCGGCTGTCATTTGAAGACCTTTGACAGTTACGGGTCCTCAGAAGCCCGAAATTCTGACAGCCAGTCTTACCAAGGGGTATCGTATTACCCAGTTACAGGGTTGTGAAGGCCAGATAGGCAGTCGCTCCATGTAAAATACTGGTATTCAGCGGCATCCGGTTACACTGGAAGCCGACCCCAACATAGTTGGGAAAAGGCTAGGCAGATGATGAGTCTTCTAATGATAAACACAACATAATGACTTTAAACACACTTGTCAAACATTTTGTCGGCCATTGTGAGTTTTCAAAGCGCCATTAAAATGTCTCCTCTTGCCGCTACAATTATTTCGCAATTATGTCAATTGCTACACTTATTTATTATGTTTATGATTCTGTTTTACATATATTACATTATTCTTACAGATGGAAAGAGCGCGGCGAGCAATACGCACCTTCTTTCTGATCCGGGACTTATATTTGAAGCTGACTGGGAAGCCTGAAACACAGTTGCCTCTAACTAACCCAGTGCCGTTCGTTCAAGTTGGGGACGTTTTGGACCTTAGTAAGTACATAATTGTCTTTTATATTTCATCATTCTATTGCCCTTATCCTATTTTCTTTGGGGTCGGCAAAACATTTTCACAAGTTCTTTTTTTGTCGTCATATCAGTAGTCACCCCCTTTTTGGCCATAATTATCATCTTTCACACAGTCCATCAATCGTATCTTTGGTTGTCCCCTACTATTTAGTCATCCACATTCATTCTCAAAACGTTCATCACGACATTTTCCTCATTCTTCCGCATCGCATTCTCTTTAATATTTTTTAAATAAATAACTTCACAGTTCAATCAAATAAAAACAGTAAAACAATAGCATCTCTAATTACCGAAGAAAAGCTGCCAACATTTTATAAGCACTACTATTATGCAATAAAATAAAACCTTCTTTATTTATTACACCAAGTCCTGGCCATGTTAGCAGAAAAAAATATGACATCGCCATTAAAGAGGAAAAGAAAAAAATAAATTAAGAATAAAATTATACGGCATCTGATTTTTATTGACGAAAAACTGCCAGCATTTCTTCTTTATTCTTTTAAGTTTTAAGTAAACCTTTTTTATTCGTATTCAAATTGTGTGTCGTTCATGCCAAAGCTGTATGTTGTAATACCATAGTCCACGTAGAGTTCGATATTGTAAAATGAGTTTTGAAAATGGCGGGAGCATAATTTTAATAAATTTTTTTACAGATGATTCTGATCTCATATCTTGTGATATTATACAAAAGGACGGCACATGGCAGCATAGGTTTCTTGCAGTAGACAATATACAAATAATTTTAGTTGAGCCTGACAAACAAAGGCTTGGATGGGGTGTCGCCAAACTTGTTGGAAGTCTACAAGACTTGGAAGTAAGTTCATTATTTTCGCTAAATTAAATTAACGTTCATTCAGTCTTATCTCTTACGTGTTAAAGTTGATTTTTCAAAAAATAATCGTTATCATTGTGTTTTTTTTGCGTTCTAGATAAATCAGGTACCAAATCAATGTTATTTTAGTTTTTCTAGTACTTATTGTTTTTACCATAGAACTTTTAAATTGATTATTATTTACGCTATCTTTGATTTTGTATCTAGCACTTTCTTAAAGTAAAGAAATATAAGTACATACTTCACTTTTTTAAAATTATTTTTGCTTTTCACTATGGCAAGCTTCGTCATTACTTGAAGCTTCACAGTGAATTTTAATAAGTCTATAGCTACGCTTACTTAGTGCCAGTGCTACAAGGATCTGTTGGCGCTCGAATGACGTAAACATGGGGGCGCTGTTGGTAAACATTTGCCTAATAGATTTGTGAAAATTATTGAAAAACTAAATTGCGGAGGTAGTTTCGATTTTGCCCACGCGCCAAAAGAACCTTGTTGCGCTCTATATAAATATTTTATTTATTTAAAAATTTATTTCTTCTCATTTCCTAATTAGATACAAGGTGATAAAGAAGATCCCCGTTGCTTGCATCTAACGATACATAAGCCGCGAGTAGGTGCGTCCGGCGCACTTCCTCGCACCGTGCTGTTACGAGCCAAATTCAAATTTGATGACCATATACGCAGCATGGCCGCTAAACAACGACTTACTAAGGTACTAGGATTCATTATTACTCTACAGGCCGTGGACCCGATGGGTTTTCCCATCGACAAAAATTACAAATTTTCATCCACATTATTTAAAAAAAAAACCTATTTTAGTGCTCACCCTGGTTATATAACGACCGGTTAAAAATTTCAATCAACCAGTCCTTATACATAATTATAATCTTTTGCTACCAGGGTCGCACGAAGTCCAGACAAAAGAAGATGCAGCAGATCGGGCGGTTACTAGAAGTGTCAGGCATGTGCGCACCTTCAATGGCTCCCCGACATCGACCATTGTTTGCCAGACCAGCATTAGCAACTGTACGGCGATCCACAGGTAAATATATTTTTTTACCTGATCTAAAAACGAATTGTCTATTTATTTTAAATTCTTATTTAGACAGTTTCGTCAAAATACAGGTGGTTTACATGATATTTTATTAATTAACTAGCTTTTACACAGATAACATGCGTGACTTTTTCTAAATTATAATTAAAAGTTACTCCTAACATCAGCTATTTGCCAGTGATAGTCCCGTCAAAATCGGCCCAGCCGTTTCGGAGATTAGCTGGAACAAACAGACAGACCGACAATTTTTTTTATTTGTTATGAGGAGCGTGTACTTATACTTTCGTATTCATTTAGTAAAAAAGCTGTTATTTTGACATTACAAGCAGACGCTTCAATTTTATTTATTTGTATAGATGTATAAATGACACCCTGCTTTTTATAGAAAATTGATTCTAAATTCAGTCAAAATTATTCGTATTCCTAATTATTCTTTCTTATCTATTTGTAGGCTAATATTTTATACTAATAGTTCCGTACGTATTGTAAACTTCAAAAAGGTCATGTTTAACATGTCAAGATTCTAGCATACGGTTGGTAAAATGGTGAAATAGCTATTAAATAAAGTTTACACAAAACCTAGTTAAAGTAACAAACAAACCAAAGCATACGATGAACCCTTGTACAGAATCAATATCACACTCTATACAGTTGTGTCGGTAGGTGGAGAAGACGACACAGACCGACGCCTGCGCAGGCCGAGCGGACACATGCTTAAAGATGGCATCGTTGTCTATCGAGAACGTACTACTAGCAGAGAAAGGTAAGTCATTGAGAACATTATTAGTACATCTCCTTTTTTGTGGTTGTCATAATTATGTCACTAACGGATATATTACTCTATCATAAATATTTTATAATCATTTATCTATGACTCGTGTAATATCCCCCTAAGGCATGCAAGCATGTTGGGGATGCATGTTGTATACAGGGTGTAAGGGACAGCCCTCCGCAGACTGATGGGATGAATTCAGCATATCATACTAAGACGACCGGTACATGAAATTATATCAGGAATGTTATGGGGAATCCAATAAACCTGATTTGTTTCATTACCTCACGCGCAATGAATCGCTACCGTGGCAAAACCCACGTAGCACTCCCCGTGCCGTGGGGGAGCGCGCTCGCGCCACGTGATTTATCAATGTAAATTCTGAGGTTCACGCATCGTTCGCTATAGTATTTTAACATCCATTGCTGGTTAATGATTGGAATATGATTCAAGGAGCTGAATGTCTCCTGTTAATTTGCGGAGGGCTGTCCCTTACACCCTGTATGTTATGCTCATACATTAGACAAGTAAATATTAAAGTGTTTTTTGATTTTACTACGACGAAAATTAGAGTCATAATCACAATGAAATTAGCACTTATAATGTCATGCACATTATCCGAAAGACTGCTACTTAACTTTATAAAATATAATAAGTAATGGTTTCAAATACATTTCAATTACGAAAGTACTAATTTTATGATATTTCATTTCACATTATTATAGTAGTGTATCGCGAAGCAGTAGCGCCCACGGATCTCGGGAAGGTTCACCGCGGTCGCGATCTGAAGAGATACCGATGGAAGATATAAAGAGGAACGCAGTAGTTTCCAGTCTAGCGGCCCCACCCGTCGTACCACAGGTATGTACATACCTTTATATTGTGTTGTCTTTGTCTTGTTTAATCTTCAATTCAGAATCTCAGATAATTATCAAGTTTTGGAACAGCAAACTCAATGTCAGACAAGACAAAGTTTAAATTCCATTGCAACCGAAATTTATTTAGAACCTTTTGTTACAAAGTCAATTAAAAATCAACTTAAACTACATAACGCTAAAGCAGATTGTTATGTGGCGATGAAATGTACAGCATCTGAGGTTATTGAGTTCAAGTATAAATGTTAGCCAATGGGACTCCACTGCTGGACATGCCATTCCCAAACCAGTCTAAAATGAAGTCGTTCATTTTAGTGTTAATAAGAATACGACCTGGACCTTGAGGGCGCCACTAGCGTTAAAATTTCTGTTGGCTATAAAAAACAGCTATTTTATAAAAAAGAGCAAACCTACACGGTCAAAATGTATAGAACAGCAGATATATTTTTTAATAAGTGGCGAAAGATTTTTACGCTTGTGAGCTAGAAATATGCGCTAAATTCATGGCAACAGATTGCGCGTCGATGCCACTTACACAGTGTATATTTTTCTTAGCCTAGTCAATGTTCGGCAGTGGACATCTATCGGCTAGATGAAAAGCCTTCTCCTACCCACATACCCACTGACCCAGATATTCTTTTTGATTCCGAACAAATCTCATCGAAACAAGAACTTACCAAACGATGCAGACAAGGAGATGAGCTTACATGAAAAGTTGAACATCCATAATCTGTAATGTATGTATTAACTGTAGTCATTGTTACAAATTTTTATTATGTTAAAACATGGACGTAGCCAAGGTTCAAGGTAACGTGACGGAGAGGTGAAATTAAATTATTATTAGTAAATCAACGAAAGCGTGTTTGTGGCTTGTAGTTTTTTTTTTTGGTGTCTCCTTATCTTTTTTAATGGCTTTCTTTGTACTAGAATCGTTTGTTTTGTGAATACAAATACATTTAAGACACTCGAACAAACTCATCATACTATGTATCACGTTATCATACTTTAGTGTTTGTTGCGGAAACCACACAGCCAAAATGCCTTCACCACGATTTTTTTTTTTGTATTTCTCGTTTTTCGAGCAACTGCGCGAATGAGACATCCCATTAAAGTTGTGCCTAAAACCATTCTGGCTACGTCCATGTCTAAACAGCTCTACAAATCCTCACAATTTCTTTTACAGAGTCAACCAAGCACATCGGCCACTCTCCTTAAGGCCAGCAACTCATCAGAAGAAACATCATTCATATCGAGCGAGCCTTCACGACCGAAGCGCATCAAGGGGCTCGTAGAAACCATATGATATTAGCTGGCACACACAACCTTTGGGAGAATAGCACGGTATATGCACTTTTTCTCTTTGTCAGTAACTAAAATGATCAAAAAGAACGATTGTAAGGAATTGTGCGATGTTAAGAAAAAATACATGTGATAAGAAAACGTGTCATATGATTGTGACGTCATGGACAAAGGCCTTTGAAACCTTTTTTATTAAGAAAACGTTAGAAACTGTAGTGAGGAGTTACAAGGGGTGGTGGGATGAATAAATGGCTCAAAGACAGATGTTTTAGTACTACAAAATAAAATTCTGGGTCAACGATCTCTTTGGTCCCTCTCCCTAAATTATGAGAGTAAATTTTTATGTCATTACTTAAAATTTCAGCGTTTTAACCAATGATGTGATGTGAGATTTTATTTTTATTTATTTACATTTTACTGACTGTTATATTTTGTTTACGATTTTGACGAATTACTGTTTGGATTGAAGGCTATAAAATTTTTACATAGTTTATTAGATGTTTGTTTATATAATGTGATTGACAATCCTGTGGAGTATTGTTTATATATAATGTAAGGTTTCATGGACATGCTCTAGTTGACAATAACTCCGATTTGCTAGAATAAGGATTGTCTATAGTTACACTTTAAACCTCTATACATGATCACGTTTTAAAAAAAGATTTAAAAAAATATATATCACAGACCATCTTTCAATTATGTATTCTTTCGACGTTTGTCCGAGGATAAGGCGCAAATTGTTAAGGATTTTCATATACTTACTGAATTGGCAGCTTACAAGCTGAGAAAAGTGACACCATATCATACTCATTTCATGAAAATCTTAAGATTTTCAAAACTTCATAGAAGTTTTTTTTTCAACCATGCTGGATGTCAAAATATATCTTTAGCCTTAGGTATAATAGGCGGTCAAATATTAAGTTTCTGCCTTCGACACTCATGTAAGTATTATTTCAGTTACCAACTAAAACAATAATTAATTTGTTAGGTCCTTCTTAATTATTTCAATACTATTTTAAAGGGTATGGTTAACATTATTGTCCTAGAATAGTCCGTATCCTGCATTCATGTGTTTAAATACTGTCAAAGCTAAAATTATAAAGTTATAAAATTAAAATAATTAATTTCTAGACTCAATATTAAACTTTATACGCAACATAACAGATATAAAATTAGTTTGACAGAATTTTAACACGTAGCATTAACTTGAACTAGATAATTGACAAAATTACACGAAAAGAAAAACTATAGGAGATTTCATAGTTGTTATTTTTCTAAAAATGAACGGGTTGGATTTCTTGTTACGTCCACGTAGTGTATGAAGATAAATAGAAAGAATTAGTAGTTTCACACAAACGGTATCAGAAATTAAATTGCTGTGTGTGTGAAACTACCTGTGATCGAGTTTGCGTTGATTTAAAGTATTGCAGTCCTTAATCAGAATAGGTTAAAGTTGATATTTAAATAATTCTTCAAAAGTCCAAAATATTTCTAATAACAAGTTTTGAACTATTTGATACACTATTGATAAAAAATCTTAATGTTAAAGTACCATAAAAGATAGTTGTATATTACTTTATTAATTGACAACGCAAACTCTAACATTAGATAGAAAGAAAATATAATTTTATTATTAAATATTTATGTATCGTATTTTGTATTATGTATCTATGTGAGTAAAGTATTTATTCCTTAATCGGTGTTATGTGTCCCATTTACTAGCCAGGAATTAATTCGACGGTTGTATGTGTACGTAAAATTAGTTATCGAAGCTTGCTTATTGCTCATTTCACGTACATCAAGAATATAATAACTATTATTATTGATAATTTACTAACAAATTAAGTGATCTTTAGGTTAAACATCCTTCATGAAGTTTAATTTTTCTAATTTTAAATTATTACTTCTAAAACTGTCAATAACTTGCAATAAAATCATTCCTTGTATGTTTTGGTAATTTACAAAATTAAATATATAAAAAACTAAAAAAAACCGACTAAGTATGACTCTACGAAACAGATCTAACTAGAATATTGTATTGATAAAAATTTAAGAAGTTTTATGTTGTGATTTTTTATTTTATTTTAAGAGTTGCAATAATAATTGATGTAAATAAATGTATTTTTATGTTCTTAAATGAAAATATTGTAGTGTTGAAATGAAATATATCACATGTTACATTTATAAACGAGTTTTGCAATTTAAAATCCTTTGCTCAGGTAAAATGGGGCTTAATTAAAATGAAACGTCATCGTCAACTATATTTTTGTTCTAATTTATTTGATTAATCATCTGCTCTATACACATGATATGCACCAATGCCTATAAATAATATAAACGATGATGAACAATACCGGTTATGACATAAAATATTTACATTAACGTAACAAAACAATATTACATACCATTGCTCTTTATCATTATAAAATTCTATAATAAAAATTCACTTTTAGGTAACCCTTGAGCTATGTTATTAATTTTATTTCATTATCCTCTGGAACTAAACATTAACATTCATCTTTGCCCAACACGTCTTTACATCCTTCTTTTAACAATAACATTTAAATCACAGTTCTGTCCTTTATGTTTTGCACCGCAATTACTTTCCTATATTATAGGAAGGTGTAGAATCCGCACACAGATGTAGAAAATTGAAAACTTCCGAAGTCAGAAAATAGTCTCGTCAAGTTCATTCAAAGTTAGTTTAGAGAAGGTATGACTTTTTTGTCAGCATTCCAAGTGTGAAGCTAATTTGTATCAAAAGAGTTTTAGTTCTAGCAATAAAATTCATTTTTTTTATGAAGTATTTCTGATTTCTATTTTTTTCAAATTAAGAAAGAGCAGAAACCAGGTATAGTATACATACAAAACTTCAAACTACCCTTAAAAAATTAAAAGAACGATCTCTGAACAATACATTAGATAAAGTAACACTTTATTATAATAAAAATTATTAGTTAACTTTATTAACACAGCATGTAACTTATAGCATTACGATTTGGTCGTCGCAACATAATAACAATGTAGCAATTTATAAGCGAGGGCAAATAACACATAGACCAACAAAATATTACACACTTGAGAAAAAAATAAGTACAACGTTGTCGTTAATATTTCTACTTAATGTTACAGTTTTATTCATTCACAAAATAATGGCAGGGATATTTCTCGCTAATATTACAACATCTTCCAAGTATACAACTA